>CM053744.1:31915849-32089221 GCA_028658305.1 Pachyuromys duprasi
GAGGAGGTCCTTCCCTGTTGGTGGACTTGGAGGGGGCGGGGAGGAGATGAGGGAGGGAGGGGAAGGATGGGAGGGAATGAGGGAGGGGGCTATGCTTGGGATGCAAAGTACCTAACCTGTGATTGATACAAAAATAAATAAATTAATTAAAAAAAACATACAAGACAACGTAGCATACGCTAAAGCACAAAAATATTCCTGCTGAAGTTGGTTGGATCCATGAATGCAAAGCTCATAGACTCTGAGGGCTGATCAGACTCATTATGTCTGGTTCTCTCATTCAATGAGGTTTTAAGGTTTGTTCTTGTTGCTGCATGTGTCTGTCGTCCATTAGTTTTTGAGCAATATTGTATTTGTGAAAACATCGTAATTTATCTGGCTTCCTGGAACTGTTCCCAGTGCTGTAAAGCAAACTGTCAAAACATCATTCTTGTGTAAGTCTCAGTACAGATGTTAAGTTTTTCTTCCCCATGGGTCAGTTTCTGCTACTATAATGGCTGGGTTCTGAGGTGTGTGTGTGTGCATGCGTGCATGTGCAAGTATGTGTGCAACTTTATAAGAAAATTGCTAGGCCACGTTCCACAGAGCTGTACTTTGACTAGCTGTCTGTGAATACTCTGTTGGGCCATGCTGGCCACCGCAGGATCTTCATGTCTCGCTCCATTTGATGCGGCCTCTGTAACAAAAGCATCACAGTCAGATCAGTTTACAACGAGCAGAAGTGTATTGGCTCACAGTTCTGGAAGCTAGCAAGCTGTCATGCGCATCGGGGTGAGAGTATCTGGAAAGAGTCTTCTCTCAGTACCATAACATGGAAGGAGGCATGACGGGGTAGAAGAGGAGAGAGAACAAGGCAGCAAGAGTGAGAGCGTGCACATGGGAGGATATGAGCCCACAGTGGGACAGGGAACCCACCCCTGTGAGCAGCACATTGTGTCAGTTCATATCACAGCATAATCAGCTCTTAAAGGCCCCAACTCTCAATAGTCTCTGATGGCAGTGAAGTTTTGAGATGAGTTTGGAGAAGGCAAACTTTCAGAGGCTGGCGCTTCGCCTTGAAGAAGAGTCCTTTGGGTGGCTTTGGTTTCGGAACCAGTGGGCTGGAGTCACTGCTGCTCTCCAAATCTCGATGGCTGGTATTTACCGAGTACTCACCAAAGCTCTGTCTCTGCCTCAAGGTAATGCATCCTGTTTGAGCCTCACAATAAGGCTATGAAATGTTAGTATATTAAATTTTGATAACTAAAATTAATAGCTAAGAAAAACTAGGTATGGAGAGGGTAAATAACTTCCTAAGGTCATACGCTTAATAAGTGGCAAAAGCTGAGCTTGAAGACAGGCAGTTTGGCTCATTAGTTTAACCACGGGGCTATCCCTCACCCCTGCACAAGTTCTGTATGTAAAGTTAACTGGCCCCTTTGTTATTAACCACTAATTATTATTTTCAGTCAGATACATTCATCCTTTCCTCTCTTGCCCTCATCTCAGGGAAATCACACCCCTCCGAAAATGAGTTGGGGGTTGGAGAGATGGCTCAGTGGGTAAAGTACTCGCCCCTCAAGCACCAGGACCCAAGTTTGAATCCTCAGAACTCATGTTAAGCCAGACGCTGTTTAGCATCTGTAACCCCAAAGATCCGATGGAGAAACGAGGTGGAGACAGAAGAGTCGCTGGAAGCTCAGCTGCCGCCTGGCATATGCACCAGAAACAAACAAAGAGCAACAATAACAAGCCAAGAGACCCTGTCTCAAAGAAGGTAGAAGGTAAAGACTGTCCAAGGTAGTCTTCTGATATACGTGTCATGGCAGGCACATGTCCATGTTCACACACATGAGTGAAGACAGACAGACAGACAGACAGACAGACAGACAGACACACACACACACACACACACACACACACTGATAATGATGGTGGCATATACTTGTATCTCTAAGAAGCTGAGGCTGGAGGATCACAAGTTCAAGACCAGCCTGGGCTACCTGGCAAATCCTTGAATTCAAAACAAAATACTATGAGGCTTTTGCATTCTCTTTTGTATTTCTGTTATCATGGTCCCCGTGGCTGCTACCCCTTAGATTTGTAAGCCCGGGAAGAGCAGGGTCACATCTTTCTATCCTTGGAAATTTATTAAGCTAAGCTCAGTGTTTTTCTAAGCACCCTATAAGCAGAATAAGTCCTTCAGAGAGGGCTATCATAGAGATAATTTAAGACAGAAACAAATTGGATGTGCTTTTCTCCTTGGGTGAGGGAATGCAAAGTCAACAACACAGACCCCCCCCATCCCACCCCCACATTGAGGCTCAAACCAAGAACCTCATGCATGTTAGATAAGCATGCATCCCAAGCCCCCCTTTCCCTGTGTGGTACTGAGTGGAAATACACACTATCTTAGGGGCCCCAAGGTTTATTCCTGAAGGCAAGGGGAAAGCATTTTGCAGGTACACTTCATTTGCCAATGAGGGCCTATTTCTAGTCTGGCTGTCTCCCCAAGGTCTCTGCTTGCCTCATCTGCTCTTACCCCATTGGTAGTTTCTAGCCAGCAAGCCTACTATATCACAATTGGTGATACCTCTTCCTATCCAGAAGAGGTAGGAAAGGCTTCATAGTTTGTGGAGCCCAGTGCAGAAAGAAAGTATAAGGCTTATGAAGAACTCTTAGAGGATGGGGCTGGAGAGATGGCTCAGGGGGTAGGATCACTTCTTCAGAATCCTGAGGATTCAGATTCAGTTCCCAGCACCCACCCAACAAGCTGAGTAGCCCTCAGAAACATGAGCCCCAGATTCAGGGAGAGACCCTGCCTCAAAGGAAAAGATGGAGAATGATGGAGGAGAGCCTGTGACACTCTTTTCTGGACTCTGAACCATCATACCAAACTACATATAAGCATTCAAGCATACACAAATAAAATAAATCTTTTATTCTTTCTTTTTTTTTTTTTTTTTTTTTTTTGAGACAGTGTTTCTCTGTGTAGCCTTGGCTGTCTGGGACTTGACACTCCCGGCAATAAAATAAATCTTAAAAAACAACAGGGTATTAAGTGAAATATGAGGCCCCACTGGCAGAGATCACACCCCCTTGGAGCCAGCCTTAGCTGTCCTCCAATTAATTTCTGAAGACCTGCTTACTTCTGCCTCCAGATGCTGGCATTACTTTTGTACCACCACACCTGCTCCTCCTTAAAAAAAAAAAAATTCAGAGAAGGAAAGCAGCTGGTGTTCTGTGACATGTTTATGGTGGAATACTGGCAAGTGCCCAGCTGTGTCGAGATTCGGTGAATTCTCCAGGGAGATGCTGAAGTCTCAGCCCTAAAATGTGATGGCATTTACAAACAGTCTGTGAAAGATAATTGTTAAGGTCTTTAGCCACTACAATATGACTGTTATCCTTATAAAACGGGGAAGTGGACCGAGATACGGATAAAGATGGTGCAAAGATACATACGTGTATGTGCACGAACACACGGAGAATGCCATGTGAATAGAAAGGTCCAGATTGGAAGCTAAGAAGCTAAGAAGTGCCAAGGACAGCTGGCAAACCTGCACAAGTTAGGTGCGGGGTACAAACAGATTCTCCTCCAAAAGGAAGCAATATTGCTCCACACCCTGGTCTCAGACTTCCAGCCTCTACACCCATGAAATAAATTTGTTGCTTGACCACCCCTCCTTCCGTCCCCGTTTGTGTCACTTCCTTGTGCCTGTGCGGCAAACTCACATAAACAGCCCCAAACAGGGCCCTCCTGTTATCCCTCTGACGTCTGTAAGCTCATGACAGGACTGAAAACCCAGGTGTCCCAACAGGATTGGGACAAAGACGGCGTCAGGGCCACGCCAGTTTCGTTTTTCTAGCTTAGAGAGGAGCGCCTCTGGTCAGGTTTCAGGAATCTGAGACCACGGCTGTCCTTGTCTTAACCCCAATTTAAAAACAGCAGATGTTGTTGGCCTATAAAAGATAATAACCCTTTCCAGTGTCTCCTAGAGGGTTTGTCAATCAAAAGGCGCTTGGTACCATTCATAATGAGGGATATGTCCCACTCTCGATGCAGTGTCGATCAGGGCTGCAGGCAAATTGGAAAGTGCCCGAATCCTCCATCCTTGTCAGAGCAGCACAGGCCTGCTCTCTTCGCCTCTAAGGCGCCAGCCCAGCCCGGCTAGTTTGGGAGGAAAGGCGTCCCCGGATGCCAGGATGCGGAGCCACCGCGGGAAATGCAAGCGGACGGACGCGTGCCGGGGAGGGGGTCAGAAAGGGCGGAGGGCCGCTTTGTGAGGGAACAATTTGCACAGCCTGCTAAGCTGGGGGTCAGCCAGGCCGCCTGGGCTCAGGCGCCGCACGCACTCCGCGCTAGGACCCCCGAACAGGACCAGCGCCCCGGAGGGCACCCCGACATGGCCGCCGAAGCCGGGCTCCCGCGCCGCAGCCGCGGCTCGGGATGACGCAACCGCGGCGGGTTGCATCAGCCCGCACCCTCACGCTCAGTCCGTCCCCCCGCCGCCCTGCCGGTGCCGATTGGGCCACGTTGGGCATTGACCTCTGCCTCAGCCAATGGACGGCGGCCACAGAGCGCGCCGTCTGCGGAGCCCTGGCGCGGGGCGCCCATAAAAGGGGCCCGAGACGGGGGCGCGCGTCCCAAAGACGCCGAGTGTCGTTGTGGTGTCTCAGGCGGCTGCGTCGCCGCCCGCTTGGCATCCTTGAGCGCAGCCGAGACGCCGACGCCGCATACATGGAGCCCGAGCCTCAGCCGGGGCCACAGCCCGAGCCGGTCACGCTGCTGGTGAAGAGCCCCAACCAGCGCCACCGTGACTTGGAGCTGAGCGGCGACCGCGGTTGGAGCGTGAGTCGCCTCAAGGCCCACCTGAGCCGAGTCTACCCTGAGCGCCCGGTAAGGGGGTCCCCGAGGTGCCAGGCCTGCGGGGCTGCCCGAACTTCCCTGTCACGGACCGCAGATCGGAGCCCTTCCTGCCCGATCGTCCCCGGTGCCCGCCTTGCTTGTCCCAGCGCCTGTCATCTCTTCCGGGCTTCACCCCTCCGAGCCTGCTCGCCGCTAGACCCTTGTCACTTCGCCTCCCCGTACCCCCTAACTCCCAAGGCTGTCACACATCTGCCCTCTCCTCTCCTCATCCTTCACCAAGCCAGGGAAACAGTAATTTGACCTTGGATGAGTCATTTGCCCCATCCAAGCCTCGGTGACCCCCCCCCCACTCCCCACAACCAACTAGGTAACTAGGTATCCCCAAGTCTGGCTTGCGTCCAGTAGGTAGGCACAGAAAAGTAAACGCTGCCAAGAGAGACTTCTGGGTGCAGCGAGGACAAAAGAGGGCATGTGCCAGCTGTGGGCCGGTGGCTGGAGGGCGGGGGTGCGTGCCCAGTCACCAACTTCCGAAGGTCCCACGCCCAGAAGCTAGACGTGGCTCTTCTGCCACCTTCCGCTGGCTGCCCCTCCCTGTCGCGCCGCGCTCCTGAGACATTGCTTAGTTTGGGGGAGGAGCCCCCTTAACTTTCTAGCAAAGTGGGATTGAGAAAGGATGCCTGCAGCTGGAGTAGCCGCGAGTCCGATTTGACGACTTGCGTGGGGTCCGTTAGGAGATTTTCGTTTTGGTTTTTTGGGTTGACACAGCTGTCAGCAGCACCCTTCGCCCCGCCCACCCCTCGGGTCCCTGCCACGTGACGGAGGCTGTGCTCTTGGACCTTCCTGTATTTACTTTGTACTCCGATGTTATGTAAGTGTCCACGGGCGCAGTTCTGGATCAGACGCGAGAGGGCAATCGGGCGGCCACAGATGGGGAACTTCGAACAGTTGCCTTCGAGCTCCAACCGTCCTTTTTGGCGCGTGGGTTTCGGCTTGGTTTTGTTCTGTGTGGTCGGGAATGTAGGAACTTTCATACTTGGGGCGTAAGATTCCAATCCAGCGTCCTCTGGAACTTGTCGGTGTAGTCTGCAATATCTCCATGGCCGTTTCCGAGAAACCACGTGTCCTTGTCCGGAGACACAAACGATGCTCTTGTTATCTCTGGTTGCATCATGTGTAAAAGGCTGTGTTTCGAGGCCTGTTTTCCTCACGCAAGGAACGTTGGGCCTTCTGGACTTAAAGACCAAAGATGGTGAATACTGGTCTCCTGGGTATACAAATCTGTACCTTAAAAAAATCCTGGGGAAGGGTGTAGTTATGTGCTTCTGTAATCTAGCAGGAAAAGCCACGGCAGGAGGATCATGTATTGCAGTTGGGCTATACATATTGAGAGCTTCTCTCAGACATGAAGAAAGCATGCGCATATTTTTCGGTTGAGAACCCTGCCTTTAGAATAGTTATCTGCTTCACATTTAAGTTTCAAATTGGCCTTCCAGGTGAAGACATAGTGTCAGTTTGGGCCTTTAAAGGAAGTGAAACAATTCAAACCCACAGGCAGCTGGTTTTTTTAGGCATCTGTTTCACATTTAGAATAGCATTTTGCAAATTGATGTGTCTCATTTACCAGTAAAGCCAGTCAGACTGACAGTGAACACAGCATCCGATGTTTTAATTTTAGGTACAGTGTCAAAAAGTCCTTATGGATGTTGCTAAGTAGAGGTATGTATTGTTGTCATTGTTTTGGGTGTTTTGAGGCAAGGCTTCCTAACCCAGGCTAGCCTGAGTCTGCTATATATCTGAGGCTAGCCTTCAACTCTTGATTTTTCTGCCTCTACTCTCAAGTACTGGGCTTATAGGCATGTGCTGCCATGCCTAGCTGGGTGCAGTTTTCCTGGTCTTTTGGGAGGCAGTATTCTAAGATAGCCCCTCTACCTCTAGCAAAGGCTCACCGTAGCTCATTCATATTCCAGTCTGGCTTCAAACTTGTGCCTGAGCTACCTTCGTGCTCAGAATCTCTACATGAGTTCACATCAGTTTCTTTCCTCTCAGGCTATTCAGAAGGAACAGCTTAATGCCAAGATTTGCCTAATGGGTTATTCTGGTGTGCAGGCTGGCGATGTTCAGGGTAGTATTCGTCGTTTGAGTCTATTGCTTTTAAGTACATACTTCTAAAAGTATGGTTTAAGAGAAACTTAAAAATGGATTTTAGAAATAAAAATTATATGAAAGTGTGTGGACTCTTCATGTCTGAGAAGCCGCTGGTGAGGAGGAGCATATGAGTTTGAATCTTGATTCTAGCAGCAGTTGACCCCAGGTGATGTGGGTGAAGATTGACCAAAGTACGTTGAGTTTTTTTTGGTTTTAAAGTTCATTGCTGCCGAAGCCCTAAATGTAATTTGTGTTTTTAGCAGCAGAAAACAGTTTCCTTCTGAGCAAGAAGATATGTGGCCATAGTTCTTATGGACAAGGGGATCATTTGCCTGCCAAATTTATTTGCCTATTTGAGATATAAAAGTTAAGCATTTTTCTAAATAAAAGTTTTGCATATGAGAACTTAAAAAAAAGTCTTCTGGTGATGCTGGGGAAAATATTTGTTGGGATCTGTGCTGATGTGTGCTTTCCTTTCTGTTTCCCATCAGCGCCCAGAGGACCAGAGGTTAATTTATTCTGGGAAGCTGCTATTGGATCACCAGTGTCTCCGAGACTTGCTTCCAAAGGTATTTGTAGTACTTCAAATTAGCTTTGGGGTGTTGTTAAGCACTTACAGTTTGAATTCAGGTCCTGAGGTGTCTCTTATTACATTCAGCAGGAAAAGCGACATGTTCTGCACCTAGTGTGCAGTGTGAAGAACCCCTCAAAAATGCCAGAAACCAGCACAAAGGTATGGTGTCTTTCTGGGATAGTAGCTACTGTGTCTCAGATTCCAAGGGGAGGGAGAAAGGAAATTGAGTAAAACTTAAGAGAGATTTTATAGTGTTTCCCCCAAGTCACACCAGGACTTAGAGGCTGTGTTCTCAGTACAATGAGGGTTGGGTATAGTGGTAGCAGACTGATGTGTATGTGCCGTGTGCAAAAGCAAAGTCATACCTCTGGCCTGAGGTCACTATGTGCTCAGAACACAGCACCAGAATGGCACTTGAAAGTGGTGTTTATTGAAATGAACACATTTCTCTAAGGAAATCTACTTATTTATTTGTTTGTTTGTTTCTGAGGCAGGGCTTCTCTGTGTAGCCCTGCCTGTCCTGGAACTCACTCTGTAGACTCACAAAGATCCATCTGCCTCGAGTGCTGGCATGAAAGGCGTGCACCACAACCACCTGGCTAGGAACATTAATTTTTGTAAAGAGTAAAGAAGTAATTCTATTTTCTGTAGAAATCCGTCATGATTACTTGGGTAGGAGAAGGCCACAGTCATCACTATATGACCTGTAAAGACCTTTGTTTGACAATTAAATGCATTTGTTTTCCACTTCACAATGCTTGCTTAAGTACACACTATAAATATTCTAGAGTGATAATGGGCTTTAATTTGTATCTCAGTTGTATTTCCTGAAACTTCTGAGTATCACACAGCTAATTCTCTTTACATTGCTGCCCAGTTGTATGTGTATATCTTTTTGATCACATTTAATTTCTATACTTACTAGGTTTTGCTCTATACATTTTAGTATTATCAGAAAGCTTTCTCGCTAATGACAGCTGCATTTGGAAGATTTTCCTGAGGCTACACTAGTTATTCTTAGGGAAAACAAAAATGTGGATTATCTTTTTTATTTATTGTGTGTGTGTGTGTGTAGATATTGGTGTCTTGTATATAGAGTTTTTTCTGGGTCTTGAACCCAAGGCCTCATTCAGACAAGGCAAGAACTCTACCACCGAGCTATATTTCTAGTATCTATATATTCAAATCAGAACTTTTTTTTTAATAACATTGTACTTAATTTTGTCAGGGTGGGGGTAGGGATAGGGAGGTAAGCCACTTGTAGCAAAATAATTCTTTTAGCTTGATTGCAAACAGTTGCATCAGGACCTTTGTTCTGACGTTATGTTATTTAGGGTGCTGAATCCACAGAGCAGCCGGACAGCACTAATCAGGTGCAGTACCCTGGGGATTCCTCAAGTGACAATTTAAGGCAAAGGGAAGTTCTTCGGAACCTTTCTCCCTCCGGATGGGAGAACATCTCAAGGTGAGTGTTCATGAGGAACACAATTATATTTGTTTGTGTCAGTTAAGAATATAAAGTGTCCTTAAGCTGGGCTTTTTGTGGTGTACAACTTTAATCCCAACAGTCAGGAGGCAGGGTCAGGTGGATCTCTGAGTTCGAGGCCAGCCTGATCTACATAGTGAGCTCCAGGACTGCCAGGGCTACACAGAGAAATCCTGGCTTGAAACATGAATAAGGTTTGTTTTTATACAGGCACAGTCTGAGCTTCAGGATATATAAAATGGCTTCATTTTAAAGACCTCATGTGTTTATTTTTATTACTATTAGTCTCTTGGGATATATTTTAAAAGGTAGATATATGAAATGAAAACACTAAATGGTTGTTAGTTCCCAATAGCTGCTACCTGGCTGCAGTCCTGTCTTTTTAAGTGACACCACTCAAAGGACATAGTTTGTGACAAGATTTAAAGATAAAGATGAGGCAGTGTATAAAAATTAAATGAAAATACACAAGTTGGGTTTGTTTGTTTTTTCCATCTTGGAGAATTTACTTTTGTAAATTTTGAAATATTTTGAGGTGCATTGTTTGATTCAGAGATAAGAGAAAATAAGTACTGATAAACTACACTACAGATCAGAAACATTCTGGCCCTAAGCCAGATGGTTTATTGTTCTAGATATTGTTATTTGTGACGTATTTTTAGGAACAGAAGCATTTATCTCTATGCAGTTTTTCTCAGTTGTGTTGAGGTTTCTTGACTCCTACCTAACAAGGAGTAGCAGGTTCTGGAGTGTGGACCTCCCTTCCCCTGCCCTTTTCTGTCCTTTCTTAGTTGTATAAGAAGTACATACGCTGACAGGCAGTGGTGGTGATGGGTCATGCCTTCAATATCGGCACTTGGGAGGCAGAGACTGGCAGATCATGGAGACCTGCCTGGTATACAGAGCAAGTTCCAGGACAGCCAGGCTACACAGAGAAACCCTGTCTCAAAAGAGAAGGGAAGGAAGGAAGAAAGGAAGAGAAAAAGAAGCGCACACCCCTTAACCTCTCACGCTTCCGCTGGGCAAGGGAAGGCTGGTGCATGCTTCAAGAATCAAGTCTGACACAGCACCAATGTGTCTGAAAGTCCAGGCCTGATCCTTTGGTTCGTGAGGTTGGGCAAGTCCCCTGGTTTTCTGAGCTGTGCTTGGGCTTTCTCTGTAAATTAGGGTGGAATCTCTATACAAGGTTGTTGGGTATCCATCAACCTGTGTGGGACACCAGAGGATCAGTAAACACCCAGGGAGGATGTCACCTTCACGCAGAACTGCCACAGTGTCGATTCTGACCTAGGCGCAGGGAAGAAGGGAGATTTCTTTCAGGAAGGGCTTGGGAATGTGACTTGGACACTCCCCTCTAAGGCATGATTGGCGGATTTAATCCTGACTGAGACCTGTGATGGAAAGCGTCAGGCTGTTTGTCCAGCTTTACAGAAGGCTTGCAGCATCTCCCTGCTGACAGGATGAGAAGCCAGGTCAGGACAGGGCTCTGGTTCCCGATGGGATCTGATGAGCCACAGTGGGAGTCTGTCATCAGTGCTGCTATGCTCAGCGTACAGGCGCATCATCATAGAGTTTACTATTGTGATGTCTGTTCTGGACTCACTTTGTAGACCAGGCCAGCCTCAAACTCATAAAGATCTGCCTGCCTCTACTTTCCAAGTGCTGGGATTAAAGTCGTGCACACCTACCACCAAGCTGTTTCTTTGATTTTTATTGTTGATTATAACTTAGTAATGCTCTTCATCCCCAACCAACTCCAAGTGTGCTTTTGTTTGAATCTGCATACAGGCCTGACGCTGTCCAGCAGACATTCCAAGGCCTTGGGCCTGGCTTCTCTGGCTACACCACCTATGGGTGGCTGCAGTTCTCCTGGTTCCAGCAGATCTATGCAAGACAGTACTACATGCAATAGTGAGTCCTGCTGTGGGTGTGGCCTGACTGCTGGGAATGGAGAGAAATTCCATCTGTGCTATAAGATGCAGAATGGAGAGAGGGGTGTGTTCTCCTGTCTCCTAGAGCCCTGTTGTTTGTGGGTCTGTGATGCAGTAGAGTGGAAACGATAGCAGCTACATGATTGGTGTGTTGATGTAGAATTCGGTAAACTTTGCCATATAGCTCTTCTTAGAGAAGACATTTTATAGAAGTGATGTACTCTTAGTGGCTCTTATTCCTTCACTTTAATCCCAATATTTGGGAAGCGGAAGCAGTAGATTTCTGTGAGTTCAAGGCCAGCCTGGTCTACATAAGAAGTTCCAGGCCAGCCAGAGATACATAATGAGTTTAAACACACACACACACAATTTAAAAAGAAAGTCCTTCTCCAAAAAGAAGCTAAGTTAGGGGTATATATTCCTAGTCATGGTTGTTAGCAGTGAGACCCTGCCTCCTCTGCTCAGACCCGCCCTTATGATGCCGTGCCTTCAGCAGCATCTGCTTCTGTTCTTATTCTAGCCTAGCTGCCACTGCCGCGTCGGGAACTTTTGTCCCCACGCCGAGTGCACAAGAAATACCTGTGGTCTCCGCACCTGCGCCGGCCCCTATCCACAACCAGTTTCCCGCGGAAAACCAGCCAGCCAATCAGAATGCCGCTGCTCAAGTGGTTGTTAATCCCGGAGCCAATCAAAACTTGCGGATGAATGCCCAGGGTGGCCCCCTTGTGGAAGAAGACGATGAGATAAACCGAGACTGGTTGGACTGGACCTATTCCGCAGCGACGTTTTCCGTCTTCCTCAGCATCCTCTACTTCTACTCTTCCCTGAGCCGCTTCCTCATGGTCATGGGCGCCACCGTCGTCATGTACCTGTAAGGGATGGAGCCCCTTCTTTCCTTTACTGAAAATACTATATTGTTACCTGAGTACAGATGTTTTCTTTCAGTCTGTGGTCCTTAAAGGAGGAGTATGTACATTTTGTCATTCTGGCACTTTGGGTGCTAGGAGTCACTCAGAGTGCAGGAATCCTGTGTTAGTGCAAGAAGAATATGTTCATCTTCTAGATAAGTGGATAAATGACCGTGTAGGCTCGTGGGCTCATGAGGCATTCTACAGAGTCATACTTCGGCATGAGAGGTTGTATTTGTTCCCAGAAGGACAGAGCGCTTTTTGTCAGGCCGTAGCTACCTCGCAGGACAACGTTAAGACAGTGTCGTTACAGCCGTGAAGGGCCAGTGACCCTTTACACACTTGCCGTTTGCGCCAGTTGTCAACTGGAGATAATTCTGCATCTTCCCTCAGGGGACACTCGGCAGTGTCTGAGGGTGTCGTGATTGAGCGGGTGGCAACAGGGATGTTTCTAAGAGTTTCCAGCACTGTGCAGGAGAGCTCCGGCCTGAACCATCCAGCCCAAGAAAGCTTGGCATAGAGGGATAGGTCTCTGGTTAGAATGGAAAAAGGGAAAGTTTTCCTGTAGAGTAAAAATGGGTTTTAATTTAAAAAAAAAATGTCAGAAGCACAAGTGTTCTTAATATTTTGTCTTGAAAGTTGAATTTTGCTAGATTTTCCAGTTAAAGCCTCTTATCACATATTTTTATCTCTAGAATCAAATATTTATGTGACCAAATTTAGGTTATTACTATATGATGTATATGATTACAGCTTTATATGTGACTGTATTTCCTATTTCCGTTGCATTAGGTTTGTTTTGATTCTGCAGGGCTGGAGTAGAACCCTAGGCCTTCTCCATCTGGGCAAGCGAGTGTTCTTTTCATTAAGTTACAGTCTTGGCTTGTTCTTTCTTTTTTCTTTTAATTTTTGAGTTGACCAGTGGCATTGAACTCACTCTAGCCAAGACAGGCTTTGAACTTTGATTCCTCCTTCCTTAGCCTCCCAGAGTGCTGGGGTTATGGGATTACCAGGCCTGTGCCATTACATGCTGGCTCTATTGAGGCTCTCAAGTGCCAGGTTTAGTTCCTACCAAGAAGCATTTATTAGCACATACTCCACGCCAGATGGTAATTTGTTACCCAACTCCTGCCTTTGAGGCCCAGAGGCCTGAGAAAGCCTGGAGGACCCACAGGCTGGTTGTGCAGATGATAGTGCGTAAGTTTTGGGGACTTGAGGCTCTTGTGTAGCTCCGGCAGTGACTCAGCGGAGGCATGCCTGTTTGTGCTTTCTTCAAAGGCACCATGTTGGGTGGTTTCCGTTCAGACAGAGGCCAGCTCAGAACTTCCCAGCTGATGGTCCTCCTCAGGAAGCTGCCAACCAGGACCCCAACAATAACCTCCAGGTACAGGCCTCACCGCCCTGCCACGCATGCTCCGATCTCCAGCCTGCAGCTTTTGGTCTAGTGATTTGCCGTTTTTAAGGCTACGTATTTTATGGTTTCAAAATGTCTATTGTTATAGCAGCTGTTTTTAAGACTTTGAATATTCTATAGGCATATGGCAATTGCAATTTTCGCATATGTAATGGGGGGGGGATTGGCCCACATTTTGAGAATAAGAGACACATACATGACTGTGCATTTAACTCTGGAAACTGCTGATGGATAGCTATTCTAATTTACTGGGCATGCAACCACATCTCAGGATAGACTTCCTGAAAAATAACACGTAGAGACAGACTCTTCATAAGGCAGATTAACGCACAGCCCTAAATAACGAAAACTCTTATAACAACTTGCCTTGTAGCCTGCTTTAGAATACCGAGTTGCCAGCTTGGTTTCTTAGCTCAGGGCTCTGCCTGAATTGGAGGACTCGTTAGTATGTGGCAGAGTTAATTACTCTTTGGTAGTAGTTGGAGGTCATGGTACTTGACCCTGTGAGACTGGCTGAGAGTCATGTTCAGAACTGTGAAAGGTCAGCTGTAGAGGTGCTGTAGAAGCCGAGAGGAGCCTGCTGCCGCCAGGGACTCATCCCCAGTGACCGGTCGGCCTGCCAGGCTTCACCCTGACCCCTCCTCAGGACAGGTGTTCCTCAAGACCCTAATCCTTTCTCGTGTTGTGTTTGCCTATAGGGAGGCACAGATCCTGAGACAGAAGACCCCAACCGTCTCCCGCCAGACCGTGAAGTGCTGGACCCTGAGCACACCAGCCCCTCATTTATGAGCACAGCATGGCTGGTCTTCAAGACTTTCTTTGCCTCTCTCCTTCCAGAAGGCCCGCCGGCTCTAGCAAACTGATGGCATTTGTGCTCTGTCTCTGAAGGCTTTGACAGCTTGGACTGGATCATCTGGCTCCGGCTCATTTTCCTCACCTGGTGTTGACTCAGCAGAGTCATTGAAAACCCACAGGATGATGGTGTGCTTCTGTGCCAAGCAAAAGCACAAACTAAGACATGAAGCCATGATACAAACTGAACAGGGCCCCTCATGTCTTTATTCTGGAGAGCTTTAATGTATACTGTACGTAGTTTCTTAGGCACTGTAAGCAGAAGGCCCAGGGTCGCATGTTCTGCCTGAGCACCTCCCTAGATGTGTGTGCATGTGTGCTCTACATGGAAGTCATAGACGTGTGTGCATGTGTGCTCTACATGGAAGTCATAGATGCAGAAATGGTTCTGCTGGCTCGATTTGATTCCTGTTGGAATGTTCAAATTACACTAAGTGTACTACTTTATATAATCAGTGAATTGCTAGACATGTTAGCAGGACTTTTCTAGGAGAGACTTATGTATAATTGCTTTTTAAAATGCAGTGCTTTACTTTTAACTGAGGGTGACTTGGCAGAGGTAAAGCCTTTGCTGGGTTTTCTGTTCAATAAAGTTTTGCTATGAATGACTGTGGCAGAGACCCCCATTGTCCTGGCAGTTTGCTGCGTCTTTTGTCACTGGAGAATCGACAGTTCAGCTGCTGATTCTTAACCCAAATGCTTCTTTTCCCCGAAGGGCTTTTTGTACCAGTGAGGGGTGAGACAATGAGGCTACAGAAGCTCTTGTTAAATAGGGCTGTGCTTTTTATAAGGCCCCATTTCCTACCTAAATGTCACTAGCTTATGGAGGAATCCACCAAAATTAGATTCCCCCAAATTCAAGGCCAGTGGCATTAAGTGCTGGGCTTAATTCTTTCTTCTTCTGAGAAACTTCATTTTCAACTGAGAAAGGAAAGGATTCGGCTAAGCCTTCCCATTCACCAACCCAACTTCCTGGAGAGTGATTTGAAAGGTGTGTCTGCCCTGAAAACAGTCCTTATGCCTGGGTAGTGATGGGCAGAGGCTGCCAAAAACCAAGCCCAGAGTCTCATCTTGGCAGTGCATGAGTGACAAGGCATGATGTTCTCTGGATGCGAGAGCTGGGTTATGACAGCAGAAATACAATGGGGGTTAACCTGGGTTTTTTTTTGGTGTGAGCCCACTAAGAGATTTGGATTCAGTACTTTGGCACAAGGGGTTAAGAAGGGCTGTAACTGCTTGATTGACAAGAACATCACCCCAAAGGTGATCTCTACCAAATGAAACATGCTGGGGGCTGCCTGAATACATTACAGAGGAAGGGACCCGAAACCTTACGGAATCTGCAGCGTTAGAGGGGACTTTTCATCATCAAAAGGAAGCAGTGTGTATATTATATGGTCCCATGCCCATGGTCCTCACTCCTGATAAACTCCCGTCTTTCTTAATCTCCACCGAAGGCTTTGTGCAAATTCCCTATGATTGGCTGGCAGAGGAAGAGACCATAGACCCACTTCAATGATAGTTCTGCATGATATGTAGGCAGCACCGGGTTTAGGACAGTTTGCCACATTATATTCTATTCTCAGACATCTGAAGGGCAGTGGTGTAAAGAACTCCCTCTTGTGGGCACCACATGCTTGGGAAGAGGCATGTGTGTATGCTGATTTGACCTTGTTTGTAATTATACTGTGGTGTACACTGATTATATTGTGGTATATGCCAATTCTGTATATACTGGTTATGGGCTGTGGCCGGTGGTTTGGCTGGTTGGGCAAGGACTTTGAAGGGACATACTAGAGAAGCTGGTGACAGGAGCCCCGGGAAGAGGCGTGCAGGTAGTAGACCTCTGCACAGGCAAGGGCATCTGTGTCCTGTGTGAATTCTCACCAAGGGGTGAGCTCAACAGTGTTTTTAGAAAGTGGCTAGGAGGACCCATCTGTGCATGCCAGCCAGTCTCCTTCCCTTGTCCCTCCTCCCATCATTTCCCCACTGGCTCATGAACAAGAGTCAGGGCGACATGGATGTCTCGGCTAGATTCCGCACATGGACTTGAACTCAGGATGAAGCTACCTGCAGCCACCATTGAGCCAGTGAATGTGACCTGATTGGGAAATGTAGTTTTAACAGAGATAACCTCGTTAAGACAAACTCATGATGGACAGTGTTCTGAGAACAGAGGAGTCTGAACACATACGGAGGGTAGTCTTGTGAAGACAAGCAGAGACTGGATGGACTTATGCTACCTAACAATGGCAGCAGAAGCTGGAAGGAGCAAGAATAATCTCCTGTGGAGATTTCAGGAGCACAACCCTGCTGGCACTCTTAGCTCACCTTCCATCCCCTAAGTTGCGAGAAATCAGGCCTGTGCTGTACTGTACCACCTGCTCATGATGATTTGTTAGGGAAACCTGAAGAAACAGCCTGTGTTCCGAAGCAGCTGGGGACCGGCCTTCTGAGGATTCAGTCACAGCACCACCACGTGGCCGTGCCTTGCAGAGTTGGAGACAATGTCCACTGAGGGGTTGTATGTACTGAATCAGCCAGGATTGGGTGTGACAATGCCCTAGCAAAACCTTTGTGCCTTGGCCCCACATCTACAGGGCATAGGTCATATGAAGTAGTATATAAGATTTCCGGGACTTTGTAAGAAACTTAACCCCCAAACCATTTGGCAGAAATACAGTCTATGGGAGTTCTGGAGGCTTGGAGTCTAAAGGTGTTGTTAGGGTGCTCCCAACTTGGGCTCTGATGCAAAATCCATTCCAGACACTTTTAGTGTCCCAGCAATCTGATGGCCTCTGGCTAAGTAGCTACACCACTCCATGTCTCCCTGCATCTTCAGCTGGCCCAACCCCCTCTTTCTGTGCCTCTGTATCTTTATGCCATCTTTTAAGGGTACCGGCCACTGGGGTTAAGATGCCCCATTTCCACATAAGCACACAGTCTGAGGTTCTGGGGGACTAGGTAGAGAACTCATGTCAATCAATCAGCCTGTGACAAAAACCCCTCTCAAGAAATTCAACTTACCAGCAGGGATATACTTTGGCTAATGGCTTCAGGGCTTTCAGACTATAGTTGCTTGTCTCTGGTGTCTCCAGGCTTATGGTTAAACGAAACAGAATGGCAAGGGGTGTGAGGAGCAGAAATGTTTGCATTGTGCAGTCCAGGAAGCAGGGGAAGAGATGGGGAAGGGAGAGAGGGACAGGGGGGTGTTACCAGAAGGAAGAGAGGAGGTTGAGAGGAGAGAGGGAGGGAGGGAAGAGAAAAAGAAGAGAGAAGAATAGACAGAGACCAGAGGTAAAATATATCCAACTACCAAGGGGCTCCTCTGCTCTGGGATCAACTTCCTCCAAATAAGCCCATCTTCTAAAGTTTAGGTCGCTTCCCAGCAGCCTAAATGCAGTGATAAATCCAGCAATGGGCTTGTCCACCAGAAAGGTCAGTGTCCTCCCAAAGGTCCCACCTCTAAACACTGCTGTACTGGGGACCAGGCCTTCAGTGTGAACCTTCGGCGAGGCACTTAGGATCCAAGCATATCTGACCTTTCTGGTGTCCCCTGAGTACAGGAAAGTGTGTGCATCGGGGCAGAGGTACTTAACGATACCAAGATGTGGCAGCCAAGGCTGGCTGGCCAAAGCATAACTATGTACACAGTACCGCCCACACTCAGCAGCCAGCACTGGTAATCCTGCTTGGCGTTTACATCCTGGTAAATTAATAGAGAATGCACGAGGGCACAAGGAGATATAAAACACGGAAGGAAGAGGAACTATGATTTAGTGAATACATAGCAGTGATTTAGGTGGGCATTAGACAGAGGTTAGGGAAAGCCTTGAGGAAACTGAACTGGTTGATGGGCTGCCAATGTAGAGGCCCTGGGGCAGGAATGAGCTTGGCATAACACTCACCCTGCATGACGGCATGTGCTTAAAGCTGAGCCAAAAGGAGTGATAGGACGTGAAGTCCAGATGTGGGCAGAGCAGGTCATGAGGGAATAAGACTTAGCTGAAGCAAGCTGGGGCTATGGGAAGGACTGTGAGCTGGAAGTTTGATGGTGGTGTAGTTTAAGAAGGGGGCGGGCTGGGGCTGGGCTAGGGTTGAAGAGACGACTCAGGGGTTACGAGCACTGGCTGCTCTTCCAGAGGTCCAGAGTTCAAGTCCCAGGAACCACAAGGTGGCTGATAAATATCTATGAGCTCTGGTGCCCTCTTCTGGCATGCGGGTGTACATGCAGACAGAACATTGTATACATAATAAATAAATTGGAGGAGGAGGGAGAGGGACCAGGCGGTGGTGGTGCACGCCTTTAATCCCAGCATTCGGGAGGCAGAGGAAGGCAGATCTCTGAGTTTGAGGCCAGCTTGGTCTACAGAGTGAATTTCGGGTCAGCTAAGGCTGCACAAAGTGGGGTTGGGGGTGGGATAGCAACACAGAACTCAGATGGTGTGAGCACATGCCAACTAGTGTGACTGGTGGGCTAGTGGGGCTGGTGGCTCCATAGGCCCTAGGGGCATCGGAGCCCTAAGGATTTACTGTCTGTTCCTTTATGGAAGACATTTGCAGCCCCCTCCTGGACCTGGGAGAAGATTGTGAAGATGCATAGAATTGCTCTCACGGTTTTTGCACAAATGACCAATTAACACAGTCCTTATGTAAAGGACTTGGAGGTGAGGACCAGAGTCCCTAAGGAGGTCAGCTTATCATCTGCTGTTGCCACTCACAGTTTGGACCTGGGGTCACAGCCTGGGCCTGAGATTCTTCCACAAAGCCTTCTTCAGCCTGGAGTTACCCAGACAGACAGGAGCTGAGAGACGAGAGGGAGACAGTGTCCACTCTTGGCCCTGGAACTGTTGTACAGATAGGAGTTCCTCTCTGGAGCATTTGGGAGCAAAGAAAGCCTCAACCAGGGCTGACCCCACCTACTAGGTCCATTTGACCTTGGCCTGTCCACAGCCAGCATCCTCTCAGATGGAGACATCAAGGTGGACATTTACTTGACAAGATCACCCATCATCATGTCCACCTACCTTGAGTCCCATTCCAAGTCCCAACTGTTATCCCATGGAAGGCAAACAATTCCTCAGCACACCTCCTTAAGGCATGTGGACAGAAAGGCAGGACCTCCATCCATGTGCCCATGCCCCCTGCAGGTATCAGGGTGTACCACACCCTGTCCAGCACTGGCTCCGTTACACAGTGCTCGTTTGTCTCCTGCCGTCCTCCATGGCAGTCACTCAGGGTAGCCGCCACCCCCTCGGAGCTCTGGACCCCTGTTTCCTGAGGCATGGGTTGTACTGCTGTAAGGAGACCCAGGAGGTCAGCTTGAAGCCCACAGCTGGTCACCTTCCTTGGGGGGATGGCCTGGGGGATCTGGCCAATTCGCTGTCGGTGTACATAGCAGTTCTAGTGTGACCTGGATGCCACATCCACTCTTCTCACACCCTGTGGGCCTGGCCTCTGTCACATGATCACCTAGCTGCCAACGAAGCTGAGAAAGTTATTCCAGGGGACTGTGAGCCTGGCTAAGACCTGGGTGATACAGAACACACACACACACACACACACAGAGAGAGAGAGAGAGAGAGAGAGAGAGAGAGAGAGAGAGAGAGAGAGAGAGAGCCACTAACATCCCTCCAACGGGGCTTGAAAAATGAACAAGGGAACACGTCAGGAGGGTGTGTATGCTAGTGAAGATGCTCTACAATGGATATCTGTCATCAGTGCGTGTGGAACCAGGAGTAGCTTGTCTTCCTCACTCTGCTGACCAGGAGTAGTGGCCACTGGCTGTCAGCCCCCCGAAGGCACAGGAGTGGCGGTCAGGGTGGGAGCTGCTCTGACTGCCATCCTGGGTGGACTGTCAGCTTGGAAAGTGACCAGACCCACCCGGCTCACCTCCTCATACTTTGAGCCTATTGCGTGCTTTAGCTGTATTCACTGAATGAGTGGACGCCTGGCTGGGAGGAAACTGAGTGCAGCTGTTCCTCAGTTTCCCCACCTGTCTTCAACTGGACATTTTGCTTTCCAAAGCTCCACTCCTCTCCCCGAGGCTGACTCGGGGGAGAGCAGCCAGTGTTCCCGTTTCTTCTAAGGTCATTTCATCTACAAGATCATCCCTGAAGTGCTCCCCGCCTCTGCCTTCTCTTCCATGCTGCTGGGGGCAGCCGAAGGCGCTACTTCTGGTTCTCTGAGCAAATCCTTAGCTGAGGTAGCCTTCTAGGATGTCTGCCTCCAGCTCAGCCTGGCAGAGGCGGAGTTCAGGGTCAGCTGGGACAACCATGTGTGCCGTGGTCTGTATGCATTCGAGCCTACCCAGGATGTGGGATCCTGGAGGGAACCCTGGGTGTCAGTCAAAGAAGCCACGAGCCGCTGAAGTTGCAGCCATCATATTAAATCCTAGCATTTATTGGTGCCTATCAATGAGACAGTAGACAGGCAGATATAAACACAGACATTTTTGGCACATGGCAATTATGCAAATAAATAGAAACTGCTTTCAACATCAGCGCTGCTGTCATTTTGCTGCAGTTGCTGTAGGTGAGTAGTGTTGCCGCTTTCCATATGCAAACGTCTTCAAGCAAAATTAAATACAAAGACACTTGCTAGGCCAGGGAGCGTGTCCTAGAGAGCTCAGGCTAAAAGAGGCGACTTAAGAAGCCAGCGTCTTCCACAACTGCTTAGCTGTCTGACAGTCCACACCTGCCAGAGAATCAGTGAGGGAAATTGGGGCTCGTAGAGGGGAAAGGACTTCTGTGAGCAACCGCTGCCTGAGTGTCACCAGCCTCCATCTAGGCTGGGATTTCTTAAACTGCCTCTTTTCCTGATCTCATCTGGGGGCTGAGTTTCAGGAGGGGTCCAATTCATGACATTGCACCCCACGTTTGCGGTGCACTGTCTATCTGAGGAGTAAGTTCCTCACCCCCCAGCGCTAGAGACCTGGTGCTTCAACCCCTAACCAGGAAATCATTCTGGAGGTAAGTTCTTGAAGCTTGGGGTTTAGCTTGTACACCCCGATCCTGTACCTGCTTCAGGAGCTCTCCTGTCCCTGGCTGATCTCAGCAACAGTGACAAGCAAACAAGGTCCTGGGTGTCCAGCCCAAGCTCAGGCTTTCTGCCTACCATCTCCTTTGTAATTTCATACAGCCCTGAGAGCCAGGCACTATTGTGAGCCCTATGCTCACACTGACAGCCTAGTCAATGGCAGGGGTGCATTTGAGCAAGCCATGATGATTCTAAAGATTGTGCCCCGCAACCCTGTTCCATACCAAGTTCACAGGGCCTGGGGTTGGTGGGAACCTCAGGATTAGTCCCAGGCTCACTGAGAGGGCCTGGGCAGTAGGCTGTGACTTCTCACTACCAACCCTGAACCCAGCCTCAGATAGGCTTCCAGACATCACAGCTTCTGCTCTGCTAAGTGGTGATGCTGTCCATAAAGCTGTTTCTCAAGAAGAGGTGCTAACCTTAAAGGACTGTCCTCCTCTCTGGGGACACTCCTTCAGCTTACTCACGGACTCATTCCCACCCACTGTGGTAGTTGTGTGGGTTTTATCATACTACCCCAAATTCTCCATATGCTCTCCCAGCTTCTCACCACCTCCCTTTCTGCAGACTCAGGAACCCTTGAAACTGCTTCTCCCAGAGTGACCCCAACGGAGCTCCCCACTGCTGCCTCCCCCGCAGCCCCTCCTGCTCCTCCTCAGGGTCTTCCTGGCCTAGCAGTGACAACCCTTCTCTTCTGAACTTCTTATTTTCCTTTCCCAACCTAGTCCACGTCCTCCTTCCAGAGATGCAACTCAGAACCTCAGGCAAACCTTTGACCTCGTCCTCACACTGAGAGCCATCATGACATCCACGCTATTGTAGAGTCTGTCCGTGTCTCCTTGCCTCCATCCCCAACCCCAGGCCCAGCTACCACGGAGGTCTCTGAGACCTCAGTTGGCTGCAGAGAGATGAGCCATGGAAGGCAAGAAGGTGGTTCAGTTCAACATGACTTAGTGGTAAGTGCTGGTCAAACTTCTGGAGTCTGACCCTGAGCACTTTTAAGCACAACCCAATTTGATGAACACTGTTCTGGTGATAATCCCGAGTGAGCAACAAAGCATACGTAAGTAAATCTCCTTGAGGAACAAAGTAAGCTAAATACAGATCAGATGTGACTTGGTTCTATAGATGGACTGAGAAAAAAATTATGATAAGGGTCTGGGAATGATGTAGTGCTGGAAAAGTCTCTAGCCACACAGACAGTGCAAAGATCACCAGGCCATTAAGTACATCCACTCCTGGCCTTCTGGAAGGATAACAGGTATTGCATTCATTCCCTTGAAGGAACAACCCTGTGCGTTTAACATTCTGGGTTCCCTGGTGCTTACCTGTGAGCACACAGACCTGTGTTTCCTGTAAGCCACCATTATATCTCAGGTGAACCCATCTTCAGTTTTCTTGTGTGTCTCAAGGGCAATTCTCGGGCACATCTTCCGGAGCCTGACTACCTCGCTATGAGTTTGTTTTGTACTAGCACGATGCTCAGCTTCAGATTAATGTCATTTAGCATGTCTGGGAATTTCTCAGCATCCACCGTCTGCTGCTACCTCTGTCTCTCTTCTTCCATGCCTGGATTCCCACTAGGCACATGTTCGTCCCTCTCATTCTGTCTTCCCTGTCCGTCACTCTGTTGTATCTGTTGCCTCTTCATATCCCCATGCTTAGCTCTAAATAAGGCTGCAAACATCTCTTTCAACTTATGAATTCTCTTTACAGCTATGTCTTGGGTATACAGACATTACAGAAACATTATTTCTCTTACTTAGCTCTTCATTTTACAACACTAAGGATGTAACCCGGGTCCTTGTGCCTGTCAATCAAGTGCTCCACCACTGAGGGTTTTGTTTTTTAATTTTAATATCAGTAATTTTTACTTCTGAAATTATTTAACTCAGCAGCTGGGTGTGTTTTTAGACTAAATGTTCAACTCAGGAAGTCCCGCACCATGCCAAACTCATTTATAAATAGGTCCTTCCGTCCTGGCGCCCACGGATTGCTCTTTGCTCATTACTCTTTGTGTTGCTGCTGTTGTTCGGAGACACAGCTTCATCACGTGGCTCAGGCTTGCCCGGGCTACTCTGAAACTTGTGATTTTCTTGCTGCAGTGTACCCCACGACGCTTGGTTATTTAATCTACACCCTCCACCCCACCGCAAACCTCCCCATGGCTTCCTCTGGTGAGGGTAGGGTTCAGCGTTCTCTCCACAGAAATGTCTTACTTCAGGCTGTGCATCTCAGTGGTTTCTGAGCACATCAAAGCCAGGAGACACGTGCCTGGGTGCCGGCCACATCCTCTCTGGTGTTCAGGACTCTGCCGCTCACAGTCTCACCTCTCAGCTGTTTTCCCGGAAAGCCCGTCTCCAGAACCTACGGTTGTCCCTTTCTTCATCTTGAGCTCAGCTGAACGTTAAATAAGGCTTCCTGTTAGAGCCACTTACTGGTGTCACTAAGAGAAGCTTCTGTCTCGTAGGTAGAGGTCCTCCTGCAGGTCTGTCTAGCTGACCTGCCACCTGCAAGCCTTATGTGGGCTAAACTCCACCCACAGGGCCTTTGCTCACTCTGTGCTCTCTGCCCAAGGTGTTTCCCCCACGCCCTTCCCCATCTGACTCTTCCACCTATGGGGTAGGCCTTGCCCACCTCCTGGTCTATGTCAGATCCTCTGCCTAAGACTCTTGTACCCCAGCCTGGTCTCTTGCTCTCATTTTACATACTCTCTGGTTGCAATTGTACATTTTGTTTGGGGATTCTCTAACCGGTGTTGAGCTTTGCTGGCAGAGACCATGTGTGTTTGGCTTCTGCTGAATCAAGCTCCTGGTCAGAGCTGAAGTTAGTAAGGTTCATTAGAAGCAACAGCAGGCTATCAAAATCTCTCTCAATCTCTCTCCGGTATGTGTGTGTGCCCATTTTTGTAGTCCTGGCTGTCCTAACACTCACTCTGTAGACCATGCTAGCTTTGAACTCAGAGATCTGCTTGCCTATGTCTCCAGAGCTTAAAGACGTAAAGGGTATGTACCACCATGAATGGCTAATTTTAAAGAGAAGTCTCTCTTCTTTTCACCACCTCTGCTGGGTCCCTGCAGCGTAGGACCAGCTCTCAGCTCTTAAGTGTGTGTGATCTCATCTGTCCCTCACTGTTGTCACCCCTACTTCACAGACTAGGAAAGTGAGGCCCACAAACCTAAGTAAATGTGTCCCTCCCACTCCCCTCAGGTGGGTAGGAGAGCAATAGTTTTGCTGTCCCCCACACAGATGACAAAACTGAGGGCCTGAGAGAGCAAGAGTCTTAACTTCTTTTTAAATTTTTATGTTTATTTAACTTCATTTTTATATGCATGAGTGTTTTGCCTGCATGTTTGTATGTGCACTGTATGTGTGCCTGGTGGCTATGGAGTTCAGAAGAGTGGGTCAGATCTCCTAGAACTGGAATTACAGACTGTCATGAACCACCATGTGGGTACTAGGAATCAAGTCAGGGCCCTCTGGAAGTGTAGTCAGTGCTCTTAACTGCTGAACCATGTCTTCAGCCCAAGTCCTAACTTGCTGCATCATGTTAAATGATTGGGGTATAGCCGAGAGGCTGAGACATTGCCCTAAGCTTCTTCTTGCCCACCTGGGACCCCACTCAGCCTGATCCCTCTCATCTCTGAGGGCAGTGGCCACAGCCCTTCTGATGGCTTCTTCCCTAGTCACAGGATTCCTGTCTCTCCCCACAGCTACAAGGTGGCCTCCTCACCAGCCAGGCCGAGTCACTGTCCACTGCCCGAGGAAGTCCACAATCTCCTGCCAGAACAAGGGTGTCCTAGTCACTCTCCTGTGGTGATGGGATTTCTCTTCCCAGGCAAGGATGGACAAGATTCCGAGGCTCACACTTTTGAAGAGGTGAGATGGGTTCAGGAGTTTGGGGCACCGGCAGCCATCAAAATCTACCTGTTCTTTTCATCACCGCTGCTGGGATTCATTGTTTCCTAACCATCAAAATCCTGTTCACCAAAATTGTGGGGTGTGAGCCAGGAGACGGCCCGCAAGATGTCCCAGCTCAAGCAGGGCACTGGTACATATTTGCCCTTTAGGTCTTTATGACATTGCCACCATCTGCATCTGTCCACAGCCGCCAGGGACATGCGACCATGTGGATTTTTGCAAAGAGGCACAGTGTGTGTCCACGTGTGCTGGACATCACTGAAAATCCCATGTAACGTGCGGGGTGGTGCCCACAATCAAGCACACACTGACATGTCTCCTTGTGCCATACCCACATCAAGCAAGACCGATACCTGGTGCCAAGCTCCCTCTGGGTGGCTGGGTTTCAGCAACTTAGAAACATGAGCCTGACGCTAGTATAGTTATAAATAAGGAACCGAGGGTTGGTCTGGTCTCTTCAAGGTCTCCTTAACATTTTTTTTTTTAATATATCAAACTCTAAAGGTAGCAGGCATGGTATCTACGACTATAATCTCAATGGTGGGAGACCAAGCAGAGAAACTGAGTTAAAAAGAAAAGTAATCCTGGGGACCTCTGAAAAAAAAAAAACAACAAACCACCCATCCTGCCCCCCAAACAAAACAACAGCTTCCTAGAATTCTAAAGATGAAAGTAGTGAAAACCTGTCCTAGAAATGCTGACACTTGACGGAGGAAGCACAGAGATGGCAGGCCCAGTCCTTCGCCTCTCAAGAACTGGGATCAAAGGTGTGCCCGCACTGCGCCCCGCCCCCCCCTTACTTTTACATTTTAATTTCTTAAAGGTGCTTAGGTAGCTTTAAGTCAACATCGAGGCTCTTTGAAGGCCATTTGGTGCCTGGGTCTCACACGGTGACATAACTCAGGGAGGCTGGCAGAGCACAGATTTCTGGGGGTGTGGGCCCATCTCCAGAGTGTCTGGCTCATGGTCATTAGGTGGGACCCAAGACTGTGCACCCCCAATACACCCCTTGTTCCCAGTGCTGGGACTCCTGACCACGGGGACCTCGCTGGAGGTGCAGCTCTCCAGGGTCCTGGAGCTCCGAGTGTGGACGTGCAAACACATCCGGCTACCAGCAGAGGACGCCTTGGCTCTCCTGGAAGATGGCTTTGCCTGGGAGGTGGAGGATGGGAGTGATTCAGAGAAGTCCTGGTCGTTGGCTGTTTCTGACCTACCGGGAAGAAGCCGCTGGGCGTGAGGACATCGACAGGGCCTTAAGTCCCTGCGGGTGCGCTGGGGGACTTTCTCTCTCTCCACGTGTGTGTATTTGGTATATTCATATGTATGTGTGTGCCCAGCTGATGGGGGATGACATCAATTACTTTCCTCCACTGCTCTGTACTACCTTTTTGCTTGCTTGTTTGTTTTTGAGACAAGATCACACTATATAGCCCTGGCTGGCCTCCTGAGCATTGGGATTAAGAGTTCAGGGCACCACACCTGGCTTGTTTTTTGTTTTGTTTTGTTTTTTTTTGAGATGGGGGAGGGGGAATCTCTCACCGAACCTATAGCTCACAAAGCCAGCAAACCGCAGGGATCCTCTCTCTCCACCTCTCAGCGCTGGGATTCCAAGCATGTGTGGCCACACCCTGCTTTGAAAATATGTGTGTTAAGAGGGCCTTGCAACCATTCCTGAAGAGACCTGATAAGCTAGAGTTAGATGGAAGGGGAGGAGGTCCTCCCCTATAAGTGGACTTGGAGGGAGGCAGGGAGGAAATGAGGGAGGGATGGGGAGAGTGGGAGGGGATAAGGGAGGGGGCTACGGCTGGGATACAAAGTACATAACCTGTGATTAATATAAAAGTGAAAAAAAAAAAGAGTCAAACCCAGGTCCTCATGTTTGCACTCCAAGCACTTTACCGTCTGTACCATCTCCCCAGCACTTTCTTTTCTCAGCACAATTGCTTTATAAGATGTATTTGTTGCGAAAGGTCTAATAGTGTTATCTTACTGTCACTTAACTCCATAACATGGTTTCTTTGAGCTCTCCGCTTTGAAGTTTCACCTGCTGTCTGAGCACCACAGAGGTGATTACTGGCTTTTTACCCTGTAAATTGATCTGTCTTCTTTGTGACTCATGTCTGGTTTTTAATTTCCATTTCTGGTACTGAGGACAGAACCTGGAGCATGCCAGGCAAACACTCTACCACTAAGCTATGCCTCCAACCTTCCATTAATTTTTGACTAGTTCAGCCTGCTCCCATAATTCCTCAGGACTCACTGCTCATGCCTCTCTGCTTGTTCTGTGCAGAGGGCAAGGAGCTCTGTTTCCAGAAGGCCCCAGCTCACAGCCTCTGGTTTTCCTCCTTAGGATATTGTTGCCACCATCCAGGCCTCCTCTACCAAGAAAAAGCTCTTCTTAAGCCTCGTGGATTTCCAGTATGATTTGTGTTTGCAGGGAAAGAGGGTGGACTTGGCAAATATGTCTTGGTTCTGTGGTGTCAAGCATGGTGTGCAGACCTGGGTCGGGTGTGTGTCTGGTTCCTTTGAGGACTTAGGAGCATCTTCAGGGGAGGAAAGCCCTCCCCAGTGTCAGCATTAGGAGGAAGAAGCCTCAGTGTGGAGAGAGGGCCTGGCATTGGGAGGGTTCACCTGTACGAAGGCTGTGTGGGTGGAGGGCAGATTTTGAGAGAGGGTACTTGGGCATAAGATGAGGGTACTGAGAAAGTCCGAGAAGTTCCATTCCTTTTATTTATTTATTTTAAAACAGGATCTTGCTGTATATCCCAAGCTGAGCCAGGCAATTGTGATCCTTTTTTTTTTTTTTTTTCTGAGACAGCGTTTCATGGTGTAGCCTTGGCTGCCCTGGACTCACTTTTTTGTAGACCAGGCTGACCTTGAACTCACAGAGATCCTCCTGCCTCTGCCTTCCAGAGTGGTGGGATTACACACGTGTGCCACCACACCTGGCTTAAGTTGGAGTCTTTCCAACTTAACTCTCCATTTTATTCTCCTCTCTCTTGATTTTAGGATTTAATCAAAGACTACCTCCAACACGGCCGAGGTAGGTGGTATTAAAGAAATAAGTCCTGGGGAGAAGGAGGCAGAGGGTTTAAAGGAAATTGGTCGATAGGAGTGTCCTAGGTCTTTTGTATAACTTTTCTCCTGCTCTCTGACAGAAGAAACTTTATTATTATTATTTTTTTCAGAAATGGGATCAGAGAAGACTTAAAAGAGAAGGCAAGGGAATACCGGATAAATAGCCTCTCGCTGGACACCAGTTTCCCTCTGGAATGAGATAACAAACTTAGCCTAGAAAAGAACTCTGGGAAGGAGCATCTGAGTTCAGATGCACTCTTTTTATTTTTTATTTTTATTTTTATTTTTTCGAGACAGAGTTACTCTATGTATTCCTGGCTATCCTGGACTCCCTTTGTAGATCAGGCTGGCCTCAAACTCACAGAAATCCACCTGCCTCTGCTTCCCTGAGTGCTGGGATTACAGGTGTGTGCCACCAAGCTCAGCTCAGATGCCCATTCTGATGGGCATGTGAATGAGTGCTTGCTGATGGCTTTGTGACCATCTGTCTCATGGTCACTTCTGTGATCCGGGGAGACTCACCACAGGCCTGTGATTGACAGGGCAGCTCCAACTCCATCCAGAGCTTCCTGCAGTTGGTGCTCTCTACAGTAGGCATCCCTGAGGCCATGTCACATAAGTGTGGGCTCCAGGAAAGGATGGGGTGGATCGATGTCAGCTTTATCTTGTCCCACTTCTAGATTCTTCACTGCAGAGCTCCCTTAGTTGGGCATCCTCAGTCCCTTCCCAGTGGCAGTGGGTAACAGCGGTGATCAGGTGCACAGACCCCTGATTCCGGCTCAGGTTTCCTCTGCCATCTCACTGCTGGCTAAATCCACTTTAAGAACACAGGCCTCACCAGGCATGATGGCTGCAACTTTAAGGCCAGCAGAGAAGAAGGCAGAGGCAGGTAGATCTCTGTGAGTTCAAGGTCAGCCTGATATCCATAGTGAGTTCCAGGACTACGTAGAAAAAAAATAAACCAAAAATAAGAATAGAATTCTCCCAATGGCAACTGGATATGTCAGGAAAAAAAAAAAAAAAATCCTGAGAGCTGGGAGGCTGCCACCTAGTGGGAGCCTAGGACAAGCCTCAGTTTCCCCTTCTATAAAATGAGAGCAGCAGATTTGTTGATTCCCAGTGACCCTGACATTGTAGCACCTCTGTACATATGCAGCCATTCCAATGGTAGCATCACACAGCAGTGTGCAGAGGGCACTTTGAACAAGGGCCTTTGGGGAACTTTGTGTCCCTTCCACACGGGGATGTTTAGGAGGCTGCATCCTCAATTTGTGGCAGACACTGAGAAACAGAGAAACTAGACTTAACCTGACTGTGTGTCTTGATCTCTTTCATCCTCAACTTCCCTCCATCAATACCATGATGCCAAACCTATAGGAAAACTGGGTGTGATGGTGAAGGCCTGTAATGACACCCCTTTGGGAGGATGAAACAGGAGGATTGCAAGAGCAAACCTCTCTCTGAGTTACGGAGAGAGTAGAGGCATTGCCTCGGCAACTTGTTGAGACTTAGTTTCAGAGACAGACAGACAGACAGACAGACAGACAGAGACAGAGTGACTGCAGGGGTAGAATGTTTGTCCAGTATGTCTGAGGCCTCAGGTTCAATGACAAGTGCTATAAAAACTAAATAAATGAATAGTACAGATGACGATGTAGATGGATAGGGGGGATTTTCTGTGTGAGACGTGACCACGAGGGAGGGATTGTGGCAAAGAGCAGCTCACAAAACATCGTCAGTTCCAACATTCCCCACTGCGGCCTCCCAGGTGCTCCAACCTAAGCCTGGGGTTTGGCCCTGCTCCCTAAGAGGAGCTGACTTGTCCCCCTCCTTGCCTAGGGCTGGAGGCAGTACTACCAACCCTCGTGAGCAGCAGAGGCCTAGGCCTCTTCGACATCACTAACTGTAAGGTCATCACTGGTGATGGGAGTATGAAGCCGTCCCTAGCCCCATCTCTTGGGAAGACAGACAGCTGTCTGTTGCTGTGACGAAACACTCTGATCAACAGAACTCAGAGGAAGGAAGATTTCCTTCAGCAGAGAGGTCACAGTCCATAGTGGGAGAAGTCATGGCAGGAACTTGAGGCAGAAACTATGGAGGAATACTGCTTGCTCAGTCATTCAGGCTCATCAATTAACAATCAAGACACCTCCCCACCCCTACCCCACCCCCACCCCCATTCCCAGACAGGCTGTTCTGCTCTAAGCCATTCCTGGTGGAGATTTCTCTCAGGTAACTCTGGATTGTGTCAACTAGATAGCCATCTCGGAGTGCTTGGTAGCTACTAGAAAGCAGCTCTCTCTCTCCTGCAGGGCTTCCTGCTGCTGTTCCCCGAGCACCCACCTGCAAAGCTTGATCTAGGAGGCTTTCAGATTCAAGGCCAATAGGCCTGGGGTTGAAAGTGTAAACCCAACTCACAATGAACAGGAACATCAGAATGCTGGCATCTCTTGTGTGGGACTCACAGTGGGGGCAGAGATGGGGACTGGCTCCTTGCTTCCCTGATTCCTACTGCCATTACACGCTTTGACCAGGACATGAGAATGTACTTTTTAGGAAGGGGATCTGGGGGGCAGACAGCCCATGTATTGGACAAATCTGTGACAGTGCCCCTCTGGTAGGGGCCCCTACTGGCAACCCCTCAGAGGCCCCTTCCCCAAAGTTACATCAAGGCCATCCTCTCCACGATCTGTGAACATTGTCGCACCCTCTAGCAACTGCTTTCCTAGCTCAGACAGTGCACAGTGCACCACCCAAGGCCCTTGATTCAGACTGGAAGCTCTGATGGACACCAAGCGGCCAAGACATATATAACACATCCATCAGCGTCCGCAGGAAGCAGGCATATACTCCAGTCTGGAGGCGGAGTAGAAAAGGCAGCGTGCTGGGGGCTGGGAGTAGTTCAGAGACTGGGTGAGTAGAATACCACAGTGGCAGACTTGCCACAGGGACATTCTGCCCAAGTAGCAGGGACCCCTCCCCACCTGAGATGTCATTAAGTATCCCATTCTGTCAGGTGTCCACTTCCCTTACAGGGTCCAAAGTCCCGATTGACTAAGCCTGGGTGAAGCGCTCAAACCCTGGCTCTGGATTACTTTGATGGACAGCAGGCTTTCATACCAGGAAGATTACAACCAGGGTGAAGCCCACACATGAACACACATCTGCATCTTCCGGTGGCCAGTGGCAGAGGGACTACTTAAGTCCCTCTTTAGTCCCTTTAAAGGCTGAGCAGGCCTTGACTAAATAGCCATATGAGAAAATGTGCCAGAGCCAGATGGGAAGTGTGGGGTCCAGAAATGTTCATTCTCTCCCCGGCTTGGTGACACAGTCATTTTTTCATTCACTGACCTCATCATTTTTATCAAGCTGATTTCTCTGAGGAAGCCTGGATGCTGTCCCAAGATTCCTGGGCACATCCAGAGCCACACACTGGTCAGGCAAGAGCATTTCCAATCCTGGTCTCTCCCTGCCTCAAGGATGAGGGTTGACAACCTTTTGTTCCTTACCATCAAAACTCCCACGCCCGTCTCCAGACCAGTTTCCTGCCTGAGTCCAAATGGAGTATCTGATTCATCCTGTTCCGTGTGGTTCCCAAACTGCAGGGTGAGGGGGGCAGGAAGTGAAGTGATGGGAGGATCCAAGGTGGGTAAGGAGCATGTGGGCCTTGTAGAGGGCTGGTTTCTCACAGAGCAGGAAGACAGAGCCTCTGAATAGGCAAGTCAATTCAACTCTAATGCCAAAGGGAAGGTCCCCTCTGCCGGTTTCCAGCCTTCTCATCCTCCCCACCCCCAGCACGGAGGGTTCTTCCATCTTGGAAGGTTTTCTCCAGGCATGGCCACTACACTGGACCAGTGGGATGGATTGTCCTGCTGCCTCACACCCCTCACAGCACACATTGTGGCAGTATTGAGAAGCAGAGCCTTTGAGAAGCGAGTGGGATTCCTGCACTTTTCAGAGGCTGGGTTGATTCTCAGGGTTGTGAGCTCCTGATCAATCAGGAATAGATTGGTGAGTCCTAGAGCAGACTGTTATAGAGCTGGGCCACCCCTGTCTTCTGCCCCCTCCATCTGTGCCCCCTGGCCCATTTTTACTTGGAGTTGAAGCAGTATGATACCTTCTCTGAGGCCTGAAACTTTTCAGCCTCCAGAACAGGTTATTACATTTTACTGTGAGACAAGTAAAGCTGCCTTTCTCCAAGTAGGTACCCTAGTAAGGGGAACAGGGGCTGTCTCTGACATGAACTCAGTGGCTGGCTCTTTAATCACCTCCTCCTGAGGAGGTGCAGCCTTACCAGGCCACAGAGGAAGACAATGCAGCCAGTCCCAATGAGACCTGATAGGCTATGGTCAGATAGAAAAGGAGGAGGACCTCCCCTATTATTGGACTAGGGGAGGGGCATAGGAGGAGAAGAGGGAGGGAGGGATTGAAAGGAGACGAGGAAGGGGGCCACAGCCAGGATACAAAGTGAATAAATTGTAATAAATAATAAATAAAAATTTTAATGCATGTACAGCTGAGTGCAGAGGTGGACACCTGTGATCCTAGCACTTGGGGTGGCAGAGGCAAATGGATCTCTTTTTGCTGGAGGCAAGCCTGGTCTACAGAGTGACTTCCAGGATATACAGATAGTTCCAGGGCCACACAGAGAAACCCTGACTTTAAAAAACAAACAAAAAATGCATGTGTGTTTGTGAATCTATGTGTGCAGGTGTGTTATGTGTGTTTGTGCCTGCATGTACAGCACAGAGGATAAACTTACTTGTCCACAGAAATGCTGTCTACCTCCTTTGAGACCAGGTCTCTCACTGACCCAGATCTCACCAATAAAGCTAGACTAGCCAGTGAGCTCTAGGCATCTCTGCCCCCTTTTCACAGCCTGAGCTCACTCTGTCCCTGTTCTCTTCTGCCCTTGGATCTTGGAGCAAGAGTCTGACACTGGTAGCAGTCAGGAGCATGGAGAGGATTCTTGAAAGGCCCTCTGCGCGCGCGCACACACACACACGTTTACTAGGGACTGGAGAGATGGCTCAGTAGTTCAGAGCACTTGTTGCTTCTGCAGAAGACCCCACATTTGGCTTTAAGCACCTGAATGACAGTTCCCAACTGTTCCCAACTCCAATTCCAGCAGATCCAATGCCATCTTCCAGCCTATAAGGGCTCCAGGCATGCATGTAGCACACACACACGCATGCACGCACGCACGCACGCACGCAAGCAAAGCACTCATACATAAGAGAAAAATAAATCTTAAAAAAAGGAAAGAGCTTGTCAGCACCGGCTAGCTAATGGGAATTTCATTCTCTGCAATTTCCTCTAGGGCAGCAACACTAGAAGACACAGTGGACCAATACTTCTCCCTTAAGGATCCCAAAAAGCCTAAGTCCTTCCCCTAATGCCACAGGGCAACAGCAGGAGAACTTGCCACCAGGCAGCCCCCATCCCATGCCCAGAAACTGTTGCAACACTAAGGACATTCTGAGAACTCTTTAGAGTGTCACTCTTGCAGACCCCACATCCTAGCTGAGACCCTGGAACACATCCTTATGCCAAATGGAAAGTGGATGTTGCCCCTAGTACCCTCCTGTCATTGCAGAACAAGTCTCCAGGTCTGTTCTGTGGGGGTACTTACAGCTCACCAAAAAGGGCCAGGAGAGCATGTAGCAGGACCTACAGCAGCCCAGAGAGCAGAGACTTGTTAGAACAGAACAGACCCTCACACAAACCTATGCCACTGCTAGTCCAGAAGCTCTACATGGTGATCTCTAAAGACCAGGACAACCTTGGCCCAGACCAGATGCTGGCAGACCTGCTTAGAACCCATTGCCTGGACACCGTGCCTTCTGCACTTTCCAGACAGCAAACAGTGCTTCCCCCACCCTGCCAGGGCTCTGAGGAGAACACCTCAGAACACCTCAACTCGGCTGCTGGTCCCTAAGGTGAGTGGGACTAGGCCTTAGGAAATGAGGAGGGCTTTTTTTTTTTTTTTTTTTTTTTTGCCAAAGAATCTTTCCTACCTCCTTGGGGTGTGGGGCCCACTTGTCTTACAGTCACCTAAGGAATACTGTTATCTCTAAGTGTAGGTAAAAGGTCCAAGCCCACTTGTTGGTTTGAAAACGTACCCAAACCCACCAACGCCTGAGCAGAAAAACACACTGCTTCCAGAGCTCAAAATCCCACCAATCCTTGGGCTTGGCTTGAAACTTCACCATTCCCCACCCTGGAAATTTCCACCCTGGAAAACTCCTTCTCAAAGTGGAATCTCCCTCTATATCTATCTATCCCTATCTATTTATATCATCTGTGTCTATACATACATATATGTATATATGTGTAATATGTATGTGATATAACATATATTTTATATATATGCCTGTCTCCTGCTCAGTTCCCTGCTGCTTTTCTCCTGAGCAGAGGTAGCCGCCCTTTTGTGTCTCTCCCAGTAAATCTCTTGTGTGAGGTCTGTTACATGTAGTGTGGCTTTGGCTCCCAACTGCTAGGATACCTTTCCCTTCAGAGCTGTAACACTCCCACTGGGGAAACGTTCCCCCTCAGAGCAGAGATGTAACACTTCCGCTGGGGAAGCCTTTCGTCTCAGAGCTGTAACAGGAACTCTATTCTGTCCAAGCCTGGGTCCGCTCACCTTTCTTCCGTCTTCTGGCACACTGGGCCAGTTCCCACACACAGGCACTCAGCTCTCCAAAGCAGATCCATGCAAGGCAGCAGAGAACTGTGTGCACTTTGGCCACGGTGTTCGTGAAGGTTCCAGGCCATTGGTTGGGCTGTTGTGAAAAGTCTTTCCCTGGGGAGGTGAAGCAACATCTGTCCCTTCCTCCTGATGTCTTGGTTACAAACTAAAATTCTCTTTCACCACAGTTCAGCTGTGCATTCAGCCAGTGAGTTTATTGGGCTTCTTTATAGAGCATGGGTGACCCCAAAGTGGCTGCACTGAAGTCCAGCATGGATGATGGCTTCCGCAGAGGTGCACAGGTGGAACCTTCTCCCCTCATCCTTCCCGGTCTATATTCTTGCCCCTCCTGGGCAGTGACCAATGACCTCATACAATTAGGGCAGAATTACCTGCCGATGGCCGGGAGGAGTGGCCGGAAACTCAGGTGAGGGTTCAGCAACCTTCCCTGCCTTCTGATCTCATGAAAATTGGCAGCATTTGGACTCATAGGATGCCTTATAACACAGGCCAAAAGGGTACTGGGTTCAAGGTGCAGCTCTTCTCATTGTCATGTGACCCTTAGCTCTTGCTTGACCTCTCTGGATCTCATTTCTTCTTGTGCCTAATAAGATGTTCACCTCTCTCCTGCCTCCCTATGGGGATGTGTGCACTTAAGTACATTGTGCTTGTCTGGGTGGCAGCTACTTGTCTGTGCCCACCGATACCCCTCTGCCAGCACGGAAGTGTATAGGTCCAGCAACAGGTGACAGTTGGAGGAATTATGGACTGAGCCCGACTGTTGGACTGCAGTTCCTCTCATACATATGTACCACAGGCTGGGACGCTACCACCTGACAACAGGAAATGGAAGCTGGCTAAAATCAAGGCATTTGTTAGAGGTGATACCAGCAGGCTGGGAAAGCTGGGAGCCACACCCAAACAATTTACTGCAAAATAGCACTGACACCTGCTCCTGCCTGGCCAGAGCTTTCCAGATTTTCGGATTTGTCCTGGGAGGAAGGAGGTTACAGGGTCAAAGGAATTAGAGACCCAAAGAAGGAGACCAGAATAGAAGGGCGTCTTAAGAATTTCTGGCGCATGCTACATCTGCCCTAACTTCTGGTCTTTCATTCTTACTAAGGAATAGAAAGGCGCTGTCATGGTCCGCAGGACAAAGGGCAGAGCTGAGACTCAAGGGTCAAAGCTTTTGTCTAGGGCAGTGGGTATTAACCAGAGGGACGCAACCCTCTGGAGTCAACCGGTCCCTTCACAGCGGTCTCATATCAGGTACCCTGCATATCAAATACTTAGATTATGATTCATAACAGTTACAAAGTTGCAATAAAAATGATTTTATGGTCGGGATCACCACAACATGAGGAACTGTATTAAAGGGTAGCAGCCTTGGGAAGGTTGAGAACCACTGATCCAAGATGATGTAGCCGGCACTTAAAGAGAAAGACTTGAGCCTGAGGTGTTGGGGTCGTGGGTGTGCTTCTAACCCTCCCCTTCAGTGATCCTGCGAGCGCTTGTCTCTCCGCTTCTCCCCAGAGCATTCTGGGAGAGTTGCTTCACTGTGGGATGTCACAGAGACCACTGTAGAGAAGACAGAGCCATCCCCAGGAGGAGCCTGGCCTCTCTTCTGGGACAAGAACAAGAGGCAAGGCAGGCTGAAGAACTTGGAACAAACACAGGACCAGTGGCTTTCCAGGGCTGACCCTGTAGACTCTTCCTCAGCCCACCTCTTTCCCTCACCTCTGCCCTCAGCTTTCTTCTGTAGATTAGGGAACCCTTGTCCTGTGATTCCTCAACACCTGGCAGAGACACACCTGGAGACCCTGCTTGTCCAGGTCAGGTCTCAGGTGACTAGCGGATGTCATCCTGCAGCGCACTGGGAGCCCGGAGTCAGGACCCTGGACCCAAGCGGCTCCTCTGCCTGCATCCTGTAGTCTCCGGCGAGGCGTGAAAAGGAGGACTGTGCGGGTCCCGGGGCGCTCTGGCTCCACCCACCGCCGGCAGATGCCCACCTTACCCTGCGCACAGTATTCAAGCTACGACGGATTCCTGGCGCCCTCCCCGCGCGCCCTGGGGTTGGCACTTTGAACCCACGTGATTTCTCGGCAGCGGCCGCGGGTTCCACGAACAAGCGAGCAGCGCTGTCACTTTCAGTTTCGTGCAGAGCGCGGTGGAGCGGGAGCGGAGCCGGTGAGTTACCTGCCCAGGCGAGGGCGCGGAGGGAGATACGGGTTTGAATTCTGCACCTAGATGGAGGAGGGGGTGCCGGAGGCCAGGTGGATGGACACGCGGACAGGCGGGCCGGTGAGCACTGGTGGCTTAGCAGAATGCAATCGGGCACTCTGCAGTTTGGAGACCACAGAGAGTGTTCAGTTGGGGAGTGACTCGGTTTGAGAAATACGCCTCTTCTAGAGCCACACTCACCTTCCTGTGGAGCCATGCTTTCGTACATTTTTTTTTCTTTTTAACTTCTATTGCCTTATTAGTAATCACAGAAGTCACCCTGTTTGTTACATGCAATTCCGAATTTTCAGCCAAAAGCAACAACAAAAAAAAGCCTTTTGTTATACAGTAGTAGAAGGAATAGAAGTTGGCTGAACCATAGCAACTTGCTATTTTATAGAAAAACCTCCTCTGCCAATCTCCAACAGTCGTCAACCTCAGGGCGGTGGTTTCTGGCTATCAACTTTGTTTTGAGACAAATAACAGATAGAGAATCTCAACAGAAATATTATAGAGTGTACAGAAAGACAAGAATCTTTTTTTTAAAAAAATAGAATATTGTGTTTTAAAAGAAAACAACGGTTCTTTAATGTTGTCTCGCCTGCATTTCTAATAATCATTGAAACTCACCCGTCACTAAGGTAGGCCTGGGCAGCTTTTTTGTCCCTGGCCTCCCCATTCGTATGCGGGTTACAAACCATTGTCTCACTCAGGAAAGCCAGAGTTGGGAGTTGCCGGAGGTTCCAGGAGAGGGTGGGGTCTTTGGTACTGTTGGCATACATTGTGGGGGTTCTTCCGAAAAGATGGGGTTGGGGGCTTCATACAGAAAAAGGTATTTTGAAAATTGCCTTTCTTGATTAGGAAAAAAAAAAAGCCAAGGACTGGCCCAAACTGGGGGTAGCTAAGCCATACCTGGAGTTCTCTCTTTCTGAGTCACTCTCTCTCCAAGGGACAAGGAAACCTGGGTGTAGCTCAGTGGTAGGGCAGAACCTGTGTTGAGTCCACAAAAATAAGGCGCCGGGCCTGATCTCCCACCAGGGAACAGAGTGGGGCGAGAGATGGTGGCCTGAATTCATAAGGCCCCTTGCCATGTACTTCCTCCAGACCAGCTGCCAGAAGTTCTGCCCGCCTGCCCTGTGTCCAGACTGGCACCCACCACTTCCTGGAGCGGGACCTCCTTGGGCTCTAGCACTGTGCACTTGCTAGGTGACCATGAGCTCAGGATTGCGGCTCTTGGAGGCTTGAATCCCCATCTATAATTTAAGCATAAAGGATAGTTCAAAATTCACCTGATGGGCTGAACGAGATAAAGTAGAAAGCAAGAATGGGGAGCCTTGGGTCCTGAGGGGACAAGCGCCAAAGCTTAGGCAATGCCTGGTCCGTGTCCATGTGCCCCAGCACGCCTCCCTCTCTCCTCTGAAGAGAGCCCGATGAAACTTTGTAGACCGTCTTCTCCAGTCTGTTTTGCTGTGCGTTGGGTCCCCTAAAGAAGACATGAAATCCTCATCTCTGAATGTGACCTTATTTGGACATAAGGTGGCTGCAGATGAGGTTGTAGGGTGGACCCAGTAAGACTTCTCCCTGATAATGGAGGAGATCAGCATGTCAAAACAGATACCTCAGGGAGGGCAGCCATGTTGGGGTGGCAGAGACTGCAGCCTCAAGCTGAGAGACACCAAAATATTTTAGCAACTGTGCCAGTAGGAAGAAGAAGGGCTCCTTTTCCAGCACCCTCCGAGGGGCCTCTGCCCATTCCTGGATGCAGATGTCCCGGTTGCAGCCCGGACAGAACAAAACACGGCTGTTACTGTCAGTGGAACTTTGTTACCACATCTGAGAGCTCATCACCCCAGTGTCTCTCCTCCACCACACCAGAGAAGTGGGCCAAGGAAGCGCAAGCACTTAAGTTTCAGGGGAGGGATGTGGCTCAGAGGTCAAGAGCTCTGCCTAGCCTGTAGAAGATTGGGGGTTCTGTCCTTAGCACAGAAGACAGATTAAAAATGTTTGTGAAACCCTGTGTGGCTGGAGCTAATTCTGCAGAATTAGCTTTTGAAGCAGAAACAGACTAGACCCCGCTGGCTGCTGGTGCAGGAGGATCCGAGAGCAGGATCTCGGGCCTTTCCACACCCTCCTGGAGTCCTGTGTAAAACCAGGTGGTGCGCTGATGGTTTGTAGGACCTGTCACCCAGAAATGGGTGTGATTTTATAACTTGAAAGTTAGCTCCAGTTTCTGGGTCCCTGAAATCTGGTAGAGTTCGCATGACCCCCCATTCTTCTCATTAGAGGAGCCCGGAGTCTTCCACTCTGTGAGTTTCAGAGATGGGGTAGAGGACTCCGTTTTTCTGGTCACCTGTGATGGCTGGTTCTTCCTTCCTCCTCTGTCATTGTCTCAGACCATAGCATGGACATGTCCTTTCCTCTGGACAGGGGTTGGTAGGTCAGAGGAAACCTGACTTAACTGGTTCTTCCTGATGACTTAACATCCCAGGTGCCACTTTGAATAAGTCCTTTATAACTTCTCCCAGGAAGCTCTTCTCCAGAGAGGCACTGACTGCCTTCTGTCTGGCTCACCCTTGACTTTTGGTGCAGGGAACTACGAGGAGCTGATGTGCAGGGGCCCTGTAGCACTAGGTTACCCCCTGTGTGTGTATCCATATTTTAATGAACTCATATATATATATTTTTTTTTTAATAATGAAATTTCACTTGTTAAACTAAACAATACAGATGATGTTAAAACAAAACCAAATCCCAGTAATGGTGTCACATACCCAGAACTTCAGTGGCTGAGGCAGAAGCCTGACTTATGTAGCGAGACCCCGATCCTAACTTTTTAAAAAAATAAATAATTTAATATAAATAAGTGACTAGTCACCCAGATGCTTTCTTTGAAGACAAACAAGGTCTTTGGGTTTCTGAGTCTTATTCCTGCGTCTAACTGAGCCCTTGCAAACAAAGGTATCCAGGGTTTTTCATACAGTCTCAGCTAACTAGACTTTAGATCACACACACATATACATACACAAGTATATAGACACATACGTATGTGCTTCCATGCCCATATACACACATGTACACACATGTATTCCCTCTCTCATAATGAGAGTGTAATTGTATGGAGTGCACACTGGGTTTTTTTCATTTAATGCAACAAATAATCTTTATTTTTTCTCTATATATTTATTTTAGTGATGGGGATGAAACACAGGGCCTTGGGCATACCATGTGAGTGCTTTTCCATTGAAAGCTTTTTTCCAGCCTTCTTTAGGGGTATATACTCTCTATGCATAGAGAGACCAGTTCATGCAACTGTATTCTGTACTTTGACCATATATCTATTATAGATGCATAAAACGTTATATATTATATATTAATATATGTTAATAACATCATGTAATAAAATAGCAAGTATTATATAATAAAATAGTTAATAAACAATATATTGTTATATAAATTATGTATTATACAAATGTATTTATATATTATTTATGCATCTACATAAAATCCAGGATCCACAAATGAGAGAAAACATTCCATATTTGTCTTTCTGAGTCTGTCTTATAGTCACTTAATCTGGTGATCTCCAGTTGTGTTTATTTTCTTGCAAATACCATCATTTAGTTTTCTTTATGGATGAGCAAAATACCATTTTGTGTGTGTATGGAGGTAGGTATGTGTGTGTGTGTGTGTGTTCCTCATCTTCTTTGTCCATTCCTCTGTTGGCGGATATCCAGGCTGATGGCACAACTTGGCTATGGTGAGCGGCGCAGCCGTCCACAGGGATGAGCTGGTCTCTCTGGGGTCTGTTGGCTTGGAGTCCTTCGGGTACACCGGAAGTGGTACAGCTGGGCCATGTGATAATTCTATTTTTAGCGTTTATTTTTCAGCACTTCTGTATTAATTTCTAAACTGGCTAGCCTAATTTATATTTCCAGCGATTTTATATAATATATATTATATAAATGTCATATATTCCTTATTCTTGAATCCTCAACAGCATTTGTTGTTTTCAGAACGATATCTGTTCTGATTGGGATGAGATAGGATTCATTGTTGTTTTAATTTGAATCTTCCTGATGGCCAAGGAATTGAACTTTTTTTTGTATGTGGATTGGTTTTTTGGAACTGTCTGCTTACTTGCCTATTTATTGACTGTGTTGTTTGTTTTTCTAGTACTTAGTTGTTTGAGTTTTTTAATAGATAGATAGATAGATAGATATAATATAGCTATTAATCAGCTGTCACATGTATAGGTGGGAAAGCTTGTCTATCATCTGTCAGTTTTTTTTTTAATTAGTTGTTTCTTTGATTGTATGGAAGTTTTTACATTCTGTATGATTCCATTTTTCAGTTCCTAGTATTGTTTTCCATGCTATCAGAATTCTTCTTCTTGTTGTTCTTGTTATTGTTCATCTTTTTCTTCTTCTTTTTGTTTTTCGAGACAGAGTTTTCTTGTGTAGCCTTGGCTGTCCTGGATTTGCTTTGTAGATCAGGCTGGCTTCGAACTCATCGAGATCCGCTTCGAACTCATCGAGATCCGCCCGCCTCTGCCTCCCCCAGTGCAGGGATCAAAGGCGGCACCACCACGTGCAGCTCAGAATTCTTCTCAGAAAGTCTTTGGTTTGTGTTTTTCTCTAGTAATTTCAGGGTTCAAGTCTTACGTTAAAGTCTTTGATTCATTTATAATGATTTTTGTCCAAGGGAAGAAAATAACTAGTTTTATTCTTCTCTATATGGATATTAGACACTATTGGTTCAACAGTCTGTTTTTATTTCAACATATGTTAGTGGTATGTATTTGTCAAAATTCAGGTGTGGGTTCATTTCTTGATCCTCTGTTTTATTCACTGATGTGTATATGTGCCAGGACCATGCTCGTTTTGTTATTATAACTCCATAGTGTATTCTAAAATCAGGTCTCTGATGCCTTTTTTTGCTCAGGATGGCTTTGGCATCTTTTGGGATCTTTGCTTTGGGGGATCTTTTGTACTTCTAAAACTTTACACATTTTTAGTCCTGTGAAGAATGTTACCGAAGTTTTGATGAGGGCTGCATTGAATCTATAGAATATTCTCAGTAATGTAGCAATTTTTCAGTCTTAATTCTACCAAGAGCTGAGAGTAAGAAGTCTTTCCATATCCTAATGTCTTTTGGTTTCTTTCTTTGGTATTTTAAAATAATCATTGTAGAAGTCTTCATTCCACTGTCTTGATTAGATTTATTCTAAAGTTTTGTTTTTAAAGCTATTATGAATGGGAATTTTAAAAAAAATCTCTTTCTCAGCATGTTCATTATTGGATACACAGCCTGCTGGCTTCTGTGTCTTCATTTGCATGCTGCCACTTTGCCCAGTATTTATCGTTTCTAGGAGCTTTCTGGTGCATTCTAGGAGCTTACTGATGCGTTTGGTAGGGGCTCCTTTGCATGAGATCATGTCACCTTCAAAGTGGGATAATTTTAGTTCTTTCTTATTTGTGTCCCTTTCCCCTCCCTTCTCTTGTCTTATTGTTTCAGCTAAGACTTCTAGTGCTAAGCAGATTAGGAGTGGGAAACGTAGACATCCCTATCCTGTTCCTGATTTTAGCAGAAATATTTTACATGTTATATAATGTTGGCTGTAGGTTTGTTGCGTATAGTTTTATATGTATGTATAACTATATATGTCTATATTTTGCTGAGCTGTGTTCATTTTATTTATACTTCTTTATGTTTTTTATCATGAAGAAATATTGGATATGTCAAAGGCTTTTTCTGAACCTATTGATATAATCTTGCAAGTTTTGTTCTTGAGACTATGGATGTATAAAATTTATTGATTGTATTTGTTGGATCTTCACTGCATACTTGAGTGAAGACAACTTTAACACGATAAATGTGCTTTTTGATGTGTTACTGACTCCGTTTTGCTATTATTTGTTAAGAAATTTTGCACCTATGTTCATTACAGAGATTAGCCCCTACTTTTCTTTCTTTCTTTCTTTCTTTCTTTCTTTCTTTCTTTCTTTCTTTCTTTCTTTCTTTCTTTCTTTCTTTTGTTCTGTGTTTATATAGGTTTTGTATCCAAGTACTACTGGCTTTTGATTTGATATTTTGAGACAGGGTCTAAGGTTTCTGTTTGTTTTGTTTGGGTACTAGGAATTGAACCTAAATCCTTATCTATGCCAAGCAAGTTCTCTGCTACTAATTTACAGCCCAACCTCATGCATTTCTTTTCTGTATTTGTTTTGGGGAGTGTGTGTATGTGTGTGCTGACACTGGCTTTTGAAAGTTGGAAGGTGTTCCTCCTCTTGCTGTTTTATGGACTATTTTGAGGAGTGTTGAGGTTAGGTTTTTTTTTTTAAGTTTTATTTCTTTTTATTTTATGTGCATTGGTGTCTGCCTGCATTTATCTCTGTGAAGTTACTAGATCTCTTGGACCTGGAGCTACAAACAATTGTAAGCTGCCATGTGGGTGCTGAGAATTGAACCTAGGACCTCTGGAAGAACAGTCGGTGTTCTTAACCACTGAGCCATCTCTCCAGCCCCAATGTTGGTTCTTTAAAGGTCTGGTGCTTTCCAGCAATGAATCCCTCTGAGTCTGAGGTTTTTCAGTTGAAAAACTTTAAAAACAATATAGTCTTTCACATTTGCCTTGTGTACTTAATTTTATGACGCTTTGGTGGACAGAATATTATCATTACTGTTACCATTATCATCGTAATTTGTGCGTGCATGCACGTGCATACCACATGAGCACAGGAGCCCTTAGAATCTGGAAGAGGGCATCAGATCCCTTAGAACTAAAGCTCCAAGCAGTTGCCAGCCCCTTACTGCGTGCTGGGAACTGAACTCAGGTCCTCTGCAGGAGCATTAAGCACTCTGACCCACCGAGCCATTTCTCCAGTCCCCTAACCCACTTTTCTAACACAGTTTACCCTTTCCCACGGTCTCATGATCATGTTTATTTCCCTTGGTGTATAGAATTGCTTCAAGTGTCTTCTGTGGTGCTTGTATAGTGTTTGTTATACAAAGTTTTTCTTTGTATTTCTCCATCAGTTTTGAAGGATGGCTCTGCAGGCTTGGTAGTAATTGCTCTGCAAAGCTTGACCTATATCATTCCATATCCTCCTGAATTTGAGAGTTTCTGTTCAGAAATCTGTTATCTGGTGGATTTGTCTTTTTACATGGCTTGGCGATGCTCTCTGCGGCTTTCAGTGTTTTTCTTTTGGTCTCTACACTCAGACCAAAAATATAGTATAGTTAGCTATACTATGACATGAGGAGGTTTCTCTACCTGATGGCCATCCCACTTCTTATGGCTTCTTCTTTTTTTCCAAAAATCTCTTTATTAATTATAATTGTGTGTGCATATGATGCATCTGTGGGTGAATGCCATAGCGCATGTGTGGAGACCGGAGGGCAGCTTTGTGGATTTGTACCTTTAAGTGGGGTTGAGGACCAAACTCAGTTCCTCACACTTGTGCAGCAAGTGCCTCTCAGCCATCTTGCTGGCTCCACTTTCTTTGTAAAAATAATTTTATTCACATATAGTAATTCTAAATGATAATGGGTTTCATTGTGACAATTGCATACATTTATATAGTATATCTTGGTCACACACACACACACACACACACACACACACACACACACACACACACACACACTATCCTCCATCTCCCTTCCACCCCACTAATCACTTTCTTTTGCTCAAGCAGCCCTTCTTTTCTTCTCTCTCTGTGTGTGTTTCTGTCCCCCAGTGAGTTTCATTAGGGTTGTTTACAGGAGCATGTGCGAGGGTTTGTGCATGGCGGCCCTTATCAGTGACTATCTCTCTGCCCCTCGCTCCTGCCGCTAACTGCGGGGGGTGGGGGGGAGCGGGGGGGCGTGGCCCTGTCAGCACCGCTCCTCCACGCCCTCCTTCCTCTGACTCTTGCGTTCTCTCCACTCCTTCTTTCACAATGCTACCTAAGCCTCCAAGTGAACTGTACATGTCCTGTTTATGGCTGGGCACCCGACAGTTGCTTTTTCTCAGTCCATTGGCCAGTGAGCCCCTCCCTGCACTCACCACTGACCACTGTCAAATAAAGTCCCTCTGACCACAGCTGGACTTTTGCCTTCCTCCCCAGCTTCTAGAACATTCCATTCTCTTGATTTCCTATGCTTCCTCCCCGACTGTGTCCGTGATTCAAAAACTTAGTTGTTTGTTTGTTTGTTTGTTTGTTTGTTTGTTTGTTTTTAACACTGAAAGGCCTGGGGAAGTTTGTGTTAGGAAGAAAGACTGGATATAGCCTTCTTATGAGGGTCACTTGGAACGTTTGAAAGAGGAGAGTCAGGAAGCAGTGAACTGTTGGTGACTGGAGGATGAAAGAAGGAAGCAATGGCAGAAATGAGAGCGGGAAAGTGGGGAGAGAATGAGGAAGAGGAGTTTTGCCCTTGCGCTTATGAGTGTTCTGCTGTGTGATTTTTTTTTTTGCATGTAATCTTATGAAGGAGCAGCACCCCTGTCCCTTGCGCTTATGAGTGCTCCTGCTGTGTGGTGATGATGATGATGATGATTTTTTGCATGTAATCTTATGAAGGAGCAGCACCCCTGTCCCTTGCGCTTATGAGTGCTCCTGCTGTGTGGTGATGATGATGATGATTTTTTGCATGTAATCTTATGAAGGAGCAGCACCCCTGGCCCGTGGCAGGCACTGTCACCACCCGTCCCCACATGAGTTCCAGAACCGTTGTGGAGAGGACACAGCCCCCTCTGAGTGGTGGTGTGGTGCATGGCTTGGTCTCCCAGTGCACGTCTCCATCTCCAAAATGGCAGGTCCATCCAGGCATAGATGTGGGTACTGTGAACATTCCCTAGAAGCCAGACCTCCACTCGGTGGCCAGATTACTTCCCCAGGCTGGTTCTGAAGGTAGACTCCCCAAGGGCGAGGCAGACCTTCCCTTTTCAAATGTTTGAAACTGTGTTGCTAAATCCTGAAGATTGTATCAACGGATTGCTGCTGTGAGCCACCCAGAGAGCCCCCTGTAACCCAGTTACCCATCTCGTGGGCAGAGGGATGGAGCCTTGCCACACCCATCAGCATTAGTGGTCTCAGGGCGTGGTGTGAGGAAAGAGATCACTTGGCTGTTTTATGTCCTCTCAGCGAGACAGACAGGTCGGTCTCTAGCTAAGGACTCACCCAGGAGATGGCTGCAGGGCTCAGAAGGCTCAGGGATGGGGCTTTGGGCTACATCTAATCATAAAGCAAGAAAAGTGTTCTCTTTTCAGTTCCTATATCCCATATCCTGATTAGTCATGGAGAAACTTCTCAGCCAAGTGTCTGGTAAGGCAGCCCGACCCCAACCTTAGGTCTACGCTAAGATCAGCAACACCCATCCCCCAATTCTACAACCTCATTGTAGCTTGTTTCTGGGGGTTTCTTTTAGGGAATTAGGTCAGTCCCTGATGAATAATACTTTAAAAATAACGTTAAAAGGAAGACGGTTTTGAGACCTTTAAGAAGTGGTGCTCTCTCTGGTTGTCATGTAAGGTAGCCTTTGTATGACAAACAGGTAAAAAAATAATCTAAGAAATTGCACACAGCCTTGTGTGGGCTGTGGAGGACATCCCACTCCTTATTTCTACAATTCATAGAACTTTACAAATTATTGAGACTATGCCAGTAAGCAGGGAGTAATAGAAATTTGCTGAACCAATCATTTAGTCTTAAGAGAAGAGCATCAGTTGACGGCAACATTGCGCTTCCATTCAAGCATAACCCCAGGTTCATCCCAGGGCTTATGCTCTGTTATTTTCTTATGATGCTGGAGATTGAGCAAGGAGCTGGCTAGAATGCCCGCAGATGGCACACTATGTGTGTTTTTTACACAGCATAGCTCATTTGGGGGGACATTGTGAAGACAGAGCTGTGTCTGCCCATGATCCATCACCTTCCCACCCATAATGCCACAGTATGGTAACAGCCTTGTGGTAGACGTCTGGGTTGTTCAAAGACGGCTACAGGAATCTCCTTAGCCCAGAATCAGGTGCCGGAGTGTGTCTGGACTACTGTGACAAAGTTCCATAGCTCACCTGGCTTATATGCCACAAGAACGTATTTATAACTGTCCGGGAGGCTAAAGTCTAAGGTTGGGTGTCAACATGGTGTTTTCCAGGAGTCCCTCTTCTGGGCTGCAGACTGCTAACTTATTTTTGTATGCTTGCATGATGGAAAGAGTGCTGTAGAATGTGCTGGGCATTTCAGTAAGGAACTGGTCCTACTCCTCTGGACCTCACCCATGTCAACTTACTGCTTCCCCCAAATCCACCCCAAACCATTGGGGGTAGGGTTTCAACATATGACTTAGGGGATGACAGAAACTACTGAATTCACAGTCCCACATGCTCTAGCCATTTGGCACTGTCTTGCTTTCTGCCGGGTTCAGTCAGCAGTGAGGTTGTGACAGTGTGCCTAGATGTTAAAACTAGCAGACAATTCTGCAGCTGAACTGACACCTGGAAATTCCCTCTCTCACTCTCTCACAAACTTTCTCTCTCTTTCACCTGAAGAACTTTCCTTGTTCCCTGCCTAGCCTCCCACAGCAAGGCAGCCAAGCTGACTCCCCACCCAAGAGAAGCTAAGGAGGGGATTTCCAAACTTTAGTTTCATTTTTGTGTGTATGGTGTTCTGGGCCCTGAATGGCGGATAGAACGGGACAGAGCCACTGTGTAGGGACCTAAGAGGAACAGCAGGGAGGTTAAGGGGGCATCTTCTTTGGAGACACCCTTGGGGTCTTTATGTGGATATAGATGCCCACAGGGCCTTCTAGTCCCCAGGGCCTTTGGAGCCTCACAGAAGGTCAGCATAACCAGGACATGGATTGCTGGAGGAACAGACCCCAGATACAGGGACAAAGAGCCAGTCTCTTTCCAGCAGGATCAGAGAACTGGCGTCATCATCATCCCCCAAGGAATAAATCCAAGGCCGTGTACATACTAGGCACGCATTCTAGAACACCTGTATCTCCAGCCCTGTCCTCAAACTCATTTTTCTTCCTCAGCCTCCTTGCCTGGCTTCATAGGCAAACCTGGAGACAAACACAGCTCATTCATTTAGAAGGTGATCCTATGGGGACACGCACTATGGGGACTGGACATGGGGACAGGACAGGTGGACATCCCAGGGGTGTGTCATTGAGCAAGTTCACACCATGGGTAAGGGGAGTCTGCCTAACGGGAGGAAGTAGCGTGTTTACACACCAACTCTCAGCATCCCTTGGCTAAGGACACAAATTAAGTCATTGGCCTCCAGCTAAGGCAGATGTGTAAGTAGTCAGATGTCAACAGGTACATCCAGGTGAAGCTGTGGGATCCGAGAGGAATCGCAAGGCTTTTGTGACATCCTCCAAAGAAAAGGAACCACAGACTCAGCCGTTGGCTTCAGGGAGAACCAACTAATCCCTGGTCTTCGACCCTGTGGCTGGGTAATTTACAGGTGCTGATATTTTACAGAGCTTTTCCCTGGAGTACTTTTAATAAGCCTCTATCCATAAATATAAGGCATACGTGTATTTATTTCCCCCTAAATGCCATCCTTTTTCATATTCTCAGTTTGGCTAAGTCTTTTCCATGTTTTGTCAGTCATTGTTCTGTCAGGGAAATCATAGGCCTCCTATGTAACACCCTTTCCAGTGTACTGCTTTCGTTTTTATCATTGTCTGTTGTTTCAAATAAAAAAATGAGTGGATGATAAAGAGTATTTTATTATAACACATTTGTTCGTATAAATTGTTTCCAGTAACTTCATTGAGGTGTGGAGCACTTCAGTATGAAATTGAACAATCCTGGTCTAAACATCCAGGAACCAGTTGTGTGGGGCAGTATTTTCTGTACATCTCTTGGGTCTAGACCTAGGAATGGCTTAATTGAGTTTATGGTAAACTTCTGAACTGGTTTCCAAAGCAGCTGTATCATCCCTGCCAGTCTGCTAAATATTCCAGTTCCTCTAAATATTTACCAACATAGTCCATCTTTTTCCTTATAGCCAGCCTATATGTGTGTGAAATGCTATGTTCACAGGTGTGTAAGCTCTAAGAATTTTTAAGCTATTTGTTTGCCTGTTTATTTATTTATTAGAAAGCACAGGTGTTTGACGTAGTAAGCATGCGGGGCACCATGGTGACCATGTGGCGATGGGAGGACACTTTATAGAGTCAGTTCTCTCCTTCCATCTTTACATGGGCACTGGGAATCAAACCCATGTGCATGGCAAGTACCGTCAGCTGCTGAGCCATCTCCCCCGCCCAAAGCAAAACATTTAAAAATCTCTTAATTAAAAGTTATTATTTAGGGGCTAGCGGTGGCTTGGGGTTCAAAAACACTTGCTGCTCTTACAGAGGACCTGAGTTAAGTTTCTGAACTCATGTTGGGAAGCTCAGTAATGGCTGTAACTCCAGCTCCAGGGGATCTGATGCTCTCTTTTGACCTCCAAGAACACCCCACATGCATGTGTGTGCACACAAATACACACACACACACACACACACACACACCTCGTACACATCAAAAAAGCAAAATAAATTTTAATGATAGTTCTTGTAAGCATGTTTTTTTTTTTACACTACTTTGCTTGGGTTCTTATCTCTACCACTCTCCTTCACCCCAATCCCCTCCAGTACCCCAACACCAGGTAGGAGAGACAGAAGGTTAATGGGTAGAGGAGGCATTTAAAAATTTTTAGACCACTTTCTGTTTAGTAGGGATGCTGAGTCCCTTGAGGCAAGTTCAATCTTTGTGAAATCAGGGTATCTCCAACTTCTTCTTGTCTCGTTTCTCTCAACCGCTTGACAAACCAGCAACAGCAGGAGCAGGAACCAGAAAAGAGAACAGTCTCACTTCTTTTTGGGCTCTGGTCTTTTTATAGCCCCTCTGGAGTTCCAGAATTAAACTATCTTCCGCTGGCAGAATCACGCCCCTGCCAGAGCATACACGAGGCAAATATTCTGCTGCCATGAGCAAATGAAGCAGCCCCATATCCCTGGAATTAAAAAAAAAAAAACATGTTAGCATAGCATAACCAGGCTTTTAAAGACATCAAAATTCTCACTACAAGTTCTTTAAACTGGCTGTCTTGGAAAGTACCACTGATTAGTGAGTTTTGTGTGACTATGAAGCTCATTTGGGCTCTATTCCATTCATTTTGTCATTTTTTTTTCTTTTCTGTTTCTAATCCAAGTGTCTTACAGTGATGGCCGCTCTAGCCTTACTATATTCTGACACTTTCCCCACACGCCCGCCTGCCTATTCACAAAATGGTCTTTTTATGAAATTGTCTTCAGTTTTTCTGTCTTGTGTATTCCTGCGAGTTGACCCTGGGGTCTTGCGCTTGCTAAAATCCATGAGTATGTGCTGCGCACCACGCTGCAGCCTGAGCCCTCAATCACCCAGTTCTAACTGAAAATGCCCCACACTATAATATTTGTACCCAATAGCCAGACAGTTTGCTTTTTTCTCCAAATGACTGTTCTTCTCATCTTGCTGAACACACTGGTGTGTCCTAATGGGCTTTCAGGGGCATTGCCTTCTGCCTGAATGCCAGTTTAGAGGGTCCCCCCCCCTCTACTTTCTGTGGCCACAGGCAGGTGTGTCTTCGTCACTTCGTGTTGCTGCAACAGAAGTTCATAGTCTGGGTGTCAGTTACTGCTCATGGTCTCAGAACCTGGGAAGTCCCCAATCTGGGCACCAGCACACCCAGTGTCTGGGGAGGGTTTACAGCTGTCTGCTGTGTTTTCATGGGGCTGAAAGAGACAGCGGCTTCCTGTATCTTTTTTTTTTTTAATTTTTTAAAATGTATTTTCACTTCACGTGCTTTGGTGCTTTGCCCGCATGTGTGTCCATGTGAGGGTGTCGGACCTTTAGTGCTGGAATTACAGACAGCTGTGAGCTGCCATATGGGTGCTGGGAATTGGACTTCATTACATCTCTTAACTGCTAAGCCATCTTTCTCGCCCCCTGTATCTTCTTATAAAGACGCTTGTGCCTCCTTGAAGATCCACCTCACAACTTCTTTACAGTAGCCCAGCTCTGAATCTCCCCACACTCTGGCAACACAGTGAGGTATAACTACCATGCAGACTTCACCTTCCTGCTCTTCTTTTAGACAGGGTCTCATATAGCCCAGGCTGACCTTGAACTCACTCTGTACCTGAGGATAGTCTTGATCTCGTGACCCTACTGCTTTCTTTTACCTCGTAAGTGCCAAGATCACACACATGCATGCATCAGCATGCCCAGCACTTTCTGCTGAAAACTTTAAAGTAATAATGAAGAAGGCCACAGGGGCTGGAGAGATGGCTCAGAGGTTAAGAGCACTAGCTGTTCTTCCAAAGGTCCTGAGTTCAATTCCCAGCAACCACATGGTGGCTCACAACCATCTATAATGAGATTTGGTGCCCTCCTTTGGCATGCAGACAGAACATTGTATACATAATAAATCTTTAAAAAAAAAGGCTGCAGATGTTGAACTTCTTGGGATTTTGTGGGAGATGGCAGAGGCTGGCATCTGTGGTGAGGACTTTTCCACTTTTGTGCAAACGAACGAGCCGGATCTAGCTGTGGAATTGTTATGACACCCAGGCTCTGAGTTAAAGGAGGGAGGTGGACACATCCTCTGTTCCTGGTTTGGCAGGATAGCACCAGGATGGCTGGGCTGTGCCAACTCCAGGGACATGTAAGCTTGGTTGAGAAAAACTCAGTTGGTTTATGAGAGTGAAGGGCTTTTGTGGGTCAAGTGTTCCTCAGAGTTATCTCAGGGACAGGGGCTGGAGTCCACAACACAGCAGCTTTCCTCAGGGTTTGGAAGAGGGGGAAAGTATCTCATCTTCTCTTCCTTTAGGACCTACACCATGATGACAACTTCTAAACTAAAGGGCAGAGGACAAGGCCCAGATACTCAGGAAACCCTCTACATGGGGACAGCGAACCATCTATCATGATCCAAGACCAGGTAGGTGTTTTTCTGCCCCTTCTCTCTTTTCCTTTCCCCCTCCATCCATTCCTTCTCTCCCCTCCTCTGGCCAGGACTGTCAACATTCCTACTTTCCTGTGTCACAAGTCAGCTGTACCCTTTTGCAGCTGTGGACAAGAAATTCTGTAGCCAGCCTTTGCTACTTTGTGGGTTCCTTTCTCTCTTCCACCCTTCTCTGCCCTGTGTCTGTGTCTGTGCAGAGACAACTGCTTTCCAGCAGTTCCTCTGATGGAGGAGAAGAGTCTGGAAGGACCTGGAACTTGTGTTCAGTCAGCCCTCGCTGCATGCCCGGGATATAGAATGAGTGTAGTAAGGCCAGATCATGGGCAGGCATCCCAGTCTCTACAGTTAGCTGTGCTATCTCTGCAGATGTTGAGGATTAGCTAGCCTAACAAAGTGTTGTACTGTTGATGGAGAAATATACCCCAAAGCAGTTTATTCCAGCACATATAGACCACCATTTAATCAATCCATCCCCAACTATTTGCTATTCGTGTTGCTTCTGATTTTTAAGTATTATAAATAATTGTGCCACGAGTAATTTTATAATTAAAAAAAAAGTTATGCGTCCATGACGGCTTCCTACTGCATATGGAATTACTAGCTCACAAACATCACTCGTTATTTTAGGCTTCTGCTTTGTAAATGCCCTTTGCCTTCTATCAAACTCTTCCTGGCAGGATCTTGTGAGTTTCAGTCTAGAGGGGGAGAATTAGGCTGGAGAGATGGCTCGGCAGTTAAGAGTTCTTGCTGCTTTTCCAGAGGTCCCAGGTTTACATCCCACTACCCACATCAGGCAGCTCGGAACTGCTTCTATAGCTCTGGAATCCATGTGTTCACACACATGTGGCATACAGTCACACAGATGCATAAACACTAATAAAAAATGCTAAATCTCCGGGAAGAGAAAATTAGCTTAGAGAGAGCAGATGGTTTGTATTAGTTAAGACTTGGGTCCACTATAAGCAGAAATCCTTAAATGATAGGATTTCAAACCAAATAGAAACTATTTCTCAGTTATATAATAGAAGGCTAAACTCACAGAGTCTAGGGAAGGTGAGCAACTTTACCCACACATCGCTCATCACTGGCTTCTACCTTGTGACCCAACATAGCTGCCCAAGGGCTAGCCATCCTGTTAACATTCCAGCCGCCAGGTTGAAGAAGAGGAAGGCAGATAACGTTTCACTTGCATCCCACTGGCCAATCCCCCACGATGTGCATCTAGCCATTAGGAAGGCTGGGAGGAGTCTGTTCTGGATGACCAGGGAACAGCTGTGGTTGTAGTACTAAGAAAGAAAGGAATATTAAAGGATTTGTCATAAAGTTAACCCAGACTGAAAGCAGCACAAATGGACCATAGAAACGGCATCCTTAGAGCCCCAATGAGCTGATAGTCCCATTTGCTTTAGCTGAGGTGTAGTTATGGATGGGGAGCAGGCCTATCTCCAAAGCTGATCGTGAGCAGATGCATCAACATGCTGTAGAAGAGGCCAAGGTACTTTTCTGTTGCTGTGATAGAGTACATTGACAATAGAGAAAGGATTAGTGTGGCTCACAGCTCAAGGGTACAGTGTCAGGGTGGCAGATGCGTGAAGTTGCGGTTGAATCCACTGTCGGGAAGCGGAGAGTGATTGATGCCAGCCCTCAGCTCTCTCCCTTCACTTCGTGCAGCCCAGGATCTCCTGCCCAGGCAATGCCTCCACCCACAGCCAAGATGCAGCTTCCCACATCAATTAATGTAGTGCAGATAAAACCTTCCACAAGTAGAGCCAGAGGCTCACCTCCCAGATGATTCTGGATTGTATCAGGCTGACAGTTAACATAAATCCTCACAGGCCACTTGACTCACCTACCCCCAGCTTGCCTGTCTCCCCCCATCTCTGCAGGAGCAGCTTCTGATGGACTCTGAGAGCTTCCAGCTGGACAGCGAGAGCCTGTGGGCCTGGCTTGTGAGCTTGCTGAGCCAAAACTCAGAAGGGCTGAGCGACAAGGTTAGGTTCTTCATCCCCACCGTGGACCTGGACCACAGTAATGAGGCCCCCAACCCTGAGGTCATTCGCCAGCAGCTCAACATGCTGTACACCCAAGGCCTGGCCACCTGGGAGACTTTCATCCACTGTGTGTGCATGGAGTGTGACGTGCCTCTAGAGCTGGAGGTATCACTGCTGAGCATCTGGGGCCAAGAAGATGGTAAGAAGGCTCACATGGGAGGCATGGGCTGCTGGCACAGTCCTGTGACCCGCAGAACCTCAGAACCCCCAGGAACCCATCTGGTCATACAGTGAGGACACAGAAGAGCCATACATTCCAAATGCCTGCCCTAACCAGGAGGCTTCCTTCTGTAGCCAGAGCACTTCATCCTCTACTGATAAGCAGGAAAGTTTGACTATTACAGCCAGCACCTTGAACACATCACTGAGGAGGAGCACAAGACACTGAAGGACAAGGAATCCTTAGATAGAAAGTGGGAACCCAACTGTTGGCGTCCTTTCTAAAACTATTTTCTTTTCATTTCTTAATATCTCTTTCTCCTTACGCCACCCCAATATCTTCCAACACCCCAACACCAGGTAGGAGAGAGAAAGAGTTAGTGGAAGAGGGGACGCAGTTCTCTTAGCTACTTCCTGCTGGTTAGGGTCATCGGGTTCCTTGTGGAAAGTCCAATCTCCATTTCAAGAGATCTCCAACTTCTCATCCTTCTGCATCAACTGCAGTCAGGAGCAGCAAGGGTGGACATCTGCAGCCTTCTTCTTGCTCGGGGATCCCTTCTCTCTCTGGGCCCTGGCACTTATTCCTTCTCAGAGTCCTCAGGATTAAACTGTCTACAGCAGGGAAAGAGCCCCGCTCAGAGCCACCACCAGGCAAATAGTTTGATGCTGTGGACAATCTGCATCAGTCCCTTATCCTACACCTGGGATCAAAACAAAAACCATCTTTACATCCACAACACTCAACCATGAGTTCTACCAGTATGGAGGTAGGCACACACACACACACACTCACATGAGCAGACAGCCCATACATGCATATGAACACATTCACATAGATATGTGTGCAGACAAGCACCCTCACTCATGTGCACTTGTGTATGTATGTATGTACGTGGAATTCTGCCCATTGCTGCCTACAGAGTGCACCACATGCTTCCCCGAGATGACTGGGTGTCAGTTTTATACCATGGAACCTATGGCTGCTCCCAGAACAGACACCACTCAGAGCTACCCCTGCACCCAATATCCTCATGACACTGCATCCCACATCCTCCAATGCATATGTTCTGCTCTCTGCCTTACAGAATTCTCTAGACATCCAGGAGCTAGTGAGGAGAGCTGTCCTGGACCTCAGTTGCACCATGGTAAGATGTGGGGCTAGGGCTTGGGGTACCAGCTGAGCTTTCAGTCTTCACCTTAATCTAGTGGTGGCTTCTGACAACCATTTCTTCCTCTGAACATGGACCAAGCCCTACTTCCTCCCTCTCTGTGACTTTCAAGGCCTGCACCCACTGCTTTTTACCAGGGTTCTAATTTGGGGGCCCAGAAAAGACTGAGTACGGCTGGCCTTAGTCCTCTCCATCCCCTGGCAGCTGTTACCCAGGGAACATCTTCTCACCACCCCATCCTTGCCTCATGGATTTGTAGGAAGGCAGGTATCATGTCCTGATTTTGATTGGCAAGGACCACTTGCAAGCTCAATCAAGTAATTGGAAGCTTCACTCTCACAGAGCCTGACCCTTCCCTGGTGACCATGGTGCTTAGAACGCCCTGCTGCTTAGAGCCTGGAGCTCCCACTCCTAGGGTGTCTCATACTTCTTTGCCAGGGCCCACCGGTGGACCAGAGCACCCCAAAGGTGTTGTCTAGGTCCCCATTTTCTTCCCCATGCCCTTACTTTTCTCTCTCCAGGTATCAAGCGTCCTACTCAAAGCTATGGGTCCTCACCCCACCGGAAACATTCCAGGAAACAGCAGCTAGGTGGGTTGTGTGAGTAGGAACCCCAGCATAGGGCTAGGTTGCCCTGCAGTTGGTAACCAGTAGATTCTGGGCCTTGCCCCTGGCTGAAAAGGTTCTGGGGCACAGTAACTTGTCCACAAGGTTGTGGGAGCACCAGGGTGGCAACCAATGTGACCTCAGGTCTGGGATGGAGGTGATAAAGGTGTCTTGGAAAATCTCCAGGTAGGAGACTCACAGAGACACAGGGCACTGAGGCTAGGCCATGGGGAAGAGGAAAGGGGGAAACTTCCTTCAGTAGTCCAGAGCAGTCCTTGACCTAGCCCCTCACACGCACATACCCTCCACCAGCCATGGGCATAAACAGAAAGTTCACATCTGTACAAAATAGGCCACGACCTCGGTCTTTTCTGGGGCAGGGGTCGGGGCTGGGCCTTCCCAATGACCTAGGAAGGAAGAGGTTAACAGTTGGCATAGGAGGAGCCCAGTTCCCATGGTCTGATGGACTGGTACAAAGCCTGCAGTTTGTTGGGAACGGAAGGATGCAGAGCTTGCCTTTGCCACCTTAGAGCTTGTACCCATAGATACTGCAAAGCAAGCACCTCCCCCAGGTCACTGAAAACTGCATCACCTGGAAGACAGTGGTATGACCCAAGGGCCCATCCCCACCTTCCTGGATAGGTGGCTACAAGGCCTATGCTGCTATGTGAAAAGCCACTTCCTCTAGGAATATATGTGGCCTAAGAACCTCCATTGTGTACTTGACAATTGCTCCCATGCACACATAGCTGGGGGCTAAAGGTGGCAGCAGCCTGTTCATGGAGTCCCGGAACATGTATCAAGAATGAGAAGCTCCCACCTTCATGCCATTGCTGTGCCCCTTGCAGAGTTGGTCAAGAAGTATCTGGAGCTCCTGAAGACCTCTGCCCAACAGTACCGTGGTGGTGAATGCTGGGGAGCAGGGCACACCCTTGCCTCCCCACAGGCCTACATCCCCCCAATTCTGCAGTGGAGCCGGGACACAGCACCCTTGGACACTTGGGAGGGAGTCACTGTAGGAGACCCTGAGGCGGCAGAGGACGTCGATGTGATTATCCAGGATCTTTTCAACTTCAGGACCCACAAAGCACCTCAGGTGACAGTTCTACTGGGAAAGGCTGGAATGGGTAAGACCACCCTGGTACGTCGGCTCTGCTGGAGGTGGGCTCACGGCCAGCTGGACCGCTTCCAGGCTGTGTTCCTGTTTGAGTTCCGCCAGCTCAACCTGATCACACATTTGCTGACACTGCCCCAGCTCCTCTTTGATCTGTACCTGAGCCCAGAGTCAGACCCTGATGCTGTTTTTCAGTACCTGGAGGAGAATGCCCACCAAGTCCTACTGATCTTTGATGGGTTGGATGAGGCCTTCCACGCTGGTTCCGTGGGTGCTGACAATGCAGGCCCAGCCCTGACCCTCTTCTCTGGCCTCTGCCGTGGGGCCCTCCTGCAGGGCTGCTGGGTGATGACTACCTCTCGTCCTGGGAAACTGCCTTCCTGTGTGCCCACAGAGGCAGCCATAGTGTACATGTGGGGCTTTGATGGGCTGCGGGTAGAGAAGTATGTTAGCCTCTTCTTCAGTGATCTGCTGATGCAGGAATTGGCCTTGGCAGAAATAAGAGCCGATGAGCGTCTGCGGAGTATTTGCACAGTGCCAGCGCTGTGCAAGGTCGCCTGTTTCTGCCTCCACCACCTGCTTTCTGGAAGCTCTTCAGGCCAGTCTACAGCCCTCCCACCCACTGTAACCCAGTTGTACCTGAAGATGGCAGAAACGTTTAGCCCCAATGAGACTCTGCTTGCCAAATCCTTGTTGGGCCTTGGAAAGGTTGCCCTTGGGGGACTGGACACTGGGAAGGTCATCTTCTCTGTGGAAGACATCACTCCCCCTGTGATGGCCTTTGGAGTTGTCCACAGCCTTCTGACTTCCTTCTGTATCCGTATCCGTCCTGAGCACCAAGAAAAAGGCTATGCTTTTGTACACTTCAGCCTTCAGGAGTTCTTTGCTGCTCTATATCTGATGGCCAGTGACACAGTGGACAAAGACACACTCACTGACTATGTCACTCTCAATTCCCGCTGGGTGCAGAGGACCAAAGCTAAACCAGGCCTCTCGGACCAAATCCCTACCTTCCTGGCAGGCCTGGCGTCCCACACCTGCCGGGCATTCCTTTGCCACCTGACTGAGCAGGACGAAGCCTGGGTAGGCTCCAGGCAGGCTGTTGTTGTCCAGATGCTGAGGAAGTTGGCTAGCCGAAAGCTTACAGGGCCAAAGATGATAGAATTGTGTCACTGTGCCGCTGAGACCCAGGAGCTGGAGCTGGCGAGGTTCATTGCCCAAAGCCTTCCCTCCCAACTCTCCTTCCACAATTTCCCACTGACCCGGGCAGACCTGGCTGCAGTGGCCAACATTTTGGCGCACAGGGATGTCCCCATTCACCTGGATTTTGATGGCTGCCCGCTGGAACCCCAATGCCCAGAGGCTCTGGGAGGATGCGGACAGGTGGAGACTCTCAGGTGGGTTGAGTCAGAAAAGAGGTAGGGAAGGGTAGGGAGATCACTGCCCTGTGAGAGAGTGAGAGGCCAACCAGTTTGTCAGAGAGACTGGATTCAAGGCTTGACTTTCAGAAAAGAATGCTCCGTCCTTGTTTAGTGTGTAACACACTGTACCTTGCCAGACCTCTGGAATCCAGTTGAACCTCTCTCTTGCCTCTGACTTCTTGACTTTCATATCTCTCTAGAAGTCAGGGATTGGAGTGTTCGATATGAGCTCTGTTGCTCAAGGCTGTTTGACCATAGTCAAGTTATATATCACCTCCCTTAAGGATGTTTCTCCATGCCTGCAATGAGTTCTCAAGTCAGGAGGGCATGGGCTAATGGGATGATGCATGACAGGCTTCTCAACATGGTGTCTGGTCCCGACCCAAGTCTCTGAACCTATCAGCTCAAGAAAGAGCAACGAGCAACATTGTAGTCCCAATGATAAACCTTCCCAAAGTCCTGCTGGAGTGTATGTTTCTGAGATAGACAACTCAGAAGCAGGTGGTCCAAGTTGGTAGCTAGCTCTACACCACATAGCCATGCAGGGACCCCCGTCCTTTTCCCAGCACACCTGCAGGCATCCTAGCTATAGGATCGGTGCTGAATCATGGGTGTTCCCTGTGCTCTGAATTGGAGAAAGGTAAAGAGTGTCCTTGGAGGAATGTGTTTAAAGGTCACCATGGACGTAGGGCACATGCCTTCCAGTCATAGTGCATCGCTGAGAAAATTGCCACACAGTCTCTCTGGGCTACAAGAGAGGCCAGAAATGTCACTTCTGGCTGGAAAACTACTTCCTGCTATCACTCTATTTCTTGTTCTCCTTCTTCAAATCAACAACCAGGTTTTATTTACAAACTTACTTTATATGTCTATAGACTGAAAACACTTTATAGACATTTCAGTATATGATATTAACATTGTAACAAGGCAGCCCAGGCCAGCCCCTTGATGTACAGTTTTATTACTTAAAATCTTTTAATATTTGAAACATTGGACATTAGAAAGAAACATGAACAGCATGGAAAACAAAATAATCAAATAAAAGGAAAAAGAAAATCTCCCCTCCCAATTAAAAGAGCACACCAGATAACATTTTTGAAAAGAAAGAGGTTAAGGAAAGAGGATGGTCTTGTTTTTGATTTGTTTGGCTTTTGTTGTTGTTGTTGTTGTTGTTTTGTGGGGGGGTTGTTTTTGTTTTTGTTTTGATACAGGGTTTCTGTGTGTATCCTTGGCCTTTCTGGACCAGCTCTGTAGACCAGGCTGGCCTGGAACGCCCAGAGATCTGCCTGCCTCTGCCTCCTGGCATGCTGGGATTACAGGCATGTGCCACCACGCCCAGTTCAAAGTTGATTTTTTTTTTAGATCAATTTGTGAGATGAACTGCACCTCTCCTAAAGTTGCTGCACATTTTGATAATTAGCTCTTTGTTGTTGTTTCTGTTTCTAAGGAAAGTTTCTTCAGTTTGTGGAGATGACTCAGTGTGTAAGATGGCTTGCAGCAAAAGCAGCAGGACCTGAGTTCAAGTCCCCAGCACCCATGCAAAAGCTGAGCATAGCCTCTCGTACCTGTAATTATACTGTTGAGGGAACAGAGACAGGTGGATCTCCACAGCTCAGTGCTAGACAGCCAGCCCTAAACTGAAGAGGGAGTTTCAGGATCAATGAGAGACAAAAAAATAAAAATAAAAAATAAAAAAGATAAAGATCATCGACATCCTCTGGCTGCCATAGGTGCAAATGAGTGATGAGCGTGCACACATACACAGTGTTTGCTTGCTGTGATTTACACTATATGTGGCTATATTTCTACGAGTAAAGTGGACAGTTGATCTGGCAGATAAAGAAGCCAATGCTGTAAGCTGTACTTTTCACTGCTCCAACAATGACAATGACTTGTGCTATCATGTCCCAGCTGTCCCTTTGGACACCGCCAACAGCACACTGCTAATCACTAAGCTCTGCCCAGCAATGACCCATTTTGCTTCCCTCCTGCAGCTTTAAAAGCAGAAAGTGTGGTGATGCCTTTGCCGAAGCCCTGTGCAGGAGCTTGCCTACTATGGGGAGCCTGAAGACTCTGGGGTGAGCCAAGGCTTGCAAGCAAGATATGCCACTGAGGATGTCCGGCACACTCTTCCCTGATTGGTCCTATATAGATGGAACCCTGGCCAGCCCTCTTCTCTGTCCCCAGTCCTCTCTACCATCTTTGCTTGCCCTGTAGGTTAACAAGAAGTAAGATTACAGCCCGAGGCATCAGCCATCTGGTTCAGGCTTTGCCCCTCTGTTCCCAGCTGGAGGAGGTCAGGTGAGTGATGTACAGGAGGGCTCTTTTGCCTGGGGAAAGGGTCACTTTTCAGCACTTAGGACACCCCTGGGGCCTGCATATTCTCACCAGGGACCAGAGAAGGAGACATCAGTCCAAGAATGAGATGGGCCAAATCCAAAAGAACGCCTCTCAGACTCCAACAAGATGCATATTTGGGGCCACCTTGGAGAATCATGAGTTTTAGGCTCCCTCCCCTCATTCTGTGGCCCTAGGAAAAGGGATCACAGTGTTTAGGCAGAAGGCAGGTACTGTGGGCACACATAAATGCATACAACACACAACTTTACTTTCCTGCATGCTTTTAAAAAGTGCACTTACCTAACTCAAGGGTGTGTCCTATGCCTATTCACAGATCAGTACATTTGTGGCACACACAGATAAGCTTAGATCCAGCACACACTGGCTGAGCATATCTGCACAGTATACTTCTTGCTGGTGTCTGGAACTGATTGCTCCAGAGAAAGGTGGAACCAGAGACCTTCTACTACAGTCTTTTCAAAAAATTTTTTAATTTTAATTTTTCTTTTATTTTTAGATTATAATATAATTATATAATATACTTATTATATAATAAATTTATAAATATATAATATACTATATTATTATATAAATTATATATAATATATATAAATATATAATATAATTTATATAGTATCATTTCTCCCTCCTATTTCCTCCTTTATCCCCTCCTTTATCCCTTTCAGATTCATGGACTCTTTTTTCATTAATTGTTATTGTATGCATATATGTATATATATGCATATATATATTGCATGCATATATGTATATATACATATATATTCCTAAATATAACCCACGCAGTCTATAAATGTTATTTTTATATATGTTTCCAGGTCTGACCAACTGATATTAGATAACCAATTGATGTGCCTTTCCCACTCTTAGCTTTCCTCAGTTGCCTATAGTTCTTTGTATAGGGAGGACTGTTCCCCACATACTTTAATATGTCTGTTGATGATATCATTGTCAGGCTTGTTTAGGCAGTCATGTTGGTGAGTGTTAATGAGTGCAGCTTATGCATTACTAGGACACAGAGTCTCAGAAAAATCTTTGATCTGCTGTAGTCTTATGTAGCTCCTTTCTGAGCTTCAGAAAAGCAACCCCCTAACCCAAGCAGGCCCCCCAGGCAGTGGGATACAGCACTTACAGAATGGAACACAAGCTGGCCAGTCCCTGCTCTTCCCTCTCACGGGTGCCTTTGGGCAGTGGTCACTCTGGTTGGGATGAAGGTTTAAACCATTGATCTTGTTGAAACTGTCCTATTTTAGTGACCTTAATCTTGGCCCCTGTTATCCTTTCTTTCTTTCTTTCTTTCTTTCTTTCTTTCTTTCTTTCTTTCTTTCTTTCTTACTTACTTTTTCTTTCTTTCTCTCTCTCCCTCTCTGTCTCTCTCCTTCTCTTTCATTTTTCCTTCTTTCTTTCTTCCTTTCTTTTTTCCCTTCCTTCCTTTGTGTGTTTTTAATTTCCCCTGTTGCTCTCAATTATTCTCACACCATTTATCCACCTGTCCCTCCAGCTGGGATCCCAGGTAGGGACAGTGAGGTCAGAGAGGTTGTCCCAAGCTCTAGCGAGCTGTGCCCAGAGCTGAGACTGGAACTAGAGCCTTCAGAGCAGAGAGACTTCACTAGTCCCCTGGGACCTGGATTCAAGAGTCAGGCCCAGTGTACAGCTCAGCCCAGGGAGCAGACCTCACTTCATCAGACTGTCACCCGCCACCTGGAACCTCCAAGTGCCCATCCCCACAACTGAGACATCGGGCCTTGATCTCTCTGCAGTCTGAATGACAACCAGCTCAAGGACCAAGAGGTGCTGAGTCTTGTGGAGCTGCTCCCTTGCTTGCCGAAGCTCCAGAAGCTTGAGTGAGTGGTCTTTACCCCCAGCCAAGCCCCTTTCCTGGCCCATATCACATCTTCCTTTGCAGACCACGTCAAGGGTATCCACCCCTAACACTTTGCTACAATTATGCAGCCTGAGCCGAAACAGCTTCTCCGTGTCAACCCTACTGTACTTGGTGAAGGTGGCCATCACATGTCCTACTGTCAGAAAGCTGCAGGTCAGGTGAGCAGATCTTCGAAGTCTTAGGCAAAAGGAAAGGGGCAGAGGAGTGAAGGATGGGACAGGAGAAGGTACCTAGCTTACAAGATCTGTATGTGAATGCCAGAGTCATCTTAATTCACAGCTAGAATCTTGCTCATATCTGGTGCATAATAAATAGTAAATGGATGGAAAGATGGATGAACACAACTGTGAGCAGACACAGCTGAACGAATGAGTCACGTGTCACTCTCCATGGTTCTGAAACAGTGTTATCTCATTGGCTCACGTTGTAGGATGGATGTCAGGTTACTTAATCAGAATACAATTTTAACTCTCATTTTTAAAAACTCTCAGAGGGCATGGTGATGCACACCCACAATACCAGCACTCAGGAAGATTAGGGGTCCAAGGCTAGCCTGAGCGCCATAGTGAGTTTAAGGTCACCCTGGTTTACATGACACTTTGCCTTAAAAAACAAAAACCAGCCAGATACAGTGGAGCATGTCTTTAATAATCCCAGGGAGCATCCCTATAATCCTCAGGGGGGCAGAGGCAGGTGGATCTCTCTGAGTTCAAGGCCAGCTTGGTCTACAAATCTGGTACAGGATAGCCAAGGCTACACAGAAAAACCCTGTCTCAAAAAACCAAACCAAACTAAAACAAAACAAAAACAACAATAACAAAAACTCTCTCACCTTATCTTCCTGACCTTACAAAATTAGGCTGTCTGTGTGGCAGAGGATTTATAGTCTGTGCTGGGACATTCTTTCAGTTCTCCTGTTTTCTCTTACCAGTTAGGAAATAAACTTTTTCTGAAGGATTGGAGCAGGGGCAGGTGACAGCTGGGGAAAGTCGAGGGGTATGCTGACATCCAGTCCCTGGCTATCATGGCTTTGTGTCTGACCCTGTAGGGAATCGGACCTCATCTTCTTTCTATCCCCGGTCACAGAGACAGCTATGAAGCAATCAGGGTAAGTAGCTAGGGAGGCATGGCCCCAGCTAGTTTTGAGAAGGGATCAAGGCTGGGAAGGTGAAAATGAGAACCTAGCAAGAACTGGAGTGGGAAGATTCTCCTATGTACATTCCTGCTCAAGCTGGCCAAGGGTCCTCCCTTCCTCCCATATGTCTGGAGTGCATCTGACTCCTGGCTGGAGGAGCATCCCCAGGGTCTGAGAGTGAGCCAGGCCTGTAGGCACTGTGCAGTGAAAAATTCTTCAAACGGAAGGACACGCAAAGGAGACAGCAATGATGGTAGCTCCCTCTTGGGGCTTCCTTGGGGGTGGAAGGAGTAAATATGTCTGACATGCTTCAGACACAGGCAAGCCACCAGCACTCAGATGTTAGCCATGCATGCTTTCCACTTGCCTTGCCCCCACTTTGGGTGGGTGAGGATAGGAGCAGTCCCGTCACTGAGAAAACGTTCCCACCATGTTTCTCACACTCCTTCCTGGCTAAGATCCAGAGCTGTAACCTTTCCTGCCCTCAGCTTCAGTCTCACCATCTGTACCATGACCCAATTGGGCCAACATCACTTCCTCCCTAGATGTCTAGACACCCAATGTGATCATTGTCAGTCACCGTGACTATTTAAATGAAGTAACTTTCAGCCCATCCGTTGCATTTACTACCCTTCCAGGGCTCAGCTGTGGCCACAGGTGTCCCACGGCAAGTGACACAGTGGATGATGTCTGTCATTGCAAAAGGCTCTGTTAGTTCCAATCTATAAGTTTATGGAAATTGGCTTATGGTATAGCCCAAGCTTCTCTACAGTCCCTGGCACTCTCTTCAGCTCTTGGGAGAGTCTGGAAGGGCTGTAGCTCCCCACTGCCTGGACCTGCCTATGGCAGACAGTACATGCTCCCCATCTTCCGAACCAAAGGTCACGTCAAAGAGATGCTATCATAGACCTTAGGACATTGAAACTGAAGGGTCTGATGGGTCAAGTGACTCGCAGAAAACTGCACAGCCAAGCGCGGGGAAGGCCACATTTGAATAAAGGCTCCCTTAGACCTCAAGCCCTTTGCTCCTGCTACTTTGCCTACTTGCCCCTCAAGCACCTTCCAGCACTGTCTTTGCTACTAAGCCACAATGGGATGCTGCAGGGTCATCAGCCCCTAGGGGCCGAGCAGAGAGGTCCAGTCTATTGGGTCTGGCTCCTGGTCTCAGACTAGTGTGTAATCTGTTCTTTTCAGAGCATCAGACCTACAGGACAAAGGTGGACAGAAGAAAGAGCAGAACCGAAGCCTGGAAATCAGGTACCTTGGCAGGGCCCACTACCCTCAGAAAAGGATGATGGAGGGAAGGCCCTTTCCCAAGAGAGGAAGAACAGTCAGGAAGGAATATGGGGAAAGCAGATGGCAGGACAATGAAAAGGGCATGTATAAGCAACTGTGTAAACAAGAGCTCCAGCCAGATGGACCCATGCTGTATGTGGGGCACTGTACTCAGAGGTCTGTGTCTGGTACCTTATAGAAAGTCTTTCAGGAGCCCCATGAATGACACGTATTACTCTACCCTGGTAGAAGAAGATACTGAGCCACAGACAGATTGAGTGCCTTAAGCGGGATCACCCCACTACTTAGAGGTGCACAGATCCCAGATCTGTTCCCTCAGGACCCACCTGACTCAGAACTGGAAGGACCATGATTTTCCCCTGACACCCTCCATTCCTATCCCAGGCTTCAGAAATGTCAGCTCAGGGTCCATGATGCAGAAGCCCTTGTGGAACTATTCCAGAAAGGTCCCTGGCTGGCGGAAGTGGAGTGAGTACCCTGGGAAGTGGGAAGCCTGGAGCGGGAATGGCTTAGGGAGGCTGGGCAGGGCAGACAAGGCCTTACCATCATGTGGGTGGTGTGGTGACAGTTGGCTGGGGACACCCCAACAGTCAGCACATTTGTCACCTGTCCTGTATCACACGCTCAGCTAGAAGCTGCTAGGATGCGTTTTAATCATCTCCTCTCTGTGGTGGAAACATTTTATAGAGAAAATGAAGGCACCAAGATAAATTTGTTCAAGATTAAACAGGTAGCAAGAGCCTGGTCTGAGGTTACCAGCCCATCCTCATGAATCCTGCCACCACTTCCGTGGCCATCAGTAAAGTGGGACTCCTCCTGCATTTGGGGTGACCTATTCTTTACTGGCTAAAGAGGTTTCCATGATACCTGTCCCCTGAGCAGGGCTTTAGAACTGGTGGCAGTCATTGCCTAGTGTTAGGAAGAGAGGGCCACCAAGACTGTGCAGGAAGTCCTCCAAGGGATGTGTAGAGAGAACGGTGTGGCACTCCAGCTGATGGCAGCACACGCCTTTAATCCCAGCACTTGGGAGGAAGAGGCAGGCAGATTCCTGAGCTCAAGGCCAGCCTGGTCCACAGAGCGAATTCCAGGATACCAGGGGCTACATAGAGAAACCCTGTCTCAAAAATCAAAAGATGAAAAAAGAAAGAAAAGAAATGGGGTGCTATGGATTATTTAGGAAAGAGTCAGCCCCACCTCAGGGTGTGGTTCATAGGGTGAGGGTAGGCCTGGGCCATCAACTGTTGGTTCATTACATTGTTTCACCATAAGACTCAGAGACAGGATTAAAATGTATCGATGTGGGTCAGCAAGGTGGCCCAGCAGGGAAATGCACTTGTCACTAAGCCTGCCCATCTGAGTTCAGTCTCCAAGACCCACTGGATGGAAAGAGCAGAAAGAGCGAATCAACTCCTGCGAGTCAGCCTTTGACCTCCGCCCCCTCCCCTTCGTGGGCTACAAAAACAACAGAATAAATGTAATTTTTGTTAGTGATCAAAGGTCTAGAGTGACGGCTTAGTGGCCAATTGCCCGCTGCCTTTCCAGAGGACCCGATTTCAGTTTCCAGCACCCGTGGTGGGCTGTTATAACTGCCTATAACTCCAGTTCCAGAGAATTTGGAGCCCCAAATCCTCAAATCCTACGGGACCCAGAAGCCTGCCACAATCTCCCCAGCTGCTCTTGCTCTGCTGACCTCACTCCATTTCTAATCTAAACACACTGGCTTCTTCTGGGTGCTGGTACGTGCTATGCCACAAGGTCTTTGAAGGTGCTATTCTCACTACGAGGGGCAGTCTTCCCAAATCTCTCCCCAACCACTTACCTATGGGATTTCTGGGATTTCCAGCAAGTAGTTAAAAAACGCAAGAAAGCCTCCCTGACCCTACATTGGGCTGGAGGAATTAGAAAGGTCATCACAAGAAGCGATAATGGATGTAGCAGCGTACAAGGATGATCACAGGTGGGACTCTCGAGGCAGGCTGTCTGGGTTCAAATCCAAGCTCACCCTCACGCAAGTCCCTTAAGGACTCCGTGCCTCGGTTTACTGGGCAGTAAGATGAAGGTATACTAGTTACTGCTTCATGGATTGTGAGTACGAAATGTGCTACAAGTGTAGAAGTCCCAAGGTCATTGGCACCCGTGGAGCTGGCTGCCTATCGCCTTCGGTTGTTGTAAAGTTCACTCATGGGATGCTCTGACTAAAGCCAAGGAGGGGCCGTGAGAGCATCCCCACAGTGCCTTTCTCTGTCTTAGTCTTTCGAGGAACTGTCTGGAAGATGAAGGCTGTCGACTTGTGGCAGAAGCTGTTGCGCAGCTGCACATTGCCCAGAAACTGGAGTGAGTTGTACCAGCCGCTGCTGGGGAGTTGGGGGGGGAGGGAGCCGCCAAGAGTTCCATCTGGTACCTGCTACCCCCTGTCCTCCGTGCCCACAGCCAGCAGTGGTAGCATTGACCTACCCATCTTCCTCTCTCTCCAGCTAGGTTGGGCTGTTGACTATTCCTTGCTCTTGCCTCTGCCCTGATCTACTAGTAACCTCAGCATTTAACTACTTGCACATGGACAGTAGTAGTATGTCATGGTGCACCTGACTCAGGCGGTCCTTGCAACGGCTCTTTGCACTGGGCCATATTTGAGGCACTGGGTGGGTGGGGACTGTGCTCCTGGGTCAAGGCATTTGTGGAAAAAGTGGTATGTTTGGTTAAGCACAGGTTGTTGGATTGGCAGCCCAGGAAAGCAGGGTGTACGTGGTGCAGAACTGAGGCAGAGAGAGATGGTGTTTGGATGTGTTGTTTTGGTGTCTAAAGGTCCTATTTGGGTTGGGTAAGGGGTAGTGAGGTTGAAAAAAAAATATTTGGGCTTCAGCTTTAACTGTGTCATTCTATAACTTTGAAACTCTGAGAAAGTGGGCCTCAGTTCCTCCATTTGTAAGATGGAGTTAAATGAGACCATGCATGTCTAAAGCCCTTCGTACAGACCCCACTATGTCAACCCTCCATGTTACTCCATAGACCATAAAACTGAAGCTCGGAGAGGGGAGAACTCAGGCACAGTGCTTATGGATTAAGCTAGAGGACTTGATTCTCTGAGTGTGTGTGTTTGGGGGGGCATCATAGATTCCTTGGCTCACATGGCTGTAACTCTTTGAGGGACCCTGCTTGGGGCCCATGACAGCTAACAACTTTCAAGCTGTGTTAAGGGGGCAGGAGTTGTGTGCCTGCTGATACCGCATCCTTCTCTCCACAGTCTCAGTGACAATAAGCTCTCTAAGACTGGGGTGGCCTGTGTGGTGAGAGCTGTGAGCACGTGTGGGACCCTAGAAGAGCTGCACATCAGGTGGGAACCACAACAGAGCCCTGTCACTGCGCTTTATCCCTGAGCCCCTGAGCTCAAAGTCCTCTCGTTGGACTTTCTGAAGCTCCCCATATTATTTCTGGCCTCATACCTTAGGGACCCCCTTCCACCCCCCTCCCCCAAGAAGATGCTGCTGGGTGGCCTGCCCAACCGGCACAGCGGTACAGCCATTGCCAGTGCTGTGGGTACCCTCCGGAGAACTGTCGGGGGCCGGTGGAGCCAGCTGGGAGTGGGGCTGACAGAAACTGAGGGAGCAACTCTCCAGCTCCCCGCTCCAGTTGGATCAAGCTATGCATTGCCTTCTGTGTCCCCACTGCTCGTGGGTCCTGCCCCCTTTCAGCTTCCTTCAGTCCCTTCCCAGCTTCTCCTGAGAACAGTGACTCTAAGGGACTTGTGACCTCCTGACCCCGTGGTCCAACCTCAGTTCTATCTCTATGAGTATGGGGAACTGAGGACAAGTGTGAGCGGATGTCAGTGCTTTGCTGAAAGCCTAGTTCTCGGTTCTCAGCTGCACAGAGGGTCTCTGTTCCACGCACCCCTCAAAGAGAATGAGGAAAATCAGGTTCTCTCACAAGGTAGATTGGGGTCCCCATTCATTGTGATCATTGAGATGTGATGCGAGTCATGGAAGAGAGCACCCCTATCCCAAAGCGCTGCAAGCAACTGAGGAAATCCCCTCCCCCACCCAGCCCAGGGAAGGCAAAGGGGGCACAAAGCAGAACAAGAAGAAGAAGTCTTTGCAGCTCAAAGCCTCAGAGGAAGTCATAGGAAGGGGCTTAGCTTAGGCAGGTGCTGTGCCTTAGCGGTCCCACTAGGTCAGGGTTAGACAGGGGTGCTAAACCTCCTTCCCTCACCCCTCTCTTATCCATAGCCTGCTGACCAACACTGTGGTGCTCACATTTGCCCAGGAGCCAAGGGAGCAGGGGGAGAGCTTTGAGAGGTAAGAATGGAACCCTGACCCAGGAAACTGTGACAAGAACTCACAAAGCGGGGTTACAGGTGTATCTCAGATGGTAGAGTTTTTGTCTAATATGGCATGAAACCCTTGGCTCAGTTCCTGGCACTGCACAAATCAGACATGGTCGCACCTAAGATACTTGTGAGCATGTCTGAAAAAACTGAAAAAGAACTCACCAAGGGCCAGGCAGTCAGAAGGCTTGGCAGGAGGCAAGGGTCAGATAAGGAAGGAGCAGAGGACAGATTCCTGGGAGGCCTGTGAGCTAGGGTCCGTGTAGTACGCCAGGCCAGGCTGGGATACCTAGACGATTATTCACGGGAAACTTGGGTTTCTAGCCTAAATATAGAGAATAGCCTGGCCCAGAGCTCTGAGATGGCCAAAACTCCTATATTCCTTTGGCACAATGGCCAGTCAAAGGGCTGAATGCCACCCTCCTTCAAGTGACTTCCAGCGCATGCCCAGAGGAATGGCCTCGTGCCTCGTGTGTCTCCACAAGCTATGGCACAGGGTCTGAACTCTGAGGGTTGGTAGGAGAGCTGCTATCTCTACCATCCCTGACGGTGATAACGACAGCGGTATTAGTGCTGACAGCAACCAGGGTGAACTGAGCATGTACTCCCTGTGCGCAGGCAGCTAGCGCTAGACTGAGACAACTCACACGTGCCAAATTAGTCCCAGAGAGAGGCAAGTTCCAGGTCACGTACCAGGCTGAAGTCCCTCTGACCCTGGCTAAGGACAGATCAAAAGGTGGACAGTGAGTTTAGGTCTGGACCCTGGAGCCAGAAGCAAGATGCGCTCAGTGTGGCTGGCTCTGTGTTCCTCCAGGAGGGCACCACTTGCCAGCTTTGTGTCTCCTGTGGCCCCTCAGCTGTCCCGGAGCTCTCAAAGGATCAGGTATGGTGATAGTCTCTCTTCCTTGTCCCCAACCCTCAGGCTTGTCTCATAGGCTCCCTGTGTCATAGGCAACCTGCTGTGTCAAGGACTTATGGCCTGGCAACTTCTTCCCTGCATAGCCCACCCCTCAGCCATCACCCACTGTCTAGGCAGCCCCATCTGGTAGCTGCCTGCACCCTGGGCTGGAGAGACTCTGAATGGAGAAAAGAGGAGCCATGAGCCTCTGATCTCCAATTCTGGGCCTCAGCCTGGGCTCACCTCAGCCCTGCATCTTCCCATCAACACTGTCTTCCTTTTGCTTCTCAGCCTGCCTGCCTGCGTTTTTATCTCATTCAGAATTTGTTTCTTTTTCCATGCTTTTTGTCTCTGTCTCTGTCACTCTTTATCTGTGCCTTTCTCTGTCTATTTCTTTTCTTTTCTTTTTTTAAGATTTATTTATTATGTACACAGTGTTCTGCCTACATGCCAGATCTCATTATAGATGGTTGTAAGCCACCATGTGGTTGCTGGGAATTTAACTCAGGACCTTTGGAAGAGCAGACAGTGTTCTTAACATCTGAGCCATCTCTCCAGTCCCTCTCTGTCTAATTTTGTGTTTCTTTCTCTATGCCTCTTTGTCTCTGCTTATGTCTGTCTGTCTGTCTGTCTATCTATCCATCCATCCATCCCTATTGCTATCTCTACCTGTCTCTGTCTCTATTTCTACCTGTCTCTATCCCTGTCTCTGCCTCTCTCTTACCTTACCTCTGCCTCTCTTTCCCTCTTGTCCCCATCCCTATGTTATTTTAGGCACACCTCCTGTCTATCTCGATGTCCTGTGCCATGATCCCTCCCTGTTGCCTGCTGGCTTCTCTGCCAGGCTCTGGGGTTGGGGGTCCAGCTTTCCTCTGGCCACAGTGTCTGGCGGGCACTGCAAGGCTGTGGGTCTTGCCCCTTATAGGCTGACACACTGTGGCTTCCTGGCCAAGCATATGGAGGGGCTCTGTGAGGTGCTGAGAGCGAGCTGCCAAACCCACCACCTAGACCATCTTGAGTGAGTATCTGCATCCAGGAAGGCAGTGGTGGGTGCTTGGTGATAGAATTTGGAAGTCCTGTTTTGTTTTGAAGAGTTTGAGCCTCAGCTTTCTTTCTCCATTGGCATCAGAGACGTACGGGTGGGAGGGGGGGACGAAACTTTCTTTCCAAATATACCTCCCACTATGGCACCTTTTGGAGCCACCCCTGGCTCCCAGAAGGCCGCAAATCTGGACAAGAATCCTGGGGGAGTGACATGCTCATGTGTGAATTGCAGAGACGCAGCCTGGTGCTTAGATTGGGTCCCCGGTGCCCAGAATATCTGGGTGACCACACTGCTACCAAAGCAGAGCCTACTCCGCCCTCCACTGACCTTGTCTCCTTCCTTTCCAGCCTGTCAGACAATTCTCTGGGGGATGAAGGGGTGGCCCTACTAGCCCAGCTGCTCCCAGGACTGGGTTCCCTACAGTCCTTGAAGTAAGGAACTAACCCTACCCCCAAGGCCTCTTGGTTACCACCAGTGAGAAGGGTTTTTTTTTTTTCTAGGTCCTCTTCTGGGTACAGTAAAGATGTAAGCAGAAAGCCCTCTTCCCACAACAGCAGCACCCAGGCAATGCTCAAAAGGAGCACAACGCGTGCTCTCCTCACCCTAGCTTGACCGAGTACTGGCTCAGCTCAAAGCCCCCTTGCGCTCCAGCTTCTGCTTCTGCTTCAGGCCTCTCCAAGCAGCCCCTGTGTCTCTCCATGGAGAGAAGATATGTCTTTGTTCCTGTTTTTTGTTTTGGGGGTTTTATTTTTTTGAAGATTTATTTATTATGCATAGAGTGTTCTGCCTGCATGCAATCCCATTATAGATGGTCATGAGCCACCATGTGGTTGCTGGGAATTGAACTCAGGACCTCTGGGAGAGCAAGCAATGCTCTTAATCTCTGAGTCATCTCTCCAGCCCCCTCCCATTTCTTTACCGGGTGCAGAAGTAGAGCTCAGGGGTTGCTCTAGGTTCCAGGTTTAGCTCTGCCACAGCTTGTCACCCTGAGCAGGCTCCTGCCTGTCTAGCCCACCTCCTCAGCTGTGCAGTGAAGTTGGAGGGTTTCTTGCTGGTCACCCGGGTCTCACTGGGTTCTGCCAGCTGCTGTCAGAGACACATGCAGAGGGCACACCTGGGTCCTTGGTGGCTTCCCCCTTGTCACCTGTGTGATCTCCAGCCTTAGCAGGAATGGCTTGTCCCTGGATGGTGTGTTTGGCTTGATCCCATGTATGTCCTCCGTACAGTGGGTGTTCCACTTCGACGTCAGGTGAGTGGTACCCTGCACCTCCCCACCCTCTCCCACCACTCACAAGTTCCTGCTGAGGCTTCCCTTTTACAGGTCACCTTGGGTCATCGACGGGGTCTTAGATAATACCAGGTGCAGTGAGATGTGAAATGAACAAACGAATGAATGGGTGGGTGGGTGAGTGAGTGAGTGAGTGAGTGAGTGAGTGAATGAGTGAGTGAAAATCATGGCCCTCATGGTCCGAGGAACAATCAAATTTCTCCAAGCTCTCCTTCGGGCAAAAGTCTTCCCATTCTCCCTTACTTTCCTGATTGCCCTTGGATACCTCTAAGCAAGCTGGGAGCTGGCTGGTGGCCTTTGGGGCTCAGGAACTGGCCTAACTGTGACATCTCTAGAGCTGATGAAGCCAGAAGGAAAGACGCCAGCCACTTGACAGCCCTGAATCCCTCCATGCAGAAGGCCTGTAGTTTTAGGAGCACTCTGTCCTATTCATTCTTTCCTAAGAACCCTAAGAATAAATGTGTGGCGGCAGGTGGACCAAGCAGGTCCCTAACTTTATTAGTGTCTTTTTAAGTCCTTATTTGGATAGAGCGCTGAAGCTTGCTTCCTCTCCAGTTCACCACAAGAGGGCGCTGAAATAATAGGCCATGAGCCATGCAAGAGTCTTGAAGACCCATAGCCATAGCCTTTGTCATTTTTTGATCCACTGTTAATTTTCTTGGGTAACAGGCCACCTCCTAGTCCCTAAGGTTTTCTGGGGGAGGGTGCCATTGGCCTCTTCCCAACCAGCTTCCTTCTCTTCTCTCCCAGCCTTGAGAGTGACTACATCCTCCTTCGAGGAGCTGGGACTGGCAGGTGAGACGAGATCTGGGCCCTTCTTGTGGATGCCCCATCACCACCCTAGCACACATCCCCGAACCCAAAGATGACCCTCCCAGGTCTGGCGTGGTCTCGGGGGCAGCCATATTTTAATCTATAAGCTCCCCCACCCCTAGAAGCCAGGCTAACTCCTCAGCATAAACCCATTTAGCACTCCACAGGTCCTCCCAGCTGTCCCCCAGTGACAGCGGGCACCATGGCCTTGAACCCTGGAGACTGAGGAGGGGCCAGCTGGGCAGTGACCTCACCCCTGCTAAGGTGCCAAGCAATCCGAACCCAGCGAGCCCCAGGCTAGAGGCTCTTGGTTCCCCCTCTAAGAGCTCTGTGGGATCCGAGGGCAGAGGAATTGAGAAACAGTGAGGCAGGGGTGTGGTCCTGTCAAACTGGTGGACAGTGAAGGTGGACCCTGCTCTCTCCACTCACCTGGTTGGGGGCCGCCCTGCACAGGCGGGAACTGCTGATTTTCCTTGTCCCAGCTTCCCTTTCATGGATCTCGGTTTCCCCTCCTGAGCAATGGAGGGCCTGGCTGGGATCAAACCTCCAGGATCCCTCCCAGTTCTGCCTCCAGGAAGTGCTGATGGTGTAGGAGCCCCACAGATTCAGTTCAAGCTTAACGTGTGCTGTGCTTGCCCCCTCCAAGGGACGCACTAACTGGTGGGTGTGAACCAGAGTTTCCGGCTGGAGCCCAGTTACCGGAGTCCGGTCAGCGCTACACCTCCAGGAGCTTCTGGTACTGTACCCCACTTTTGTTTAGAGGGTTTTGGAGACCCTTAGAGGGAAAGAAAGAGGCATATGCAGAGACTGGTGCTGGGAGGCGATGCTGGGCCTTTTGGGTCACCGCAGTGGGGCCAAAGCCTGACATTCTCCCTGGAGAAGATGTTATATCTCTGAAACACATTGGATGCCCAGCTACCCCTGGCTGTGGCTTGCCATCTGCTTTTGAGAGTTTCTTTTCTAGAAAGAGGTTCACTTCACACCCCAGAAAAGTCTGGCCTGGGAGCTAGGGCATCTCCCAACTGTGACACAAGAGGCTATATTTCCCCTCTGAGCCCTGGCATTCTCCCCTAAGATGCCTAAAGAGATGCTGTCATGCCCCAGGCAGGCGAGACAACATGAGCAAAAGTCAGGATGAGGGCATGTTGGGAAGCATTGCAATGGAGCTGGAGGGCATCGCAGGAGAGCTTGGGCAAAGGCATTCCTTTTCATTTATCTTTATTTTTTGCTTGAGAATAATAGGGGAACTCCGAGGGCTTTAAGCTGTGGAGGGACCCATTAGATTTGTAATGTTGAAAGACGAGGCGTGGATTGGAGAACCAACTTCACAGTTAAGAGCACTCACTACTCTTGCGGGGGACCTGGGTTTGGTCCCCCAGTGCTCACATAGCAGCTCACAACCCTCTGCCATGGGTTTTCATGGGCTTCAGGCATGCACTTGGTGTGCATATATGCATGCAGGCAAAACACAACCTAAAAATTAAAAAGATGAGAGGCTTGGAAGGTGATGAAGGACTGTGAGAGCAAGAGTAGGAGTAAGTGATAGTAAATGGTAAGTGATCCAGGAGAGTGAGGACGGTGCTTGGGCTCAGGCAGAGGTGGTAGATGGGAAGGCCTTATACCACACAGAGCAGCTTTAATACAGATATCATAACTGTGGCACAGGAGAGCTTGGGGAGGGAGTGCGCCCTGTAGGGTATAGGACAGGAGTCTGAGGCCTACAGTTCTGGGGAGGATGTCTGTTAGAAGGAGAAGGGTGTCCTAGGACAACAGGGGCCCTGTGTCCACTCTGATTCTCTGCCCCGTCTCCTGCCCGTTCTCAGCCTTCAGGAGTGTCATCTGGAACCCCTGAACTTTGGCTGCCTCTGTGCCACTCTGGAGAAATGCCCAGGGCCTCTGGAAGTCCAGTAAGTGACAAGTCACAACCTCAAGGGCACAGGGTGGGCTGCTGTGCAGAAACCTGGGAGAGGACTCTCAGGGGAGACTTGAGAGTCTTTCCTGGCCTTCTTTAAAACACAGCAGCTGTCCTCTGGGACTTCTGGTCAACCATCTCCCAGGAGCCTTCCTAGCCTTCCTAGTCTCAGGTACCAGGCCACACGGGGTGTTCTCCCAGACGCCCACACAAGTCTCTCCTCCATCCTTCCTCTACAGCTAAGCTCATCACCTTTGAATCCTCTGTCCCTGGGCTACCTCACCCACTTCAGATTATGGTCTTTGACCACAATCAGGAGTTAGCTCAGCCACATAAAAGCTGGCTGATTTGAAGTCCTGAGCCTCAGCTTCCACTTCTGTGAACAGTGAGCCTTTCCTTGGGAGCCAGTTACAAGATTCTTACACAAGAATAACCTTTTAAGGGCCAGGCGCAGTGGCACACACCTGTAATCCCAGCACTTGGGAGGCAGATACAGGTGGATGTTTGAGTTCGAGGCCAGCCTGTTCTACAAAGTAAGCCCAGGACTGCCAAAGCTACACAGAGAAACCCTGTCTCAAAACAAAACAAGAATAACCTTTTAAAAACTGCAGTCTGGAGACTGCTAGCTACAAAAACCCTTCCTCCCACTGTCTCATGGGTCACCACAGTGGGGCCAAAGCCTGTCTCATGATGTCATTGTCACAGCCCTGTGTGTGTGTGTGTGTGTGTGTGTGTGTGTTTGCTTGTTGTATGCTTCATTTTTTACTTTCTGGTTGCACAGTTTATCCAAGATTCTTGGAACTGGATGGGTTTTGAATTTTCTTCAGACTCTGGAATGTTTCTATGTGCAGGATGAGATACCTCGGAAAAGGGAATCGAGTCTAACACAAAAGTCATTAGTTTGATGCAGGCCCTATGCCCCGTAAGCTGAAAGAAATGTCCAGTGTCTGGAACAGGCTTGCACTTGGAGCTGAGACCTGTGAGGCCTGGAATGTCCCACTTGCAGTGTGATAGCAACGCTCAAACTATTTCAGATTTTGTATTTGGGGTTTGGGATTTTCAGATTAGCACTGCTCCGCCTGAGTCTGCGGGCTTGCCTGCATCGAACCTCATTTCCAAGTTGCAGCAGTCAGATGCCTTCTGGCTCCATCTCAAACCATTTCCAGTCCTTTGGACAAGCTAATCCATGTAGATTCCCTTCAGTGTGCACTTCCTATGTGCTTCTCCATACCAAACACACCCGGAAGGAGGTGTTTGCTTTGTTTGACAGGATCTGATCTGGCCATGAGCAATCTCCCTGCATCTAATAACTACTGTTCAGTGACAGTGATGGTATGGCTTTCCCTGAGGGTCAAGTTGTGTGAGTCCAATTCATTAAAAAAAATTGTATTACTTTTTATTTATGTATTGTTTGGGGAGGGGAGGGAGTGTGTGTACACATATGTACACATATGTACAGCTTGTGTTCAGAGGTCAGAGGAGACCTTCCAGCTCACTTCCCAGGGGTTGACTTCAGGTTGTCAGGCTTGGTGGCAAGTGCCTTTACTCTCTGAGCCATCAGAACTGAGTCCTCAGGTCAGGTTTTAAAGGCTTGTTCTGAACTGGGCACGGTGGTGCACGCCTGTAATCCCAGCATTCTGGGGACAGAGGCAGGCCGACCTGATCTCCGTTTATTATTTCATGTACATATGTGGGTGTGCTGTCATGATGCTCACGTGGAAGTCAGAGGAACTCACAATTACCCGTTCTCACCTTCCACCGTGTCCATCTCAGGGTCCATCTCACCGACCCCCAATTCAGTTTAAAAGCAAATTCCTTTAGAGTAATATTAGACTCTGTTTCAAAAACAGTTACAAAGAGGGTTCAAGAGAGTCGGCGTCCCGTGCCACATGGCGTGTTTGTCACCAGGAGGGAACCGCCTGTGGCAGACAGCTGCTGACTCAGCTTTGTCAGCTTTCCCACCGAGAGGGACCGCCGCCTCCTGGATGGCAGTCTGCATCCACACCGCCTCCAAGCATTGTTTCCCAGCCTCCTCTCTCCCTGGAAGCATCCGGTTCCTTCTTTGTTTTCCATGTCCCCCTCGGTTTTGAGCACCCCACCCCATCCCACCAGGTATTTAGTAAGCCATCTTTTGGGCAGTTTTTCTCCAAGTTAAGCTAGGGTCTGAACTTGGGGGAAGCATCTACCTGCCAAACTGTCTCCTCTGTCACGTCAGGCTCCATGCTGTCAGGCCTTTGTTGACTTTGACTGCCTGGCGGAGCCTTTCCGTCATCCTTCCTCACCATGAGGTTGCTTTTTCACTTAAACCGGCCTTTTATTCTAGAGACGTCTGGCATAGAGAGACGTGGAGGGAATAAAGGGCCCTAGGGATTCCCCTCTCCCCAGGAGTAACGGTCTCATAACTCACCTCCACTGCTTTCCCCACACACCATGGCACACAGCCCTGGGCCCAGCGCTCACGGCTAACGCAGGAGTATCAGGAGCATAATGCCAGACTGGGCCACACAAAAACACAACAAAAATTCACGTGCGCACACGTGTGCACACATGACATGCATACATAGTCAGTGATTTTGAAGCAGTAGTTTTCAGACACTTAACCATCTTATTTGTAAATATTTTAGTATGGAAATCTATAAATATATTTATCTATCTATTTTTATTTATTATTGTTTTTGTTTTTTGAGACAGGGTTTCTCTGTGTAGCCCTGGCTGTCCTGGACTTGATTTGTACACCAGGCTGGCCTGGAACTGAAAGAGATCCACCTGCCTCTTCTTCCCTGAGTGCTGGGATTACAGGCCTACACCACCCACCATGCCCGGCTCTATTCTCTATTTATCTAAGTTTCTAAAACAAAATCTTACTACGTAGCTCTGGCTGGCCTGGAACTCATTTTGTAGACCAAGCTGGCCTTGAAATCACAGAGATCCACTTGCCTCTGCCTCTCAAGTACTGGGATTAAAGGCATGCCCTACTAGGTCCTGCATTCTTATTTTTAATGTAACCACAAAAATATTATCAAACCCCAAGTATGAACAATAACGTCCCAAAATTATGCAATGCATCATTCAGCATTCTGTGGCCTTGCCTGGGGTACTTTTGCAGAGTGCTCGCATTTCCATGCCCTTGCATCATGGCCGTCTGGAGCAGGATGCTGCAAGCCCACCTAGGTGTATGCAGACAGGCTACACCAGGCATCCCTGTGGTGTCACAGCGATGCTGCCCAAAGCACTTCAGCACCGTGTACCTGTTAAGCTCCCACTGAATACCAGGCTGTGGGTTACACAGGGTTTAGAGCTGTAGGGAAAGAAAGGCAGAGCGGAATCAGAGGGTGGAGGTGAGGTTGAGCACAAGTCATAGCTCAGGGTCCCTTCCCCCAGCATAGATTATCTCTCCTGGGACTCCCTTGGAGGTCAGAGATGGTGGTAAGTTCCTGTGCTGTAGGCCCTTTCTACCTACTGGGAGACCATAATAAGTTGGAATGGGTCATATGTCCACCACTTAAAAAATTTCTGTAGACCCCGAGGCTGTGATACTGTGGGCTAGGGATGTGGGGAAGCCCCAAATGGGAGGTGCTGTGGAAAGAGCATCTTCAGTGAAGGTCCTGCTCAGATACTGCTGTGGTTCCTGGCTAGGCCAGGCCGGAAAGCTAATCTGAGCCTGAAGCCTGTTAGACTTACCCAGCTTCAGAACTGCAGGCTGTTCCTGCCCACACCTCACCCATGTCATCAGTGCTGTCCCACCCTCTTCTCCCAACCAGCCAATGAGACTGAGGGCAGTAGCCTTCAGGCACAAAGAGAAAGGGACAGAGGAGAAAGTGCAGGGATGGACAGAGGGATGAAGGCAGGAGGGAAACACAGCCCAAAGGGCTCTGGGGACAGGAAGTGACTTCAGACCCCTTCCTTCCCGGAAAGGGCAAATGTGATTCTCTAGATATTCAGGACACACGGTGGCCCCAGGGTGGATGCTTGGACTCTCTCCTGTTCTGTCACATTGTCTGTACCTGTGATGTGGTGATTAGATGGGTCACAGAAACCCACATCTCTCCAGTGGGATGATGGGTCACCACTGGGGTGGATAGCTGATGACCCTCCACTCACAATCCTGCCAGTCCATGGAGTTTGTGGAGATCATCTCCAAGTCCCTTGGAGATCCGGAATGTCCACTAGCTTGTTAAAGACGCGCAGAACAAAGCGATTTCATTTGCTCCATCCAGTGTGTCCAAGGTGCACCTGACTTGACCGAGTCCTAAGGGGGATGCTGTCAGCCACACTTCTCTCCTCTCCTGAAGGCTCCGGCATGAAGGTCCCCCCGCCTCATTCAAATCCCTTGCTTCACAGATTGTCCTGCAAGACCCTGAGTGATGAAAGCCTAGAGACCTTGCTGCAGCACCTGCCCCGGCTGCCCCAGCTCAGCCTGCTGCAGTAAGTCTCAGTTTCCAGTCCTACTGTCCAGCTGACCACATCCTCCAGCCTCTGTGTGGCAGGGCCGTCCTTCTTCTCATTCCCCCTCCACCCCCCAGCATCAGTTCACCTCGCACATCTGAGACTCAGATCACCCCGCTTCAACCTAACTCTGTCTCCTCTGGATCTCTCCTGTGTTCTAACAGTTGGGTTGATATGACAGCTCTCACTCCGGGTTGGGACTCAAATAGGCCATGTGCTCAGAGCCTCATGAAGGATGGGAGGAGCATGGCCAATAGTCGGTCATGTTTTTGCTGCCTATGGAAAGGTCACCTACCCCTATGAAGGGCCCAAGCAGATGGAGGCCACGTGTATGTCACATGCCATGTTCTTAAAGGTCACCCTGTCAAAGGGGAGGAATTTAAGCAGCATCCGTCAAAGTATTTAAAACTCTGTTTTCTAATTTCAGTGCAGACCGGTTAGAATTTAAAAAGGATTTACTTTAAATATGCTTCTAGCAGAGGGGGTTAGGGAGCAACATCTACAGCTGAGATGGAAAAATACAACAGGAAATTAAATCACAGCATTAATAGCGGCACCAAGAGCACAGAGGCTGAGCTCCGGACACACACAAGGCTGCTTACATTGCCTCCGGGCACTTGCTTCTCTTCTGCACCCATGGGTGGTGGGGAGGGGGGGCATGCAGACGTGGAACGGTCAGCGTCAGGGTAGCCACACCAAGCACAGCTCCAGGTCACACAGCCTCAGCCCTTATTCTGCATCCATCTTTGGGACCTTGCTTGGCTTTGACTTTGTTTCACCCGCCCTCATCGCTGCTGACCAGGCTCTGTCTGGGGTGCTGTAGACACAGGAGACAAAAGCAAACGACTAGGTCCTGGCCTTCTCGGTGTTTGCTTTGTAGTACAACGAGCCAAGCAAGGGATGATGGAGGCAGGTGGTGTCAGGTGGTGAGACCCAAGCCCTTGGGAAGGCTGAGGCAAGAGGATCTTGTGTTCTTGGTTAGTCAAGGCTGTAGAGTAAAATCCTGCCCCCTTTCCCCCCACCAAATAAACAGTAACAATGTACTTTTCTAGGTGTTAAGAGTCTGGATAGGTGACACAGATGATGGTAGATGCGATCACAGAAAGCTACAACCAACCAGGACAACAGGGATCTATCTGGCTTTGTAGGCTTGTAAAGGGCAGGGAACTACCTCCCAGACAGTGAGAACAGCATGCTTGCGGCCTGGAACCACAAATGGCTTGATGTGTTAGAGGAACAGCCTTGATACGCATGAGATCAGAGCCCCTGGCTGCCAGGAAGGAACTGGGAGACAGGATGGTAGGAGACATGAGGGCCGGTCACACAGGACCTGGGAGACAGGAATTTGAAAGACAGATGAGTAGTTTGAATTTTCCAAAGCTAGGGTTGGCTGCTGAGCAGAGGCGAGAGTGAAGGACAAGAGCAGCAATGGGAAGAGACCTGTGCCCCAGGCAAGATGCACCCACAACCAAGTCTCTAGGGCCTCCCCTTGGGTTGTCACTAGGATTTGTCTCTCTGGCCTCCCCACACTTCCTTCTGCCCATGATCTCTGTGGGGAAAATATAGGTAATCAAGCAGACTAGTGAGATAGCCATACTGGTGAGTTCTGGCTTCAATGGAGAGACTCTTCCTCTGAGAATACTGTAGAAGAGAGAGACCAAGGACGATTCTTGATAGCAACCTTTGGATGCACACACACACATGCGTGTGTGGCTACCAAGAACGCACATGTGAGAACATGCCGACCCACCATAAACAGCACACAGAAAGAAAAAAAGAAAGAAAGAAAGAAAGAAAGAAAGAAAGAAAGAAAGAAAGAAAGAAAGAAAGAAAGAAAGAAAAAAGGAAGGAAGGAAGGAATATAAGGGAGCGAAGATGGGTCAGTGGCTAAGAGAGCTTCCTGCTCTTACAGAGGACCCCAAGTTTCATTGCCAGCACCCTCATAAAATGGCTTACAACCACCTATAACTCCAGGTCCAGAGATCTGATGCCTTTTCCTGGACTCTCCGGGTACCCTGCCTCCACACACAGGTGACATACACTCACATGTACACACATCCACACAGACATATAAATACAAACAAGTCTTCAAAAGAGAAGTTAAACCATAGCAGCGATTATAAGCATGCCAGACAGGGTTCCCTATGGGGAGGAAAGAATACCACAATTAGTCCCGTTCACAGCACAAGGAGGCCAAAATTCGGAGTTATAAGACTTACTTAAAGCCGCACAGCTAACAAACAGAACTGGGACGCAGTCCCCCGCTCCCACCTCTACCCCATTCTGCTCCTCTTGAGTCCCCGTTGACATCCTTATTAACCTTGCTGAGCTGGCAGCCAATATGTACTCCTCTTCCTACCCCTCCAGCCTCCTTATTTCTCAGCCAATGACCCTACTTGTACTTGCCCTTTCCTTCTCAGACTGAGCCACACAGTCCTATCCTCAAGAAGCCCCTTCCTGCTGGCTGATGTCTTCAACCTGTGCCCACGGGTTCAGAAGGTCCAACTCAGGTAGGCGTCATGCCGAGAGCCTTAGGTTATGGAGGAAGGAGCCTGGTGTTTGGTGGGTGTGAGTGATCAGAAGTGCCCAAGCCAAAGTCTGGAGACGCTCTGAGGCGACGACCTCAGGTTGAGTGAGTGTTTACCTTCACTACAGATCCCTATGCCATGCTGTCCTGCAGTTCAGCTCCAAAGAGGAACAAGAGGGTGTGTGCTATGGGTAAGTCCTCTGAACCATCTGGGGTATCCATGGAGATTAGGGACAAGGAGACCTGCCCTCTGGGGTCAGAGCAGAGAGCAAGGTGCCTGTTGCCAAATGTGAGATGGTTCCTTCAACAGGAAGATTCAAAGGTCTAGAGAGGGACTGGCTGGGCCCAGGAGCTAACAGAATCCAAATAGACGAGAATTCAGAGCCGGATCTACAGAAAGGGGTTCACAACCTGCCCACCCATCCAGCTGTCCAGATCTAGTGCCACCAGAGCCCAGGCCCTTGGGCAAGCTGCTTACCCTTTGACCGTTGGCTTCTCAGATATAGTAGGGTACTAGGGGACAATGGAACATTGGCAAAGCTGTACAAACTGTAAGGCACCAGGCACATGCAGACATGGGTGACCCTGCCCTGCCAACGCTGATGGTACTTAAGGTGACAGAGACTATGGCACTGGAGGGCAGCCTTTGAATGCAGAGGCAACTGAATGGTACTAGCTCTCTGTGAGACCTTGGACCCACCCCTTTGGGTCCTCAACGTCTCTGTTGTGAAGTGAGAGTCAGTTCGTACTCGCTGAGCACCAACGTGTGGCCACAACATGGGAAGAAGAGTGAGGAACAGAGCTCTGGCTGCTGACTGCTCCAAAGCCAGAGGCAGACACACCCTTTCTGCAAAGGTCTAGACGGCAAGTAATTAACCCACATGTGGTGACACATGTCTGTAATCCTAGCACTCAGGAGCCTGAATCAGGGGGATCATGGGGTTTATGAGTTCAAGGCCAGCCTGGGCTACATAGAGAATTAATGTATTTTTTAAGTTTTTTTTTTTTTTTTTAATTCAGGAGAGTAAGCTGGGTAGTAGTGGTACATGCCTTCAATCCCAGCAGAGGCAGGCAGGTATCTGTAAGTTCGAAGCCAGCCTGATCTACAAAGCAAGTTCCAGGACAGATATACACAGAGAAACCCTTTCTCAAAAAAAAAAAATCAAAACAAAAATCAAGGAAAATAATAATGATTTTTTTAAAATAATTAGCTGACAATGTTATCAACTCTGATTTGGGGAGTTTTTGTTTGTTTGTTTTGTTTTGTTTAAGATTGCCGGCTGGCCATGGCCCTTTCATTTAAGTGGCTGTGAGATTTCATGGTAGGCCTTTGAAAGGAGACAGGTCAACCGTCATTTTATATCCCAGCCTTTGCAAAAACAGATGTCATCCTTATTCTCCCTCCTTGGTCTGAGTTTTCTTATTAGAGGGGGATGGACCAGCTCCTGGAGTGATCCAGAGATCTTGGAACTTGGCTTGGAATCTCCTGACCTTGATCTGGAGTTTCTGGTCTGTTGGTTTGGTGGGGGACCCAGGATTCATATTTCAGGTTCCCGAGTGATGTTGATGTGACTGGTTAGGGACCACATTGAGAATCACAGGCACCAACAGGAGCTATGTGTGTCCACTGTTTTTAAAGGACCCCTGGAGTTCAGAGGCCACACCCAGGAAAAGCTGAGCTAGAAGTGGTCTGAGTGTCTGGATACTTCATCTCTTTCTTGTCCCCAACCCGGCCATGCAGGTTCCCAGGATGCAGTCTCCGCCAGGAGCACGTGGAGCCACTGTGCTACGCACTGAGTAGGTGCAAAGCCCTCAGCCAGCTCGAGTAAGTTGGGAGGAGGGAGTGGGGCACACCTGGATGGGGCTGGAGAGGTGAAGGAACGTGAGAGCCCTTGTTAGTGGGCTCCCTCCTGTGCCCCACTTCTGCTCGTAGGACCAGTTGTCAGGGGAGACGTGGGGCTCTGGGTTTCATCTCTAAGTCTCCCTAGTCTGTGTTTTAAAGGTCGTTTTAGACCTGCAGGTATATCTCGGTGGTATAGCACTTGCCTACTATGTACAAAGCCTGAGGTTCGAACTCCAGTACCACAAAAATCAAATGCAGATCATTACAGTAATTGGCTTTGTGTAACAAAGCAATTTTTAAAAATCCATCAATTCTTTTCTGTGTGCGTGTGAGCACCTCACACACATGAATACCCACAGAGGCCAGAAGGAAGGTGGTGGATCTCCTGGAGCTGGAGTTATGGGGGTTGAGCCGTCCTATGTGGAGGCTAGGAACTGAACTCTGGTCCTCTGCAAAAGCAGCAAGCACTCTTAACTGCTGAACCATCTCTCTAGCCTCTGCAAAGCAACTTTTAAAAGAAAAATCTGCAGAAAATTCCAAATAAACAAGTGTCAGGGGTACAGGACTGGAGAGAGGGCGCAATGGGTTAAGAGCACTTGCTGCTCTTGTGGAGAACCCAGGTCTGTTAGCAGCGTTCATGGCAGCTGTCAATTGGCTGGAACTCCAGTTTCAAAGAATCCAGCCCCTCTCTAGACAGCAGGCACACATGCAGTAGACATACATACATGTAAGCAAACACCTATACACATAAAAGAAAATTATCTTTTTTAAGTGTCAGAAATGTAGGTGGGAAATCAGATGTTTGGGACACCATGGTTATGTTTCTGAAGTTGCACTAAGCCCAGCGATGCTCTCAGAGAGAGGGAATAAGAATGATGTTCGGGTATATTTTCTGACAGTTTCTGATCTTAGATTCCTAATCGCAGGAGGAAATCTGTTGGGTAATTGTATCCTCCAAACATTTGTCCCTTTCTTGGCTCACTGTGGCTTCTAGCTGACACTGGGGGGAAAGCTCATTTGTTTTTCTCTAACTCCTAAAAGCCTGCTAGAGGAGCCTGAGGCCTGTGAGTGATGAAGATATTGAAGGGGGTCATGAGACACACTAAACGCTGGTTTTCTGTGGTGCTGGTGAGGGGACCAGAGCCATTGGTGATGCTCGTGGTGCTGAAACAATGGGGGTGTGGTGACGGACATGGTAGCTCGGAATGAGGCTGATGCTTCCAGTGGTGGGGCTGGTGATGCTGTGGTGATGCCGTGGTGATGCCGTGGTGATGCTGTGGTGTTGCGGCGCAGCAGTGGCAGTCCATGTAGTGGCCACAGGGACCATGAGGAGCAGCAGAGTGTAGCGTGGTCCATCAACACTGTTCCTTACTTTTTACAGCCTCACAGCCAACCTGCTGGATGATGGTGGGCTCAGGTGCATTCTGGGATGCCTGCCGCAGCTGCCCATCTCTGAGTGGCTTGAGTAAGTAAGCAGCCCCGAGACAGCCAGGGGATTTTCCCCCTCAACAGGAGCATAAGTTGGGGGACATCTCAAGGGAATCCAAGAACAAGAGCCAATAATAGGAAGGGATGGCTCTTACCCAGACCTGCCGCTGACAACCTCCTCCCTCAGCCTCACCATGGGCAGATCCTGGGTCAGACACACAGGATAAGTTAGGGCTTGTGGTAGAGTAGACCTGCCCTACCATGTTCCCCTACCAAGCTAGCTTGAGACAGGGGCAGCATTCCATCCCTACCAAGTTTGATGTGGGGCTTCAGCAGCCAGCTCCTAGTTAATCCCACTCCTGAAACCCTAACTCTAACTCCATCTATGGGACACAAGTTTGGAAAGGATCTGCAGCAAGGGAGGATTCTCAGGAAGCCATGCACTCTCACTCCATCTCCTCATACAGCCTGTTGTTAGACAACTGAACTTGGCACTCTGAGAGTTCCCGATCCAGCTAGGGCTGGAGTGGCCTGATCAGGTTCCTCAATATCCCTCCCCAGCTCTGGGAATTACAGGTTCAGTAAAGGCAGCTCTGAAGGACTCAAGGCCAGGTTGCATTCCTATATAGGTAGTGTCCCTTCTGAGACTGTCTCTGTCTCTGTCTCTCTATATCTGTGTCTCTCTGTCTTATCTGTCTGACTCTCTCTCTGGGCCTCAATGTCAACATCTAGAGAATGTGTGCTTGGACATTGAAATGGGAGGGGAAGGCAAGGGGTAGGGACCCTGTTGAGCCTTGCTTCTCTCCTAGCCTCAGTCACAACAGAATCTCTCAGGAAGGGGTCCTGTGCCTGCTGGAGACTCTGCCTTCCTGCCCTGGTGTCTGTGAGGTGTCTGTGAGGTAGGCTGCTAACCACTGACTGGTGGTGGGCTACAAGACCCCTGCATTGCAGCTTTATGTCGTGTGGTTTCGGGTCTATCCCTGCTGGGGTGCCTCCAGGGTGGAGAGAGCCTATTTCCTCACAGAACGAGGGTGGCAAAGGCCTGCCCTGCTCCCCGCGGTCTCGGCCCCACCGAGACTACACACCTCCATCCCTGTGCCCTGGGTGCCCAGAGTATTAGCTTGATGCCTCCCTGCCCTCTTTTCTCACAGTCTAGGCTCAGAGCAGAACTTCCGGATACGCTTCTCCAAAGAGGAAGGAGCCAGGACGACACTGAGGTAATACTGGTGAGCAGGAAAAAGGCAAGGATTCTGATGTGTGAGGAATCCATGGCTTCCTCACTGGTTCTCGCTTCAGATGGCCTGCTTCTGACTTACAGCCTGGTTTGGTCTCTCCAGAGGAGTACTAATGTCCCCATTCCATTCCCAACACCACGCAAACTACATTATACATATTATACAACACACACAGAACACACATGTACTATACACACAAAAATGCACACACCCTACACATACTATGACACATTTCACACATAGACTATACACACAAAATATATAGTCCATCCTTATACACTCGCATACACACATGCACACGCAGGCAGAGACACTCAGAGAGAAACACAGACACAGGCAGGAGACATAGACACATACATACACAGACACACAGACACACACAGATACACACACACAGGGCCTTTCCTCTCCATTCCCCCTCCCCCCACCCACACACCACACCCTGCATAGTTAGGCCTTCCTATCCTGCTCACAATGGGCCCTGAGTCTGGCATCCTCTTCTCCTGCCATTTCTCAGAGAAAATTCTCCCAGCCCTCTGAGGCCAGCTTACTTGGCAGCTCCTCCTGGAGGTCTGGGAAGCACCAGCATCCCTGATACCAGAATGAACCTCTTTGGGATCCTGCAGCTCCTTTTTAGGGACATTGACCTAGTTTACCCATAGGCTATGGAGGGCAGGGCCAATGCCAATGCCTGGGCTCACCCTCCACACAAGGAACCTGAATTACACCATTAGTCATAGGGTCAGGCTGAAGCCAGCTTTTCCTCTCCAGAGATAACCCAACAGCTGTATGCTGGGGTCAGTCAGTGGCTGCCTGTAAATGTACCGTGAGGACAGAATGGGATGTGCAGCAAGCGGGTGCCCTGCGCCTGGAGGTGGGCACTGTGCCTGTGGAGTGACTGACTCATAGCTCCTGAGGCAGTAGCCAACACCTGTCAGGCCTCAACCTAGGCCCATGTCCTTTGGGGAGACTAGGAGGAGAGGCCAGCAGCCCAAGCCTCCTCCTCAGGTTTTGCCCTGCCTTCTGCCGTTAGGCTACATGAATGCAGCTTCAGCCCAGAACACGTCTTCAGACTGGCCTCCAGCCTGAGCCAGGCCCCGCAGCTGACAGAGCTCTCGTGAGTGACAGGCCCAGCCCATGGGGATCCTGATGAGTGAGGCATCCTGCCTGCCTGAGTCATACCAATAACTGATCTTTGTTCCCAGGCTGACCAGGTGCCATCTGGACCTGCCACAGTTGACCAAGCTCCTTAGCCTGGTGAATCGGCCAGCAGGGCCACTGGGCCTCAGGTACCCACCTGCATGTGGGAGGGGAATGGGGAAGCTAAGGAAGGTGGGGTTCCGCACACACACCGCCCGGCCATTTCCTGTACTCAGTGGGCACGTCTCTATCTGAGTCATCCCAGGCATAGGGAAACTGTCCGTGAGGAGAGGGAGGATGTGCTCTGGGATCTAAATAAATAAATAAATGAATAAATAAATAAATAAATAAATAAATAAATAAATCGTGCTTTGTATATAGCTTAGTTGGTAGGGTGCTTATCTAGCCTATATGAAGCCTTGGGTTTATTCCTAACACCATAAAAGAAATAATAATTAAAATCAATTTAAAACAACCAAAGAAAGTTCTGAAGGATACCTAATAGAAGATAAAAATAAGATAAAATGAATATGCTCACATGATGTGAAAGCCTTCAGAAAAAGAACAGGAAAAGGAGACAGAGTAATCTTTAAAAACCCACAGTCCATTTCCCGCATTTGGTAATTGCTCATTTTCTTCCATACTTACTTCACATTTGTTTGGCTAAAGTGTTTTAAAATAAAACACAGAAGACCTCACGAAAATATCACGTCTGAACACCTCACTATGAATCTCTTTAAAAATCAGGGGCTGGGAGGTGGTTCTGTCAGCGAAATGCTCGCCTTGCCACACAAAGACCTGAGTTCTAGCCCCAGAACTGGAATCCCATGAAAGAAAAGAGGGGGGTGATCCCGCCGTTGAGATGGGAGCACTCCTGGGCTCCCTGGCTAGCCAGCCAGCCTAGCCTACTTGGCAAGCTCTAGGCCAGTGAGACCCTATCTCTGAAAACAAGATGGATGGCCCTGAGGAACAACATTAGAAGTTGTCCTCCGGCCTCCTCATGCAGGCGTGCATATGTACACAAACACTCACACCCACACACAAATGGGCACACACTGGGACATGAACACATATGTATTACCTTTCTGTCGCTGTGCTAAGACAGCATGACTAAAGGCAACTTAAGAAAGAGTTTATTTTGGCTTACCGTTCTAGAAAGGCGAGTCCTTTATGGCGGGGACACTTGGCAGCAAGCGGCAGACATGCCAACCCGAGGAAGCTGAGATATCACGTCTTTAAGCACAGGCACAAAACAAAGGAGGAGAACTGGAAGTGGGTGAGGCTCTGGGCTCTCAAAGCCCACCTCCAATGCCATACTCCAACAAGGCCACACCTCCTAAACCTTCCCAGACGGTGACAACTGGAGACCAGTGCTGAAATGCCTGAGCCTATGAGGAACGCTTCTCATTTAAGCTACCACAATATAGAAACATGAACACCCACATACAAAGGAGTAAGTCAGGATCGTAGCTCAGTCAGGACACCTAGGAAATCAACTGGCAATCCTTATGCATGCATTGTCTGGTGGAATATGAAATTCTCACGTGATCCTTAAGTAACAGCGGCCTGTGGGGTCTAGGTCCATACAGGCCCCTGGGCACTGCTGGTCCATGGCTCTGGGCTGCAACCCTGTCACAGGCAGGGCTATGCCTGTCGACTTCCTTATGTGTTCTGGAGCTAACCACTGACTTTCCTAAAGCGGTAATTAGGTCAAAAGTCTCCATGAGATGAGCTAACAAGTTTGTGCCTCAAAACCTGGCTTCACGGGCCACACCACACATCACTGATTATGTAGCTCAAAGATGGGCACGTGAGAGCTGATCATTTTCCTTTTTTAAAATTAAAGAAGTAACATTTCTTTCTTTTTGTCTTTTTTGGGGGGTTGTTTTTTTTAAGATGGGTTTTTCTATGTAGCCTTGGCTGTCCTGGAACTCATTCTGTAGACCAGGCTAGCCTCAAACTCAGAGACCCACTTGCTTCTGCCTTCCGAGTTCTGGGATTAAAGGTGTGTATCACCATCGTCAGGTCAAAGTCTTAAAATCATAGTCAAATCAGCCATGAGTACTCTCATGAGCCTGTGATTCCTGCCCTCAGGAGCAGAGGAGCAAGAGGTCAAGGACATCCTAGAATGTCTAAAGCCAGCCAGTCTGGTCTACCTCAGACCCTGTCTATAAATAAACAAATAGATAAAGTGAAATGACAACTAAAAGAAGTGAAAAAAATTACTGCCATAACAGATATACATATAGCTTGGTAGTATTAAAGACTTTAGCCCTGATGTTCAACCAGTTTTCATCTTGCAAAACTGAAATTCTTTCTACAATAAACAGCTCTTCAATGCTTTACTCACCCCAGCCTCTGGCATGATCTGTCTGTGAACTGGACTCCTCCAGTTACTTCCTGTCAGAAGAACTATGCTGTATTTAGCCTTTTGTGACTGTCGTATTTCACAGAGCCTGCCTTCAGGGTTCTCCCATGTTGCTGCAGGTGTGAGAACTTTCTTTTTGAATAGCTGAACAGTAGGCCAGCACATGGGTACACCAGTTTACTCATTCACCTGCTGATGGACACTTGGGGTACTTTCACCTTTCAGCCATGTGCTGTGAATGTGGGTGTGCAAATATGACTTTGTGTTTCACTGTTCAGTTTTTTCCTAGATCACCCAAACAACACCTTAAAATAAAACTTTCCTAGCCTAAAAATAACGTTTTTAAAATTGGCAGAAAACCCAGACTAGCATAAAGAAAAACAAAGTTTTTAAAAATAGTGCAACTGAACTGTAAAGCAAGAATGTTTTAAATATTTTTTTCTTACTATTAAATTCATTTGTACATTTTGTACAAAGTTTAGAAAATGGGCAGGGTGGTAGAGGCCCACACCTTTAATCCCAGCAGGAGGCAGAGGCAGACAGATCTGGGTCTGAGATCAGCCTGGTCTCCAGAGTGAGTTCCAGGGTGGACAGGGCTAAACAAACAAACCAAAACAAAACAACAACAACAAAACCCTGCTCCAAACAAACAAGCAAACAAAAACAAAGTTTAAGAAATGTAGAAAGCCAAAATCAGGAGCTAGAGAGATAGCTCAGTGGTTAAGAGCAGAGGCTGCTGGTTCAAATCCCAGCACCCACATGGCAGCTCACAACTGTCTGTGACTCCTGTTCCTGGTGACCCAACTCTCTCACATAGACATTCTTATAAGCAATACGCTACTGCGCATGAAATAAAAATAAATAAATCATTTTTAAAAAAGAAAGAAAATCAAAATTGAAGTAAAATCGCTCATGAAAATTCTTCCGTCTAACCAATGCCAAGCACAGTCCATACATTTTCCTTGTATCTTCCTCTACCTCTTTCTCTTTCTATGCATGTTCCTTCTTTTAAATTTAAAATTGGAGTTATGGTTTAGGTATGGTTTGCTTTTAATTGCTTTTACCACATAACAACTTGTGTTAAATCTGAAAAACATTATTTCAAAAACTATTCTCGGGACAAGGAGATGGATCAGTTAGTAAAGCACCTGGCTTGCAAACACGACGGCCCGAGTTCAGATCTGCAGAACCGTGTAAAGCTGGTCAAGTAGTGTGTATCTGTAACCCTAGTTACAGGAAGATGGAAGACAGAGACAGTAGCATCCCTGAATGCCCTCTGCTCAGCTTGCCTGGCTTAGAGCAGAGAACAACAAAGAGACCCCGTGTCAAACAATTTAGAAGATGAGGGCTAACGTCTGCTGACCTCCCTGCACCTCAATACATACTGTGCTCATGATGCAGGAAAGCACACACACATTCGCGCATACACACACACACACACACACACAAATATCCTTGAGTCAGGCCTGATGGCAAGCACCTGTCATCCTAGCACTTAGCTGAAACAGGAAGAGTGCCTCAAGTTCAAGTCCACCCTGGTTTACATAGCAAGACTGTGTCTCAAAAGAAATTAAAAAGAAAGAAAGAAAGAAAGAAAGAAAGAAAGAAAGAAAGAAAGAAAGAAAGAAAGAAAGAAAGAAAGAAAGGAAGGAAGGAAGGAAGGAAGGAAGGAAGGAAGGAAGAAAGAAAGAAAGAAAGAAAGAAAGAAAGAAAGAAAGAAAGAAAGAAAGAAAAGAAAGAAAAAAAGTTATTGGTTCAGATTGTTGCAAAAATAGTTGTTGGGGTAGAGATGATATTAACTTCCCTTTTAACAAAGATGACATTAGCAGAGTAGTGTGGCAGAAGCATGGGCCCACAACACATACGGCTAAATATATAGATTATATTAATTATAACAGTGGGTTTCATTATGACGTGTTTATACATGTATATGATGTTTTATTGTATCCATACCCCCATTGTCTGTGGTTTTTGCTTTTTTCTTTTGAGAGAGAGAGGGGGGATTTTATGCATCCTAGGATAACCTTTATCCCGATCCTCCTGCCTCTTCCATGAGTGCTGGGATTACAGCTATGCACCACCATGGCTGACTTTCTTGTGGTGGTAGGGATGGAACCCAAGGCCTTACACACTCTAAACAGATCCTCTACCAACTGAGTACAGCCTCCGCCCTGATTTTATAATTTAAAAATCACACCCCCACATCCTGCACACACCCAGAATCCTCCAGGCTCCCCCTGGAACTACCCCTCCTTCAGGTACGCTAGGTGATGCTCACCCTGGTGGTCTTTGTCTGTGTCTCTCCCTTGACAGGTTGGAGGAGCCCTGGCTGGGCCACATCAGCTTACCGGCTCTAATGGAAGCCTGTGCCCAAGCCTCAGGATATCTTACTGAGTTAGGGTGAGTCCAGGGAGGAGCCCTTCCTCATCCAGACATTAGTGCCTCGTCCTATGGATTAACAGCTTTGTCACTGGCAGAGACTGCTGGGCATGCCTGAAGAGCTAATCACATCTACAGAGTCTTGTGCAGTAGGCAGGGCCACATTGTCAGAGCAGGGTAACTTTGGATCCAGGGCCCAGGCAGGTACGTCTGGGTGTCCATGTTGGTTACCCAGAAGTGGCCCTTGGGTGCATTTAACATGTCCTATAGATCTAGATAATGTGTAACAGATTTCACCATGGTGCTGTCTGCTCTTGGCATCACCTCCCATTTTTGAAATGCCTGTTGCTCTTGTTCGAGGGTGGAGGGTCCGTCGTGCTTGATTCGAGTAGGAGAGCAGGCGCACACAGGCCTGTTCAGTCTGCCAGAACAAGCTGCCACGCATCTCACCCCAGCTTTTCCTCTCTCCCTCAGCATCTCTGAGACCCAGAGACAGCTGTGGCTCCGGCTGGAGTTTCCTCACCAAGAAGACAATTCTGAGGCCATGGCCCTTAGGTGGGACCCAGCATCAGAGCCTCAAGGGAGTGGCTGGTGGCAAGAAGCAGGGTGTGGGACCAGTATTTCTCATGCCTGTGCTCAGTATCTGTAGATGTTTGCTCTCTCCACATCCTTCGCTCTCCATCCCCACTCCAACCCAACAGCCCCTCTCATTCCCACCAAATTTCAGTTCCTCAAACACCACCTTGCCCTCTCTGACCTTTGCACAGGCTCTTCTTTCTACCCAGAATGTCCTTTTCTTGCCTAGTTTCTTCCTCTCTGTCTGGTTATACTTTTTTCATACTTCAAGACTCAGCTTAAATCCCCCCATCTCAACTGGAACTCCTAACAGCCAAGATTTGGCCAAGTTTCCCATTTTCTACCCTCATAGATGCCTAGGTTTATGACATCTCAGTCCAAATGTCACAGTCTAGACATTGAAATATCACCTCTTTAGGGGTGGACACAGCTCTGCATGCATACATTCTGGGGAATAGAGTGTGGCTGGCTCTCAGCCCCAACTAATCTTCCTGTCTGCATGCCCACCCTCATGTAGTCAACATCAGGCACTCCAGCTGCCCACCTGAACCATTCTTCCCAGCAGTGCATGTAACTACTCAGTAAACTCAGACTTTCTTCAGACAGCACGCATTCCCTGTGCCACGAGCGTGAAGGCAGGGAATGGACTTCCGTCATGGTCCAGGTACTCAGAAACTGCAGCTACTCTCTCCGCTTCCAGGTTGGCTCACTGTGACCTGGGGACAGACCACAGCCTTATGAGACAGTTGGTGGAGAAGTGTGCCAGACTGCAGCAGCTCAGGTTGGCACTGCCAATGCCAGTGGTGGCTTAAAGTTCTCTGGTTACCCCAGTGTCTTCTCTGGGCCACATTCTTGCTTCCCAAGGGTGGGACTCATTACTTGAGCCAAGGGTCAAAGGCTCAGGAATACCCAAGGACAATCTTAGGAGATCCAAATCTCATGGTGACTCCTGAGGTGCCTACAGTCTTCTGAAATATTCTTGACCCCTTGCAGTTTGTCCCAGGTTAACTTCAGTGACCATGACGACACCAGGTCCAGGCTGCTGCAGCATCTCCTGTTGTGTAGCTGTGAGCTTAAGAGCTTCCGGTATGTGGACTTACGCTTTTACCGAGACCCTCTTGCCTGCCCACTCACCTGAGCCCTGCCTCTGGGCCCAGAGGATGTTGGCCCCACCCTGTGCTCAGGTCTCAGGTTCTTAGAGATGATGTTAGGGCTCCGGAGGTCCTAAGTGTGACCTTAGGGACACAGCCACGCAACTAAAACAGTATCCTTTTCTCTACATTCTGTATTGTTTTGTTTTGTTTCTGGAAAAACCGCAAATCAAGTTACTGAGCACGTAGAGGGCTGAGTCAGGAGGATGTGGAGTTGAAGGCTAGCCCTGATGCATTAGGAGTTGAGGGCCAGCCTGAAAAATCTTGTCTCGGAATCAAACAAACAAACTTGTGGGATTGGGAATTTACCACAAATATTTCTGTTGACATTTTCACGTTGTTCACTTCTCCCCTGCCTCGCTCCTCCTTTCATCCTCACCCCCTCTTTTTCTTCAGACTTCCATCCACAAATGTTAGCATCCATTGGTAAATCTTGCCTGAGTTAGTTACCAGAACAAAGTCTGCAAATCGGAGCTTTGGTTTGGTTGGGTTTGGTTTGATTTTGAGACAGGGTCTCAACATGTAACTAAGGCTAGCCCCAAACCCTCCACCCTCCTGTCTTAGCCCCGGGCTGCTGGAATTACTAGAATGAGGCCCCGTGCCCAACACAAATGAGGTTTCCTGATGTTCAGTGCAACTGATTACATCAAGGAACTCTCAGCTGGTGAGATGCCTCAGCCAGTAAAGGTGCTTGCTGCCAAGCCTGAGGACCTGAGTTTAACCCCTAGGAGCCACATGGAGGACAGAGAGAACTCCCACATTACATTCTGACCTCCATATACACGCATGATGGCATGTGCATGTATACACACAAACACACCCACACACTAAATTAAATAAACAAAATCAGAATTTTTGAATAATAGAGAAACTTGGTATTCCCCCCCCCCACACACACACACACAACCCCTCCCATTCTCAGGAGTTTTTCTTACTTTCCCTTAATAAAATTTTACAAATAAATAAATAAAAAGAATAAAGTGAAAAAAATTTAAGTGGAGGAAAAGTTTGTTTCTGTTGTTGATTAAATAATAGGCCCATGAACTTGGGTTGGGTACAGTGGTGCTTGCCTTTAATTCTAGCATTCAGGAGGCAGAAGCAGGCCGATTTTGTGACCTCAAGTCCAGCTTGCTTTACATAGTGAGTTCAGGACAGCCAGGGCTACATTGAGAGACTCTGTCTCAAAAACAAAACAAAACAAAAACCTCTTTGGAGCTGTCAGACTTCGACTGCAGAAGGTTGAGAGCTGTACAAAAAAAAAAAAATGTCATCTGGCTATTGCCATGGCACCCAACTATGGCTAAGGAGGGCTAGGGGGCTAGGGGCCAGCCCCGGCTTCTGCCTCCAGCTATATCCTGACTCAATTAGGATGGAGAGGTTTATGGAGAACAGATGTCCCCTACCCACTGTCTCCAAGAGCCACTCCCAGCCTCTGTCATCAGTGCCAGACCTCCTGAGGGCCAGGCTCTGCCTGACCTGTCACCATTTCGTCCCAACAGGCTGACCTCCAGCCATGTGAGCAGAGAGAGCCTTGCCTCTCTGGCATCTGGTGTGGGACACTGCTACCACCTGGAAGAGCTAGAGTAAGTTGGGATGGCTAGCCAAGGGCAGGGCTTCAAGGACAGCCTCACCTCTGGAAGGGCAGCAGGGGTACTTGCATCTGTCTCCGGTCCAAGCCTAGCAGTCCCAAGCTCAACACTGTGCTTCAGTCTTGACTTTATCCTTGACCCATGGAGTGTCTCTGGTTAGAATTTTCTTCCTCCCTGGCTTGGGACTACACATCTGTCACAATGGGACATGAATCTGCCTCTGCCTCAGCTGCTGCTGAGGGCCAGGGTGCAGAAAGCACAAAGGAATAGAAGAATTTGTACGCTCGCATGTCCCTCATCCTCTCTGTAGCCTTCATCTGGCACCCTTATCTGATGCAGCTGTGATGGCCACCCCTCCAGCAGGAACCCTAGAGGTTGGGGCTAGGAATGGCCCTGGGGTGAGAGCTGGACAGAAAGCCTGGCCTATTATCTGTAACCCCAGTCAGCCTCCACAGGGCCAAGGGACAGGTAGCACAGTGCCTGAATGGAGCTTTCTGCTTGGTCTCTACAGCTTCTCTAACAACAGTCTCTGTGAGGAGAACATAGAGCTACTGATAGGAGCCCTTCAGGGGACATGCAGACTAAAGAGGCTTCAGTAAGTGAGGGGATGAGGAGGAGGAGGAGGGTGAGCAGACAAGGATGGGTAAGCGTAAATGGGGAATGCATGGAGAGGGAAGTAGTTGAGGAGGCTCTTGGGGGAGGAGAGTGAGTGGGATTCATACAGAGGGGTATATGGAACATGCCTAAGAGCCATTGTGCTCTCTCCCTTCCTCCCTCTGAATGTACCTTTGTGTTCCTGGATGAACTTCCTCACACCATTCACTTTCCTGCCTAGCTGAGTGTGTCATCAGGATGCTTGGTCTTTCAAAACATAATCCCTAACTCAAAGCAGCCAATGAAGCAGTTGGTTGGCTTTTTTTTTTTTTTAAGGAACCTACAAGGCAACTAACTTCAATGGCTGGATTCAAGTGCATGTCCTCTGGACTCAGTGTCGTTTTAGATGCTGTTACAGAAGAGAAGACACAGATTCTGGGCAGCACTTCTTCCTGTGCCCCTGGAATCAGCAGTTTCTTTTTCCTTCCTTTCGTTCAACGTTGTGTGTGCACTCGAATGCCGTGTGAGCGTGCAGAGGTCGGGAGGACAACTTTTGGGAGTGGGAGTGGCTCTTGCTTTCCAGCAGATGGGGTTCAGGGATCGATTCAGGTCCTTGGGCTAGGCAGCAAGCGCCTTTATCTGCTGAGCCTTCTTGCCAGTCACAGTTGTGTCTTAGTAGCTCTCTGCTTTTACTCTCCCTGGTAACTTGCAATCATCAAAGTCATAGAGATGCCAGAAACAGCCCAACCTAAAAAATATTCCCATTCTGTATAGACCCAGCTTTGGCAAGATCTTGTGAGCACATTTAACTGCATCTTCTGCTTTAAATCTGCTTTTCTGATGACCCGTAATAAACCCTGGTTATAAAAAGCTCCACAATTTCAAAAAAAAAAAAATGTAACAAAGCGGGTGAAATCCCCTGGAGATAGCACTTCTTCAGAAAACTTCCCAGAACAGTGAGTTCGTGAACTGTTTTCCAGATTTTCCTCCACATATGTGGCACACACAGTTGGACTACAGCTATGACATGCTCCCAATCTGTGTCTCCTAGCCCATCTCGGGGGAGAAGAGTGAAGGTGGGAGGGAGACATTAGGAAACCTTGGACCATACAAGGGCCCCCTGTCTTTTGGTGGAGCTGTTGCTTGGGCTTTCCCTGGGTACGCACTGCTTGCTCAGGCTTCTGGAATCTTCCCAAAGCTTTGTCAGAGGGGCTGAAGACCCTGTAAGGTCATTCATTGGCTTTTTTATCCATATGACCTGAAGTTTCGGCCAGCACTAGGGATCATCCAGCTTTCATCAGCCTAGAATGCCAGACACTCAGGCTGCTCCTCAATATACAGAAGCCAGATCTGTCAGGTCCATGTCGTCTGTCACTGGCAGCTCCCCTCAAGCCCAGCCAGCTTCTCCCAGCTATCCTCACCCTCTTCTCAGGTTAGGGGAGTGGACTATGCTCAGAGCCACACCGTCCAGGTGAAGTGTGTAGGCTCTTGAGAAGCTGCTGACTGCCTTCATCGGCTGAGGCTGTGTCGACTTCAGTGCTGACTGTGTGTCCTTAAAAACCCTATCTCAGGCTGGGCGGTGGGGCATGTCTTTAATCCCAGCACTTGAGAGGCAGAGGCAGGTGGATCTCTGAGTTTGAGGCCAGTCTGGTCTACAGAGTGAGTTCCAGGGTAGCCAGGGCTACACAGAGAAACCCTGCCTCGAAAAACAAAAAAGAAACAAACAAGCAAAAGATGATTTCTAGGAATCCAAGGCAGTTGGCCAAGCCATATCGCCATGCTGGTTTGGACACAGTGTTTACCTCCCTAGGTTAAGTCTTCTTTCTGAGCTTTGATTTCCTGGGATTATGAGGATTGAGTGAAATCATGTGTGGTGAGTGCTGGAAGCGCGGGCTGGCAGCAGTCGCTTGGTAGAAGCTCTGGCTAATATTATCATTTTTCCTTCCCATGCTCAGGCTGTGGATCTTAAGATCACCAGCCAGTGGGTAACACATGGCTGGGGCCCTGGAAAGGGGGTATGAGGTTTTATGTTCTGTTCATGCTGCTACTGCTTTTTCACCCCGAGTAGGTCCCCTTTCCCTCTGAGCCTCAGTATTCCTCATCTGTAGAATGGGGATGACCGTACACCCACGTTTTAAGATGGCCTGAGCCCGCTCTTTGGCCCCTGTTATGTGATCTCTGTTACTGCTCAGCACCAGTCTAAGCGTGTGGTTGAGAAGACAAAACCCCTGCCCATGGGACTCAATAACCCACACACAACTTACGGGTGCCGTTTGCTTTTCACACTTTACATTGGAGGGCTGGTGGTATGCTAAGCACAGAGACCTCAGGAGTCTGGACAGGGCCTCAGCCATATGCAAAGTGCAGACCCCAGGCATGCAGAGTTCATCTGGCCTCTTCTCTCCAGCCTCAGGCACTTGCCACTGGAAGCCCCTTCCTCTTTGGCCTTGTTCATTCAAGGACTAAGCCACATGACCCTACTGCAGCATCTTTGGTGAGTAACCAGTGACTCCTGGGAAAGAGAGAGCCACTGGTCAGCTGTGTGGGGACACAGAAACACTGGGCTCCTCCTCTGGAACCTGTGGTGGCTCCCTCCAGGGACATCCCTGTGCCCTCTCATCTTGGTGCCTGTTGCTCTTCCCTTCTAGCTCCCCCAGCTTCCTTGATACAAAAGTGATCTGGCAGGGTGGGGCTGAGCCCCGTAGAAGCCCTTCCCATGCATAGGATTCTCTGTAGATGTGTGTTACAATGAGAATTAAGACTGCACAGGCCAGGTGCCCAGAATCTGTGTTTCCAATGCTCACAATAGTGCTGGGAGTTTTAAGGGGCCAGAGACCACACTTTGTCAAGTGAGGGGCTGGATTTGATCTCACTCATGACCACCCCCTGCCTATTTGACAAGAGAAGGCCACCCTCTCTTATGATGTCTCTCCCCCCGCCCCCCGCAATGCAAGATATTGCGTCTAAAACAAACAAAGGCGTTTGGTTCTGTCAGAGGCCCTCTGGACTCTGGTAGGACCTGCGGTTAACATGCAGGAGAATGTGGCACACCCGATACCAAATCAACCCTCTGCAAGGCTACTCGCTAAAATTCAATGTGTCAAAGAAAACAAACCACCCTCACAACAGGAGGGCAAACCATTGGGCAGTTTAGTTTACTTTTTGTTTAGCTTGGCTCTCGCCACTCATATAGGCAAGACCATTCCAGGTGCAGAAAAGTCAGCAGTGATGAAGATGATGATGACAATGATGGTGGTGGTGGTGGCGGCGGCGGAAGTGTTAATGATGACAGAGAAAGGCCCCTGTTCAGATGCCTTAACTGGGGACCCACATGAGCTTGCCATCTTGCCAGACTCACCTGGGACACTGTGTTGCTGGGGTCTAGGCAAATAAGGCAAAGCTGAGAACTGCAGTGACTGTTTCAGGCCAGGGGCTTTAACCATCATGTACTCCACCCCCTGCGCCCGCGCCTGCAACTCACTGAGTCTCTGCCACTCCGTTTTCTTACCTGGGACACTGGGAGCAGTCATTGCCACTCTGCTTACTTTCCTCCAAAGGTCTTGTGAGTGGAGTATGAGTTTTCGGGAAGTTACAGGTTTGGCCATCTGTAGAGTTCTGCACACAGTAGCTGTAAAGGCCCTTGTGCTCTTCTGAGCCTGCAGGAACAGCATTGGTGATGGTGGCTGATGCCTTCTCTCACTCTTTAGAGTTGCTGACAGCTTTGAGGAGCTGGGACAAGTTTCCTGCCCTTCCTCTAGATTCCAAGCAACTTTGGCAAGAAAAAAAATGATGGGGGTGGGTGGGATGGGGAATCTCTTCAAGTACACCCTTTACTTGCTAGTCTCAACCCTTCACACACTTCTGCACTGCATGAGCAACTCCTGCGAGATCCTTGGGCTCCCAAAGACGCTATGCAAGAATATCAGGAAAGATTTTAGTATGACGGCAGGGACACTCTCCTAAACAGACACCAAGAGTTAGGGGTCCCATCCAAACATGGGATGATGAGATTCCTGTGCGAGCTGAGGCCTTTCTCTGCCTCTGAACTAGGGGGAGGTTCGGGAAAGGTGAGGTGGGTGGCAGGCTAATGGCTCTTCACCCTTGCTTTTCTTCCCAAGCTTGAGGCACAACAAGATTGGAGACGTGGGTACGCAACACTTAGCTGCCATCTTGCCAAGGCTGCCAGGGCTCAGGAAGTTAGAGTGAGTCTCAGCCCCACTAACAAGAGCCTTCAGGGTCCACACCATGTTCCTGGGACATACTGGGCCCTGGCCCAGGCCAGAGGTGGAAAGGGGAAGCTCTCCCAGCCTTGGTGCCCAATAGGGAGATTTGTGGCCTCCTAGGTCCTGTTCTCTGGGTTCTTGTGTCCCATTAGGAGGGAGGCGTGGCTGCACCTTTTATGCAAATGTAGTGGGGAGGGGTGAAAAGGAAGGGTGGGGGAAGAAGGGTGAGAGAGGAGGGGTGATGGAGGAGGAAGGAGAGAGGAGAGGGTCCAATAAGCTCCCCTTTCACAGTCTCTCAGGGAACAACATTGGCCCAGCTGGGGGAGTGCAGCTGGCGAAGTCTCTCACCCATTGCAGGTGCTTGGAGGAGATCATGTGAGTATCTGTCCAGTGGGGTACTCCACCAGACCCCTGGCCCCGCTGGTTCCTTCAGAACCTGAGCAGGCTGCTCATGCTCACCCTCTCCCCGCCCTTCTTACAGACTGGGCCAGAACGCTCTAGGGGATCCCACGGCCCTGAGGCTGGCTCAGAGATTGCCTCCACAACTGAGGGTCCTGTGGTGAGTGTCCTTCTGCTGACTGTGCACACAGAGCAGTGGAGGGGTGACTGGGGATAGGTGGGAGGGTTGAGCAGCCCAGCCCGAGATCAGCATGGCCCGTTCTCTGCTGCCACTCCCCCAGTCCCCAGGTAAAGCTCAGTGTTGACCGCGCCCATTGTCTCTGCGAGCCCCCCCTTCCCAGCCAAGTTTCCGTCCTGTCTGAGCCTTAGTTTTCCCATTTGTAACAGATGTCACCTTTCCTGCTTGAGAGCAAGTCTCTGTAAGTGTTTGAATAAAATGTCAGCGAAAGGCCACTTGCAAAAGCTACAAGGTTTATTGCCCTATTCTCTACAAGTCAAGTCCATGGCTTCCTGAGTCCCATGCATCCCTGGGTCTGGGATTCTTATATGTACCATTTTCTGAGAAGAGAGCTAAAACTAGAAATGGTATAAAAACTTTACTTTCCCAATACATGAAGAAGCCAAGCCTTGAACTTAGCATAACAGAACCATAAGTCAGGGACCTTGCCATCCACTGGGTCCTTTGTGAGCAGGGGCAGAGCCAAAGGCCAGCTAAGGGTTGCTGCTCTGAGGCATAGCTGAGATTGTGAGGCTTCTTGAAGGCTCCCAGACCCAGGCTCCTCTTACCTTGCCCTTTCCACAGCTTGCCATCTAATCATCTGGGTCCAGAGGGGGCCCTGAGCCTGGCTCAGGCCTTGGAACAATGCCCACACATAGAAGAGGTCAGGTGAGGTGGAGTCTTACGTGGGCTGAGGGATGGGTTGGGAGCCTCTGCATCACTTCTAACTGGTATCTATCCTGTCCCACAGCTTGGCAGAGAACGACCTGGCTGGAGGTGTTCCACATTTCTGCAAGAGGCTCCCACTGCTTAGACAAATTGAGTAAGTATCCTTCCCTGATTGTGAGGGCTCCTGCCGAAGGACCACAGCTCTCTTTCAGTAAAGCCTTTTTCCCAGGAGGTCCATTGAAGAGATGGGAGTTAAGGATGGGGGAAGGAGAACGATGCTTTTCTAAGAGATGGCCCCTGGCTCTGGCCAGGCCACCCTGGCCCCTCCTGCTCTCATTATGGGAAAAGGGGTCCTGCTGGTTATGGCCTCTGTCTCAGAGGACTACCCTCTTTCCATCCCAGCCTGAATTTCTGCAAAATTGAAGACCAAGCCGCTAAGCACCTTGCCACCAACCTCATGCTCTGCCCGGGCCTGGAAGAAATTTTGTGAGTACTCGGGTGGGCCCTCGGTTGGGAAGAGAGGATGCCTTAGGTGGGGGGGGGGGGGCTGCCCACTGTGTGCTACCTCTCCTTGGGTCCTCCCCTCTGGAGATGGGAAACCATTTCTCGCTCCACATCTTACCCCATGCACTCCAGCAACATAGGGCAGAGCACTGGACCTCTCCTGCTCATTTATCTGTCTGTGGGATGGGAAGGGCGATGGGTCCCTTGGTCTGCAAAGGATTTTTGTCTTTGATGTTCTCTGTGGGGGATGCTTTTCATGACCTATGGAGCCTCTACCTGTGCATAGCTGTTCTAACACGGAAGGCAAGAAGCTGGTGAATAGCCCCCACTAACACACTGCCTGTGGTCCCTTTGGCCATCCCACTGTCTCAGACCTCCGACCGTGGCAACACTGTCAAGTAGTTATACCTGACTGCTGGGATTTGAGGCCCTGAACATAGAGAAGAAAATTCTAACTCCCAAAGCACAAGGAACAGGGTGCCAGAGGATTTATAGGTCTGCAGCCTAAATAGTTTGAAGAGGTTTGTTTTTTTCTGTCTCGGGGATAGAACCCAGAGCCTTGTGCATGTCAGTTGAGTATTATGCCGTTGAGCTAGCTGCACCCTCAGCTCTGCAGGTTCTTAATCCTCCTCCTTATGTCACAAGTCAGCACTCCTGATCTTGAACCCTCCCTTTTTAACCAGTGACCCTCCTTTTTTTGTTATTGTTATTTGTTTGTTTGTTGAGACAGGGTTTCTCTGTGTAGCCCTGGTTGTCCTGCAACTCATTCTAGACCAGGCTGGCCTCGAACTCAGAGATCCACCTTCTTCTGCCTCCCAAGTTCTGGGATTAAAGATGTGTACCACCACCACCACCATCTGGCTTGATCCTCCCTTTTTAACCAGTAAGAACAGAGCAAGGGACTGAGTACCCTGGAAAGGACATGGGTCCCTGCTGGAAGTTCTGCCCTTAGTTGCAGCTGTAGTCACTCTCTTCAATGCTTTCCCTATAGGGTCCTTCATATGGAGCTCCCACAAACAGTAGAGACATATGGTTCCACTGAAGATCAATTCCTTAAAACAAAAACAATGGTGGGAGAGGTTTTTAAACTATGACACACACTATCATATGGGAAGGAGACACTGCTGCAAGGTGTTTGCTTGGTGTGCATTGCGTCATATGGTGGTTTCTGAGGAACATGTTGCTCAGACATAGGGTGGGGGCAGGTAGGAAGGAAGGAACCACCTTCCACCTTCCGGCAGGGTAACTTCTCTTGTACCTGATGCTGCTGGTACCTAGTGCTTCCTACTGTTTTCCTTCGGCCTCAATGCCCACCTGCCGCTGAGTATGTACCTCCTCCACCTCACAGGCTGTCCTGGAATCTCCTTGGTGATGAGGTGGCTGCCGAGTTGGCCCAGGTCCTGCCGCAGATGGAGCAGCTGAAGAAAGTGGAGTATGATATACCCTTGCGTGGGGAATATAGAAGGGACTCACAGCCTGAACAATTCCAGAGGTTACTGGGACATTCCTGCCTCTCAGAAATCTGTCCAGTGTCTTAGAATACTCCGGCAGGTCCCAAGCCCCTCCCAATCTTAGTTCTCTCCATGCAATAGGCTTCAGCCTTTCAACTGTCCCACAGGGGTCAGAGTCCACTGCTAAACTCTGGTGATATTGGGAGGAGTTGACCTTGTCTTGCCTGGGGTAGGACGTGGAGAAGGAACTCCCACCACCAGCCTCATGCTTGCCTCTCTCTTCCTCTTCCCCTGCCACTGTCCACTGCAAAGCTTGGAGAAGAACCGGATCACGGCACGCGGAGCCCAACTCCTGGCTCAAGGGCTGGTCCAGGGATCCCGTGTCCCAGTCATTCGGTAATGAAGGGCTGGGCCTTGCGGTGGAAGGCCACACAGACCTCATAATTTAAAGCAGCCTCCTTCAGGGAGAAGCAGAGCCTGGGTTGAGGATTACCTGGGGAGACTTTGCCTATTCCGCTGGGAATCTGGCAGCCAGCAGCCCTGGATCAAATCCCAGCTAAGCTCTTTGCCAGCTGTGTTAACTTTGCCTCTGAAGCTGTATGTCTCTGAACCTCAAAGTCCTTGTCCGTTTCTACCTGGGAGGGTGCTGAGGACTGAAGGGGTGGCTAGGGCATAGAGCCTGGGACAGAGCTCTCGGTGGGGGTGCCATGCTAACATGGCTGCACTGGTATACACAGCCTCCACTGGGTGGCATCGGTCGCTCTTCTGCTTTAGGCTTTCCTTGATCTCAAACCCTGTAGGTAGGTTAGGAGCAGAGACAAAAGGACGAGAGAACAACTGTAGAGCTGAGGCCCATGTCTATGCCCACAGCCTCTGGAACAACCCCATTCCTGCTGATGTAGCCCAGAGTCTGCAGAGCCAGGAGCCCAGGCTGGACTTTGCCTTCTTTGACCAGCAGCCCCAGGCTCTCTGAAGAACCCGATGGATCTCGCAAGACTTATGAGTCCAGCCCAGGAACAACATCACCTAGCCAGGGGAGGGGGCTCAGGAGAAGAGTCCTATGGTGTCCTATACGACAGGGAAGGCTATGAATGGTACACTCTGATCTATTGACATGAGAAGCTCGTGCTCATGACAGGGTATGCCAAATGTGGCATTACATGGGAATTGTAGAGTGGCTGACACCTGGTCAGAGCCTCTTTATACTGTATGTGGATCAGGGATCCACCTATGATATGATATCCATATCACATGACACTCAGCTTGCTGGGGAAACCCACAGGCAAGCCCAACATCTAATTTATTATTATTTAAAAAAAAACCATGAAGCTAGGTATGGACTATGCTATATGAACAACCTCTTAGCTATTCAGGAATCTGAGGCAGAGGGATTGCAAGTTCGCGGCTAGCCTGGGTAATTTAGTAAGATCCTGTCTCAAAAGATCAAAAAGGGCTGAGAATACAGCTCAGTGGTGGAGTGCTTGCCTTGCATGTGTAAAGCCCTAAGCTCAATACTCAGCACCATTTAAGAACAAAAAGTATTTATAAGCAATTTATGGAGCAGCTGAGCCCAGGCATCTTTCTGTTCTAGGCTGGGAAGGGAGTTAAGTACTGACTGTCCCAATAGCCCAATAGTCAGGGCTCTGGGACATGCCAAGGACTCACCATGAAGTTCCTTCCTGCTAGAGCCCCAGTTCTCCCTTCTGTTAATTCGGCAGTCCTCCCTTCCAAGGACATTCAACCCCAGTTTAGGAGCTAGCCTGACCTTGGGACAGTTCAGGTTCATCTGTTCCTTCCTGGTATAAGGGACAAAGGCAAGCCTAGGTGTTCAGGATTAGGTACTTCCAGGACATTAGGCCAGGCCACTTGGCCCACCTACTACCTCAGCAGGATTTAGAAAGCCCTTGAGACTCCATGTTTTGTGTGTCTGTGTGTGTGTCTGTGTGTCTTCCAAGAGGGAGAATATCCTCACTGCACTCCAAGTCAAATGATCAATAAACACAGACAGTCCTCCTGCCTGTAGCTGGTGTCTGATAAGTTTCCTGCCTCTCTGAGGTCAGAAGTGCGCCACCCCTGCACTGTGAACTGGAGAGATGACAGAAGTGTGCTAGGATGGGCAGTGGCTTGAAGCTATCGGTCACGTGACCACAGACACCTCGCCAAACCTCACCTGTCACATGAGGCAGGTTATCAAAGTTCAGGCGGTAGAAACAGATTTGTTTTACTTACATAATACTTAAACTATTCTCTGAATTGATGGTCGTTATTTAAATTCTGAATATTATATATTAAAATCCCAACTCTGTCTTTTTAGGAGATAGTCCAAAGCAAGGCATGGTTGCATATGCTTGTAACTCCAGCTCTAGTACTTGAGCCATAAAGGGAGGAGATATCAAGGTCCCTCTGTGCTACATTTCAAATTCCAGGACAGCATGGTCTATGAGAGATTCTCTGAGGGTTAGGGGGAGCTAGTCCAGCTACTACTGTTCCTCCCTGTCACCCTGACACCACACCAACTACCCTCCTTTGGTTTTTGCCTGGCCAAGAGTATGGCACATTTTGAACATGACTGAGAATGGAATGTGATTTGGCCCCTTCTGTATCTTGGAAGGCATGAACTGTTTCTTTGGGTCATACACACACACACACACACACACACCTGCGTACACACACGCACGTGTACGGACACAAGGTGAGGTGAGGTCAGGAAAGCAAGGTGAACAAAGTCCTTGCCATAAAGAAGTAAGTGCTTATTACATGCTATCTCCCTTTCTGTTTTAGGGTTGAGTGACAGAATGGTACCTACTCTCAGTGGGTACAAGTCCCTCCTCCTCTCACTTGTGAAAAGCCAGGCCAGTAGGGTGCAGTTATAGCTCAGTAGCACTAGAGGGCAGGCTGGCCCACCCAGTGCTTTCCTGATGGAACTTGCCAGAAAGAAGACCATGAAACCCCATAGGAGGTTAGGTGATGTTGAAGGCTGTTCCCATCTGCCCAGCTGCTTGGTATGTCAAAGCATGCTTGTGGCTCACCAGGATGACCTGGCCCTGACCTTTTCGGCCCTCCACGCTGTCTCCGGCATCCCGCCAAGCATGAGGAGAAAGTCCTCCGGCCAAGTGCCAAACACACATCCATCATACCAGGACATCCTTATCGGGCCAGAACAGGGGCACACCTGGCACCATCCACCACGATCGTGGGCAGGAAGTTAGCAGGTAGAGGACTCAAGAAGTTTACCAAGAATCCTGGGTCAAACTCCCGTTCCCCTTCCCTGGGAAGTTGCCTGGTCAGCTAGCAGGAGCTGTGCCCAGTTGTGCCCTGCCTGGCCCAGACTGAACACAGGATAGTTCAATTTTAAGAAGACCCGAGCACCCCACTGGAAGGGCTGAGGAAGGAGCACACAGGGCAGACCGGAAGCCAAGGACACTGAGACAAGCTTTCATTTTCAGCCCATCATTTGACATTTGGTTTTTCAGTTTTCACTCCACCCAAGTTCTAAACTCCAAGAAACTCACAACAGCGGGCCCCCAAACAGACCATGTGCTGACTGGCAACTTGGAGCTGGCTATGACCACCTCAAGTCTGTGTGCCAATTCCTTGTTCCTTTTCCTGAGTAACTTCCTTTCCTACCGCCTACCAGCTTGAGAACTTTGGCGGGTTTTCATCTCAGGCTAGGGGGGCCCAGGGTCCCTGATGGCTTCCTCCCAGAGTAGGCCCAGTTTAAGAATATAGAGAGAAGCGAATGAAATCCAAAATGGCAGTAGGCCAGCCAGAAGCTTGAGCGTCTTCTCCAAGAGGTAAGGATGTGGCCTGGCCTGGGAGCACCTAAGTCTGCCTGCAGGGCTGGGAGAAGCTCATGCTGTTTGTCACTTATTCATCATCCTAGGGGTTCACAGACGGAACAAATGTCTGTCTTCCTGATAAGAACTGCAGTTACTATTTCTACCTCGGACCTGAAGCCTTCCTGAACTACTTTGCCTGCCCTGTTCCCCACCCCAACCCCCCAGCACAAACAGCTGTCTGGATACCCCTGTTCCAAACTGCCTTGGGAAATTGATGAGAAAGCTCCCTATAAAAGTCCAGTTATTAAAAAACCAAAAACTTCCATGTGCAATGAATGTGAAGGTTCAGCGTCAGGAAGCCTGGGCCTCCTGGACTGACATTCTGCGTTTCTAAGAAGTCAAAAGAGAACCTGGGGGCAGTCCTAAGCCGGGGATGGAAGTGGCCTGTACGACTGCGTGTTCTGTGATAAGGAAATGAAACAGTCCTGCACCCTGCCTGGGTTCTGTTTTGACCACTCAAAGCAGGCCACATCCAGAGTTTATAAGAAAGACTTAAGAGACTAGCATGCTGAAGATTACCAGGCAGCCCATATCACCAGTAGGTTACCCCCCTAGTCACCAGTGGGTGGACAGGCATCACCAACAATGAAAGAAAGCCCTCCTTTGTCTACGGCCACACCACCCTGAATGCTTCCAATCCCATCTGAGGAAGTGTTCCCTGTGACTCCAGCCCAGCTGTGGTCTGAACCCAAGCAAAAACTGCCCTCCCTGAACCCAGGTGACCTCAGACCCATGAGACAAGGTTTGGGGTAGAGCTGCAAGCGTTACAATTCCTGATTGCCTCCATCCCCTCCCCTCTCACACACCTGAGGCCCAGCCAGGTCCTGGCAGCTGATGTGCTCAGGACGTCTTTGACCCATAAGCATGGGGAAGGGTGCGGGCCACCTGGGTTACTCTGAGGAGTCTGTCCAGGCAACCAGCACCAGAGAAACCAACCTCAGGAGCGTGTGCTGACTTACCAGGCTTCTTACCGGGCTCAGGCCTCCAACTGAGAAAAGTAGAAAATTCTCTAGGCTCCCAAGGCAAGGGCGAGTTTTCACCCCCACTTCGCAGTCTTGCATCTTACATGCATTGTGTGACACTAACCTGTGTTTCCTGGTCTCTGCCCTTGGCTTTAAGGCAGCTGTGACATATAACCAACATGTCTGATACTTGCCCTTTAAAGTATACCTGTCCTTTGGTTTTATCTAGTTAGTTAGCCTCTCACTCCTGTGACAAAACACCATCAGCACCGAAAAGGAGACGATCTTCTGGCTTGTGGTTTCCTCTTAAGGTGTTCTGGCTCCATTGTTGCTGGGCATCCAGGCAGGCAGAACATCATACCCCATGATGGTGAGGGAACAGAGCGGTGGTGGAAAGGACAGAAGGAGAGGACTCCCTCAAGGACACGGTCCCAGTGACCTTCCTTTGCCTAGCTCCCACCTCCTGAAGTGTCCAGCGCTTCTTAGTAGTGAAATGACTTACAGACCAATACTTCAACAAGGAAGCCTTTGGGGACACTCCAGATCCAAATCATAACTATGTTCTAATTTTAAAACGTTTTTTTTTTATCCCTTCAAGAAACCTTGTGTCAAATAGCAACCATGCCCTTTCTTCCCTCCCAGGCCCAGGTGACTAGAATCCCCTTTTCTATCTCTGTGGGGAATGTATCTTCTGGACATTTTCTAAAATGGAATTATACAGTATGTGACCTTTTATGACAGGCTTCCTTTGAAACCATTCCTGTAGTATGTCAGTACTTTCCCCGGGTGAATAATATTCCACTGTGTGGAGTGTGCACTGAACTTTCATGAATAATATTCCACTCCGTGGAGTGTGCACTGAACTTTCCTGATCCTTCCCACATCTTGGCTCCTCCGAACCAGGTTGCTACAAACATTTACGCTCATCTTTTTGTGTGGATATGCAGTTTCATTTCTCTTGGGAATGGAATTGCTGTGACCCCTGACCTTTACTACTCTGTCGTCCCCACTAGGGTCTAGTGACATTTTCCCCCTGGACATTCCAATCACCTTATTCTTCTGGGCTCTCAGAAGCGTGGTCAAGTGCCATGGCTGAGCTGGGTTCTCTATGCTAATTACTTTTATGCTGAACTTTTTCATCCATCTACTTGTCTACCCTACCTGCCTGTTGCTTAAGAAGACTATCCAATCCCCACTTTCTACCCCAGTGCCTAAAGGCCAGTGAGATCCTGGGGGCTAACCAGGATAATCAAGGAAGGCTTCCTAGAGGAAGTACAGCAGAAGTCGGCTCTAAGAGGCGCCACAGGTTGCTTTATCCCAGAGCAGAAGCAGAGGGCATCCAGGACTTTCGGTGCAAGAGGATTGAGGAGAATCGGGAGAAAGAATGCTCCGGGAACAAGGCAGCAGAGAACAAAGCTCTGTGCCCTGGGGCTGCTTGGTGGGGGCCCTTCTAAGGCTGCAAAGTGCCAGTGACTCAGACGCTGAGGGAATTCATAGCTGCAGTGTGAGTCTCCCGCATTAACCCTTATCTGTCTGGAATAAAAAACCTACAACCTAAGCGGCCAGGCTTTCAGCCGTACAGTCCAGCAAGCAGTCCGTTCACATCAGGGCCAAGGGCTTTGGCCACGCCTCTGAGGTCTCTGGACAGCCACGGCCCCCCTCACGGAATCTGGTTAAAAGAACTCTGCCCCTGATGGCCAGAGGTTAACTTGCTCAGAGGGTACAAAATACCACAGAGTGGCCACCAGCTGCCCAGCGACAGAACAGTCCCTTAAGAACTGCTTGCTGCCTCTTCTGGGTCAAAAGCGGGCTGCGCCGAGGGGAGGCCTCAGCTCCACGGAGCTGCTCTCCCGCTGAGCCCAAATCCCATTCCAAACGTCTTTATCTCGTCGTCTTTGTCACGGGAATATGTGTCATCTTCCCAGTCTCTGGCAGCAAGAAAACGCTATTGAAAGAAATAATAAAATAATAATAAAACAAAAGAGGGGAAAACCAGCCGTTCTAGTGCGGCTCCAACAGCTCAGAAGAAGCAAGTCCTGGGCGTCTCCCCGAGGGCTCCGTGCAGAGCCCTGCTTGCTTTGGGAGTGAAAGTCGCGGGCGGCGCCCCAGGGTCCAGCGAGCCGGGAGCTCGCACTCCCGGGTCCCCGCACCTTCAGCGCGAGCGCACCGCGCGGAGCTTCGCGTTGCCTGGTGCCCACACCGGCGGGCCAGGCGCCGGGTGCGAACCCGCGGCGCAGGGCCGAGCGACAGCCTGCTGCGCCCAGGTCCTCGCGGGCCACCGGCCGGGAGCGGGACAGGCTCCCGCGCAGCCCGGAGAGCCGCCCCTCCAGGAAGCGCCCGCCTCGCTCCCGCTTCCCGCCCACATCCTCCCTCGACTGGAGGGAGGAGCCCGCGCCGCAGCCGCGGCCCGAGGAGGGCCAGCCCCAGCCCGGGCGAGCGTACGAGTGGGCACGGCCCCGCGGGCAGCGCCCTGAGCCTGTCCCGCGCCGCCGCCCGGCCGACAGCACAGCCCGCGGGGATGTCCCGGCGGCCGGGAGCACGCTGAGGCTGCGGGACGCGCGGTGAGTGGGGGGCCCCCCGGGAGGGCACGGCGAGAGAGGGCCGGGCACCGCGCGCTCCCAAGTTCGGCCTGGGGCTCCGGGGGGAGCGGGTTCTGTTGGAGGACTCCGACGTCCGTGGCTGCCGCCCCTCCTGCAGCAGGCCCAGGTGACTCAGCTTCCACCCCGCCACGAGGGGGCGCCCGTCTGCGGGGGGTTTGGTGGATGGGCGGCTTCGGGGATACTGGTTAGCTGTTTGGGGCGGGGACCCTCGTTCTCCGTTAGGTGTCTGGAGGGCGGGATGGCGTCCCGCGGCTCTCAGCACAACCGCAGGTGGCAGGCGCACCCCTTGACCCCACCCTGACCCTGACCAGCCGTGCTTGGGATCAGCCCTGGGGCGGACTCTCTGCTGGGGGGGGGGGGGAGGAGAGATGGGGAATAGTGCTGGGCAGCTTTCCAGAAGTCGGAGTGTGTTTGGTGTTTGCAAACTAGTTTTTTGCGCAAAAGCTGTCTGGCACCTGTGTGTTTCAAGGGGTGGAGGAGGAAGCGAGAAGCCGTTCTTCCTTCCCATCCCCGCGATGCTCCTGGGAAAAATGAAGGAGACTAATGCTCCTTTTTCCTTCTTTTCCCCTCCTCTCCAGAATCCTGCCTTTGGTACAGCAGGCTAGTCTTTCGATAAGGGGCTACCTCAAAAGGGGGCTGGGAGCCCAAGGTCGCAGATGCAGTAGCAATCCAGAGCCGGGTGGCCATTCAAAGGGTCAGACTTACACTCTAATTCTTCCTACCACATAAATATTCTGGAGGAAGGGGCGAGAGTAAAGGCCTTTGGGGATTTAGCCCAGAGGCACCTCGTTTTGTCTGACCATAGATCTCTATCATGTAGGAGTATGGAGCTGTCAGGAAGAGGTGGGAAGGGGTATTATTCTGCCCCTCAAGGCATCAACAGCTCCTGTTGTTGGCCGCTTTGTTGCCAGGCAGGCTTCCTGCTGAGAAGTCCCTAGTCCACCAGGGTCAGGGTCCTGACTTCCAGCCTGGAACCCTCTGCCTTCTTCCGGGCAGCTGAGGCAGTAGCATAGCTCTTCCAGAATACAGCTCTCTCACCTTAGAAGAACATGGCTTCAGAAGGGACCTGGTGTGGGCTCCTCAGATTGGGCGGGGGGGGGGGGGGGCGCTGGTCACCCTGCCATCTTGGCAGGGCAGCTGGAGAGGGAAACCATCCAGTCATGGTGCCCAAGGAGAGACAATATAAGGTCCCTAGGGCTTGAGGACTGAGCCAGGGCCAGAGGTGTGCTCCAGGCTCCTAGTCCTGTGTTCTCTGACCTCTGGTCACCTGGCTTTGAAAATTCCCCTTGTGAGGTCAAGAACACTGCTGTTTGAATTGAAGGAGAGCCTTTCTCCCACAGGAAGGGAGGCGTTTTGGTTGGGTTGTCATTTCTGGTGGCCTGTGGACAGCTGCAAAATGGGAGCTGTGAGAGACCTGGCCTTTTTGTGACCACAAGTGGGATGGTGGCCTTAACTCTGTATTTCCAGTTCTGTCCAAGAGCCTCACCTTCAGGGCTGCTTAGAAACTGACCAGGCACAAACACAAAGGGGTGTGACTCTATTGCCATCCTGGCAGGGGGCCCAGTGAGCTCTGGGCCTGTCCACTCTGGGGTGGGAGAGTTCATCAGATTTATTTCTGCACAGAAAAACCAGGGACAAAGGCTATGGATACTTGAGTTCTCCTGGCCCCTGTTGCTTCCTGCCTTCATACCATGACACACACGCACACACACAGACTTTGGGGCTGGGTGTTTTTCCATCTGTTAAATGAGGCAAACTGCAATACCAGCCCGTCTGCACAGCTGTAGAGAGGCTAGGGCCAGGAAATGGGGCATGTATTCTTATTACAAGTGTGTGGGGGGGTCCTTTCATGAGGGTCTCTGTTTCAAGCCTTCCCCCAATGCCATGAGACTTCAAGAAGAAGAGGGTCAAAATGAAGCCCCAGTTTAACCTGTATAATAGTGAGGTGTGCGCTCTCTGTAGAGAGACCCTTCTCTAGCTGGGTAATTGTGTATTTCCTTAAAGATAGTTGTGAAGATCAAAGTAGATGACAAAGGATGTGTGTGCCAGCGCTCTGACTAGTGCGGGAGGCACTTGGGAACAGCTGTCATCCCCATTGTTCCTGGGAATATTAGTGCACTTGATTCGCATGACTGCATTCAGGATCCCTTCTGGGATTTTTTTTTCCCCGGTCCTTAGCGATGAGTCCTGGAATCCAGACATTGCTTCTTCTGGAAGGTTCTAGGGGCAGAGGCCTGGGTAGGAAGCTGCATTCTACTCAACCAAAGTGTGAAAGAACACATTTGAGGTGGTGGATGCCATGTAGGTGCCCATCTCCCCACCTGGAGCTGACTGCACTGGGCTCTGAGGCTTGAACAGAAGACGAGAAAGCACAGAAGACGAAAAAGCACTCTAGTAATTGCACTCCTGTCAGGAGAGAGAGAGAGAGAGAGAGAGAGAGAGAGAGAGAGAGAGAGAGAGAGAGAGAGAGAGAGCATCTTTGCCTGCTGAGACCTCCTAGCAGTTTCTCCCTCTTCTGCCCTCTCCCAGCCCTGCCAGACAGGCTGGGGCCACAGAGGCAAGAGCAGAACACCTCTAGAATCCAGCCATCTCCCTTCGAAGCACACACATGGCTTCAGAAAGGTCAGCGTGGTCTCTGCAGAAGGAGGAGGCTCGGTCACCCTGCCATGTAGGCAGGGCAGTTGGATACCATCTAGTCGCGTTTCATCCCTTGCTGTCTGGGAGAGACAATTCAAGGTCCCCAATGCTTGAAGACTGAGCCAGGGTCAGCGGTACCTTCTGCATCCTTTGCTCTCGTTTGCCTCCTGAATCTGGCTCCCACAGAGGTCAAGGAGAGTCCTGTTTAGTGTGTTGGAGTACTCTCTAACAGCCACACTGTTGTCCGCTGGAATCTGAAGGAAGAGTGTTTGTCAGTCTGAAGTGATCTCATGCATTAGTCTGTGTGTCGGCTCCTTAACCTCTCCCTTCCTCCAGTGGGCATTAGCTCCTCTAAAAAGGCTGTTCCTTCATACTTGAACAGTATGAACATACTTACCCAGAACAAAGAAAGTGCCCAGTAAATGCTGCATGTGGGAATGGGAGTCTACCCTTCATCCCAGATGAGATCCTGAGTGTTAGGTGACAACCTGGAAGGACTATGAGCTTGCCACCCTGAATCCACTGGTTTCTCTATGCTGGGTGCCAGGGATTGGATGTGGAGCAGGGGTGTGTAAAGATATGTGTCAGAACAGGGCGGAATTTCACGGCACAGAAAGCTGGGGGTTGTAGGTAGCCTACAACCTACTGCTGTTGCCTGCCCACCGGTGGACTGAGGAATGCTGGCAAGTGTCACCCATTCCCCACATAACCTAGATTATTTCTTGTTTGTTTGTTCAAGACAGGGCTTCTCTGTGTAGTTTTGGCTGTCCTGAACTTGCTTTGTAGACCAGGCTGGCCTCGAACTCACAGCAATCCGCCTGCCTCTGCCTTCCTGAGTGCTGTGATTACAGGTGTGTGTCTCCATGCCTGCCTGCTACACTGTTTCCTAACCTCTCTGACCTCAATTTATCAACTCACTTTCTCCTTCCTTCTTTTCTTCCTTACTTCCTATAATTGATTGATTAATTGGCCATTTGTGTGCTCAAGCATGCTCAGTTAACTGTCCTGCTGCTTAACACTAAGTCCCAGCCTCTGACCTCAGTTTCTTCATCTAAGAAATGGGCAACCTAAGAGCAGAAGCACTCTCTCTCCTGCACACAGATGTGTCCCAAGCAGGCCATCTGGATTAGGATGGAGATCTTAGGAAGGACAGAGGGGCACCTGTAGCCACACTGCTAAGTCTCAGTGGAGGCTTGGCCATGCCTTACTTCACAGTCAGAGAAACAGGTACAGAGGGGAAAGATTCATACATAATTAGTCAGTGCCTAGTTGCCTCATGGCACTCCCCTGGCGGTTGTGAACACCATAGTGGGGGAGCAAAGGTTGAGCCAATCTCTGAGTGAAACCACATGGTCACCAAACCCTCAGCTCTCCATTAGTTAAGGTCCTTCCTCTGGTTAGACTCACCCCTGAGGTCCCCTAAGTGCTCAGAGCACTCAGCAGCACGGAGGACTCCGTGCCCATCCCTTCCAGGGAAGCGGGAGAGAGGCATGGTCCCCAAGCCCACGTTGCAGATGAAATGCAGAGAACTAGAAAGGAGTGTTAAGGGAAGGGCTTGAAAGGAAAGGCTACGTGCTTGACCATTTGGCTACCCCTGTAGTAACACTGGGAAGACCCTAGGTGGCTGAGCTGCACGTGAAGCCAGAGTGTAGGTGGGTGTTAGCCAGCCTCCTTCCCAGTAAGGCCTGGTGGAAACTGAGGGTCCCAGGAGAGCGCCAGAGCCAACCCCTGCTGCAGTCTCCTCGCCTGGCTGTCTACATCTATATTTATCTCTATAATGGCCTGGTTGCCTGGCAGAGTGTGGTGTCTTTTAAGCACAGTACCCGGTGCCATAGCTGAAGCAGAAAATGGTTTGTGTGCAGAGCTCCCCGACCCCGTTGCCTTGTCGAGAGTGAGCGCCAGCCTGTTCCTGGGGCTGCCGCTTGGCAGAAGCCGCAAGCCACAGCTCACAGGGAGGGCCCTGAGGGTATGAGTTTTCGCTCTGAATCTCTCCTTCCCCGACAAGCAGGGATGTTGAAGTGGCAGGGGTGAGGTTGGGGTTTCATGAGTGGAAGGAGAGAAAGGGTGAAACCTTTCAGCCCAGAGTATCTAAGAACTCATTATTCCAAAATCCCAGACTCCAGCTAGGTGTGGAAGTGCCTACATTTGATCACAGCTCTCAAGAGGTAGAGGCAAGGTGGATCTCTGGAGTTCCAGGCCAGCCTGGTCTACATATCAAGGTTAGACTAGCCAGAGTTGCATTAAAAGGAAAAAAAAAAAAAAAAAAAAGCAGGTCTAGAGAGATGGCTCAACAGTTAAGAGCAGTTAAGAGTTGTTGCTTTTGCAGAGAACCTGAGTTCAGTTCCCAACAGCGCACAACCATCCATAATTCTTGTTTTAGGGGATCTGGTAACCTTATCTAACATCTGTGGGTATCATGCACACACATGGTGCATATATATACATGCAGGCAAAGCACACATACACATAAATTAATTTTTAAAAATCCATGAATTCCCAGGCCCGGGAACTTTGTGAATCTGTCATCCTGGGCTTCTAGAATTCCCTTTTCCCCTTTTAATCACGTTCTTTAATATTTGCTCAGCTCCCATTCTATACGTGTCAATGTTGGGAAGTAAGAGGCTGGGTATGGTGGTCCATGCCTGTATTCCCAGCGCTCAAGAGACTGGGGCAAGAAGACTGCTAAAGTTTACAGCCAGCCTTTTCTACATAGCAAGACCTGCCGCAAGACTCTAAAACAGAGGAGGAAAAGATAGCTCAAGCCAACGTTTTCAGTTTGGTATTATTGAACTGGTCATCCTTAGTGACCAGGAAAGCAGTTAAGGGCTTTGAGGGGGTTTTTGTGACATCCCCCTCCCACCCTCACTCCCCCTTAATCATTGTTGTGAGTTTATAGTCAGCCTGGTTTACATAGCAAGACCCTGTCTCAAAATCAAAAGAGCTGAGTGAGTGTGTGGTGTCAGAGTACACAAGCCCCTCCGTGCAACCCCCAGCAATTTGAAAAAGAAAGAGAAACACCCTCAGCATAGGATACCATGACAAAGCCGTGCAGCTAGGATAATAGTCGATGGGTCCAGAAGTGGGAACAGCCGGTTCTCCTCCTGTTGTCCCTTCTCATCAGTTTCATGTTGCTTGCTTCCTGTCATACCGATGTCGTCGCTTTCGACAGTGATGTTGCTTCTTTTGTCCACACTTCACCTCATGCATGGATTCCAATAGGGTGGTCATATTCTCTTTCATGCTCTTTCATCTGGCACGATGAGTGGCCCATTCCCATTGCTGACACACTGGTCCCTGATCCTGGATCAGGGTGGCAACTCAGCCAGTGCTGCTGTGGATAGCCTCCTGTGTGTCTTTTGGTGACCGCTTGTGCCAGGATTTAGCTTGCAGGCCCTGCCACATGTTTCTTCTGAATGGTTTGCACCAAACCCCACTGCATCTGGTAAACTGTAAGAGTTCTCTGCATTCTTGCCGACATACAGTGTGTCAGCTTTCTGCTTTTGACTGTCCTAAGGGATTGTGATGGACCTGGTGCATAGTGATACCACATTTGGTTTAATTGAGCTGAATGCGAATAAAAGAAGTCAGGTGGAGAAAGAGGAAGTGCATTCAAGGCAGCTGGAACAGCAGGTGCAAAATTAGGGACACACAGAAAAGTATTATTAGAACCTCATATAGTCAAGAACATAGCCAGAGCCATGGGGTGGGGTGGGAGCGAGGGAGGACCACAGGAGCCCTGCCCCGGTAGGGTGGGGGTGGATGTTGTCCTGAGAGGGGAAGGGAGCCTACAAGAGACTTTTATCATGTGATATAGAGCTTTCAGAGCATCCTGGCATCTCCATATGTAAGAGAGCAGATACAGGGACTGGGAAGATGGTTCTATCAATACAGTGGCCAGCACCGGCACCAGAGTTCAGTTCTTAGAACCCTAGCTGGGAAGACAGATAGGTGTATCTATCCCTGGGGCCCAATGGTCAAGTTCCAGGCCAATTAGAAACCCTGAGGAATGACAACTGAGGTTTTTTTTCTTGCCTGTGCACTTATACACACTGTGTGTATAAGTGTATACTGTGTGTGCACTTATACACACACACACACACACACACACACACACGAGAGGGAGGGGAAAGAAAGGACTGAAAGGGAGAGAAAGAAAGAACAGATACAAAAGTAGACCAGATGGCTGGTCTAGGAACCCATCAGTCTGGAAGATGGATCCTTTCTGAGACCTGGAGAGTGATATCAAGAGCAGTTATCAGCCTTGGAACCAGAAGACAAGAAGCATGTAGGCAGTCATCCAACCCCCACTGACAGTGGGTGTGGTCACATGGCCACGAGACCTCCAGCAGGGGTGTCTGGCAGGAGAAACTCATTGTGCATTCAGAATGGGATTGGGTCTGTAGTGACTCCACTTTATTCCAGTTTTGTCTCTGTTGGGGTGGCCATGCCCACTTCCCCTTCCATTCTAGCTGACGGGCAGGGGTGTCCTGGAGCCCCCACACTTGAGAAGTCACAGCCCCATCCCAGTTCCTCGCCTGCTACCTCTCAAAGCTCAAGATTGCTTGGATGGTTTACTGTCTCTGTGAACTTGGCTGGGCTATGGTGACCAGTTGTTTGGCCAAATACCAGTCTAGATGTTTCTGTGTAGGTATGTTTAAGATGTGATTAACATTTAAATCAGGCTTTGGGCAAAGCCGATTATCCTCTGCGCACAGGCCCCATCCAATTGATAGACGGCCTTTAGCCAGAGACGGAGCTTCCTCAAGATGAAGTCTTGGACTTTGAGAGCACAATCTAGGAAAACCCTTCCTGTTTCCAGGCCATGCTGCGCTCCAAACTTCAGGCTCAACCCCTCATGTTCCTATGAACAGACCCTTTAAAATCAGCTTCTTGGCTAGGCAGTGGGACACACGCCTTTAATCCCAGCTCTTGGGAGGCACAGGCAGGCCGATCTCTATGAGTTGAGGCCAGCCTGATCTACAGAGGGAGTTCCAGGACAGCTAAGACTATGCAGAGGAATCCTGTCTTGAAAAACAGTAATAATAATAATAATAATAATAATAATAATAATAATAATAATAAATCAGCCTCTTACTGTGCAGATGCAGACATACTATCATCTCAGCTTCTCTGGAGAGTCCTGACGATGTGCTTGCCTTCTGTCTTTCTGGGTCTTGTGATCTGGTCAGTGGGGTGGCAATTCCCTCAAGACCCATCCCAAGCCTCGGGAGAGCCTTGAGGACTTAGCGGAGGTCCTCAGGGTTATCAGGCAAGGAATGACTGGCTGACCTGTTAAGGGTTCTAGTTAGCAGAAAATTACTCTCTAAACCAGGCATGGCAGAACTTGTATGAAAACCAAGTGTCAAATCTGCTTAACTAGGCTACATCCAGGTCAAACCAAGGCCATCCCCAAGGCCTTGTCCCAGCCTCAGGTGCCTGCCTCCTTGCTCCCATCATGGTTGCAGGTGGGCAGCTTCCCGGAGGGAACATGAAACCACACCTGCCTGCCAAACCCATAGTTTGGGTGTACTCAGCCTCCTCCGCCTTGCCTGTGGGGCTTGTTCATACAAGGGTTGTTAGGGGCCTCCCTAGGGATTCTGATGGAGCAGGTCTGGGTGGGGCCAGATGGTACACTTCTGGTGCTTTCCGAGAACCGTGCTTGGAGCAGGAGAGCCCCACATCGAGTGCTACAGTTCTCCCAAGGTGGTGCCCACCAGGTCCTGGGGCTTCTGTGACCCTTAGGGTGTCAAGGCCAGAGAGTTAGCCGGAGGCCTCAAGGACTGTCGCCCTGTCCCGGTCTGTTAACACCTCCATGGGCCCATCCTCCACCCTTGGCCTAACTGACATGGTGCATTGTGCTCACAGCAGAAAAGGGTGATGGAGAACCATGTATCTCATCGAGTTTTAGTCCCTTGCCCTCTGTTTGGCCACACATCCCTCTGTTTTTTTTTTTTTTTTTTTTTTTTTTTGGTCTCCTGTCTCCACCCCAGAGATTAAGAACCATTGGTAATAGCAAATGTGCTTTATCTTAATCCTCACAGCAGCCCAGGAACATACTTTATTGCCTTCCTTTTTCCAGAGGGCAAGACTGAGAGATTAAGTAAGTAATGTGCCTGAGGTCACACGGATGGGAAATGGCAGAACCAGAGACTCACAGTACAGGCTACTACATCCAGAGTCTGTGCATGTAACTGCCACTTGGTGCTACCAGAGGACCAGGTGTCAGTGTGGCTGGCACTGGCAATGCTTTGTAACACTTCACGCTTTGGAGTTGTTTCTTGTTTTGTTCCATCTTCGAAGTCAGGTTGGACGCACCTTTGTGCGGAGGTCAGGACAACCTCAGGTGTCGATTGTCCCCTTCTACCTTGCTGGGGGCAGGGTCTCTCTGTTGTTTGCCGCTGTGTACACCAGGCTGCCTGGGCTGTAGCTTCTGGAGAGTCTGCCCACCTTCTCACCACAGAAGCACTGGGCTTACACACTGCCCACACCCGACTTTACCTGGGTTCTAGAGATTCGAACTCCGGTCTTCATGCTTGTGTGATGAGTGAGCCCTTTACCCACCGAGCCGTCTCCACTGCCTTGGGCATGCTGTTTTGACAGTACCTATTGCCTCCTATGAGGCGTGCCTGCTGACAGTCTCACAGGGCCTCCTGTCCCTTGAGTGGCCATGGCTGAGAACCTCAGGGCTGAGCAGCTGCTTCTGGGCCACCTTAGATCTGCCCTCGCCTGCCTTCAGCTCTTGTTTTTGCCTGGGTCCCCGGGGCCTCCTGCAACCCATTGTCTCCTGAGCCTGCTTCACTTGGCATCTCCTGTAACTGCCACCTCAAAGCTGGGGTCCTCCCATCTGTCCCAGCTACAGAGCCCCCTCAACTGCATCAAGCCCTGTGTTCAGAGTCAGCGGGCTTAGGCTCCATGTATCCCGTCCCCATTCTTAGGCCTTAGTTTTCTCCCATTAAATTCGATTCTAGCTTCTCTTTCTAGTCTTTCGGAGGGTTATGAGAGCCAAGGTTGGAGAAGAGGCTTTCCCTCTTTAGCAGTGCAGATAAGGAAGCCTGTGGCTGAGTTCCTGGCTTTTGGTGCATTTACTGTGTTTGCTGAGTGTTCACAGTCATACAGACCTGCATTCGTGCTGGGGGGTCGATGCTGGGGGGGTCGGTGCCAGGACCTCCCTCGGGAACTCGTGTTATGGGAGTTTATGGAGGAATGTGTAAAACAGTTGTGGATACAGTGATCACTTAAAGAAATGGTGTGGGGTAGACCCAGATCACATTGGCTTCTAAGTGATTGTGGAAGGTCCCTGAGAATGCTGACCATTGGGACCCTTCCGGAGAAGAAAAGCAGTTTCTGCAAATGGAACCACAAGGGCGAAGGGCGAAGGGCAAATGGAAGGTGGGGATTTTTGAAATCAGAGGGGAAAGCAGAGAAGCTTCGCAGGGAACTGTGGGAGAGTGGCGTGAAAGGGACTAGCTCAGCCCAGCTCCTTCAGCCTGGGGTGATGCAAGGAGTTGTAGGATCTGGAAGGGAGGACGTTAGAAGGTTCCGTGGTAGCATTTGACTGATATGATGAGTCCTTGTGGCCAGGCAGAGGAGGGCTTGTGTGGGCTCGGCATTGCCGCACAAGAGATTTTGCAGCTGGCCAGGCCATGGCAGGAGAAGCGGAGGCTGATGCTGGCTGCAGCAAGGAATGGGAAAAGGCTGCCCCATGGGACCTAGGAGAGGAAGGGCAGGGAGTCACTGGCCATGAATTACTAGAGTTCTGGCCAAAGCCACAATACTCTAGATGTGTAGCTTAGTTCTAATGTCATCTGAGTCCGGCTCCTTCTATCAAGAGCAGGATGGTAACTGCACAATGGCGGGGGGGGGGGGAGCTAAACCTTCTACATAGTTTTTTATGTTTTAGACAAGGTCTCACCATGCAGTTCAGTCTGCACTTGAACTTACGGTCCCCGCCACCTGCCCTTCAGCCATGTTTCTGCAGCCCTAGGATATACAAGGAATGTTTGCTGAATGAATGTGTGACCGTTGGACAGGTCATTTCCAAGCCCTGCCTTCTGCTCGCCTCGGTCAGCTCATCTATGAATGGGACTGCTGGTTTTGCATCCCCGACGACAATCTCTTTCCCAGAGGCCTGTGCCCACGCCTGTGACATGAGTTGTATCATCCTTGGGAAAGGCTCTTGCTGCCTGCACCCCCTCCTCCAACCCCCAAACCCCAAATTACCTGCAGATGGTGCTGTCCTGGAGCTTTTCCATCTTGCCCAATGCGCACACAGACCCAACCCCCCCTTAATGACACCTTGCTGCCTTCTGCTGAGGGAGGGGAGGGGGCTGGCCCAACCAGGCTGTGGTTTCTTTTTCCATTGCGTCAGGCCTCAGGGTCCAGATCCCTGCCCCGCTGCCGGGCTGGCACCAAGGGCCACTCTGATCCCCAGCCTGTCCCAACCTCAGACACCATGTGCTCCCCATTTCGGGGATCCAGAAGCTTCCTGCCAGAGGGTGAGTTGGAGATGGGAACCCTGCCCCTGGTTGGGGAGGAGTCTACTTCCTCTCCCACCCACCATTCATAGAGCTGTTTTTCTTCAGCTGGGGCTGGAGCTGACCTGGCTGGGGTTCCTGGACTAGGCCCTCAAGCCCGTGCCCTCAGCTAGTTAGAGGTGGGATGTTGGTTTAGTAACCAAGGCAAGACTCTGGGTATATGGACAGGGCAGTGACTGCTATGAGGTTGTATACTCAGAGTGGTCCTGTGAGCTTGGGCCTTTGTTTGCTAGGGCAGTGCACACATGTGTGCTTGTGTGTGTCTGTGTGCTTATGTGTGAATGTGTGTGTGTCTGTATCTGTGTGTGTATATAGTGTGTATGCGTGGCCAGGTCAACATGTGTGCTGCACCAGAAAGTGTGCCTGGCCCATTCTCTATGGGAACAGCACCCTGGGCTATAGGAGTCCCTGCCTAGGGCACATGAAATTTGTTGTAGAGGTGCCAGTGTTACAAATAGTAGGTAGGGGGCTGGGTAGTGGTGGCCCAGGCTTTTAATCCCAGCACTTAGGAGGCAGAGCCAGGACAGCCAGGGCTGCATAGAGAAACCCTGCCTCAAAATAGATAGATAGATAGATAGATAGATAGATAGATAGATAGATAGATAGATAGATAGATAAGACTAGGAGGTGGGTGTCGTCTATTTGTCAGTGATGTGGGGAGTGTGAGGTCACAGATAGGGTGAGGCTGGAGGCACTGGGGACCTGGGTTCTGGGTCCGCAATAAAATGAGGAGTGGGGCCAGCCTACAGGCACAGGCTTGCCATCCCATCTACTTGGGAGACTGAGGTAGGGGATATCAAGTTCAAGGCCTGCTGGGCTGCAGAGTAAGATCAAGGCCAGCCTGGATAACTTAGTGAGATCCTGACTTAGAATTTTAAAAATATGCAAGAAATAAAGGAAGAAAGGAAGGAAGGAAGGAAGGAAGGAAGGAAGGAAGGAAGGAAGGAAGGAAGGAAGGAAGGAAGGGCATGTAGTTGAGTAGCACACTTAGCTTGGATGCAGGGACCCCTAGTTTCAAACCCCTATCACTACAAAATACATGCATACATACACACATACACACATACACAAAAGTGGCTGGTCCTTGGCTCTCCTGTTCCACAGCCCTGGCTATAAGCCTGCCTCTTGGTCCCAGGCTCCCTGGTTTGGTGGGTTTCTAGGCTGTCCCTGGTTTCCCAGTATTCCTCCCCAGGTGAGAAGGCCCACTTTGGCTTGGGCATAAAGAGATGGCCTCACAAGTAACCTCTGTTGCTTCCTGGATGGTGACCTGGGCAGTGTTTGTTTTTTTTTTTCCTGTTCCTGCATTTCCTGTCCATAAAATAGGGTGATGATCCTGTCCACCTCAGGCAGAACAGGAGACCCTGCGGACACTTTTGATGTCCCCTGGCCAGCTGAGGCTTTGCTCTCCGTCCCCAGCGGCTTACACCATAATCATCGCTCCTCACCCCTTCTTGCAGAAGATGATTTTTACCAACAAGGATAAATCCTGTCGGCAAATTGCAGTGCTGTCCTGATACTTTGGGAACTGCGATTATAATGAGGTTCTAGGGACAGTCAGTAGGAGCAGAGAGCTGAAAACTGGTGTCTTCACTCTCCCTGCCAAGAGGTCCCTGGGCAGGCACTGTGTCCTGTCTGCAGTGTCCCTTAGGAAGCTGGCACTGGGGAGGGGCTTTCATCTGGGGAATAGAGCCCTATGATGTGGTCTTCTGTGGGATAGTAACCGCTGCCCCTTAGCATGACAGCCCGCTATTTCAGACCAAGTGAGCGGTTGAGAAGACAAGAAGCCAAACGGGGTTACATGTAGTCCCAGCATGCAACAGGCAGAAACAAGGACTGTAGATTCAAGGACAGCCTGGGCTACACAGTGAGACCCTACCTCAAAAAAAGGGAGTTGAGGGTGGTGGCTCAGTGAGTAAAATTACTATTAGGCCTCACAGCCTTTGCTCATCCCTGGGGTTCTCTCCTTTAAGGAAAGAAGGAAGGAACTGATTTACAGCTTGTCCTCTGATCTCCACGAACACCCACTCATACCCCCCTACAAAAAAAACAAACAAATAAATATATACATGTACACACACACACATTAAAAAGGTCTAGGACACAGCCCAGGCACAAGCATGAGGAGCAGAGTTCAGATTCCCCAGCAGCCATGTAAAAGGCCTGGTAATGTGCACATGCAATCCCAGTGCTGGAGTGGGGGTGTGCAGAGCATGCAGATCCTTGGAACCAGCTGGCCAGCCAGTGTAGCCAAATAGGTGAGTGCCAGCTTCAACAAGAGATCCTGTCTCAGAAAATCAGGTGGAGGTGCTTGGGAGGTGGCTCAGCAAATAAGGGTGCTTGCTCTCCAAGCATGAGGATACGGGGACTTGGTTTAAAGGCATGGATTCTATGTTAATGATCAGGCATGACTGTGGGTGCCTATAACCCCAACATTGAGGGACAGAGACAGGAGGAGTCCCAGCACTCAGTGGCTGCCCAGCCTAGCCAAAAAGATGAGGTCAGTGAGAGACCTTATCCCAAGGGAGTGAGACATAAGACAGAACAATGGAGGAAGACAGCTGGCATCTTGTTCCAGCCTCTGCCCATTGGGCACTGGTATATGCACCCAGACATTCATGCCCTCAGCACACACAGCAAAGCAGAGAGTGACTGAGGAAGATGCCCAGTGTCAACCTCTGGCCTTCACAAGTGGACACACAAGTGAATGCACACACATAAAGGGCAAACGAGATTATGCCAACCCTGCTTCTAGCTTGCCATCACTCCTCACTATAGAGTGCCACTGCCCATAGGGACGTAGGCTTATGCAGTCTCTAGACCAGGCTAGAGGAGGAGGGCTCCGTTGGATCTGTAGCCCTAAAGGTGACATCAGAACTGGAATGTGCTCTGTATGCAACCAGCAGGTCTTGGGATGTGGTAGGTACCCAACATACCTAGAGGAAATGTGAGAACCTCATTTTCCTTCCCTGGAAAGGGGTGGTACTCCCATGTACCCCACAAGACTGAGGTAGAAAACAATGGGATCCTACCATGCTCTACAAGCCCCCTCCTGGGGAAGATACAGGTCAGTAATTTACTGAGCGGTGAAGGGACCAAATATTTGTGATGCCTTTATGAGGTGTTCGGGAACTAGGCTCATCACCCCTGTTAACGCATGTTTGTTTGTGAGATAGCCTCCGCCCCTGGGGATCTCAAAGAACCAAGGTAGGACATTGTGTTGGCAGATAGGAAACGGGCACAGAGAACTTTGGGTTTGTCTCTAGGGCTTGTCTACGGGTCCCCACCCCTATGGAGGTAGTCCCTCCACTTCTGCACATGGACCCTTGTCCTCTGAGGAAAACAGAGCCACTGACCATTAGCAGCGTCAGTGCCCAGCCTCAGTAGGAGAGGTGCATTGGTCCTGAGCAGGGATTGAAGAAGTCAAGAATGCCTGGGAGGATCAGTTCTGTGCTGAAGACCAGGATCAAGTTGGGCAGGGCATGTTTGTTTATTTATCAGTGCACATACATTTCACATACACTCTGAAGCCTCCTCTGTTCCAGCCATAGGCTTGGGATAGAGACGTAGGAGGACCGTATGAGGCAGTGAACAAGGTCCAGTTTTGAATAAGTTACCAGAAGTTTACTTCCTTCATGGTCAAAGCAACAAGGAAACCCGAAATCATCAAACTTGCCACAGATGCTAACCCAGGCATTGCTCAGGAGAACCCTGGTTTTCTGGCACAATGCATATAGGATACCCATGTCCTATGCTGCCCTGTGATCTTATGTGGGCAACACAGGGGCCTGTGTATGGCTCATGGGTAAAGACGGAAGGCGGAGAAAAGGCACCAAGGCAAACCATATATCTCTCAGAGACTCCTCATTCCCTCCAAGTTTTTTGTATTCTCCCTCCGACAAGCTTTTGCCTCTCACAAACACGCCGCCTGCTATTTCACCACCTCCTTCTTTGTTTTGTTTTGAAATGGAGTCTTGCCTAATCCAGGTTAGCCAAGACCTCAAGAGCCTTCTGCCTCAGCCTCCTTCATGCTGGGATTACAGGCTTGTACCAGTGTACCCAGACTCTACCCAGGTATTGAAGGTCAAGCGGTGAGGCCTCCCTGTGATGAGTTAGCCCATGAAGAGCATCTGTCCCCTCCTGACGCTCATTCCTGTTCTTCAGACTGCCAGGAACTGTTGCTGCTGCCGCCACCAACTCCCATGGCCTACATTCCGGATGGGGGTGCCCCCGCCGCAGGGGCCATCCCCTTGGGCTCTCAATGCTGTGTGTGCAAAGTGGAGCTGTCAGTGAGTGGCCAGAACCTGCTGGATCGGGACGTCACCTCCAAGTCTGACCCTTTCTGTGTCCTCTTTACAGAGGACAATGGCAGGTGGATGGAGGTGAGGCCAGCCACAAGTGTCTGGTGGGCAAGGACTAGCTGGGCTGTGGAAGGTCTCCTCCTGGATCCAGGGAATGCTGGGGTCGCCTCGGGCCTAGAAAACTGTCACTTTTTATCATTTAAGTGTATTATTACTTAAGCCAGGTGTGGTGGTACACACCTGTAATTTCAACACTGAGGTAGGAGGATCACAAGTTCCTGATCAGTCAGGGTTACATAATAAGTTCATGCCTCCCTCCCACCCCACCCCTGCCAAAATAGAAAAATTTAAATAATATAGGCGGAAATAAAATAATTGCTTTAAAATATATTTCCAGTTGGGTGTGGGGGCCACACCTTTAAAACCAGTACAAGCAGAGACAGGTGGACCTCTGTGAATTCCGGGCCAGCAAGGCTAAATAATGAGAACCTGTCTTTAAAAAAAAAAAAAAAAAGTGTATATAGATATATAGCTTGACTTCTCTCTAAATTATTACTCGCAAATATGTAATTATCATATTTATTATATCCTAATAGTTTATATGACTTGTAGTTAGGCAAAGCTTCTATAGTTTTGCACAGACTTGCTTCCTGTAAGTAACCTTCCTGCTTTGTTCCTAACAATCACCCTATTGGCCAGAAGCAAAGAGAACTAAGTTGCCAGGTCTTGGGTCGCAGAAATGGACTCATGCCCAGAAATGCCACCCCTTGCTGTGTGACCTCAGGTGAACTACTGTCCCCTTCTGGACCAGTCTCCTTAGTAAACTAGGGCTTTTCTTTTTCCCTCACAGACACTGAATAACTTTAGGACTTCTGAGCTGGAAGACTGAGCTGGGGGTTGGGAAGGGCTGTGGTTTAGGAAGGTTTCCAAGAAACTCGAACTGCTCTGGTTAGCAGCCTTCAAAACTCGTTTGGGTTCTATCACAAAGGAAGCTATGTTTGTTGTTATCAAATTCAGACTAACTTGAAGACAACCTAAGGGACTGTAGACCTGCCTACCAAGGGTAATTCCTGTTCACAGCTCAGTGTCTCATCTCCCAGATCACTCTCCATGCACGTATATTAGCAGTCTTGTTTTATGTATGGGAAGATAACCTAGAATTCCTGGTGTTCCCTCTTCCTCCTCAAAGCTGGCATGACAGATGTGTGACCACACTGAGTTCCTGTTTTTCAATAAGTATTGAGCCAGACAGTGGTAGGCGCTCACTGAACACGCTCCAGCATGAGAGTTTTCACAGATGTTGGGTTCTTGTGATTTAAAAAAAAAAAAATCTTTCAAAGGAGCTGGGATTGTTGACCAATTTACAGAGGGGAAAGTGGAACCTGGAGTGGGTAGAGTTTCTGTATTACCCAGTGTGTTGGTGGCATAGCCAACTAGGTCAGCCCAGGGGTCCAGGGGCAGTCCAGACCTGAGCTTCTGATCCCCTCTGCACTGTCTCCAGGACCATGCTCCTTAGGGAATGGTGTCTCCTCAAAACTTATGACACCTCTCTCCCCAATTTCTGCTACCCCCAGATTGTGCACACAGGCTGAAAATAGCCCAGGCCAAGGCCTCTTCCAATCCTGCTGTTCCTGCCCTTGGAACCCTGGGTGGAAGGAAAAACCAACACAGCCCAGGTCTCAAAATAGATTTGTCATTCAGGCTCTGCTGTGTGTGTTCTGAGGCCGAGAGGTGATTCCTGCCTATACTACCATGCACCCACATTGCCCATCCCTGTCCCCACCCAGGCTTTGGTGTCCAAAGCAAGTGGGCATGCCAGATTGGACAAATTCAGAATTCTATACAAGACACAATCACCACCACCCAAGCCTTGGACCCCAGCCCGCTCTGCCGTCCACCTCCTCTCTATTTTCTCTCTTAGCAGTGAATTTAGTGTGGTTTTGAGAAAAGGATTTTCCCAAAGTGAAAAAAAAAAAACCAACCAAACAAACAAACAAACCAAAAAATCCCCTCATAATCCATGACAGAGGTAGAAGCAGGCCCAGATGGGGAGAGGGATTTGTCTTCTGTCACTTACCCAGTTCAGGCTGTGGCCTGAGCTCTTACCCTGTTCCCTGGGAATGGAGAGGGTTCATAGAGTGAGGTTTCTGAGTCAGGAGTGGGTTCAAATCCTGCACCTGCCCCCCTTTGACTTGGCGTCTGAGCTGCAGTGTCCTCAGGTGTGTGAGCTGGGGCTCATGGGTCGTTGAGTGCTGGCGGCAGGTGCACTGAGATGGTGAGTTGGTAGAAAGACTGCCAGCAGCTAGCTGGAGAGGGGGCCGGCCACCTTGACTCTGCCTCCCATCACTGTGTCCCTCCGCCAGTACGACAGGACAGAAACAGCCGTCAACAACCTCAACCCAGCCTTCTCCAAGAAGTTCGTGCTGGACTACCACTTTGAGGAGGTACAGAAGCTCAAGTTCGCCCTGTTCGATCAGGACAAGTCCAGTGCGCAGTTGGACGAGCATGACTTCCTGGGTCAGTTCTCCTGCAGCCTTGGCACGGTGAGTGGGGTACATGTGGGCCTCAGAGTCAACCTCTGCTCTTGGTATCAGACAGTCAGAATTTCCCACTCCCTACTTTGCCTAGCTGATCCTCCTGGATTCCCCATCTGCCACACAGACACCCCAGGAGCCAGCAGGCCCCAGAAGTGGTATAGCCCAGTGGATTTGGGTCCAGGCAGAAAGCTTCCACTTAAGGAGCAACCAAACCCAGTGCCAGCTAGCCACTTGCTAAAGCAGAGAAGTGGGGACAGCATGATACATGGTGCTGTCACCACAGTCCTGTTGTTGACCTATCCCCGAGAGCCCCTGCTGCTTCCCTGAGCTCTCCTGTCTGTCTCTCCCACTCCAGATTGTCTCCAGCAAGAAGATCACTAGGCCTCTGCTGCTGATGAATGACAAGCCTGCAGGGAAGGGCGTAATCACGGTACCAGCCCCCTCCCTGCCCTCCACATCCCTTCTCTGTCTCCACCACCCTCCCCCATCAATGGACTGTTCCTCCAGCAGATAATCACCAGCTTTGTTGGGAGTAAAAAGGCCCAACTTACAACTTAGCAACAGGTCTCTTAGCAACGGGCTTCTGGCTCTGCAGATGATGCGCTGGGGGCTGCCTGGCTGGGGGACTGTCAGAAGGCCCTACACAATGTGATGCAGCTTGGGGCCAGGGGCCTCCTTATTATTGTGGGGAGGGGTATCCAGAGCCCTCACAGCATCCCCACCAATACTAGTCCCTGCAGCTCCCCCCCCCCCAACACCCCTGGAGAACATTTCATAAGCCCTGATGCATGCATGCATTCTGTCTCAGCAGAATGATTCCAGTGACTGCAATGGTTCCCCCTGCACCTTGCAGTGATTCCAGCAAAGTGCAGGTTCTTCCTGTGGTTAGGCTCCTTGGTCCTTAGGGGCCTAGAAGGCAGGGCAAACCCCATCTCATAAATGAGGGAAATGAGGCCCGAGAGGAGCAAGAGCATTCCTCTAGCGAGATTCTGCGCACAGACTGCTGCTGCTGAAGGCAGCTCCTACTTCTGTGTGCTCGTGGGGGGCCTACCCTCACACCCATGGTTCCCACTTCCTGTGCAGTCTTCCCTTCAAGCTCTAAGGACCATCAGGCCCTGTTTTGCTTCTCTGCCTCTGTATTCCTACCCTTTCACTTTGTGCCCAAGTTTAGAGCAAGCCAAATCTATAGCATACCTCAAACACCCCAAGATGGTTTCCACCCAGGCTATTGCTACAGCTGGGAAGGTGTACCCCAGCAGCCCCCCTCAGAGTTCACAGTCAGACCCCAGGGCAGCCTCCTTCAGGTCAGATGCCAGCAGATGACTCCACTCTTGTCCAGGATGCCGGTAGCTCCACTCTAGGCCTTGGCTCCTTCCTCTGGGAGATGGGACAGTAGATGCTATCCTATAGTGTAGGTCACGAGCAGGCAGGGAGAAAGGGACCCTCAGGCTGTGGTACAGGGGCCAGAGGGGTGGCCAGTTTCAAGTAAGACCATCCTCAGGTGAGCCTGTCTTAGAGGCAGGGCCATGAGCCTGTCTGTGGGGAGAGGCCACAGTGGGTTTTTGGCAGTTGTGTTGAGGTCTGAGGGCCATGGCTATGGGGAAGACATGAGCAGATGACTAGCTTGGGTCCCCCATCCTTCCCTGAGTCTCAGTTTACTCAGCTGTGTGTTTCTGGCTTCTTGGCAGTTAAGAGATCTCAGGTTGGGGAGAGAACTTGAGGAAGCATATGCTCCCTGGTACAGAACTTCTCTCCCTTTGGCTCATAACCAGCAACCCCATAGTCCTCTTATTATCTTCCCATGCCCTACATACCTTCTCCTGAGCTGCAGGACTCACTGTCTGCATCCTCATGACCAGTCCAATAATCATCCCATTTCCCAGAAAGTGGAAACCAAGGTTTAGAAGTCAAGGGTCCCCTGGCACTCACTCTGTCTTTTCCCTGCACCTAACCCTGGAGAGTTGGGTCCAGGCAGGGTGGGGGAGGGAAGGAGCAGGTCCCCCTCCCCTCACAGCCTCAACCTTTCAGATCGCAGCCCAGGAGCTCTCAGACAACCGTGTCATCACACTGAGCCTGGCCGGCAGGAAGCTGGACAAGAAGGTAAACCGGTCAGGGAGGGCTTCCATCAACAACAGCAAAGTCTTCCCCAGCCCTGGACGCTGGGGCCAGCCCTCTTTGGCTTGCAGCATTTTTATTTCCCTCAGGGGACAGGCTAAGCACAAGCACGGAACCACGGTGGGAGAGACCCCTGCCACTGTGAGGGAGGCTGATTGTGACTGGAATTCCTCTTGTGGTGGCCGCACTTCTCACACTCCCCCACAGGGCTCTGCTGTGATCCTCCAGGGTCCCCCCTTCCTCCGCTTTGATCACCAGTTAGACCAGAGCCTCTTCCCTCTCCTCAGCTTTATTACTTTTCTCATTTTCAAGTGCTGAGGATGGGACCCAGGACCTCACAATCTGCTAGGCCCGGGCTCTGACACGGAGCCACAGCACCCAGTGCCCAGGTTAAACCGGGCATGCTGTCTCAGGTCCATTGCATTCTCTTCCCTCCACCTGGGACCCTATTCAGTCCTAACTGTCCTTCTACAACTCCTCGAGCTCTCCTGGAGTCACAAGTGGCAATGGTCTTTCAGTTGCCTGTCGCCACCCACACCGTTGTTCACCCTGTGGTTTCTGGAGGGTGGGCAGATTCAGGTCATCGGGCTTGATGGCGAGTCCCGTCACCTGCTGAGCCATGCCACTGGCCTGCACTGTAGTTTCAGGTTTATGCCCTCACTAAAAAGCTCATGGTCCCGGCCTTATGAAAGGCATGGCCCTCTTAGAGCCTGCTGCAGCGGCAGGGGCGGCAGCAGGGGCTGCGTCTTCTGCATCCAAGGCTCAGTCTCTAGATTACAGAGACCTTGCCTCACTGTGGGGGTTTCTCGTTTCTCAGGGGTAGCTCCAGGCCTCTGGCTGAACCTTGTGAGGGAAGAGAGGGGACAGACTGATTGCACCATAGCTGTCGCCAACTATGAATCAGGGAGGTGGCTGGGCTGCATTCCACCCCCTGAGTCTGGTAAGGCCATGCCCTCTCACATATGTCCTGCCTCTTCCTCCCCACCAGGATCTCTTCGGGAAGTCAGACCCATTTCTCGAGTTTTACAAGCCAGGGGATGATGGTAAATGGATGCTAGTCCATAGGACCGAGGTAGGTAAAAGGGGCCTTGGGTCAACTAAGCTGACAGCGGGGGTGGCCTGTGCGGCCCAGCCATGTCCAAAGCTAGAAGCATGGCTATGGGTTTGCCAGCCTCTTCATACCTTTCTCTCATGGGTGTGTGAGCACTCTGTCCTTCCTGTCCCCAAGGTGATTAAGTATACTTTGGACCCTGTGTGGAAACCGTTCACTGTGCCATTGGTGTCCTTGTGTGATGGGGACCTGGAGAAGCCCATCCAGGTTAGTGATTCTGGGGCCTTGCTTCCCACCCTATCACCCCCACCTCCTAGTCCACCCCAACAGGGCTCCTGGTATACCCGTTTGAAACTCCTCTTATTAATGGCAAGAGTCCCATTGGGTAAGAAGAAGGCAGGAGCTCTAGGCCTTGATCTGCCTGGCCCTCAGGACTTGGGCAGGATCCCCACCCCAAAGAGTTCTGCTATAGTATCATCCACTCCCTGCAAGAACTGCAGAGTTTCTGGGTAGGATTACAGAGGGTCCTGGCCTGGCCAGGGGAGGAACAAATAGATGTCCGATGGGTAGTAACCAACACAGCCTCCATCCTTGGGTGGCTTCAACCTGCTTTCCCAGCAATCATGGAAGGCTTCCTACAGAAGGCAGCTTAGGACCCCCAAGGTTAGACAGGTCAGACCATGGGAAGCGATGCCTACACAATAGCCATACTGTGCGCTCAGGGGTTAACAGGCTGAGAGCATCCCTGGGGACCACTGTGGGTTGACCATGCTGACCTGTCCCAGGTCATGTGCTACGACTATGACAGCAATGGAGGCCATGACTTCATTGGCGAGTTCCAGACCTCTGTGTTGCAGATGAGTGAGGCTCGGGATGGTGTCCCGGTAAGAAGGGCACGTGGGCTGGCACCCCAGGTATCAGCAGTGACTACAAAGAAACCCAGGACTTTGAACCAAGCAGACACTCAGCCATACCTCTCCTCCCTACATGACCTCGAGCAAGACAGTCTCAATGAGCCTCAGTTTCTCCCTGTTTGTGGGGTAGAGGTTGAGGGTGTGGATAAGTGAGAGCCTGGGCAACTAGAATGTGGTCTGGGAGGTGGGCACCCAGGGAACCTCTCTGGAGGAGGCATCCAGCCATGGGTCTAGGTTGTGGAGGGAATTCTGGGGCCTGAGAGGGTCTTGAGATACCCCAGATGAACATCCCTCCCTTCCCATGGTGCCAGCTGGAGATGGAATGCATCAACCCCAAGAAGCAGAGAAAGAAGAAGGGCTACAAGAACTCGGGCATCATTATCCTGAGGTCATGCAAGGTGAGCTGAGGGTGCTTCCTATGGGCTGCACAGAGGCCTCTGTCTCCTTGTCTGTAGAGTAAGTGTGTCAAATAGGTAGAGTGTGTGACTGCTTTTCCTCCTATCCTGTCTCTGTACAGAGCCACAAGGGTGTGAGATGATTTCCAGAGTGATTTTCTGGGTAGAGAAATATAGGGAACCACTTCTGTCTACCCCAGAGGCTTACTCTGTATGCTCAGCACTTGGGGTAGAGCCTGTGGGTCCGAGTGCCCTGGCATCAGTGAGGACCCAGGCAGCTATGGTGTCTCCGGTAGAAATGAGGCCACGGAGACTCAGAGCACTGTGGCCAGACCACATTGGCAGGTGGGAAAGTAAAGAAGGCAGCCTGAGTGGTCAGGTGCACCCAGCTCAGCCTGAGGAACAGGAAGTTGTGGCCTGGTTGCCTGCTGAGGCCTCCACATCCTACTTTGGAGCCAGCATCGTAACAGGGTCACATAGACCTTCAGTGGTAGCGCCACAGACAGAGCTCTGTAAATGCCAAGCATGATTTTGGATCCATTTCTGAAACACCTGCTACTCACAACTTTTGGTACCTGCCTGGCTGTTTTTTTCCAGTCTTGCCCGATTTTATCTTTATTTTTTTCCCAAGACAGTTTCTCTGTGTAGCCCTGGCTGTCCTGGAGCTCACTGTGTAAACCAGGCTGGCCTTGAACTCACAGAGATATGCCTGCCTCTGTCTCCTAAATGCTGGGATTAAAGGTGTCCACCAACACTGCCCTGCTCAGTCCAGCCCGATTTTAAGATGGTCTGCCTGTACAGTCTAGGCTGGCCCCCAATTTGTCATCTTCCCAAGCTCAGGCATGACAGGCATGAGAGAGGGATGCCTCTTTAAAAGTTTGCTTAATTACATTTATCTGGGAGAGATCCCTGGTGCTGCTGACATGGGAAGGCCAACGTGCTTTTGCTGAGAGGAGGCAGAGGCCTTGACAACAGGCATGGTATCCCTCCGCTTTGCTCTGGAGACCATGGATGGGCATCTACACCCTGTGTGTTAGCAAGGGAGCCAGCGAGGGTGAATGGAGACCTTCTCTGTCAGATGACTGATAGGCAGGTGTGACTGGTCTGGGAAACCAGTCCCTGCCTAGAGTGGTCCTTGTGCTCTGGGGTCCTTATCCACTCGTGGCCTTTGCTAGAGAGCTTTGGAGTCCATTGTGATAAGATCAGATCTAGCCTTTGGCCTCCTCTTGAGGCTCCAAGACATAAGCACCAACTCCTACAGGGATATTCAGTCAAAATCAGGACCCACTGACTCACCAATTCTTCCAGATACACCGAAACTACTCATTCCTGGACTACATCCTGGGAGGCTGCCAGCTCATGTTCACTGTAAGACCCCTCCCCACCACCAACCCCATCCGTGGTCTTCCCCTAGGACTCAGGCCTCTGCCACGGCAGATAAACTCTAGTAAGCAAGTGCTTGAGCAAGGGATGCAACTGGTCTCAGAGGGCATAAGGAGTTTATCCTGGTGAGGAGCTGAGTCAGGCTTGGCGCGGGGCAGAGCAGGGCTACATAGGGCCTCCTGCTCTGCTCACCAAACCCCTCAAGTTCCTCCCGCTGGCCAGAAGAGTTCCACTATCCAGTTGTTTTCCCTCCCTTCTCTTCCATTTACTTGGTCATGCCTCTGTCCCTGGAATTTCTCTGCCCACCTCTGTCCCTGCCACCAGTTCTCTACCTCACACTGTTCCCTCTGCCACCTTCTCGAAGACCCTCCCCTGGTCCTCTCTGTCTGCTGACACATCTGGCTTTCATTCTCTTGTCTGGAAGCATCTTAGGAATTTTCCACTCATCCGCCTTTTATTCCTCCCCTAGACTGAAGTGCCATGAACTTAGACACTCTATATTTTGTTCCAACCATTATCTTGACTACTGGTGCTGGGAAATGAGTAGATGTCTTATGCCCACTGGGCCCTCCTGTCCCCTGAGACTGTGCTGGGGTTGCTGGCCAGACTGCCCCTTTTCTCCTTTTGCAGGTTGGAATAGACTTCACAGCCTCCAACGGGAACCCCCTCGACCCTTCTTCTCTACACTATATCAATCCCATGGGCACCAATGAATACTTGTCAGCCATCTGGGCAGTGGGACAGATCATTCAGGACTACGACAGGTATACTTGGATAACTCTGAAGGTCAGCTGGTGTCCCTTCAGAACTGGAAAGCTCAGCTTGTCAGAGCTAGAAGGGACCCAAGGATCTGCAGACCCAGGAATGGAGAGCAAGAGGCATACGCACAGTTATTGTCCCTTCCGTTCCCCATGGCAGACACTGCCAACCTATTACTGTACTCTTACCTACCAAGCTCTTCCTACATGTGATGTACCAATCATCCAGTAAGAAAGTGCATTAGGATGGAAGATGAACTCAGTGGTTAGAATGCAGCCTCTGCTTTCACAGCTGGGGACAAAGGTTGGGGTGGGACTTAATAATGTGTCTGACCAGCACTCAGGTCTCTGGAGGCAGAGACAGGCAGATCTATGTGAGTTCGAGGCCAGTCTTAATAATGTGTCTGACCAGCACTCAGGGCTCCAGAGGAAGAGACAGGCAGATCTATGTGAGTTCAAGGCCAATCTAGTCTACAACGGGAGTTTCAGGCCAGCCAGAGCTACATAGTGAGACTCTGTTTTTGTTTTATTTTAAGAATGTATCTAGGGCTGGAGAAATGGCTCAGTGGTTAAGAGCATTGTCTGCTCTTCCAAAGGTCACGAGTTCAATTCCCAACAACCACATGGTGGCTCACAACCATCTATAATGTGAACTGATTTCCTTTTCTGGCAGGTGTAAATGCAGATAGAACACTTACATACATAAAATAAATAAATCTTTAAGAAAAAAAAAAGAATTTATCTAAATGTACACAGATGAGGACTAGGGCCCAAATGACCCCGTTTCAGGGGACCAGAGCCTAAAGGATGCTTTCAGGGCTCATTAAAATGCATACACCATGCAGAACAAGGAAGGCTTCATGGTGAGGCAGGAGACCATGATATCCACCGGGTCACCCAAACCCCTTCATTCGCACTCAGGCTCAGCAAAATCCCAGTGAGCTCAGGACACCAAGCTGGAGCCGCTGCCTCCTTGCCCATCTCCCTGCTCTCCTGGACCCTAGCAGTTCACCTTCCACAGTAGCCAGGGTGTCTTTGATAAAAATGTTGATATAAATAAGACATTGTGCTTGCCTTTAGGAAGCTCTCATTAGAACAAATCACTGGGATTCGGCAGAGGCACCTGTCTACATGTGAGGCAGAAGTCAAGGGAACACGAAAGAGATGATTGTGGGAATCTCAGGGACCCATCAGTGGCCCATAGAGAGAAGTAGCCATTTTGGTTGGGCCTTGAAGGATGAGTGGAAGTTTGTTAGGGAAAACAGATTTGGGGAGGGCTGCTTCAGATGGATCGTAATGGCTGAAACTGAGATAAGGTGCCCTGAACATTGGAGGAATTGCGAGAGAGGCCAAGGATGGGGTAGATATGAGGGACAGGAAAAAGAAGAGGAAACTAGGCTCTGGGGTAGATGATGAAGGGAGGTCATGGTTGTCATTTTAGGAGTGTTTTTCCCCAGCTATCAATTGGAAGTTGGGAGCTTGCAACCAGTCCATTCGCTTCCACTGTGATCTGGTCTTAAAGGGGTCTTGGTTTGAAAAGGATATAAGGCAGCAGTTCCCAACCTTAATACTGCAACCCTTTAATGCAGTTCCTCACATTGAGGTGACGCGCAACCATAAAATTATTTTTGTTACTACTTCATGGTTGTAATGTTGCTACTGTTATGAATCATAATGTTAGTATTTTTGGAGATAGAGTTTTGTCAAAGGGGCCATGACCCACAGGGTGAGAACCACTGATCTGTAGAGTCCTCCCAGGCCCACTGGTCAAAATCAAACAAGTGTCTGCCCTGGATAAAAATGTGTCAAGCCGGAGCTCACACCGTGGCACACGCCTGTAATCCCAGCACTCAGGGAGGCAGAGACATGTGGATATCTGTCATCTCCAGGCCAGCCTGGTCTACAAAGAGTCCAGGACAGCCAAGGTTATACAGAGAAACCCTGTCTTGAAAAACAAAAAACAAATGTGTCAAGCCCTGTTCAATGCCACCCAGAGGTGGGCTTAGACTTGGGCTTAGTGGAGAATAACTCTGCTATCTGTCCCCGGGGTTATACAATGCGGCAGACCAGGAGGGAAGAGCAAGGTGCAGGGGGTATATATATGGGGCTGTGTGCTCAAATGTTTCGTGTTCTCTCTGTCTGGCCAGTGATAAGATGTTTCCTGCTCTGGGGTTTGGGGCCCAGTTACCACCAGATTGGAAGGTGAGTGTAACAGACCCAGCCTCCTTTGGTGGAGGTGGAATTGGGGTTGACATAGAATCGGGGGTGGGGGCGCTCTGGGTTTCTGTCTGCTGTGCACTCATCCCAGACTGCACTTGTGTGTCCTATACCTCTGTGAGTGAGTCCAGGAGACAAGCAGAGAATGGTCTGGAACTCAGGGCCACTATGTGACTCTGGATGAAATGGAGAGGCAAGGCACACAGAGCTGGCCAGGGATGCAAGGCTGAGCCAGGAGGCAGGAGAATGGATCAGAGAGAAGTCATAGCATAGAAATCGGGAAAGACAAAAGAGCAAGAGGCAGTGCGTGCTCGCTCCTGCAGTGCTTTGCAGGCAACCCTGATTGGACATAGGGTTAGAGACAAAATACTGGGAAGGGAGGAGGGCCAGGGCAGGCAGGTTTCAGAAGCAGGGAAGGAGACAGGGCATGCCCATGGGGTGGCCATGGTGGAGAGCAGGTAAGGACCTCACCTATGGCAAGAGGAATCTCTAGGTGCCCCACTTGAGACGTCACCAAGAACACGGGCCACAGAGCTGGAGAGCTCCTGCAACCAGATCCATAGAACACTACTCCATTTTACAGCCTGAACAGCCAAGGCTCAGAGCTTTAATGTGGCTTACCCAAGGTCACCCTCACCCCAGGGGCCTGGGCTCCAGGAGGGCAGAGGGACTCTAGGATCATGTCCAAACCTGTTGCTTCCTAAAGGAGGAGCCAATGGGGATGGCATGCCCAGCTCAGCCAGTTCCCCCTCTGGTGCACCAGGCTGTGCAGCACACTTCTGGAATTAGTATGGCCTTCCCTCCTCTTAGCCCACCTGGAGCATCAGAATGGCTTTGGGTCTGACACAGGCACAGTGGACATCTTCGCCCTGCACAGTGTGAGGCAGGATTCTGTGGGACCCAGTCTGAGCCTCCAGGCAAGCATAGATGCAGGGTGGAGGGGTTGCGGGGGGGGGGGAGATGGGGAGGGGGAGCCAGTGGCCAGGCCCCAGCAAGAGCTTGTTGCTAGGACACCAGCGAGCTTCCAAAGAACTCGACTGAATGAGATGTTTTCTTGAGCAAAAGCCTTGGAAATGTCACAGGGCAACTCTGAGGGTGCCCAGGGCTTGGCCAGGCTAAGCACCCAGTGGTGCTGAAGCAGCACGCTATAATGAGGCTAAGAGAGCACAGATGTTCTGTCCCTGCTCCTGCACTGCCAGAAGATGCTGCGCCTGGCCCTCCTGGCCCTTCATCCCGTCATTCTGCCACCTCACCCCTGTCCTGTGAGCATGCCTTCCTGTCTTCATTTCTACCTCAGGGCCCTTGCGTGTGCCCATCACCCAGCCCCCTGGCTGACTCCTCCCCCTGGTTTGTTGGCTCTCTGCCCTGGCACTGTCCAGTGACTTAGTTATGTTCTGTGTGGAGGCTCTTGGTTCTCTCCTGCTGTGCTAGTGTGTGGCATATAGTTGGTGTGAAGTCCTTGTTTGTGACAGAGTGGATCTGGGACCCAACCTAGTGGCTCAGCAGCTTTTTTTTAAAGGTTTACTTTATTTTCAGGGGTACGTGTGTGCGCACGTGTGTATGAGTATCAGAGAGGAGTTTGCACACGTGACTGTAAGTGCTTGCAGAGGCCAGAGGCGTTAGCTCATATGCAGCTGGAGTCACAAGTGGCTGTGAGCCATCAGATGTAGACGCTGGGAACTGAACTCAGGACCTCTGTAAGAGCAGTGTGTGCTCCTTACCACTGAGCCCACTCTCCAGTCCCAGACTGAGAACCAGGACTCAGGACACAGATGCAGGAACAGACCTTGGGGATCTGAGCAGCTTGCATGTGACCCGCTCAGCCCCACTGTATGGTGTGGTCCCTAGTTCAGCTGTGGGCAGTGGACAGCCCGTCCAGATAGGTGGATGGTGTGAGGTTGACTTCTGTTCAGCACCTCGCCTGGTGCTGCGATGCGAAAAAGTCTTCAAGGCCCAAACAAGTGGCTCCCCAAAAGGAGAGAGGGAACAGGGGCATTCCTAGTGTTCTAGGGCCCCGCTGCCTTTGGGGCCATCTCTGTCCCATTCAGGTCTCTTAGCCAGGGAGGTACACAGAAGCCTGGACCTCTTCCCCTACCATCCACCCAGAGGCATATAAGGTCTCAGTTTCCCTATTAAGAAGTGAGGGATGAAGATGTGGGATTAATAACCTGTATGTGGCAGGGTGGGAGAGTGAATCCTGAGGTGGGTGGCCTAGGTGTGAGGCAGGAGGCTGCCTCTCAGCATGGCTTCTGCTTTCTAGGTGTCCCATGAGTTTGCCATCAACTTCAACCCCACCAACCCTTTCTGCTCAGGTGAGTGTAGACCCTGCATGCAGAAGAAGCAAGCAGTGGGAGGGGACAGGGCTTCTGTCCTTCCTGTCCCACCCCGGTCATACTTACTCAGAGGGATGGGTGAGACTAGTGGAGTGTGGAGCCGTACAGTCCTGGTTCAAGGATAACCGCTGCCTGGTCCTGGCTGTGAAGCCTTGTAGAGTTACTGCACCTCTTTGGGCCATTACCAGCCCTTACTTCCCCAAGGACAAGCACAGAAGGAAATGACCCGTTTAACTCGTTTCTCTGGGTGAACGAGGATAAAGATGAGAATTAAGGGGACAGTTTGGCAGAGCGCCATGCGGTCCGGAAACACAGCATTGCATGCCTGTTCTCATCTTCCTCTTGTCCCTCTCTGCTGGAACAGTCTCCTTGGTGGCCCAAAATGGACAGTGGCTTGGCAGGTAGGGGGAAGTGACTGAAAGATCAGCCCCTTCTGCACATGTACCTCAAGACAGTTCAGAAACTGAGAGGAGGGGGGTGATACTGGAGAGAATGAAAAGGGTGTCTACTCCCTTTTGGGGGATCCTGAAGCTGGGCCAGGATGAACTCCGCAGTGAAGGAAGTCCTGTCACTGCTGTAGTCATGATTTGGAAATAGAGGGTGTCCCTTGGCCGTACGTGAGGTCCTGTGCTTCCTGGGCTCTGGTTTAGTACAGGTTCTCAAAGACATGTCTAAATTCAGGTTGATCCATGTCAGCCCTTGGCCGGAGGCCTTCTGGCCCAGAACAGAGAGTTGTGGTGTGTTGGCTGGTCATGACAGCAGCTCTTTGCAGAGCATCTGTTGTGTAAGGACCTGTGAAGCCACATCCTCACTAGAGCAGCTGCCAAGAGTGTTCAGAAATGGGCCTCCAGATAATTCCCTGTGTCACCCCTTTGTCACACCCCTTCTTTTTCTTTCACCTCCTAGGAGAGGCTCGGAAAGCTTAAACAGCTCAAACAGCTCACTCCAACCCACAGTCAGAAGTAGCAGGGAAAGGCCCAAACTCAGGTCCATCTGATTCATAGTTAGGCTCTCGGCTACTCCCTTAGACCTGCCCTTGAGAGCTTTCTGTTTCAAGGCTACACCGGCAATGGCAGGGACTTTCTGGGGAGCACGCAGTAGATGTCAGCAGCAGCATAAGGTGGTGGTGGTAGGGACACAGAGGTGCTGGGCTGATCTGGGTCTTCTTTTGCAGGCGTGGATGGCATTGCACAGGCGTACTCAGCCTGCCTGCCTCACATCCGCTTCTATGGTCCCACAAACTTCTCCCCTATCGTCAACCATGTGGCCAGGTTTGCAGCCCAGGCCACACAGCAGCAGACAGCAACGGTAAGTGAGCAGCAGGGGTGTGTGCATCCTGAGATGAGGCTGGCAGTGGCTGGCACCCTCCCCAAAAGAAGGGGAATCAGATCGGGTGGTGTGCTCTCATCTTCCTAGAGAGAAGGACAGGGCCCATTTTCTCTGATGCATTGGGAGTGCTGACCCCCAGTGGTGATGTAAGATGGGATTACCTGAATGGGCAGTAAGGCCTGGCAGTTTTGTTCTTCAGTATGGGGTTAGAGAGGGAGATATTTCACCTCCCCTGTCCCAGTGAGATGCAGGGTTTCTCCAGACTGTCCATCTTGCTCTGAGGAGGCTAGAGAAGTCCAGTTTGATGCACCTTGCTTCCTGGAGCCCTACTCAGGAAAGCCGTGTCATTGGTGTATTGTAGGACGTGAGACTTGTGACCCAGAAGTCTCCTGGGGAGGGGCTGGCCTCCACCTGATGCCTGTGGATTAGGAGCTGGCCCTTCGGAACACCAGTCCAAAGCCTTAACAGAGAAGGCTACAGACATGTGTGTCTTCCTCCGTGCGTGTGTGTGTGTGTGTGTGTGTGTGTATGTATGTATGTATGTATGTATGTATGTATGTATGTATGTATGTATGTCTTCCTCAGTGGCAAGGCTGCATGCAGTGTGGGATGTGTGCCTATGATATGTAAGGCGACCAGCCTGGGTTATCTACAGCGCTGGTCATCCTGTCCTTCCATCATGGTCAGGTGCCAGGGCTTCCAACTAGACTTTTCCCCACTCTGCATGGTGACTCACTGGCCTTGCAAGGCCATCTCTGTGTGGCCCTACTTGTCCATGCCCTTCTTGCCTCTGTCACAACTTAGCAGCCTCAAGGCCATAGGTTCTGCACCTGTTGGCTGTGAGTTCAGCCACATGGACCAGGGTGCTCTGTACTCAACTCACTATTAGGCCCTCAGCCTGGTGGGTGCCTTGTGGGTGCCTGGTGGGTGACAGGTGCACAGTGCTCCATAGGATTAGGTGAGTGAGACCATGTCACTAACATATCCCAAAGGGAAAGCTCTACATCATGAATAGGGGACCACTGCAGGACTGTTCAGAGGAGGGTCACTGGGGAAGCAGAGGTTGATTTCCCTGAAGCAGCAGAGAGAAAAGCAAGGGCAGGGACTGAGAAAAGAGGACATAGGGCTGGCTCTGGGAAGGCCTGGGTCTGTCCTGATTGTCTTGAATCCGTGGGGATGGAGCCCAACCCAGTCACGTGCTCTACCCCTATTTATGTGTGCTTAGAGCAGATCAGTGTCCAGTTTGTGTCATGGGGGAACATGCCAGACTGCCTGAGGAGGTTAGCATTTGATAATCCTCGAAAAGGCCTTGAAGGACAGCCAGTGGGGTGCAGGGAACTCATCTCAGGAAAGCAGGAATAGTGCACATAAAATACTGATGTAGGGACAGCCAGGAAGGGTCTCTCAGCTTTAGCCCCCTGACTGTGGTAGCTGAGAACGCAGGCCCCTGCTTTTCTTTAAGCCCATTTTCTCTGATGCATTGGGAGTGCTGACCCCCAGTGGTGATGTAAGATGGGATTACCTGAATGGGCAGTAAGGCCTGGCAGTTTTGTTCTTCAGTTCCTGGGGTTGCTGAGATACAATAGCTTGGATAGGGCAGAGTAAGGGGCAGCCTTCAACTTCACTACCCTCCTGTGAGGGGTGCCAAGCTTGGTGCCAACAAGGTTGTTGGCTGCATGAGCCTTCTAAAGGAATGAAAATAGGCCTAATTTCCACATTCCAGCAGTGTGCCAGGCTCCTGCCTCCTGCTGTACCCGCTGCCAGCCAGGGGTCAACTGAGCAGGAGGTGGGGTTTAGAGACAAGTGGCTTCATGACTGAGGGGTTCTGGGATTGCAGGTGTCTTGCCCATTGCCCTCCCCCACCAGCGAGGAGAAACTTTCACTCTGAGCAAAAGAACTTGACACCCATGTGCAGACACCTTAGTCCGACCCCTCTGGAATCAACTACGATTGATTTGTTCTCACTTGTTACTTACTCCAACCCACACCTGGCTTCCCCGGGGTAAGCTGTTACCTGTAAGGCCTTGGCCTGGGATCTTCACTGCCCCTCCCGTTCTGAGGCCCAGGAGTAGATACAGACTTCTCTACTGCTTCCCTCCACCCTCTCCACCAGAGGAGGTGAGTAGGGATGTGGGGTGCCTCAACCTCAAGCCAAAAGGACCTAGTTCAAGCTCCATCTCCCCCTCTTTCTGATTGTGTTCCTATGGCAGGCAGTTTAAGCACTCTATGCTTTGGTTTTCTCACCCATACAACAAACAGCACTTTCCTTTTGTAAGAACTGTAGGGATCCCATCAAATGGGCATGTACGTTTTTCAGCCTAGAGCCTGGCATACAGATGTGTCAGTCATGGAAGGGATACCTCCCAGGTGCTAGCATTCAATAATGTGCACAGTGAAGCTCATAGCAAATGGAAGTAATCGGTGGATTAACTGATGTTTCTCTCTAGGCATGTTTTGGTGTTGGGGAATCTAACGTGGCTTTACCCTCCCTGTCTCCTCCATATGCACACATAACACACACACATAAAGGAAATGGAGAGCAGGTGGTGGTGTCTCTAACAGACCTCACTCTCCCCATTCATTTGTTCCATGTGTCTTTTCTGAGTATTTCTGTGCAACCCCATGGATAACTGGACAAGCCAGGTCCAGCTTATAGGCTAGTGAGGACTTAGCTGGGAGGCCATAGCAATGGTGTGGTACAACCAAACCTGTGATGGTTGTAATATAGGACCACATAGGTGGTACCTACCTGATAGCGGACACAGGAGAGGTTGTGCTTAGAAGGGGATGTTCAAGCTTAGACTTGAGATATTCTTCAGAGTTGGCTTCATAGGGATACTTGCATTCGTGCAAGTGTGCGTGTGTGTGTGTGTGTGTGTGTGTCTCAGCAGAGGAAACAGCATGTGAAAAGGCTGAGGCTCTCAGTGTGTGGGTATAGCTGATAGAGGCATGTGTAAGTAGACTTTGACAGGGTGGGTGAGGTTGAGAAGGCTGGCTATTTCTCACAGGACCTTGGGAGCCATCAAGCACCCTGGGTTTCCCTCTGCGGGTAGTAGGGAGCCACTAGAGGGTAATAAGCAGGTTTGAGTGACCTGAAAATGGCCTTTGCTTTGGTCAGTAAGGCTTTGTGTATATGTGTGTGTGTGGCCCATTCCTGGTTGGTGGCCTAGGCATCAAATGTCAAGGGTGGAATATAGATAGCAGCCAGCCCCCTGGGAATGTCTGCTACTCCCATCCCAAGGCCCTTGGCAACCAGTTTTTCAGAAACTACCTGGGTATGGGTGAAGCTTCTCCAGACCCTGCCTAGAACTGCATAGTCAGGTCCATGCTTCTAAATCCAGTCGTTAATGCAATAGGAGAAGCAGCAGCGCAGACCTAGCACCCCGAGACATGCCTGGAATCTGCAAGAGATGCTCTGTTCTTTGTGCTGGGAGTTGGTTTGGGCTTCTTAATGATGTGGCTGTTTCTGAGGCCTGGATGGGCCTCCGAGCCCCTGGCATGCAGTGGTTGTCAGGGGTACCTAGGGTGTAGGGACCGCCTGTGGAGTCATCGCTGGGAGTCAGTGAAAGCAGAGTGCACATTTGCCTGGGGCAGAGGATTCAACACCAAGATGTGTCTTAGAGTTGTGGCTAGGAAGAGTGTCAGGAGGGACCAGCACAGAAGGGACTCCAGATTTCGGAGTCCCTCTCTACCCCTCCTACTCCATTCTCTCCCCCAACAGCCCTTTTGATTTGCTCTGGTGGCCTCTGAGGGTAGTGGTGAATCTTTGAAGCTTCGCATCATGGTGGCCCCGGCTTTGCTCAGGCTGGCTGTGGCACCCAGGAGTTAGGAGTTTGTAGTCATGGCTCTAGACTCTGCCCTAGGCTACTGTCCCAGTCATTCAGACTCTCCAGCCCCAGGTTAATGGGTGATGAGAGAGCTTTTCCCTGCCAGGCTCCCAGTGACCAGCTGCCAATGAAGTGGTTGGTGGAGAAGGAAAGCATGGAAAAAGCCCTTTGTGATCAGGGAGACTTGGGCACTGACCTAGAACCTGTCAGCTATCTGTTACGCGACCATAGCAAGTTATATAAGCCCTCCTATCGGGTGGTCTCTAAGCCAGGCTCATATTAGATTGTCTGCTAAAGGTCCTGTTTTCAGGAGCCCTTTGCCCTTCCTGCTATACCTGAAGCCAGGCCCTGCCTTTCTGCACTCAGGTCCCTGGGAAGGAAGGCAGCATTCTACAACAGAGAACACATGGAGTTGGGGACCCATGTCTGAGCCGGACAGGGGCTTGAAGACTGCTTTGACTGAGCAGCCAATTAGACCTTTCTTTCCTCAGTGTCAGGCCTCTTTCTGCTCTCTATTCTGCCAGCCTAAGTCCCAGGAATATTGCCCTGATCTGCCCTGTGAGTGGGTGGGGTTATTGCGGATAAAAGGCAGGCTAGGGAAGGGACCCTGAAACAATTAGCAATGGCAGAGAAAGGGTCTAGATGGACTGATAAAACCAGGGATAGGGGCTGGCAGCCGCAGCTCTCTACTGCTGGGCTCTGGCTATCTCCATAGCAACAAGTATCCCCAGCCAGGGGATTGGTCTCTTAAAGGCACAGTGTTGGAGTGGGGGCATGAAGGATGGGGCCAGTGTCTGTAGCAGCCCACCAACCCTGACCTGTAGTTTGTACCTTGAGACAAGAGAGGCAGCTGGGTGTTCTGGAGGCTGAATTTGTATTGTCTGCAAGCTACATGGTTTTGCCAGGTGAGAAGGTGGCTCTATGTCCACCTGGGTCACCTCTGTAGCAGCCCACCAACCCTGACCTGTAGTTTGTACCTTGAGACAGGAGAGGCAGCTGGGTGTTCTGGAGGCTGAATTTGTATTGTCTGCAAGCTACATGGTTTTGCCAGGTGAGAAGGTGGCTCTATGTCCACCTGGGTCACCTCTGCCTTCCCTAGCTTTATGGCTTTCCCTTTTGGCAATTAGAAGACAGAAGTCCCCAACAAGGTTCATTTGTTTATCTCATGGATGGGACAGAACACCGGATTCTTCTGAACAGGACCACAAGATGGGATGGCCAGGGTAGCGCTGAGGTGAAAGTGAGGTGCCAGCCCACCTCAGGTCCAAGGCCCAACTTCCTGAATGTCATTTACCTTCTCCATAGCAGGTCATCCTGTGTGCACTTTATCCTTAGATCACCCATGCTCATTATTCAATGGATTCTGACTGAAATAATTCATAAACACATCTTGCTATATGAAAGTCTGGTATCACTTGCCATGGTAACAGGACACAGAGCAGACTGTACAATGGTAGAGTGTCTGGAGCCCATGCTGCCCAGAGCCCTGAGCTTCCTACCTTCTGATGACTAAGAAAACCAGAGCCCTAAGATACCAGTCTGTACCAAGGTTGCCTCCTGGGTACCATGTGTAGAACAGGGTGACCACTGAACACCTAACTAGCCCTCCTGCCCCGATTCTGACATCACTACAACCTAGACATGACTCTCATTCATACCCTAGAAGTGATGGCCCAAAAGACCTGTGCAGGTGTCTCCTTCTGTGCTAAGTATGAAGCTAACAGGGCACAAGTATTCCTGCCCACAAAGACAAAGGAGGCGGGCCAGCTGCACAGGCTGTAGGCTAGACTGTGTTCCTGGGCAAGCCTGGGCCTGTCAGGCAGCTGACATGCCAGGTCTGAGCAGTAACTCCCGGCTTAGAGATGATGAAACTGAAGTTCAGCAGATTAAGTCTTAGTCCAGAGCTGTACTGCATAGCAACTGGCAGAGCCAGCCTTGAGCCTAGGGCCCAGACCCAGAACAGGGAAGTCAAAGGTGTCCCATGGTGCAGGCAGTTTGCCCCCTCCAGGCCTTAGGGATTTGGAGGTGAAGGGTGTCAGGGTCTAACCCTCACTCATCTCTTGGTTGACGCTTCCTTACAGCAGTACTTCATCCTCCTCATCATCACTGACGGGGTCATCAGTGACATGGAGGAGACACGGCACGCTGTAGTGCAGGCCTCCAAGCTGCCCATGTCCATTATCATTGTGGGTGTGGGCAATGCTGACTTCGCAGCCATGGAGTTTCTAGATGGGGACAACCGTAGACTGCGCTCACACACAGGCGAGGAGGCAGCCCGTGACATTGTGCAGTTCGTGCCCTTCCGAGAGTTCCGCAACGTGAGTATGGGCACAGGTTGGGAGGGGCAGCAGCAGGGTCTGCAACAGAGCTCATAGTCCATGGTGGGTGTCTGGTCATCCTCAGATCCCTTCCCCCCTACTCTCTATTGGCCCATGAGCCAGTTGCTATGTCACACTTGCCTGATACAAGGCCATTGTGGCCAATTATTTCCACAAGCCAAAGGAACCCAGGAGTGGGACCTAATCCAGATTATGGCTCTAGGTAGTGTCCTGGGTAAGAATCGTCCTGATGGGCAGAACCCTGAGGCAGGCTGAGGTGGGAGCCAAGGCCCAGAGCTGGGGCTTCCTGCCCTTTCCTTAACCAGGCCCTTATCTGGGAATACGGAAGCCGAGAAGCTCCTCCTGTTAATTTGGCTTTCAAATTATGGGAGAGGTTTGGTGATAGTAGCCAGCTTCCTCCTAGAAGTGGCTCTGGCCTTACAGAGAGGAGTAAGTGGCCTGTGAGGAGGCCAGGGTTGGCAGAAGGGTCACAAGATGTTCTGGATGTGTTTTGGATGGATCCAGGACTTTTGGGTGGCATCTGTGGTGCCAGCCTAGGTTCTCTTAGGATCAGTCATGAGCATTGCATGGTCTTAGGTAAACTGACCTTAGTGAACCTCGGTTCCCTCAGCTACAGCCTACAGGGATGCCAGGGCTTAAATCCTGGGAACCAGCCTCAAGCAAGTGGTCCAATGTATCTGCCTAGGATGATTTTATTTCTTCTCCTGCTTCCTAGGGCAAAGGTGGGGTATTGGTCATCTGTTGCTGTATGAGTCTGTGACTTGACACTTCCTTATGGCTGGCTGCTCAGTCTTGACTGTTCACTGCTGCTTCTCATAGCCAAAGTGTTGGTCAGGAAATGCTTCTGGCTGAGAAAGCTAAACAGTCATTTCTCCCCGCAAAATTCATCCCCTAGGGTCTTTCCCCAGATACCTCCATCCTGTAAGGGCAGAGCACTTCATCAGCAAGGAAGTCACTGCTATTGATGGGATGAGGATGCTATAGGCTGGGATGAGGGCCTGGACCTCAGCCCTATTGTCCTGCATGGGCCCCTGTTATCACAGCTCGGGAATAGTGAATCTCTCACCTTCTGCTCATTAATCCTCCTCCTCTTTCCTTTTTCTCCTGACCTGGACCCCACAGGCAGCAAAAGAAACTCTGGCCAAAGCAGTGTTGGCGGAGCTGCCTCAGCAAGTAGTACAGTATTTCAAGCATAAAAACCTGCCCCCCACCAACTCAGAGCCTGCCTGAGCCCATGCTTAGCAGAAGCATGCCAGCTGAGCCCCTAGCCTCCCCAGGAACATGCACGTTCACCCTGCTTCCTCGTGGGTGGCCTTTTTTTTTTTTTAAACCAATCCAGATATATTTTTTTTTACAACCAGACCTCCACCCCCAACTTCCCCTAGCCCAGCTGGGCTTCCTTTGTCAGAATCAAGGGATGATGCTTCCAGGACAAACCGGCTTCCTCTCCCTGCCCTTCTGCCACTTTAAGTATTGAATGTACTTTGTATAATTTTAGTGGAATTATTGTTATTAAAGAGAATAAAATTTTTACAATCATAACTGGCTTTTTCTAAGTAACTAGCTGCAGGAAGGAATGTAGCCCTAGTGCATCCTTTGTGTTGTGGTCTGCTGTTTTTATACTGTGACTGTGTTCTATTTGTTATACTCAGGGTAATAAAGGAATTTCAGATGTTGGCTGTCAAGCTCCTTCCTTAGTGAGGGTCAATGGGCACTCACTGTTCTGGAAAAGAAAATTAATAGAAAGACCCTCAACCCCCACCCCATTCTTGAAGAGTCAATGTGATCACTTCTACATGGGGACATGCATTCCATTAGCATTAATGATTACTGTGAGATTGACACAGGACATGGCACCCAGAACACACTGTCCTACTCACTCTTCACCACAGCTAGACAGCGGTTGCAGCTACCCACTTCCTCTTCTGGATGTCCTAGGTTAATGTCTTTGGCTTCAGGACCCTAAACAAGGTTACATTTGTCCTTGCTGTTTCTATTGCATGTCCCTCTTAACCCACAGCCCTCCTCCGTTTCTTTTCTTCCACAGTTTAACACTCATATCTCCCTTTCATTCTCTTGAGGAGATAGGCCTTTTGACAGGCAAACATGTGACTGTGGCAGTGAATGTTTTACTGAGCATGTTTCTAGCTCCCTGCCCCAGCGCTGTTCATGAACCTTCCACAGCTCAACCATGACCCTGCAGAAACAGGGAAACGCCAGAATTACTAGACAGGCAGAATATGGATGAAATGCGGCTGGCCGTTGTACATGCATATCCTAGCATACCCAGCATCTTCCTTAGCGCTGGAAGGGGCCTTCCCACTCAAGCTGCTAATGACCTACACTCTGTGGACACCTAAACCAGTTATCTCTGCCTCCTCCTCCTGGCTAGTCCTTCCTAGCTGCTGGAATAGGGCAGCAGGAGGCAGGCCCCAATCTTAGGAGCCACGGTGTATGTGGTGGGAGTGAGAAACAAACTTCTGTGGCCATTAGATACTCCTGTTTTGTTTCTGAGACTGGGTCTCACTATGTAGCTTTGGCTGTCCTTGAAATCCTCATGTAGATCAGGCTGGCCCTGAAGTCACAACAATCATTCAGTTTATGTCTTCTGGGACCTAGGACTAAAAATGTGTGCCACAGCCCCCAACTACTAACTGACCATTTACCCCTGGCTTGGCCAACTAGGGAGTCTATATAGCTCCCAAGTAGGTGATTGTGTACTGTTGAAGTCTCAAAAAAACCCACAGAAGGCCAGCCTTTAGGCATAAAGAAAAATTCTGTATTTGTCATATAGCAGGATGATCCAAGCAAGTTATTGGGCCTCTAGGAGTTTGGGGTTCCTCTATGGAATGTATAGCAGGGCTGGCAATCAGAGTGCTTTTCAGAATAAAAAAACAAGTGCACTAAAACAATGTAGCACAGCAGGCCTCGGTGGTGTCCAGGAACCGGAGTAGCCTGACTCCCACGGGGCCTTTCTCCTCTGCACCTGAGGTCAGGGCTGCCTGTTAATCGCTCCATCTCCCTCTGAAACCATTTCTCTAGTAGGTAAGGGAACAATGCCAGCCCATGGCAAAGTCATTAAGGCGTGACTACAACTTTTGACTATGAAGGTGTCAAGATTCCAGCCAAGCATTGAGCACCAAGAAGTACTTGCATTCCGTTCTGGCATGGAATAACTAGGCTGGGCAAGCCAGGATGCCAGGAAGCCACCCAAGTCCAAATGGCAGTCCACTGTCACTGAGCTCTCCTTGTTTTCCTGGAGGGGCCTAAGATGACAGCTGAATCACATACCAACAGCAAGGACACTCGAGCCAAGGAAACCCTGTGTGCCTATGCAATTAACATTTAGCTAACTGGAGCTAAGGCAGAGGCTGGTGGAGCTGACAAAATCTGACCCTCCAAACATGTCACTGTTGTAGTGGGCAATGCCAGTACCATACAAACCTGTGTGCAGCATAAAATACCCTGGATACCCTACACAGGCACAGGAAACATCTAATCTAGATCATCTAACTGGTCACAGAAGTTGATGTTATTCCTGTTTCCCTGGGGGTGGGACAGGGGAAGGACCTTGTCTGCCTATATACAGATCACTCTGGCCTATCTATGGAGGATGGAAAGAGGCCATTCTCAATGGGCTGGAAAAGTAGGCCTGGTCTACGCAAACCAAGCATTTCCCTGAAGTGAGGAGCTGGGAAGCAAAAGAAAAAAAAAGTAGTAAGGACTAAAGTGACCTCTGACTAAAGGCACCAGAGTAGCGGGTGCTCCTGTGTGTGTGCATATCTTACCGCAGGCTGAGGAACTTTCTCTCGGCTGGGTTCCGGGACATCTGGAAGCTGTGCAGGCAGGGACTGAGCAGTCTAGGTCCAGTCACACCAACCTGCCGGCTTCTTACAGAGGGAAAATAGGCGACTTGAATTTCAAGTCTCCTCCCCACCCAAGTAGGCAATAGCTTTAGGTAGACAAAAGGACAGGAAGTGACTGGAAGGGCATGGGTGGTACAAGTTGGACAGTTGTCTCCCAGGTAGAGCTGGCAACAGGTTACTGCTGGCTTTCTCTAAGCGGTCTCAGAATTGTAAGAATTATGCACCTGAGATAATGTACAAGACTCAAAGAAACCAGCCCCAACCATCTTTTCCCACTGTGAAAGCCCACTTACTCAGGGTTCTGAAGTACATCTGGTGGGATTGGTCCACAGACCCTTAGAGGTCAACATCTGCAGAAGCACAACTACTGTCTATAAAAAGGTCTGTTTGCATAGAACCCACTCATGCATCCTGTATACTTTTGGTCATTCCTGGCTTCCTTGATTTACGTCGACATAAAACACCTGAAACATGATATGCTATAAGCTGTTCCACTCGCTTGTCTCGGGAATAAGAAAAGTCTGTACACGGTCAGTCCTGAGGGAATCTTCCCTGGTTGGTCTGATCCCCAGGTGAGACCTGCCAAGATACACGGCTGAGTTCTGAGGGTCAAAGTGGGGTTTCCTTCTGTTTCAGCTCATTCTGTTCTTCCGTGGGAGGGAACCGTAGGTCTGCCCTGGCTGCTTTGTGTTGGTTGGCCTGCTTTGCCATAGAGATGGCATTTCAGTTACAGGCCGCTACACTGTTAGGCACAATGAACTGGTGTTAAAAAGGCCACCAGTCCTCAGACACCAAAAGCAGAGATCACAGTCTGAAGTTGGGTATAGCAGTGTTCACCAGTAATCTTAGCATGCAGGAAGCTAAAGCAAAAGGGTGGTACATTTGTAAAGCAGCTTGGGCTGCACAGCAGACTCTGTCAAAAAGAAAAGAAACCTGGGTCTGAAGACTGCTCAACACAATCAGCTTCAAGTGATGGGAGAGCTGGAAGCAGATGTACTGCAGAGCAAGAGGTTGTTCTGACAGGTTTAAAATGTGAAGTTAATGGACAGTTTTAAGTCCTGCAAACCTGCAACCTTTTTCAGTATCAACAGAGACCATGAAGTACACTTTGATGTCTTGGTTGCCTCCTGAAATGGCTCAGGGCTGCTTTGGACACAGGGACATGCTGCAGGAATGACAGCAGTCACAGGAACAATGACACAAAAGGCAGAAGGTGTTTGTGGCTTTACCTACACGTCTTGTTTGTCAGGAGGGAGCTGACAGGCCTGCACTGTCAGGAGAGATTAGCACTGGGAGGCACTGCAGTGGATGGCAGCATTCACGGGCTTCTGCGGTTGAAGGGAAACCATCTGTTGGTGGGCACCAGTGTCAATACACTGGGAGGGGAAAGGAAGGGCTGGAAGAGATCCAGGGCCCTCTCTGCCCACGTTAAAACTGAGGCGCTTCCTCTGCCTGCCGGTCTGTCAGTGCCAATACGTTCAGTGTGTGTCTCACTAGTCTCACACCCATAGGAAGGAAAAAACAATGGATCCTGAGACCAGGGAGAAGAGAACTTCTCAGGCTCATTCTGAGCAGGGCACACAGACTGTCATATTTATGTCCCAACCTGAGTCCTGCACACCTGCTCCTCCCTGCCCCATGAGGCAGAAACAGGCAAGACCCTGCTGCTGCTTTTGGCTGCTCATGGCTCAGGAGCTGGCGGGTGGGGCACAGCGGATAAAGGAAAAGTCCTGAGGCAACACCTTGGGCTGGAAATAGCTTTACAGTGAAAAGCCGTACCTGTCTGTGCAAGCAGCAGTGCCTGTGGAGTAGAGCACAGCCACACCACGCAGGCATGTCCCACTAGTCGCAGTCTGAGGAGTCCAGGAACTGCTAGGCATTAGTCATCTCTTTAACATAGCTTTCGGCAGTTATGGTTTCTGGGTATGATTCAGTAAGTTTGCTTCTGTAACGTTCAGAATCTTAAACTAAATCTTTTATTTCAAAAACAAAATCAAAACATTTTTTTCAGGGAGAGAAGGTGGGCAGAAGATGGACATGTCCTTATTATCCGCTCCTTCCTACCTCCTCAGGCTGGATGGAGAGGGGAGAACAACAACATGGAAGAGTGTTGCCTCTGCTGGCTCACAGCCTTGTGGGTGTGGTTTGTAATCTTTACCTAGCCACACAACTTCCAGGAAGGATAGTTTTCGGGGAGAGCTCCATGTCATCAGCTCGTCATCCCCTTTCTCTATGCCCACACGCAACATGGTAGAACCAAGCAGGGCACTCATCTACAATAGAATATCAAGATGTCTGCCCTTGCTTCCTGTGCTGCTGGGAGAGGAGAAAAACAAGAAAGCAACAAGGTACAGTGAACCTTTGTAAGCCATCTGGTGCCTGTCCTTGCACTGTCAGCGGCATTTCAGAGACTTGCCTGAACCCCAACCTCATATCAATGGGACAGGTTTGGTCATCTGTACTGGAGTATAAATCAAGCAAAGTTTGATCCACAAGTAGACTGTGGCTCATTTCTGGGTTACGTTAAAATGTCACATGTGCACAGGAAGCAGGTGAAGAAGTTTTTTGAGGGAGGTGATGCCGAGGCAGAACTGACATCTAACCCTCTAAGGGAGATGCTCCCTATGGTAATGTCAGGAGCTACGGTGCTTCAAGGAAGGTATTGGTTCGGAAGATGGAAGAGACAATCTTCCCAGTAGCATTGATGGTGCCTTCACTGTCTGAACTGGACTCGGAGTCACTGCTCCCAGAGTAGGCACCCAAGCCAGGGAGGATGCCGATGCAGACAGCAGCAGGTGGGCAGTGGATGGAGGGTCCGCTCAGAGAAGGGCTTCCAAGAGACATGCAGGAGGGAGCCTCTGCAAAAGAGAGGATAGGAAGTTAGTCACCACTCTTCCTAAGGCTGAAAGGTCATCCCCAGGCCCTTGACACCACACTGGGGCTTTCTGAAAGAAAGAAAGAAAAAGAGCCCCAGCACTGCAGAACAACTGTATGTAGTCATAGGAAAACTTTGGGCATCTTCGTGTTACAGTCGAAGGAAAAACAGAGTTGGGACTTGGAGTCTGCCCACACTCCCTTGCAACCCACCAGTTCTGGGATGGGGAACAAGCCATGCAGAACCACCTATCAGATTTTGATTCCCTGTCTCCACAAATCACGGTATTACAGCAAGTGGGACTCAGGGCTGATGTCTTCTTAACTCTCTTGTGGCCCTCAGCAGGAGGCTGGATTAGAGACCACCTGTGAGCAGTACTAAGAATTCTATGATGCCATATTCAGGGACCAGAATACCAACTAGCAGTGATTAGTCATGAAGTTATAAATATTAAGGGCCATTTTCCCATGATGGGGAGACGAGCACCTCAGAAACTGACTTATCATCACTTTTGCTTTTAGTTCTTTTATGCTGAGAACCACTGAAGGAAACATAAAACCATGTTCAGTGTCACCACGTATCATGACATACATGGCTCTTTTCTTCTAAGGATATGCACAGTGATTCAGCTACTTCAATGGTAAAGGTCTCGATCTACAACATGTAAAACTTGGCAGTTAAAGGAAAAGTTAGGAGTCTGGAGAGATGGTTTAGAGATTAAAAGTACACATCCTATGCTCTTGAAGAGAACCTGAGTTCAGTTCCCAGCATTCACATCAGCCAGTTCACATACTGCAACTACCTGCAACTCCCACTTGGAGGACCTGGAAGCCCTCTGACAGCCTCCATGTTGCTGAATTCATGCTCACACACCCAGACATATACCTACACACACAATTAAAAACCAATATGTTTTTTAAAAATCAAACAAACCTAAACTGAGAATGGTACTCCATTCTTTCTTCTAGCCTCATTTAATCACTGTGACAACTTGTATGTAGGTGTTCTCTCTGCTTAGGGGAGTCAAATAAGTTGCTAGATAGGCTACAGTATAACACACTAAAATAAAGCTACAGCAGAAGATTCTGCACCAAAGTGATGCCAAAGCTCACTGTAACGCAAAGCTCAGTGTTCCTAAGTCACTGCCTGCAACTGACAAACTCTTTTGGGGTTTACCTTCTGCAAAATTACATCTCACTGTGCACATACCTCTAGAGAATGCAGAGGGCCATTGAATCTAAGGCTATACTGAGAGAGTAAGAGTTATCAGTTGTCTAGGACGCAGAATTCAGCTAAGGGTGTCTGTTCCTGTCTGGTAGGGAAGGGAGAAACTGCTGGAGATAAACTATACTCAAACATCTCAAAAGGCAGAATGAGGGCAGTGCTTGGGAGACACTGATAATGGTGACAAGAACGCAGCAGCAAATGTTTGCAACAAATATCAAAAAGCTAACTACTTTGAAGATGTAAAGAGCTCTTCTAATCTGTTAAAAGAAGAAATAAAACAAGCTGTGGGACTGGGGGAATGATTCAGGGATAGGTGCTTGCCCAGCATGTACTAGGGCTCTGGGTTTGATCCCCAGCACTGAAAAAAATAAAAATAAGGAAGCAATCAATCAACAACCAAAAAGCACAAAGATAAGGGTATGGCAGTGCACATTTATAATCCCAACAGGAAGGCTAAGACAGGAAGACTGCTTCAAGTTCAATACCAGCCAGGCCTCCAACAGAGTCTGTAATAACAGTAATAATCATAATCTCTCTCCTCTTTTGCAGCAGCAGCAGCGGCAGCATCCCTGGACAGCTCGGTTATACCAGAGGCCTTGTCTAGCATGGTCCTAGGTTTGATCCCTTGCACTGCAAAAAACTAGACATGGTAATTGTATTGGGTAGTTTTATGTCAAGCTGACACAGGCTAGAGTTATTTGAAAGGAGGGAATCTCAACTGAGAAAGTGCCATAATAAGATCTAGCTGTAGGGGTATTTTCTTAATTAGTGATTAATTTGAGAGTGTCCAGCCCATTGTGGGTGGTGCCATTATCTCTGGGCTGGTGGTCCTGTGTTCTATAAGAAAGCAGGCTGAGCCCGGCTTTGTGGCACACACCTATAATCCCAGCACTTGGGAGGCAGAGGCCAGCCTGGTGTACAAAGAGTCCAGGATAGCCAAGGCTACACAGAGAAACCCTGTCTCAAAAAAAAAAAAAAAAAAAAAAAAAGCAAGCAAGCAGGTTGAGAAAGCCATGGGCAGTAAACCAAAAAGCAGCACCCCTCCATGGCCTCTGTATTGGCTCCTGCTTCTGATGAACTGTTATATGGAAGTATAACCCAAATAAACCCTTTCTTTCCCATTTGCTTTTGGTGTTTCATCACAGAAACAGGAACCTTAAGACAGTAATGCATGCCTATAATCCCCAGTACTTGGGAAATAGAGGCAGGAAGATTAGAAGCTAAAGATTATCCTTGGCTACAAAGAAAGTCTGAGGCCAGCTTGACCTACATGAGACCTTGGTTTTGTTTTTGGTGTTTTTTGTTTGTTTGTTTTGTTTTTTAAGAAGACACAGATGACAGGAGCAGTTCACAGAACAGTAAAACTTGAGTTCTAAACACTGGAACAGAAATGATGTATTAGGAAGGAATGTATGAAACAACTCAAGGAAATTTGGCAATGACCTCCAAACTTAACCAACTATTGCAGAACATAGTCCTTGGAAGAAAATAACCACTATCTTTATCAGATCAGCTGTGGTTGCTTGCAAGAGACCATTCCAATCAGGCCTGTTGACTACTGACATTCCCTCAGAGCAGGAGAGGGTAGGGAGGGTCATTGGATCTCCCTTTCTAAAGGTGAAGGGTCCTTTCCAGGCCCTGGGCACTGTGCCAAGGCTTTCCCTGAAAAAGCTCCTGAGTAACAAAACAACCCAAATAATCACAGAAAGACTGTGGTCATCCTTGTGCTACAAAAGGAGACTTTGGCACTCCTCCCAGCCATATATAATTCTGCCTAACTGCACCGGGATACTGTGTGGGGATATTTAGAAGGTGCTAGAGGGCATAGGCTGGGGAAGGCTGAGGGAAGCTCTGCCTGTGCAGCGAAGGGAGGCAGGCCATCCATGCTAGGTGAAGCCTCCACCCAAGCCCCAGTGTGGCTGCTCTGGGACCCCTCATGCGCCTGCAGTAACCTCTCACCCATTCTCTGTAAGAAAGCCCAATAAACACTGGTTCTTCAGGGAGAATTCTGGTAGAATCTTACTTTGGTCTGTTGTTGGGGCCTTCTAAAATGGGCACAGATGTTGTTTATATTTCTACAGGAAAGGACTTCTCACAACATGAATAATGTTCTGAGAACTGTTTACAGCAGCAAAAGGAGGTGTCTACAGAGGCTGTGATGGTTAACTGTCAATTTGGCACAAACTGAATCACCTGAGAAGATAGAACCTCTACTGAGGAACTGCCCTCACAGATTGACTTGTGGGTATGTCTGTGGGACATTCTCTTAATTAATGATGGATGTGGGAGGGCCCAGCCCACTGCAGGCAGTGCCACCCCAGGCAGATGGCATACCAAGCATAGCCAGAAAGCCAGGGAGCACGGTGTCTCCTTGGCTCCTGCCTTTACTCCCGCTGAATTCCTGCCCTGACTTCTTATAAGGATGGACTGAGAACTGGAAGTGTGAGATCAACCTTTTCCTCCCCAGTTGGTTTGGTTGAAGTTTATCAAGGCAAAGAGCAGTAAACTAGGACAGCAGGCAGTGTCAAAAATAAAGACTCTTGGGTTGGGGCTGTAGCTCTGCATACTCGGTAGAAAGGCTCTGTGTTCCAACCAATAGGACTGTGGTAGAAGAGGGAAGGAAAGAATGACAAGTTTGTGTCTTTACTGGAGATGAATGGTCTATAAGATGTGCTAAATAAAAAGGGTGAATAAAAAAGGTGAGAAGTAGGACAATATATGCAATTTGGGAGAATCAGGAACATGCCCATGAACATATTATGACAAAGCCTGAAAACAAAACATGAGAAGCTGCAGCAGTGTGTGGCCTGGAAGAAACAGGTGACTAATGAGCAGGGGAGACTTACTTTTTATTATACTCCTTTTGCCCCCTTTTATAAATTATTATATACATATATTACTGAGTCAGACATTGTTTATAAAAGGCAAATATAAAAATTCAAAGAGCCTCCTGGCCATTTCAATCACAGCAGAATGGGGGAGGGTGAGATAACGGCAAAAATCTGATAGTTTTAATATTTGAGACATGACAATGAGTTGTATAATCCATTCCTTGAGTGTTTGTTATATTATTATGCACCACACAGAATGCTTTCAGAAGCAGAGAATAAAACAAAGAATCAAGTTTCCAGTGCTGAGGAGGGCTATAGCTGGCTTATGGAAGGACGGAGTGAAGTTCAGAGTTGCAGCAGGAATATGAACCACTTTGACACTGGAATCGCTTAAGTGAAAGGACCAGAACCTCCAATTATCTAGGAAGTTTCAAGAGAGAAAAGAGACTGCAACTCTGACAAATTTCATTCCAAAAGCAGTTAACTGCTCAAAGAGAACAAAACGGTGCCCTCTGATCTCACCATTTGAGGATGTTTCCTGCCAATTCCTGCCTTTGCTGGACCACATTGCCATATCAACTTAGCACAGGAAATTATGAACAGAGAATGTTCTTGGAATGCAGGCAGATGGAGAGAGTACATAGGCCACCTTGCATGTTTGCTGGCTCTGCTCAAGCTAATTTTCAGTGGGGGAGTTGAATTTCTGTCAGAATAGAGGCTACCTTCTGAGGACCAAGGCAAAGCCTTCCCCTGCAAAGGGCAAGACTGAAGCAAGCTTCAAGGGCAGTTGGTCTCTTCTAGGGTCTTTCCTCCTAGAAGAGAAAGGTATTTCTTGCCTAACTTATACAAGAATGCAGGGACAGGAAGGCAGCAGTTAGAATAAAAAATGTAAAACTGCTTCTGCATGTGGAGAATAGGTCTGGATGGAGACATAAGAAATGTACAATGGTGTTTCTCTGTGGAAATGAAAAAAGAGGGTGTGGGAAGAGGCTCTTTGTTCATGATCCTTTTTAAAGGTACAGCTACCATTCCTGGTAGTGTAGAGAAACAATTTAAAAAGCAGATAGTGTTTGTCGGAGAAAGAAGTAAATGTAAGCATTGTCTTACAGATGACCAAGTAAGCTGAATTTAGATCCTCAATCCCACAAGTGGAACTAAAAAACTCTTGAATTCCTCATTCAGGCCCAAGAGTACTCCCCTTTACTTAAAATTTCATGCTACCTAATAAAGAGGCAGATTTCATTACATAAAAAAGTCATTACCTTCAAGGTAATGAAGACTCCTGAATACCATTAGACTCTAGGCTTAGCCCAATCCAACCATATCAGCAGGAGCTTGGCACGCTATCTCCCACAGGTGAAATCAAGAAACTTGACATTTGGCAAGACAGAAGAAACCTTTGTGAGCAGAGGTCATCTGACTAGGGATTATAAGCACTCCTGGGCCAATTCAATTGTTATTTGTCAGCACTACTGGTTTGTAACAGACTACTTTTGTAGGGCAGCTGACATATTCGAAGTATAAGTTCCTAGTTAACCTAAGAGTTTGGCAGGCTTGTTTAAAGAAAAATAATGCACCTCTTTACATAAGATGCAGTGAGTCCTGTCCATCAAGAGTAGAATGAAGGGACCACACCCACCTTGAGTCTTGTCATCTGGGCCAGGGTCTGATTTCAGTCTCTTCACACTATTGCTACTCTCTGAGCTGTAATAAAAAGCACAGTGAATTGAGCTACATTGAATCTTAGGAATCAACACCTAGAAAATCAGGACACCACAAATATTTACGAGAGTCTGGGGCAGTCTCAAGGAGCTGGGGTGACTGGGGTGAAAATCCCTCATTTCACTTCCTAACCTCTTCCCAAATATAACATCTGTTAGAAACCCAAGGACAGAGCATGCAAGCTTTGCCTTTCTGTCATCTTTATCATTCAACTCGGGTAGAACCACTGACAGATTTCAAGAGTAATCACAATGACAGAAATTTAAGGAAATATTTCTGATAACATGCAAAGTCACCCAGAAGATTTTCACTAAAACATTATATAAAGAATACGCTAAAAAAAAGATTACGTTTCAATGGAGAGAGGTATTATACCAGTGGAAAAGATGGTGATGTAAATCTAAACAGGTTGTCTCATATATGTGGGCCAGAGTCTAATTTGTGGCATAAAGCACAATAAGGTCTGGGACAATAGTAGTACATAGAAGAGAGTGAATGTGGCACAGGATCAGAAGTCCCTTTGGAGGGATGAGGTTGTACCCACAGCTTCTCAATAGTAGGCAAGTACTTTAGCACAGACCTACAGCCCTGGCCCAAGGTCTTCTGTGTGCACACTTTTGTAAGATAGCTATTTAGCTTTGCTGAGTATGCCAGCCTGCTAAGTTTCAAGGCCTATCACTAGAAGAATAGAAACAAAGTATACATAATGAAAAAAAAAATTAAGGTCTTATTCATTTTTTTCCCCAAAAGCAAGAATATAAGCAAAAAATACTTTCAAAACAAAAAAAGAGAGGCTTGGAGATGTAGTTCAGTCAGTAGACTGTGGCCAACACCCTGGGAAAACTGTGGGTTCAACAACCAAATTAGCATAAACCAGGAATGGTAGCACACCCCTGTAATCCCAGTACTTAGGTGGGGTAGGAGGATCAGAAGTCCAAGGTCATCTCTGGCTATATAGTGACTTTGAGGACAAACTGAAATCCATATAGCCTGCTCTATAAATAAATAAATAAACAAACAAAATAAAGAACAAAAGTAAAAAGACAATACCAAGATGGCAGAAATTATATTTTGAAATCTGAATATAGACCACACAAACTAGTAAAAAACAGATTAAGTAAATATATTTTAAGACATTTAAAGGTGTTTATCTACAAACTTAATAAAATGAAAACAAAACCGTAAAAACTTAATACCCTGAAAGATTATAACTAGAAGTATGGATAAAAAGAGGATCAAGGCAAATACTAGCATGGAAAAGGCTGTGGTATGGTGATGCCCATTCTTCCTTGTCAACTTGACTACACCTGAACTAACTAAAATCCTGGTATTCTAGTTACTGTCCTATTGCTGTACAGCAGCACCAGAGCAACTCTTACAAGAAAGCACTTAGAGGAGGCCTTGCTTACAGTTTCAGAGATTTAGCTCATTATCATCATGGTGGGGAACATGGCTCTAGAGCAGTCACTGAGAGCCACATCCTGATCCACAGGCAGCGACAGAGACAGGAATAGAGAGACACAGATTCTCCTCACTCACTTAGAACATTAGCTTCAGGAACAAGGACACAGTCTAAGAGCACACCTATATATGAGCACTTGGGAGGCAGAGGCAGGTAGCAAGAGCAGTTCCAGGCCAGCCAAGGTTACACAGTGAGACTCTGCCTTAAAATAAAAATCATGATATACAAACCACAATTACACAACACAATTATGCTATAAATTAGTAAGGAAAAAAAATAAAGACTGTATTAGATAGTAATATATCTGGAGGAATATTTTAGAACCAAGTGAAGTATGAACAAGTTAACTCAATATTAAAAATTTTAAATATATTTTAACATTATTCCTGAGGCAAAGAAGAAATCACACTAGCAATTTTAAATACACAGAAGGAAATATAAAGCTGTACTCAATGAAATCTGAAAGTAAATAGCCTTTAGTGCCTCTAATTGAAAAGACTGAAAATGAATGAGCGTGGGCATCCCACAGGAATTTATAACAATAAATGTTAAGTGTAAGCTTGAAAAGAGCAAAGATGATTTCTTTAAAGATAAGCAGGTTGTTTTGTTTTTGATGCTACATACACACTCTGGGTGCTTTTCACAGGGAATCTGAATTGTCCACACAACTTTAATGACTCGGAGTCCCACACTTTAAATTTACCGAACCAGAATTAGTGTGAAGGCTAGGACAAATTCTCATATTATTTTAATAAATTAGGGCAGGGAAGATCAGAAATTCCTGCCCTAAGAGCCTAATGTGCCACCTTGCTGTGAAAGCCACATTAAATGATGTACTTTGAAAACCCAAGGGAGCCTCCATACCGATGAGCAAATAAGCTAACACGGCCCTCCCTAGATATGATAGAAAGCTAATCAAGGGAGACAGTTGGAAAACCCACTTGGCAACAGCAGGAGTACCCAAGGGCTAACTGCCCACCGGGAGAGCTCATCAAACTGGCCCATGTCTGATTCCTTGGAGCTGGTGGACTTGAATGCTTATGTGGAGTATTAAAAGATTCCTGGTTTGTTAAGGGTCCTCCTCAGACGACGGATCCTCCCCTGCCGCTGCTGTACCATGATGACATTTTTACATGTGCTCAGTGTTCCTAGGAACATCTGCAGCAGATAGATGTGCCAAACCACAAGACTGCATCAATACACTCTATTCAAAACATGTGGCTCGTTGCCAATACACCATATTGATTTTCCTAATAGACTGCACTTAACATCATTTCGCCCACGGTCTGGTTGGTCAAGCTGATTCAATCATTCTGGTGCCATTTCAGGATTTGAAAAGGGAAGAGGAAACATGACAAAGACTTATCAGAAGCTACGGTAGTGCTACCCCCGCATCAGTTAAAGTGAGCTGTAGTCAGGCCTCTAACGCCGTCACAGCTGCCATGTTCACTCAATGCCTTTGTAACAGCTGTTCTCTGGATTGCTTTCTCCCTTGCCTGCAATCAGAGCCCTGGTGCTCTATCCCATCAACATCTTTCTAAGCCCTTCTCTAACTTCCGGGCAGAGCTGTGCTCCTCCACCCTGTCATCCCTCACTAACAGTCCTGAGGCACTTGCTGCCTCATTTGCCTTGAGACACAGAAGCTTAAAACACTGAACTCTTGCTTTGTTACTGTCCAACCTTGGACAAAAGCTCTTCACGTCTCCAGTTGTCTTTCCATCTGTAAAACGGGTCATAATAAATGACATTCTGCGGAACTGGTGAGAGGAACCTGTGAGACCATTAGAGGAAGTCTAACATCTGGCAGGTGCTCAATGAAAAGGAGCTGAATGCCAGCTGAATGAGTGATTCAGTCAGTCTAGGGTCAAAGGCTATAGAGACACTAACTCTGGCAGGGGAGAGAAAGGCAAGCACACTACAGCATTGTCACAGCATCACGATGAATAACCATTCGTTCTGGGTGGCATTTCAAAGTATGTGGCCAGAGGGAGAGTTACACTGTGCACTCACTGACCTCTTATGCTTCACAGCTCCTGCCAACAGCTTTGCCTGGGAGAACTTGTTCTTGGTTTCTATGGGTTTCACAGACAGCTTCTTCTCTACTTCCTTATTTTCTGCAGAAATTCCAACCTTGTTGAGATTACTGTGAGTTACAGGTTAAGGATCAAATTAACCAAAAGGAATAAACACTATAAAGCAAAGGTAAATCCAGAGGACAACAAATATAATCCACAGGCTCCTTGGCAGAACTTAAACCAGAGACCTGCCTGTCTTAGCCTCCCCAGTGGTTGGGATATAGGCCTAACCCACCAGATCCCATGTGTTTGTGAACATGTGTATGTGAATGAAGGCATGTGTGTGTCACTATGTGCATGTGTGGAGGTCAAAACAATCTCAGGACTTGTGCTTGAGACTTGTTTCACCAAGTAACCTCCTATATCAGACTCCTGAATGTGCCCAGCCCTGCTCATGCTTTTGAAAACAGCCTTCAGGCTCCTGGGTTGTGTTTGCGGTGGTCCTCATTTAAAACCTTCCTGGAAGTACGTGGATGTGCTGCACCAGGACAAGCTGATCCTCATGATTCACAACTCAGTGTCACCGACAGTCATGAGGACCCTCTGCAAAACTCAATTTCACCATGGGAGGTGAGGCGTATTTCTAAGGAAGTCATATAAATTTTCAATTTCCTTTATATTCCTTAAGATCTTTGTTTTGTGGCTGGTAAGATGGCTCAGGGAGTAAAGGCACTTGCTGCAATGCTTGAGTTCAACCCCCAGGTTGAACTCTACCCATGGTAGAAGGAGGAACAGACTCCTACAAGTTGTCTTCTAACTTTCCACATGTATCTCACACACACACACACACACACACACACACACACACACACACACACACACACACACACGGGGGGGGGGGAAGGCAAGCATGATCTGATGGTGCAGGCCTATATTCCGGTTACTTGAGAGGGCAAGCTCTACCCTGGGTTAGAGTGATCAAGCCTGGGAAAGTTAGAAAGATCCCCTCTCACAATAAAAAGTGGAAAAAGGCTGGTAATATATGTCAGTGTAGAGAGAATGCTTAGCATATGTAAGGTCCTAGGTTTACTCTCCAGTACCACAAAAAGGAGAAAAGACCCTAAGCAGAGTACTTGTCACATCACACTCATGGCTAGCTCACAGGGTTTATCACTCCTGCTGTTCTCTTCACTAGCACCTTCCATTTTAGGCTTCCTCACAACTTACTAAGCAGGTAGATATCCGACATGGTGCAAACTATTAGGATGTATGAGTGCCTTACTGGACAACAGTGACATCTAGTGCCCAAGAAATCCAAGACACAACCTTTGAAAAAAAAACTGGGTACTGGACACAGGGATCAAACTCGACACAGGGATCAAACTCAGGTCATCAGGCCAGATAGCAAATATCTTCACCGACTGAGCCATTTTGCCAGCCCTAAATCTTTATTTTCTTAAATTACATTTAAACACACACAGAGGGAGACAGGATGCATGTATTCCAACAAGTGTATAGAGGTTCAAGACTTCTGGGAGTCAGTTTTCTCTTTCTACTAGATGGCTCCCAGGGATAAGGCCATCAGGGTTTATCAGCTGAGCAATCTTCTCAAGCCCTAAGTGTTCACTTTTATAAGAGGGAAAAATGAAAGAAACAGATTTAATTTTCCTAGTAAAAATGTCAAAACCATTAGCACACCGCCGTTCCTACTTATAACTGTCACTAAGGCACAGAGCTAAAAAAAAAAAGCACACCAAAACATGATGTATTTTTAATAACAATATAGATTTAAAAAGAAAATATTTAACTTTTTATGTTTTTAAAGTAGAGAAAAAGGCCAGCTGGTGACAGCAAGCCTGACAACCCAGGTGGTTCCTGGAATCCACGTGGCGGAAGGAGTGAACTGACTCCCACCAGCTGTCCTTTGCCCTACCTTCACACGCACGCTCTTACTCAACTAATAAATGTTTTTAGAAGTTAAAGCAAAGTTCCAAGCTTTGGAAGGGAGAAAGTAGTGCTATTTTTTCATTCATATCCAAACCCCTCTCCCTCTGAAAACAAACATATTTCAAAAATTTTAGACTATTAGATGAGCTACTTTCTGGCTCTTTCCTTCCTTTTAGTTGGAAACTGAAGGGCATTTTACTCGCAGCACCACTGTCTAGAATGTTCCTCTGGTAGACAATTATCTACTAGTCTACTAAAATAAAAATACTACTACTAAAATAATTATCTACTAAAATAAAACAATTTATGTGAAAAGTGTAAAAAAGCCTGGTCTGAAACATGATACAGAAAGAGCTGCCTATCTCTACACATCAACTCGTATTACTATTCTAGAGTCTTCAGGGCAGGGTGGAGGTTCAGAAGAGTCAATTTCAAGTTCACCGCTGAAGGTGAGGGCAACTCTGCGTCATCTAGCCTCAGACTGCACCCAAATGCCACTGACAGAAGCAAGGCTGGCCGCCAGTACTCATGCTCCCAGTGCTGACTGACACTAAGTCCAGAGCCTCTGCCCACATCACTGTTTAATGGACCTACTATACCCGCTCTGCTGGAAAACACCAGTTAGCACAAATATAAAACCCTACCATCAAACCAGGCATGGTGGCAGACAACTTTAATCTAAGCTCTGAGGAGGCAGGTGGATCCCTGTGAGTCCAGCCTTGTCTACACAGTGAATTCTAAGCCAGCCAGGGCCTCACACTGACTGTCTTCCCATCAATTATCAATTCACAGATGAAGCATGTTCAAACAGAACAGTGAGTTTACTCAACTTATAAACTTGAAATACCCAAATAAGCTGCCTCACAGGAGGATAAAAATTAGGATGGCCTACCAGTAGCTCTTGTGTTTATTGAAAAAGTACTACATTCTAGGCATTGGGAAAAAAAATCAGTTATTCTGGTTGTTACAGCACTTATTTTACATTCCAGCAGTAAAGAGGTAAAATGAGCCAAAGCAAACAAATGGAAATTTCCTCTATTTAAAACAAAATTATGGGGCTTGGGGTGTAGCTCAGTAGTAGAACATGTGCTTAGAATGTTTAAGTCCCTAGATAACACTCTAAATACCACCAAATGGTATTACAGACAGCAGTCAGGAGCTGCAACTACATAGAGTGCTTTAAAAAAGGAAGGCAGCGCTGAGACCTAAGCCAGGAAATGCAAGCCTTGGGAAATCTGAGGGAAGAACACTGCACATTGAGGAAATCATGAATCTGAGGCCTTGAAACGTAATCCATTTGATGAAAGGGAAACCTAAAGGCCAGAAGCTAGCGTACAGTGAACATGAGGAAGAGTAGCTACAGAACACCAGGGGCAGATGATTTACCCTAAGTCATGCAAAGCTGGGTCACATTTGATCAAGGAATGCTGACTTGAGCTAGGCATGGCAGTGTACATCTTTAGTCCCAGCACTCAGGAGGCAGAGGCAGGTGGATCTCTGTGAGTTCAAGGCCAGCCTGGAATACAACTCTGACTGAGTTCCAGTCTAGTCAGAGCTAACAATGAGATCCCTGTTGAGGGAGGGGGAGGGGTCTACTTTAGACTAAATGTCACAAAGATCACTAGTATATTTCAAATAGTTAAGCCACATGATACCATGTAACTTTCAGAATTTCACATTTCTGCTCAAAGACTACATTGTTGGGAATAAAAGTAAAAATGGAAACAAATTAGTAGTTATTCTAGACATACAGAAGAAAATGCAGACTGACAAGAAAGACAGCAAGATTTAGACAAATTTGGAGTACCTTTGTAAGGAATTTTGGCTAAGGCACAGTAGAGAAGACTAAAAGATCAGAAAAAGACTCTAGTAGAGGGAAATGTGATTAAGAGCCAATGTGGTGTGATCTGAGAATTTTTCATGAGCTAAGTTAGACTTGGAGGTACCTATAAGACATTCAAAGGCATGTAGAATGTGTCTGTAACTCCAACACTCAAGAGGCAAGAGAGTCACAACTCTGAGGCCAACCTAATCTATGTAGTGAGACCTTCTCAGAAAAAGGGGGGGAAAGGTATACAAGTAGATGCTTCTAACAAGGCAATATTAAGTCAAAGTGAAATGATCTTCATGCTTCCCTAAGAAAAATGATCCTTCATGGTTTCCACTACAGAAATAGTCTCTGTATGGGAGGATTGTCTAATCTTGCTAAAAACAGAAGAGTGAGAGGAATGTTTCCAAACATGCCTTTTTTAGATCTGGGGAGATGGCTCATGAGTAAAAGCACTATTTGGGCAAGCATGAGGACCTATGTTCAAATCCCAAGCACCTGTGTAAACCCAGGCAATGGTGGAGACAGGCAAATCCTAGGAGTGTACTGGACAAACAGCTTAGCTCTTACAGCAGGACCCACGTTCAATAGAGGTCCTATGTCAAAGAAATAAAGCAGGAAGTGAAAGAGCGGGGCAGAGGATATGATTATCTTTGACTTCAGCAGACATGTACTGTGCACACACATGCTTATAAAAGATCATAAACATGCCCTTTTAAACCTCAGGAGCCAATTTCTCCCCAGTGAGACTGGCTACACTGCCCATCTGTCTAAGTCTAATCCTACAAGGCAAGAATACCCTGCTACTGACCCTGAGAATTTATGGCCACTTAATCCTGGAAAATGAGGAATGTTGATTACAACAGATGTGCACGTGCAACACACCCCACCGATCACAGCCAATCATTCAGAGTCACAGGGACACCAGTGCTAACAAGCTGTCAGGACTAGGTAGAAGGACACTTCCTATTCGTGAGGAAAAGGAGTCATTTCTCTCTAAGCACAAAGGATATTCTGTACTCCTTCAGTTCTTCCAGTTCTTCTTCTCGTCGCTGCTTTTCTATCAGTTCCTGCTGCCGAGAAACCTCATCAAGGAAGTTGGTCTCATCTTCATCTAAACCTCTTACCATGTTTTCTGGGGAATTAATTGAACAAAGAGTACTAAGAAGCCTACAAGAAACATAGTCGCAAATGGTAGCTCAATATCCAAGTGGGTACACTAGTAAGGGGAACAGGGACTATTTTGGACATGAACTCAATGGCTGGCTCCTTCCTGAGGGAGGAGCAGCCTTGCTAGGCCACAGAAGAGGACATTGCAGCTAGTCCTGAAGAGACCTGATAAGCTAGAGTTAGATGGAAGGGGAGGAGGTCCTCGCCTATCAGTGGACTTGGAAAGGGATAGGGAGATGAAGGAGGGATTGGGGGGGAGGGTAGGGAAGGGGCTATGGCTGGGATACAAAGTACATAATCTGTGATTACTATAAAATAAAAATGTTAAAAATTTAAAAAAAAGAACCTTGATGGAAGAGCAAAAAAAAGAAACATAGTCTTCTTTCATTTTTCCTTTCCTACATTTTTAAAAAGATTTATTTATTTATTTATGTGTGAGTGCTGTGTCTATGTATACACACGTGCCATGGCACACATGTAAAGGCCAAAGGACAACCCTTGGGAGTCGATTCTCTTCTTCCAACTGTGGGATCTGGGGATCAACTCAGTTTGTCAGTTCACTCAAGTACTTGTTCCCACCGGGCCATACCGCTCGCCCTTTTCTGTTTTAAATCAGCAGCAGATTCTTCAGGCAATTAAGAGAACTGTTAAACAGCATGGCTTTTTTTTTATAAACAGCATGGCATAGAATCAAAGCATTTCTCCATTACTAGATATTAGCATGGAACTTAAATGGTACCTTAAGCTCTAAGTACAAATGTTCACTGTGGCTTATAAGGCAGAAGATGGTCTTTTTTCCACTGAATGTACTCCAGGAAGCTGGATAATCAAGATTAATTCTACTGCTAGTAACACTGAGGCCAAAGTATGTCAAAAGGCCCAGTGAGTCCCTGAAATATGGTTTTCTGGAGCTTACTGAATTTGAACTGCTCCTCATACTCCTGCTGCTTCCTGTCTTTCTGTTCCTGCAGCCGCTCATACAGAGACCGGGGGTCATAAGCCTCCTCCGGACATTCTGAAAGAAAGACGGGATAAAGGAAACACAGAATTTTGGTTGTTTCATATTATTTTGGAATCACAGAGTTGGAAAAATGGGTAAGTCTCTAAACGGTCTGAGGTGAAAATAACACTAAGCCTATAGAGTCCCTTTGCACTTCAGACAGAAGAGGCAGGCAGTTTTCAAAGGCAGCCATCAGTGCCACGTTGTTAACTGCATGAGCAGCCAGTCCAAACTTAGCAGCAGCATCCTCGATTCAAACTGTGCTTCCGCCTATAACAAGGAAGAGATCAGCAGAATCTCCTGGAAGGCACTGTGGTGGGGAGAAGAGAGCAAATATGGAGTACTGGCTCTGCTGTGGAGACTTCACACAGGCTCCTTCATCCTGTGAGCCTGATTCCTAAACTCTAGTGAGGACAATTAGCACCTTCTTGGCAGGGCTTTGAGAGGATTAATGAGTTAAATGAGGAGCTGCAACAGTGGTTCAGCAGTTAAGGAAGCTGGTTGCTCTTCCAGCAGACCTGGATTCAATTCCCAGCACCCACACGGCAGCTCCCAACTGTCTATAACTCCAGTTTCAGGGCATCTGACATCCTCATACAGACACACATACAGACAAAACACCAATGCACATAAGAATAAAGAAACAAATCATTTTAAAAAAATGGCTTAATAAGTGATGTCCAACTTGAGGTCAATATACCTTCTGGGTCTTCTGGTTTTCTGACTTTATCCCATTCTTCTTGCCTCCTTTTGCGCCGCTCATCTAGTTCTGCCTCAGACACAAACCTTTTTTTGATGACGAGGTTACCATCATCCCCTCCATCCATAATGGAATAGGCTACAGGGGAAGAAAAAAAAAAATCAAAGGAAAACTACAATTAAAATTCTTAAGAGAAAAATGGGGATGTAGCTCGGTTGGTATGCTGCTTGCCTGGTTTAGTCCCCAGCACCACATACACTGGCTGTGGTAGTGCACATCTGTACTACAACACTTGAGACCTGGAGCCTTTTACATGGGCGCTATCCCGGCTTATCAGGCAGTAAACATCTGTGCTATCCACAGTCAGCAAGATGTTCTGGGACCATTCTTATAAGACAGTGTCCCACAGTATGTCACACTGTGGGTATTTCTGTAGCACCACTCTAGACAAATGGGCCTTCTGGGGACCACACTGGTTCTTATCACGTATCCAGCTTTATGGCTGTAAAGCTTGTCACTGCACCATCATTCAGTTGCTGTCTCAAGAGCATGACACTACCTTGATTTACCTGTTCTTGCTTCCACAGCAGATTCTAATGGAGATTCGCAGGTAGTCAAGAAGCCTTAGAAGTGAAGTCAGGTCTTCGCGGCAGGGAAGTGACAGGTCTAGGCACACAAAACATGAATGCAAAGAGTGAGAGCAGAAGAGCGCGGCTCTCCTAACTTTCTGCGCCACACTCTAAGGTATTAAGCAGATGCTGCTGTTGGCCCTGACCTTCCTCCCTGTGATTCAGTGGCCACATCTGTGCCATTGAGGATTCTGACTTCAGGCTTTCCTTCTCCTACCCCTCCAATCCCTTTATGAATATCCTAATATACAGAAACACCAAACTTCCTTTCTACTCTTTCCTCAACTCTTCAGAGAAACAGGGAGAAGAAAATAAAAGACAGGAAAGTTTTATTCCTCTTAAAAGTCAACATTTTGAGCTGGGGACGTAGCACAGGGCTACAGCACTTTCCTAGCATGTTCAAACCTTGGGTTGCTGTTTTTAAAATTTTCTTCTGAAGAATTACGGTTAATCATCTACTCAGGCATGTTTTGTGTTCTCTACAACATCACTACCCACCAAGGAGGCACAAATACAACCCAATGTCTATTCCAAGATGACCTTTGACTACCCAAATAACTGTTCATTAGAAACTAAATCTGGGGCTAAAATAAATGGCTCAGTGATTAAGATCTCTGACTGCTCTTCCAGAGGATCACAGCTCAATTCCCAGTCCCTACATTTTGGCTTACAATTGTCAGCAATTCTATTCCCAGGGGATCCAACATCTTTTTCTAGCAGACATACATGCAGGCAAAATACACCAACACATAAAATAAATAATAGTAAAAAAGTCTCAAAAAGCAACCAACAATTTGAAGCTCTTCCCATGTGGTATAGACTTTTTGTGTGTTATCAGATTTCTATGCATACAGATCCTATAAGAAAGACTCTTGTCACAGCTGAAGCTGAACCCCAGGTTCAGTAATCTATTCAAAGTATACAGGCAGCAAATGGTGTAGTTGAGAATCAAATCCAAGCCTGACATCTAATTTTCATATTCTTGGCTAGGTATGGTGACACATGACTGTAATCCCAAAACTCAAGAAGACTGAGGCAGAAGGGTCATGAGTTCAAGATGAGCCTAGAATGCACAGCAAGTTCAAGGCCAGCATGTACTATATAATGACACCTTCTCACATACACACACATAAAAAAAAATCACATTTTTATCCACTTCATCATATTTCTCCTCAGAAACCACATATTGTTAGCTAAAACAAAAACATGGCTAGATATGGTAACTAATACTTGTAATCTCAGCACTCAGAAAGTTAGGGCAGAAAAACAGGGTAGAGGCCAGTCTCTGCTACACAATGAGATCTTATTTAAAAACTAAGGGGTGGTGTCTTACTATTCTATTGCTATAACAAAAACAAAACAAAAACAAAAAGGAATAATCAAGGCAACTGACAGAAGAAAAATATTTTAATTTGGGGCTCAGGGTTCCAGCAGGTTAGAGCCCGTTGACCATCAAGGCAGGGAGTGTGGCAACAGGCAGGCAGACGTGGTGCTGAGGCAGTAGCTGCGGGAACTTACATCGTGATCTGTAAACACAAGGGAAAGAGCTAACTGGGAATGTAGAGGGGCTTTTAAACCTCAGAGCTCATCTCCAGTGACACACCTCCTCCAACAAGGCTACACCTCCTAATCCTTCCCAAACAGTTCTGCCAACTGTGGACCAAGATTTCACATATATGAGCCTCTGGGCCATTCTCATTCAAACCGCCACAATTGGGTAGGGAGTTCAGAG
>CM053744.1:32089321-32521739 GCA_028658305.1 Pachyuromys duprasi
CACTCCCTCCCTCATCTCCCTCCTCCCCACCCCTCCAAGTCCACCAACAGGGGAGGACCTCCTCCCCTTCCATCCAACCCCAGCTCATCCTGTCTCCTCAGGGCTGGCTGCAATGTCCTCCCCTGGGATCTAGCCAGTCTGTCACTCAATGTTTTTGTTTATTAAAGATAAAAAAAAATGGAATCAGGGCATTAAACCCAAACATTCAAAACAGGAAAAATCATCTTAGCCTGAATCCATCCTACTGCTGAGGTTTAGTTGAGAAACTTGAGAATTGTGAAAATTACTAGAAAGAAAACTTGAGTAAACTAAGAGAAGCCTGTTCCCCCACCTGGGCTTCTTCAGATGTAGCTCCACCCAAGGCCTCCAACCAGATGCTTAGGACAAAAGCAAGATTACCCTGTCTCTGTGACTTTGCAAAATTCCTCAAGCTGCTCTTTGGAGCAATCTCTTAGGAAACAAGAACCAACGACTTATGAAATGAACCCAGCAGAGAGTGTAAACTATGTAGATACTGGTGAAATAAGCTGGACCCTTGCTTCCCCCTATCTACTGTTTGCTGTAACTCTCCCTACTCTTCCTTCTCAGCCTGTCTCATCCTGTCTCCTTTCCTTCCGATACTATTTCCTAGTAAATAACTCACAACAGGACAGGCCCTTTCAGACTCTACCTAACATCACAATCCATCACACACACCAAGGAAACAATCAGCAATTTCTCTTTTAGACCTTCAAGATGGGCCACTCTACTCTCTTTCTAGCCAGCCAACTCCCTCTCAACCTTACAGTTCTTGCTCTGAAATCTGTTGCTATGAATTCCACACATAAATTTAATCTTCAAGATGACAAAAGCTGAGTCTTTTCCAACACGATAATGCTTCAATTATAAGAAGCTAACTCCTACTCCTAACTTGCTGCTTTTCCAAAGGAAACAGCCAGTATTTTAATCCTACAAGACTGAGAGAGATGTCTTTCACAGCAGTGGAACTTGCCTAGCCTGGTGGCACATATATGCCTGTAATCCCAGCACCTGAGGGACAGATTACAGAAGGATCAAGAGTTTAAGGCCAGCCTTGAATACCTGAGACATACTTCAAAAACCAGGCCAGCAAAAAGCCTCACAGAGTAAAAATGTGTGATGCCAAGCCTGATGACCTGAGTTTAATTCCCAGAATCCACACAGTGGAAAGAAGAATGGACTCCAGCAAGCTGTCCTCTGACTTCCATATATGAGTGCATGTACAAAGACACACATTTAAAAAGTGGGATGATGAGTGAGTAGCCAACTTCTGAGTATTCTCGATAATATTCAGAATACTCCTCCAAAAAAGTCAGGTCTTTCAAGAATTATAATCTTCTTTCACAGCCATGTAGCTTGAGAATGGCAGCTCAACCTGTAATCCCAGCAGAGGCTGACACAGGAAGATTCTTAATGCCAGGACAGCTTGCGCTATATGACTTTGTTTCAGAATAAACAAAATACTGCAAGGCAAGCTAGCTTAACTTTAGACACCTTTCAATATAACCTACTCAATTTAAACCAATCTACACCAAGTGCCTTCTGTTGTGCTCTTATTAAGGTGGGCACAGGCAAGGAAAAAGACCATTGGCTCTGACAGCAAGACACTTAAGTTCAAATTTTGGTTCTGCCAGGGTAAGAACTTGGTACAACACTGGGCCAATTCTTCTGAGCCTTGATGTCCTTATCCCGAGATCATGGCCACCAAAGGTGACCAAGACAGCACTGTACAACACAAAGTCTTTGTGTGGAAAAACAAGACAATTCATGTAAAGCACTTGGCACAGTATTTGGCACATTTCAAAATGCTTTGAAAGGCTTCCCATTACCATAAGGAACGCTGGACTGGGTACAATGGTGAAAGAAACTGTGTGTACTCAAGGAATGTAAAGAAATCGGTCATAAACAAATACAACCTTCTAAGTGGGAAAGGGACCACATCAAACTGAGAAGTTAGAAAACACATATAACTTTAACGTACACATATATAATCCTTTTCATGTAAGTTGGTAATTTGACTATTTGCCCAACACTGGGCTAGACTTTATGAAGTTCACGAAGGAAGTTAAGGTCAATACTCTTGGACTTAACCCGGATAATATGGTACATAATAAACTACCAAAGTGAACAGTACAGGCAGAACCATGAACTGCAGGACACATATATGGATGGTTTCCCAGGCCTTGACATACACCCAGATTCATTTTCTTTTATACCTTTATATCCCTCCTATTGCCTAGTTCTGTTGTTTCTATCTCATAATGACCTCTCATTAATCTTCCCTTTTTGTGGGAAGTGGGCCCCTTCCTTTATAATTCTTTTTTCAGGTCATCCTGCATGGACTAGTTAAAAAGTATTCCATAGGTAGTTTCTATTCTAGCTTCTTTTCAATTCATTCTTCTCATTATTAATCTAATGGTCTTTCTAAAAGGTAAACCTGCCTACTACTGTACTACTTAAAATGGCCATATTATCACCACTACCCCCTTACACACAAGTACAAAAATCAAAATGTTAAATGACATTGCCAAAAATACCTCTCGTTGGTGAAATTACCATGTGGTTGAAAGTCACTCACATCAGAGTAAAGTCCATTTTCATTTGTGATTCCTTTGACTATTTCACACACACCCCACCTTCCTAACTTAACTTGTAACAATCTCTCCACATATGGCACTGGAAAGCCACACTGCACATCTCAAAACCTGTCTCATCTCTCTGCAGGCTTTGTCCAGGCTATTGCCTCTACCTTGCTTCATCTTCAAACCTCACATGAACTTCTCTGCTCAGACTCAGAATGAAGATCCCTACCTCTAAGAAGCTACCCATGTCCCTCTAGAGTAGTGGATGCATACTTTCTTTCCTGTGCTTCTGTCTCAGACATTTAAAACTTTAGAAAGCATCCATTAACTATGTTTTACCACTGCTGAATGTTCGTTCCAACAGCTCTTTAAACACCAGTGTGGAGCATGTCAGGTGTGTAGTAACTATTTACTAAATAAACCAACCACTAGGAGGAGCTAAAGAATCTGAGCAGGGAAAAATGCATTTGATGAATATTCCTAAATACTGCCCAATGTTAAGTTTAGCAACAGAGGCCATAACAAGGATTTATTACATTTTCAGTGTCTCAAGGAATTCTTGTTCAAATATCAGCCAACTTTGGGCAACAGGAAACACAGAACCAAAACTAAACAACTTTGTTACACAACTGAAACCATCTTTCAAAAAATAATTCTTGTGACCTTTAACTCAGTAATTCTCAACCTGTGGGTTGTGACCCCTTTGACATTTTATCTCCAAAATGTGTACATTACAATTTATAACAGTATCAAAATCATAGTTATGATCTAGCAACAAAAATGATATTATGGTTGGGAGTCACCACATGAGGAGCTCTATTACAGGGCCGCAGCATTAGGAAGGTCAGAACCACTACAACTTGTATGGGGCCCTCAGTGAGCTGGCTCAGTGGGTAAGAGTTTGCTGCGTAAACCTGATGATCTGAGTTTGACTCCGGGAATTCAGGTGGAAAGAAAACAAACTCCAAACTCCCGGAGTTGCCCTCCGGGTGCTGCCAAATGTATGCACCTACACCCCTGCAGTCACACCTCTCTTTCCCCTCCTCTCCCTCTCTCTCACAATCAATTGAAAATATTTAAAGTTTATTTTTAAATTACATTGAAAAATGACCCTTTTTCTTCAGAGTCCACACCAGCCATTCAGTCTGCAATACAGAAGTGACCCATACCCACAATGTACTGACCCTCTTCTGAGGTAAAGAATTTGGGGATTTAAATTGCACTGACTTCTAATTCCTATTGCTTAGCCAATTTTTCATGTACTTTTCTAAAATAAAGACTTTTTCTAAAATAAATAAAGATAAGCAGACAAAGAATCAAGGGTTATGGGGGTCTAACTATCAAGATCAACATAAGACTGCAGGGAATTGGCAGTGGAAGGCTTAGTTTGTCCTTCCTGTGTTCAAATCTAGGAAGACTCAGAAAACCAGATATGGTGGCTCACACCATTAGTACCACCCTGCACTAAGGACGCAGAGGCAGGATTCCTGTGACTTGTCTGCATGATGAATTCTAGGACAGTCAAGGCCACACACTGAGACCCTCTCTTAAAAAAGAAAAGAGACAGACAGACTGACTGATTAAATAAGGTCAACTTTCTTTTCGTAGGCCAGCTCTTTTTTTTTCAAGGTAACTGAAGTTCAACCATGAAACCAAATACTTTCTCTAGTGCTGATGATCAAACTGAGAGCGCTTACAAGCTAGGCAAGTGCACTACCGCTGAACTACATACCCAGCCCAATATTATTTTTAAAAGAAACATTCTTCAATATGGATTTTGCAGAAAGCAAAAATAACTTTCTTTAAACTTTAAAAAGTTTAGAGGATGGACAAGTTTGAGGTCAACTTCATTTGTTATATAGTGAGACTTCTGTCTCTAAAAACAGCCATGGTTTAGAAATTTAACAGCCAAAACACAAAGATCTTGTGCTTCAAGGCTGCGTAACTGTTATACACTGAAGTACTACATTTCTACTGCAGTCAGTATTTCATTTCCAGGCTGGGAAGACAAAACAGGTGGTGTTTTATAACATATTCTGCAAGTTCTAAAGTGCATAACTTACAAAGTAATCACTATCCTAGAGCCAAAGTGGACTATCCTACTCTACTTAACCAGTGCCGTGACACAAATTCAAGAGATCTGTTTTCCCAAGGAATTGGATTTTGTGGTGGCAGACTAAGTTTATTTCAGGCTGTCCACAATATCCTTCTAAAATTAGACCCTACATGTAGAAATACACTCAGGAATCAAATTTCTATGTTATAAGTCTTTAGTTAGGGCAGCAAAAATAAGCGAATCCGTTTTCTTTAGCCAGTTAACTGCTTTCCAATGTTTTTACCCTAACATGTAAGTCATCCTGCACTTCAAATGTAAGGAAGATAGAGATAACTCAGTGGTTGAGAGCATTTGCTGTGCAGTTCTTGAGGGCCATAGTTTGGATCCCAGCCTTCAAGTAACATGCCACAAATCAGGCGCACTTCTGTAACCCAAGCTCTGACAGGGTGGAGACAGGAGACTAGCTGTGACTTGCTGGCTTGCAACCAATCTGCAAAAATGTAACTCCCCGGTTCTGAGACAGACTGCCTCAAAGGAACAGATGAGAGTAACAGATGATACCATCACTCTCTTGTGCCCTTCACGTTCATGGATAGACAAGTGTAAGGGGGAGGGCATGCATCTATGCATGCACGCACCTCAATTTGCTAGACTGCCCAACTAAATTTCCAAAAAGACTACTTCCTGACCAGAAGACACTGCTACCAAGCAACAGTAATTTAGATCAGGCCAACTTTTACTACATTATAAACTTCTCTAGAGAATGACCACTACTTAACAAAGAACTGTTAATACTTATTACTGGATAAAGAAATCAGTGGTAAAAGTAACATCCATCTAACACCGAAGCCTATTAATAATGTACTGCAGTAGCAAAAGGGATCTGATGAATCAAAAATGAGATTACAGCACAAGCACTTTAATCTGTATTTAAGATGTATATTATACAGAGCAGTTTGTAATAAACTTTGAGACATCAAAGAAACATGCAGTAATTATATGCTAAGTATTTAATGCATACACACAATCTCTTATATGCATCTAATTCATCTTCTTACACTAAAGGAAAAAGGAAAACTAATGTAAACATTTGCTCTTTTACCTTGTACTCAGCTCTCTACTTCACACTTTAACTTAGAACATAAACAATCCCCTCACTGTGTGTGATTCTAATTTTACTTTTATTTTGCTACATATTGTGACAAGTGAGTACAAAGCAATTACATGTCTGGAACTCAGGGAAATAAAACAGCCCATATCTTTTGGTCCTGTCAGCCGCCTCCCCCACTCCCTTTGCTCCCCCAAACTGGGAAGAAGGCACAACCACATTAACTTTTCAGCACTAGTATTCAACATGGTGCCTCTAGGAGAAATATTCAAGGGGAGTTTCGATTCTCAACTGTTTTGCCATCTGGGTTGCCTTTAGACCCAATCCACACACCAAATCTTACCCCATCTTCTACACACCCACCCTTATAAAACTCAACAGTACAACCAAACTGAAAAAAGGAATTTGCCTGTGTGATTGATGTTGGTGGCACAAGGATACTAGCTTTCTGAAGTTTTTTTTTTTTTTTTATGTTTTCGTTTTTTGAGAGTCTTACTATGTAATCTTTGGTGGGACTGAAACTTGATATATAGACCAGGCCAACTTCAAACTCAGAGATCCCCCTACTTCTGAATAGAGACCCACCACTCTCTGCCTAAGCCAGTTTTTTAAAAAGGTAAATTTCCTCAAGGCACAGTGCTGGTACTAAATAGGAGCATACAGTCAATGCAGTAATAAAATGCTGTGGCATACAAGCAGTTTAAGGAAACATTGGACATGGTTAATGTTACAGGAGAAGTCAAAGCTGAGCTCTAAGGCGTGGCCTCCCTCCCCTTTTCTTTTTTTAGTTTTTTTCTTGGCTTTTTGAGACAGGGTTTCTCTGTGTAGCCCTGGCTGTCCTTGCTCTGTAACCAGGTTGGCCTTGAACTCAAAAGACACCTGCCTCTGCCTCCAGAGTGCTGGAATTAAAGGTGTGTGCCACCAAGTCTGGCTTAAGCACTAAGCCATCAGGGAAGCCTAATTCTTAAAGCTGCTGTGACACTGAATAATCAAAATATTCGAAATTTTATGCAGAAGTATCATCTTTCACTCAAGCGTACAGGAAATCACAAACTTCACATTCCAATATCAGAATCAAGGGGCTTTTGCTTCTGGAGAAAATGGACTAAATACTGAAACCTGTCCTCTACTTCTAGGCTTAAAATGCTGGAAATGTAGTAACAACAACAACCACAATGGCTGAAAGATGGCTCAAAGGATAAAATGTCTGCCAAGAAAGCACAAAAATCTGCCTGAAGCTCCAAAACAGACATAAATGCAGGACACTGTAGGTCACACCTGCAATCCCAGTGTTCCTTCCCAGAGATGGCAGGCAGAGACAGGAAAAGCCCCAGAAACTTGTGGGCCAGAGCCAGATACATGCAGCAGTAAACAACTACAGACCCTGTCTCAAACAACGTGGAAGTTAAGGTCTGGAGAGAGAGCTCAGCAGTTGAGAGCTTGCTGTTTTTCTAGATGAGTTGAGTTCCAGGTACAACGCAGGCTCACAATTGCCTGTAAATCTAACACCAGGGTATCTAGTACCCTCTAATGGCTTCCTCATGCACCTGCAACCATATGACACACACACAAACTCAAACACACAAAATTCTGAAATAAATCTTAAAAGAATAAAAAAAAAGTTGGCAGACCAATAACGAAGTTGGCCTCTGATACAACATGTGTGTAAATCTGTATGCGCGCGCGCACACACACATATATATCAAACACATCACATAAAAGTGTAATTAAATAATCTTTTTAAAAGCCAAAAAGATGGTAAAAACTTTGGGCAAAATCTAGACAGTGAAAACTAGAAATTAAGCCTACAGTTCAAGTAGCTATTTTTCATCTTGAGGATTTCTCTGACCCGATTCACTATAATAGTACTATGATGAGGCAACAGAAAAGCCAAAGCCACCCACACACAGGCTGTGTTGTTAACCATTTCCCTCCCCATCTTAAACTGGTACCCAAGAACTACACCTTGAAAGGAAGGGTAATTGGAAAGAAGACAGCAGGAATAATAGACAAGAAAATTAAATACATGGGAATTAAATACATGGATCACACAACAAATATACTTATGTTTCAAATAAAAATCAAGCCTTGAGCAGGACAGTGGTGGCACATGCCTTCAATCCCAGCACTTGGAAGGCAGAAGCAGGTGAATTCTGTGAGTTCAAGGATAGCCTGTCTACAGAGTTAGTTCCTGGACAGCCGAGGGTACACAAAAGAAACTCTGTCTTGAAAACCAAAAAAAAAAAAAAAAAAAAAAAGAAAAAGAAATGAAACATTAAGCCTTGAAATTAGTAACAAAAAATACAAAAATACGAAATTTAAGATGTCAGTTTTTGGAGGGCAATGGGGGGAGGCAGAGGTAAGCAGATTTCTCTGAGTCCCGGGACAGTCTGATTTATATACCCAATTCTATAAGGGCCAGGGAAAGCCCATCTCAAAAAACAAACAAAAACAAAACCCTAAAAGATGACAGTGTTTAATAACAGAGTAAGAATAGAAGAAAATTAATGAAGAAATTGCACAGTGTGGAAGGAGGCTAAGGTAGAAAATTTTGAGTTCTAGGCCAGCTTGGGCCACAAAGAAAGACCCTAACTCAGAAGGAAAAAAAAAAAAGCAAACAAATAAAAATAGCTAATGGGAGGCTGGAGATAGTGAAAACATGGGAGGCAGAGTGAAAACACAGGTGGCTTTCTATGGAAGAGAGCACAAACAGTGGGGAAGGATCAATATAGCAATACATTAAGTGATTAGAACTTTACAGAATAAGTCACTATTTTAAAGTCAAATGACTAATTAATATTAACAAATATAGTAGCACACACTTGTAATTTCAAAACTTATAAGAAAAAAAAGCTCACGTACATTTTTCTGTACACATCAAATTTAAGGCTGGCCTGGCTATGGGAGACTGTTTGAATAAAACAACAATAAAAAAAAAATCAAATACCAAGACAGTTGAAGGAAAACAACTCATGGTTTGAAGCATGAAAATGCAAAACGAAACAATTAAAAGTATTCCTAGAGTGAAACTGATCACATTTAAGAATGAAGACAAGTATGTCAAAAAGAACACACTAAAATTCCTTAATCCTGATGCCCTAAAGGCATATTACACTATAACCAAGCTTACAGTTGAACCATGCTGTTAAATTACTTCACTGCCAAAATACAGGTGGCTTTCAATTTCTGAAGGAGAAAACTTGCCTTGAAGCAAACGTTCAGATCCTTGGATGGTGACAATGAAGAGTGACAACCAGGTAAACAGTCTTCATATAATTCTTTTTTAAAAAATCAGAAAGAATTTTCTCTTAAAGGTATTAAGACTTCAACTTCAAAAGATAACTGGGCCATCCTATTTCAGACCCTTACACATTATTCATTGTTCATCTTAGGCTGTAACTGAAACACACAAGCTGCCTTTATTTCAATTCAATTCCGCTGTCAGATTCCTTTCAAACAGTTCAGAAGCAGTACCCATTGAACCATTTCGTTTATTCCTCTCTTCTGCTTTGTTTTCTAGCAGTCTTGCTATGTGGGCCAGGCTGGTCTCCAACTGAGACCCCACCACACACACACAGCACCTCTGTGGTGAGCTCCTCCAAACCATTTTATGGTCTCTGGGGACAATTAACTTAACCAACGAAACTTGTCTCACAGGTTGACTAGCAAGTACTCGCCGTATACCCTAAACAGATTCATATTAGACTTCTGAGTCCCACTCTAGACTTAAACAATCAGACTATCTGAGAGGTGAGATGCAAGATCTGCATTTTAAAACCAAGGCTCACAGATCTTGTTCTCCTCCAAGAAGCGCTCCTACGAACGATCCCTCTGGCGTGGCTTGGCATCCCCAAGGGTCACCAACTCTCAAGATACCTCAACCATCGGTCTCCGTTCTAATGTCACAGGTACACCTCCTCGTTCCCTACTAGAAGAGAGTGAGCGACACACTGCAACTGAGACGCGCTACATAACGAATGCGTTTCCCATCCTGCAACTACGCGCCGGGATCCAACGAGTCCCATTCAGGCACCCCACGTCTCCTCAGGAGCGTGGGGAGGAGCGTGCAGAGCGCAGACAGGAGCTCCCACCGCGACCCACACGCCCTCCCGCAGCCTCCCGCGGCTCCGTTCAGGGCGGGCACCGCGAACTCGCGGCCCGGGCGACCCAGCGCACCGGGCCCGGGCGAGGACGCCGGCTGGAGACAAGCCTGGGCCCTAGCCCCAACCCCGACGGTAGCTCACCCCTCTCCTCGGCCGAGAAGCCTGGTTTCGCCTCCCGGCGCGGACCCAGGCCGCACTCACCTACCCGAGCGCGGGAGGCGAGCCTCCCTCACCTCCGCGGCGCCTGAGGCAAACCGCCGCCGCCGAGGCCACTCGCTCTTGGAAAAAAAAGAAAAAGAAAAAGAAAAGAAAGAACAACGGCTCAAGGGGAGCAACCAGACTTTGCTTTTGTATTCCTTTTGACCCTTCGGGGCTTCCTGTTCCTCACCGCCACAACAAACTTCCACCCCGCTTCCGGCGGCGCAGCCCAATCCACAGCCGCCTCCCTCCCCCGAGCGCCCCGTGGAAATCCGGTGTTCCAGCACCCGGATGGAGAGATGTGATTGGGCCATCCACCCTTCCGCAAGGGGATTAGCCAGTTCATTCCGGGGGGGCGGGCCCAACCGCGGGGTCACGTGGCCGCGGCCCCGCGAGCTGATTGGCTGCCTGCGAGAGAGGGCTTGCCACCGAGGAAGGGGCGTTTCCTAGGGGACTGAGGGAGGGCCCGGGCGGTAAGAAGCGGGGGTGGGCCCTGCGCGTAATGGCAGTGCCGTGTCCTCGCGTCCATCTTTACCGCTCTCTCGGACCTGTCACAAAGGAGTCGCGCCGCTGTCGCCGTCCCCTCCCTCCGCTGGGCCCGGGAGCTAGTGAAAGTCAGTGCCACAGCCCGACCGCTCTGCTCTGGGAAGCCCCTTGGGGACGTGGCCCGGGAGGGAACCTGAGGGCTAGGGACGCCTGCGAGGGAAGAGAGCAGCCGCCGGAGCCTGGACCGGAGACGCTGGACCGGGGCCGCGGCCGTCTCCGGGCAGGGGTCTTGGAGAGGGTGGCGTTGGGGCGAGTCTGGGAAGCAGCCGGAACGTTCTCCTCCGAGGCCCGCGCTGGAGGCGCCTGAAGCGGTTCCTGGAAGAGGGTGTTCCCCTTTTGGGGGCTCTTGACCGGAGGAGGTCCTGGGGTCACCCTCCCGAGGAGACTGCGGCTAACCGGGCCCAGGTGAGAGGCAGCTACCCCCCGGGAAGGCTCTTGTTGCGGAGGGGCGCTCGTCCCGGCTGCTCTGGGCAGAAGCGGATCGAGGGGCGCACGCCATGGGCAGGGCTTCCTTTTGGGGGGAGTCTGCGTTTCAGTGGGAAGCCGACTTCCCCCGGGGACGTCTGGTGGTACCTTGGGGTGGAGAGTTTGGGCGGTGGAGAGGCTGGAGACGAGAGCCAGACCTAGCGGATTTTGCTTCTCTTCAGGGCCTGAGCTAAATACTAGGTAGAACCCTCGGGGAGGGAAGATTTCTGGGCAGCTCTTTCCATTGGGGAGCCCGAGTTTGGGATAGTAAGCGGAAACGGGAATAGTCGGGGTTCCTCCCTCTCTGGAGACGGACCAGGTGTCCCAGGCGAAGGATTCTGCTGCCTCTGGGCTCAGTGCCAGAGCGGGACGCGGGAGCCATCCCTCCAGCAGCACCCCCCCCCCCCCGCGAGCCTTCAAATTTAGCATTACTTCCTGCCTGCTGTCTGCCTCACTTTCCCTCTTCTTACAGAAGGAGACCTAGTTAGAGCTGTTGGGCTGAAACTCTGAGATTCTTGTGCCTTGTGTCTGTCTGAGTGAGGTTCGGTCCCCTGGAGGGTTGTACTTTGAACTTTTTAAAGTTGGTAGTGTCTGTGAATTGCCTGAGTCGAGTCGTGCAGTCTGCCAGGCCCCTGTTTGTCCTTAGTTGAAGTGACTTAACATCCTAGAGTTTCTTCTGTAAAATAATCAATGCTGTGTGTGAAAGTAAGGATTGTGTGATGCTGTTGAGAAAGAAAAAAAGTATTTTCTAATCTGTGAAATTGTTGATGTAGGGGATTAACATAAATACAGGTGTTGATTACCTATAGAGCTCTGGGAACCATGTATTACTGAGCGCTTCAAGAGTCACAGCTCCTTAAGCGATGTTACAGTCTAAATCCTGATTTCAAACCCTGCTTCTTGACATGAGGTTTCCAGTTTTTGTTTGCGGAGTTTTAATTTACTTTCAGCTTCTAATTGTGCTGGTAGGAGTTAGCACTTCCTTCAGGAAGTTTTTCTCCAAGTAATTTGTTCTCGATATTGTAGGCCCACTTTTTCTTTTATGTATTCCTGGCCTTTTGGATGGCTACAGGTAGTGAATGCTATTCAGCCCCCCTCAGATGTAACTTGTAAATGAGCCTGCATTTTTCCTTCCTTAAATTCTGCATTGTGATTCCTCCAGAGCATAGATTTTAAGGCACTTTTCATTTTCATTTTATGTAGAGTTTGCATTTCTTGGGATGATAACTTGCTGTGTAGATCCACGTTATTATAGGCTACAATAATAATCTCTGTCAGAGAGTGACACTAACTTCAAGGTAGTGTCACTTGTTAGAGCTGGTGTCCCAAAATTTTAGGGATTTACTTGTGGGTTTTGAGGTAGGGTTTTTGTTGTTGTTTTAAAGTAGGCTTTTTTTTTTTAAGTTGACCTGAATTTCCTGTCTTGTAATCTTACATTTCATGATTGTTGGTCTTTTGTTTTATTTGCTGTGGAGGTTTTGTGAGCTTCTTGTTTTCCCAGACTACATAGTGCCCAGGGCTTGAGTTTAGTATCTTTGTTAAGTTCTGCTTTTTGCTCTTTTTACAAGCCCTTCATTATTTTTTTTTCTAGACTCAATATTTTTAAACTATTTGTTATAGGAAGTATTCCAGCATCATCTATGTAGGGTTTTTTTTAATGCTTTGCAGATAAATAACATTTTTTAGTAAGTATCAAGTGGAACATGATCCTTAGAAAAGCTTAGTTTTGTATATAATAGTGTGTTCTTTTTTTGTACTGAATAGGGGAGAAACAGCTCTCCTCTCTGAAGTATGGTTAGCAAGTTTAGTAACAAAAAACATTTCTGAAGTGTATTTCCAACAGTCTGTTTAAACTCAGGAGATTCAGTTAGTCCTCAAGGATTCTATAATATTTTTCTAATAATGAAGTAATCAATCTCGCTCGCTCTCTCCTTTGAGACAGGGACTTACTATGTTCTCGTAAACTCACCTGGAACCTGTGGTCCTTTTGCCTCAGCCTCCCAAGTGCTAGAGACTGCAGGTGTGTACTATACCTACGTCTCCTTATGTAACCCAGGTTGGCCTGGAACTCACAGAGATCACCTGCCTCTGCCTCCAGAGTCCTGGGATTAAAGGTATGCACCACTATATTCAGTGAAGTAGTTTTTATGGTGGAGAATCATTTTGAAGGTTTTAGAATACAACTTTCTTTGATACTCTAAAAGCTGTGTAGCTTAAAAAAAGTGTTAGACATCCTTTAAATTTTTTTGCTAAACTTTAAAGGGATTTTTAAAAATTATTTTAATTATATGTATGTGGGAAGGGGAATGTGGCACATGTGTGCAGGTGCCTTCTGAAGTCAGAAGTAGGGATCCTCTGGAGATGGAGTTTTAGGCCGTTGTGAGCCTGTTGGTGGTGGGAACAGAACTTGGGTACTCTTAACTACTGAGCCATCTCTCCAGCCCTATTAGGAATTCTTGAAGATGGTGATCTCAATTACAAAACATTAAATAGGAATTTTTCTGTATTTTGGGGTCAGATTCTTGTAAAATTAAATGTAATATTCATCACTCATTATAAGGGTAAGGGGAAGTCAGCAGGCTTCCACAAATGGAAGGGGCACCACAAATGACCAATTGAACCAGTAATCAATTTCAACTTTTTTTCTTCTTCAAGCTTTTGGCATTTTCAAGGCATTTGCCATTGAGTTGGATAGATTTTTTTTTTTTCTGGCATTCAAATTGAAAAAACCGAATAGTCAGGAAGTAGTGAATGCCAAAACCTGGGCCACAGCTCTTAGGAAACTTTTACAACTGTCAGTGGGGCAAAAGAATGAATATTTTCCTCCTGGAGCCGGAGTTACAAGCACTGGTGAGCCGCCCAATGTGGGTGCTGGGTCTTCTGCAAGAGCAGTGCGTGTGCGCTTCCACTGAGCCACCTCGCCAGACTCTGCTTTACCTGTTTTTTTTGTTTTATTTTTGTTTTTGTTTTGACAGAGCTTTTGAGAAATAGCAAGAAATTGATAGTACCCCTAGAACTTAGTAAGGAACAACCTCTGCATGTAGCTTTCTTACTGCTTGAAATTATAGTATCCAGGCATAATTTCATGGGTCTTGTACACTTCAATTAGAAGGTTTGAAATTTCTTACGCAGGCAGTGTATTATTAGTCCGTAGTTTGTGTTTCAGAGTTGGTTTTTCTTACTTCTACCTCCTAAAGAATTAAGTTTCCTCCTCTTTGTTCACTGAATGCAGTATTCTTAAATATGACTCCTACTCCACCCTTCCTCATGGGAAGTACAGCTTCTTTATTCAGTTCTTATTGCTTCATCATTGTTCATAGTTACAAATGTCTATGAACTACATATTAGTAACTTTCCAAGTCAGTTTTTAAGACTTACTAAAATACTGTATTTTGTTACCCCAGACTAGAGAAAGCAATTAGTATTTACTACATTTAGACTGGGGAGATGATTCCATGAGCAAAAGCATTTGCCCATAGAAGCTTGAGGATCTGAGTTCAAATCCCCATAACTCATGTAAAGCCACATGCAGTGAGGCGAGTCTGTAACCCAGGGCTCTTACAGGGAGATGGGCGGCAGAATAGGTAGGATCTCCAAGAGTTGGCTAATGATGTACATGGCAAAATGAAGAGACTACCTCAAACGAGATAGGAGGCAAGGACCGATGCCTGAGGCTGTCCTGACCTCCACATATATTCTGTGGCACATGTGCCTGTAATCACACGTGAGCACGAACACACACAGATTTATTTTATTTTATTTTACAAAAGAATTTACTATAGTGTCTAGTACCTTTTTTCTTCAGGCGGTCTGCCTGGGACAGACTTGGCACCAGTGCAGAACTTCTCACCCCTCAGGTGCAGAATGTAGGTTCCTGCAGTATTCAGAAGGGTTTCATTTAGGGTAAAATATCCATAGTATCTCAAAATAATGGTTTTCCATCGTGATTTCTGGTCTTTGTTGTTGTTTTCATTAAATTCACTGTTATTTTGTGTGTGTGTGTATGTGTTTGTTTTATTGAGAAAGGTTTCTATGTGCAGTCTTGGCTGTCCTGGAACTCACAAAGATCCACCTGCTTCTCCTGGGACTAAAGGTGTGTGCCACCATTGCCTGGCATAATTTTTAATTTCTGAATTTTTAAAATTTTATTTTTGTTCTCTTGTGTGTGCGTGATGTGCATGTATGTGTGGAGGTCAGAGAACAACCTTGTTTTCTCCATCCACCCTTACCTGGATCCCAGGAAGTGAACTTAGGTGGCCAGGCTTGTGTGGGAGAGCATCTTTATCCACTGGCCCTACACCACCATAATTTGAGAAGGTACTGAAATGCTGCTGCTAGTGCTAATTTATTATCTTCTGAGAACTTGCCCATACAGAGATAGTTCAGCATGATCAAGGTCCTTTTCTGCTAGAAACTGGTGGGGCAACAGCCTCCTTCCAGAGGCCCTCATATTCTGTCCATAGGCTTCCTTAGAGAGTTTATTGTCTGTTGTTAGCCTTCATCCTTCATCCCTAACCCCAGCTGCCTCTGGAAGAGCATAGGGACTTTTAAAAATCTTTGTTCAGAAGCTAGTATATATTTATTAAATGGTGACATCACAATTTTTGTAATTTCTCTTTTTTAACTTTCTGGTTTTACAGATTGTAGAATAAATTCACCCAGGTATTTGTGACCTTGCCTAGTAGATCTGATGGGTATATATCTTCATAAATTCACCCAGGTATTTGTGACCTTGCCTAGTAGATCTGATGGGTGTATAACTTCATGTGCAATCGGGTGTTCTAGATACTTTTTTTTTTTCTTAAAGATTTATTATGTATACAGTGTTCCGCCTGCATGTCAGAAGAGGGCACCAGATCTCATTATAGATGGTTGTGAGTCATCATGTGGTCACTGGGAATTGAACTCAGGACCTTTGGAAGAGCAGCCAGTGCTCTTAACCTCTGAGCCATCTTTCCTTCCCTCTAGGCACCATTTTAAACAGATATTATTAAGGAAAATTTTACCATTTTTGCCACTTATGTATTTGTTTCCTTTTCTTAATAGCATGGAGTTTTTTTCTATAGAAAAAATTATTTTCCTTAAAATTTTTGTGAATTTGGATAATATAGCAACATGCTTCCTGTTATTGGGCCTTCTGGGAGTTAAACCTTCAAGTAATCAAGAATTTTTCTCTTCTCTTCTGCAGCTATCATTAGCACTTATCTCAGTTCTTACTTGGAATTTTCTTTTTTGGTATAAGGCAGATTTCTTTTTCATCTTTAAGACTTAATCAAAAGATACTTACTGTTTGTTTTCCCTTTCTATTATTTACTTCTGAAAATTTCTTACTCTAATCAAGGCCTAAATTTTATTTTTATTATTTTATATATATTTTTTGCCTGTGTACATGTGTTTAGCATGCATACATGTGTGTATTATGTGTTCCCACGTAGCTGATCACGTACGTGTGTTTGTACATGCATGTGGAAACTAGAAGCTGTCATTTACTTCCTGGGTTGCTTAAGGCAGCGTCTTGCGATGAGCCCAGAGTGCATCTATCCAGCTAGTCTAGCTAGCCAGCTTGCTGTTGGGGTCCCATCTGCCTCCAAAGTGCTGGGATTAATTTAATTGCAGGTAGCCTGCCATGAGTGCCCAGCGTTTATGTGGGTGTTAAGGATCCAAACTCCAGTTTTCATACTTGCACAAGCACTTATCCATTGAGCCATATTCCCAGCCACAGTTTGGTGGTTGTTGTTGGGGGGTTTTTGTTAGTTTGGTTTGTTTTTTGAAGACAGAATTTCTCTGTGTAGCCCTGGCTATCCTGGAAGTCCTCTGACCAGCTGGACCTCGAATTCACAGAGATCTATCTGCCATCCTCTGCCTCCTGAGTGCTAGGATTGAAGGTGTGCACCACTACTCCCAGCCAGCTTTATTTTTAACTCGTATTTCAAATGCTAAAAGGTTTTGTCTTTGCTCCTTTGTAATGGGTCAGGTCAGGATTGTGTTCTATTGTTCTTTCTGCCATAGTCTTGCCTACTTCTTGGTGTAAGTTTTTTACACTGACTTACTGCTATTGGGTTAGAAACTTTCAACATTTTAGGCGAAAAATTTTCCAGGTACTCTTTCAGTTCAGCCAGAGAGATGACCTAATTTTCTCCAAAGATGTCCTTTCTTAACCCAGCCTCAGCAGATAAGAGGAGAATCATCCTGTGCTTGTCCCAGGCACTTGGAGGTTACAGTCTAGGGGATAAGAGTCCCCTGTGTAACCTAAGCCTCAAATGCTCAGCACTACTGCTGACACAGTTTTAGACACTTGAGTGACATGTGAAAGTACCTTATCAGGACTGCCTTTCCTTTTGGGTATAAAGTAAAATTCCAACCAAATGCAATCAGCTCTTGATATTCAAGGGAGATTGGCTCCCTAGGTCTCCTACAGATACCAAAATTTACAGATACTCAACTCCCTTATATCAGATGCATAAAATTTGCATATATCGTACATGCGACCTCCTCTGTACTTTAAGCCATTTCTACATTACTTGGAATGCTACATAAATAGTTGTCAATACGGTATTGTTTAGGGAATAATGACCCAAGAGTAACCTGTACATATTTAGCACATTTGACTGTTAGTTTTAATTGTCAGTTTGACACAATCTAGAACCACTCCAGTGTCAGTGAAGGATTGTCTATGTCAGGGGGTCCAGTGGACATGGCTGTAGGGTAGGAACTTTATTATATTAATTTATGTGAGAAGATCTAGCCTAAAAGTGGGTGGCACCATTCCTAGGGCTTGGGACAAAGTGGACTGATAATGCATTTTTACATCCATTGTTGTGTGTTCCCGATTATAGGTGTGATGTGACTAATTCCCTCAAGAGCCTGTCTCTGTGATTTTCTTGCTACGATGGACTCTAGCCTGAACTGTGAGCTGAAATAAATATTTTCTCCCTGAGTTTCCTTTTGCTGGTGTGTTTTATCACAGCAACAAATTTAATCCTTTTTAAAAATATATATATATTTTATTTATGTTAGTGGAACCTATGAATACAATGAAGATGGAGGACTTTTTCAGGCTTTCCCTTTTCTCCATCAAAATAGTGAACACAATTTTTTAAATATTTAGGAGATTTAGAGGGATGGCTCAGTGGTTAAGAACATTGGCTACTCTTTCAGAAGACCAGTGTTCAATTCCCAGCACCCACATAGTAGCTCACAGCCATCTGGAACTCCAGTTCTAAGGGATCTGACTCCTTCTGGTGCAGGCAAAACACCTATACACATAAAATAAAACAATAAAAAACAAAACTTTAGGTACCTTCTGCTTCAACTAGCATGTATGCTCTCAAAATATGTCTGCATTTCTTATTACAGCACTAAATAATCAGTCCTGTTACTGTGTTTTTCTCCATCTAACCACAATAATTAATAAAGAACTTATGTTCTTTGAATATCCTGCAGAATACTTTCTAGGAAGACTTATTCTGGGTTATGTTTCCTATAACCCATTCCTATTTCTGGGTTTTCTTTCCTCTGTGGTTACTGCAGGTGCCTTTTTAGAATGTACCCTATCTTGATAAGGTTTGAAGACATATATATGTATTAGACAAAACTCAACATTTAGATACTTAAGGTTTGCATGATATATAAATTTAGCTTCTAAAAACATTGAGGCCTAACTAGTGATAGGTATGCTGACTTATTGGGGGTGGGTTTAAGTCTACAGTTTACTAAAAGACACATTTTTTAAAAATGTAGATGGCTTTATGGATGGATATAATAACGGACAAATTTGTGATAAAGCAAATATAAAATGTTAATTGCAGGCTAAGTGGTAAATATATACTCACTGCTTACAGTGAATTCATTCACCTTTGCTGTATGCTTTGAAAGTTTTCATCATGAAATGTTAAGGACAATAAAAGATGATACTGCTTTTGCTTGAGACACACTGTATTGAGAGAAAACATTTTCTAATGAGAGAAAAATCACTGAAGCAGTATATAATATGGCCTTTCAGGCTGTTCGGTTTAGCCTTGAGGGGTAAAGGGCTAGAGAACATCCTGTATCTTGTCACACTGTTTTCGAACGATGAGGTAAGGTTCACATTAGTTGGCATTTTGGACCTGATGGCTTGTTTTCTGTCCTTATGATCATCCATTTAACCAGCTTCTCCATTCTTGACAGCATAATCCTGCAGCCTTTTCAGAAAAAAAGAAAGTTCTTTCCATCAATGATATGCTTAAGACTAAATGCATTCAAATATTTGAAGAGATAAATCACTAATACCTGGACTATTTTTCAGAGAAGGTTAGACCAGCTAGCCAAAACCTCTGTGGTGAGCTAGCTTTGAGGATAGAGCTTGTGTTTTTACTGACAGTGAGACAGTGGGTGTCAGGCCCTTGTTGATTTTGCATGAAATTTACTAAGCCCTAAGTTTGGTGGGGTTTTTTCCTTTTCTCATAGGAATTTTAAAACTTTAAATGTACGACTTAATAAAAATGTCTCACTGAAGAGATATGCATTTGCAAATGCTGTATTGTCTATAGTTATCATCTTGCAGCAAAATGGTACTTGATAGTGATGGTTTAAATCATTGCCATTGAGATGGTGAGAAAAATCTAAGCACTAATATTCCGTGAAGAGTTCTTTTTGACTCATTTGAAGCTTGCCCCAGTTACAGATATAATAGATGTGAATACTTAAATGACCAGGGCTTTCTTCTCGTTTTTGTTTATGTTTGGTTTTTAAGTTGGCTTTGTGAGCTAATGGTGAGAAGATGATGTTTATAAGCATTAAAAGTGTATTGCCTTTGCATAATCTGTAGTCTTCAACTCTGGATAATAGTACCCATAGGCAGGCTGCAGTACTTCACAGAGTAAATCTGATGCAAAATACTATTTGGAACTATTTTTATTGTTTTTCACTAATTTAAAGTGTTGCATTATGAAATTTTCACATATGCAGATTGGTGAAGATTGGAGTCCTCCCTCCACCCCTAATTTTGTAAATAAGATGTTTTTCTAGTGGTTGTCTTGACTGTCATCTCCAAACATTCAAAAATAATCCATTTATTATACTGGAAAGGCATATTGACATATTTGCCCTCACAAGAATCACCATTTAGTATTTAGTTTGTCCCATAATTCATTTAGGAGATGCCTGGTTCTGCGGTAGGCACTAATACTGATTTCCTGACTTGGTGCCATCAGAATCACCTAGGGAGTTTTTAAGTAGTCATAGGCTTGGGCCACGTCCTAGAAAGAATTCCGGCTCTTTGGAGTTGCTGTCAGGTGAGAATTGTTCCTGTCTTCCCTTTTGTAAAGTGCATCTGTGGTCAGTCATTAGAGTGCATGCCAGTGAGTATAGCGGAGTGGAGAGACTTAAGCCCAGGTCTGTCTGATTGTGATGTCCATGGACTGTGCTTGTGCTGTGGGTGGCCTCTGGTATCCTGGGCAAAAGCTGTAGCTCTGGATACTTATCTTTGGGAAGTGAAACACATAATGTCTCTTTTCTTTAAGGACAAAATTGTTTGAAGTGTAATTGTTCTGCTTTATCACCCAAATAATCAGTAGTGACAGCTTCTTTCATGTGGAAACTTGTGGTGAGTGGCTCCCATTTCTAAGTGAGGAGCTATGCATTTGTAGTGCTGAAAATGAATCTGAAGGAGTTTATACTTTGCACGTGTATGCGCTGTGACTGTAAGCCTAAAGAAAATGGCCATTTTACAAATTCCTTACAGATAACTGCTCTTGTTTTTTCTTTGTATGTGTCAGGTGTGATCCTCTGTGTACCACTTCATGGTCCTACATCATACCTGATCATTACAGCTTTTTGTTAAGGGAAAGTCTCTAGCCAGGTGTAGTGGTGCACACCTTTAATTCTAGCACTGGGGGGGGAGAGGGTAGAGTCAGGATGATCTCTGTGAGTTTGAGTCCAGCCTGAGTTCTAGAACAGACAGAGCTGTTAGTGAGACCCTGTTTTGAGAAAAGAAAGAAGGAAAGAAGAAAGAAAAAGTCTATTGTTGAAATGACTGAAAACTTAAAAATCCATTTCCCTAGCCCATAGCTACTCGGGAGACTGAGGCGGGAAGATCACTTGAGCTAGAAATTCAATGCCAAACTCTGGGTATGAACAGCTTAGTGAGATTATTTAAACAAACAAACAAACAAACAAAGCTATCCCACTCCAAAAGAACCCCTCCATATCCTTCCTATCAAATTTATAGTGGACATCATTTTCTGGATTATTTAAGGAAATAGCTTTTTTGGAAGACATTGACACAAAATACACTTGACCTCAATTCAGAAGTAGAAAAACAAACCAAACAAAAAAAAGTAATTTTCCCTTCTTACTTTAAACTTAGATTTTAAAAATACCTGCATGTATGGGGTATCTTTTAATCGCTTTGAAAGATACTAAATAATACTAAATACATTAAGGAAGTAATTATTCTACATTTATGTAAGCTTCAGGAAAACAGTTTTAGGTAGAATGAGGTCTTAAGATTTGAGACCTAACAAGCTGCCTTCACAAGGCACTTTTAACATTGTTTATTTTTCTTCTTAAAGATTTCTTTATTGCTTACGTTTTATGTGTTTATTTGCATGAGTTTATGTGCACCATGTTGCTTGCAGGAACTCTTGGAAACCAGATTCAATGGAACTGGAGTGGCATGTGGTTGTGAGTGGCCATGTGGATACTAGGAAACAAACGTGGCCCCTCTGCATGAGCAATAGGTGCTCTTAACCTCTGACCTGTCTTTCTTGCCCCTCAATATTGTTTCTTGTAAGTTATGCTAAATAACTTTATATCTGATGCTATTAAACTATACTTTTTATAGGACCTGTTTTGCCTCCTTCAGGTCTTTGTTTTCTGGGACTTAAGCTTACCTTGGCATTCTGAGATCATTACAAGTTATTTTGCCAGATTGTCTCCCTTGCTCAGGTGTGCTTCCCTCTATTTAATGTTTTTTCTTAGACTGGAGCTATATCTTGTGTCCCATTCTGCTTTCCATTCTGATGATGTGTAAAGACTCTTAAGCATTTGAAGCCCATAAAATCTTTTCTGCTCTGGCAAAGTGGAGCACATTCATGGGCTCTGACCATTGTGAGGTAGCACTTTGGAGTTAGCACTTCTATGGGGATGCTGCCTTTCCTTAAAGAATCCCTGTGTTGGATCTTGACCACTCCCTTCCAGCATTCCCAAAATGCTAGTAGATCTAGCCACAAATACTTATATCATAATATGTAAAAAACTAGGATAAAAAGGCTAGAGGGATGGCTCAGGGGTTAAGAGTACTGCCTGCTCTTCCAGAGGTCCTGAGTTCAATTCCCAGCAACCACATGGTAGCCTAAGCATCTATACTGGGATCTGATGCTTCTTCTAACATGCAGATATACAGAAGATTAGTAAATAAATCTTTTTTAAAAAGAGAAAGAAACTAGGATAAGCTGAAGTCTCTTTTTTTTTCTTTTTTACTTTTTTTTATTTTCACTTTTTTCAAGATAAAATTTCTCTGTATAGCCCTGGCTTTCCTAGAACTCACTGTAGACCAGGCTGGCCTTGAACTCAGAGATCTGCCTGCCTCTGCCTCCCAAGTGCTGGGATTAAAGATGCATGACACCCATTGCCCAGTGGGCTGAAGTGTATCTCTATAAATTGGTGAAGCAGCTCTGTATGCACTGCGTAGGAAGTGCTGAGCTTGGTAACAACATTAGTAACCCCAGTATTCCTGAGGCACATAAGAGAGCATCGCTGCGAGGCCAGGCCAGCCCGAGCTGCATGCTTAGTTCAAACTAGCTTGAGCTACACAGATGCTGTTCAAAAACTAAAAAAGTGGAGGAATAGTAATTGTAGCCTCAGATAAAGAGGAAAAACAAGAGTAGCCTATCACAGAGGGTCTCTGAAAGGCTCCACCCTGCAGAGTATTGAAGCAGATGCTGAGACTCATAGCCAAACTTTGGGCGGAGTGTAGCGAATCTTATGAAAGAAGGGGGAAGATAGAAAGACCTAGAGGAGACAGGAGCGCCACAAGGAGAGCAACAGAACCAAAAAATCTGAACACGGGTATTTTCTGAGACTGATACTCTATCCAAGGACCATGCATGGAGATAACCTAGAACCCCTGCACAGATGTAACCCAAGGCAGCTCAGTGTCCAAGTGGGTGCCCTAGTAATGGGAACAGGGACTGTCTCTGATATAAACTGATTGACCTGCTCTTTGATCACCTCCCCCTGAGGGGGAAGCAGCCTTACCAGGCCACAGAGGAAGACAATGCAGCCTGTCCTGATGAGACCTGATAGACTAGGGTCAGATGGAAGGGGAGGAGGACCACCCCTATCAGTGGACTGGGGGAGGGGCATGGGTGGAGAAGAGGGAGGGTGGGATTAGGAGGAGAAAAGGGAGGAAACTATGGGGGGGATACAAAGGGAATAAACTGTAATTAATAAAAATAAAATATTATAATAAGAAAAAACAAATTTGCACATGCCTAGTAATTGGTATAGAAGGAGGCAGATGTGTAACAAGGGTTATTAGACAAGAAGAGCCAAAATGTATGTGTGTACTCAGACTCACACACGAGACAGTCTTCTTGCTATATAACCCCTACTGACCTTTAAAAACTCAAAATCCTCCTGCCTCAGCCTCTTAGTGCATGAACTTCTAAGTCTGGTTTAAAGCATGTATTCTTAAATGTCATTTGGTCTTCTCAGAAATCAGCATAATTTATAAAACGCCTTTAACTGTGTAAAGTTATTTCTGGTTTCTTTCTCCTCTGTCCTTTTAAGCACTGAAAATTCTTGATTATCTACTCTCCAGAGGGAATTGTGCCCTGGCCTTCACAGTGATAGGAATGTCATTCAACTTTTTGTGAATTTAGTATGTTTTTTATGTTAAAAACCTATTTCCAGCTGAATTGTTGCTTCATGTTCTTAACTAAATTCAGTTTATCTTTTTTAAGTACAAGCTTCAAATTTTAAAGACAGCTCACTGGTTTGGGGAAAACAGTCTGGGGTCAGATAATATCTGTCTGTTCCCATACCTACATTGTCCGTCTAGGTGGTATGTAAAATTATGTGTGTGTGTGTATATACATATATATACATGTATGTATGTAAAGATTCTATTTTGGTGTTCTCTACAAGCTACCATGAGGTTTTGTTGGGTCTGCCCATCTTCCTAAAAGGTAAAACTCTTCTTTTTTCCTGTCTCTTTCTTCTGGATGTTGGCCAGAGCCTAAGTATGCTATTTTTCTGGTACTTTAGGTTTTCTTACTCTTTCTTTAAAATCCCCCTTCCCACATGTGGCTGTGAGCCATTATGTGGCTTGTCCCCATGCCAGCTTAACTCAAATGGCATGGGTTGGTTGGTGGTTGTTTTTTTTTCCTTCTCCATTCTTTTCCCCGAAGTAGATGCTGAGGTTACAGGTGGCCTACCATAGGTTTTTTTTTCCTTTTTAAATTTTAATAAAATTGTCCTTGGGGGCTGGAGAGATGGCTCAGAGGTTAAGTACACTTGCTGTTCTTCCAGAGGTCCTGAGTTCAGTTCCCAGCAACCAATGGTGGCTCACAACTATCTATAGTAAGATCTAGTGTGCAGGCAGCATGTTGTATAAATAATAAATAAATCTTTAAAAAAATTTAAAAAATGGTCCTCAAACCTTAAAGCAAAAAAATTTCTCATCTCTCTCTCTCTCTTTTTTCTGAAACAGGGTTCTCTGTGTAGACCTGGCTGTTCTAGAACTCACTCTGTAGACTAGGCTGGCTTCAAAATCAGAGCTCTGCCTTCCTCTGCCTCCTGAGTCCTGAGATTAAAGGGATGCACCACCACACCTGGCCTATTGTTGGTATTTATTTGTTTTGTTTTTACTTTTAGCTCCCACCTTTTTTAAAAATTCAGTTTACGTCTCTGTTATAGGCTCTCCCTTCTCCTCCCAGTCCCACCCTCCCTCTCGTATCCTCTCTCTCCTATTCCTCAGACTAGAGGAGCTCCTTTACCCAGACAATCCTGCTCATCTACTACTCACTTGAAGACTGAGTTCATCTTCCTCTCCTGTGGCCTAGTAGAGAAGTCCTATCAGGGGGAAGTGATCAAAAGCAGGCAACATAGTCTGTATCAGAGATATCCCCCAGTCCCGTACTAGTGGGCCCATCGGGCTTATGTTCTTGGGGTTTGTGTATTGTATCTCTATCCTGTACTATATGACTAAAATCTGCTTATAAGTGAGTATGTATCATGTGTACCTTTCTGAGTCTGTGTTACTTCATTCACGGTCATCTTTCCTAGTTTCATCCATTTGCCTGCGAATTTCTTGATTTCCTTTTTTTTAATGGCTGAGTAGTATTCCATTATGTAAATGTAGCATAGTTCCTTTATCCATTCTTCAACTGAGGGACATCTAGGTTGTTTCCAGATTCTGGCTGTTGCAAATAAAGCTGCTATGAACATGGATGGTTGAGCAAATATCCTTGTTGAATGGTGGAGTATCATTTGCCTGTATACCCAGGAGTGATATAGCTGGGTCTTGAGGTATGGCTATTCCCAGTTTTCTGAAAAAGTGCCAGATTGATTTCCAAAGTGGTTGTACAAGTTTGCACTACTGCCAGCAATGGAGGAATGTTCCCCTTTCTCCACATTCTCTGCCAGCATGTGTTGTCACTTGAGTTTTTGATCTTAACCATTCTGACAGGTGTAAGATGGAATCTCAGAGTTGTTTTGATTTGCATTTCCCTGATGTCTAAGGAGCATTTCTTTAAGTGCTTCTCTACCATTCGGATTTTCTCTGTTAAGAATTCCCTGTTTAGCTCTGTATCTGATTTTTTAATTGGAATTATTTGGTTTGTTGGTGTTTAATTTCTTGAGTTCTTTATATATTCTGGATATTAGCCCTTTGTCAGATGTAGGATTGGTAAAGATCTTTTCCCAATCTGTAGACTGCTGTTTCGTTCTATTGATAATGTCCTTTGCGTTACAGAAGCCTTTCAGTTTCAAGAGGTCCCATTTATTTATTGTAGATCTTAGAGCCTGAGCTGTTGGTGTTTTGCTCAGGAAGTTGTTTCCTATACCAGTGAGCTCAAGGCTTTTTACCCACTTTTTCCTCGAGCAGATTTAGTGTATTGGTGTTATGTTGAGGTCTTTGATCCACTTAGACTTGAGCTTTGTGCAGGGTGTTAAATATGGATCTATCTGCATTTTTTTCTATAGGTAGATAACCAGTTAAATCAGCACCATTGTTGAAGATGCTGTCTTTTTTCCGTTGTGTGGTTTTGGCTCCTTTGTCAAAAATCAGGTGTGCATAGGTGTGTGGGTTTATTTCTGGGTCTTCAGTTTGAGTCCATTGATCAGGCTCGTAAAGCTGCCTACTCTGCCTCCTGAGTCCCAGGATTAGAGGGGTGCACTACCACACCTGGCCTGTTATTGAGGGTGTTTATTGTTTTGTTTTTACTTTTAGCTACCATCTTCTGAGTTGTCTTTCCAGAACCTAATCACATGTCCTCAGATCAGTGAAGAGCTGTTTCTAGTATTTATGATGGCAGGCACATTGTGTGGGATGAGACTAGCCATCCATGGATTCATGGAATGCAAGGACTGTCTTCCCTGTTTTTATCCTTCTTGTACCAGCCCTGTGCTGAGCAAAAGGTGTTTAGAGTGTTTTCAGGAAGAAACAGTATACTTTACTCTTAACCTTGTGTAACTTTTTGTAGCAAAAGAAGTAACTTTGCATCATGAATTCCCATTTTTCTAAACAATCCTGCTTATGTAACAGAAAACCTTGGTCTACAACTACTTGCATGATTATTAATATTCTGTGTGTTTGTGTGTGTGGTATACATGTGCATATGCCTTCTGGGTATATAGAGGCCAGAGCAGAATATGGAATGTCTTTCTCCATTGCTCTCTGCTTTACTGTCTTGAGATAGAATCTTTTTACTGAACCGGACACTGACTGTTTTAGCTAGCCTGGCTCCTTGGGATCTTTCAGGATCTGGCTTCCAATGCTGGGTTTACACAGTGCCCAACATTTTATGTGAATGCTGGGGATTTCAGCTTGGGTCTTCATGCTTGTAGAACAAACACACTTTCCCACTGAGCCATTCCCCCACCCCTGATTTCTGTAAATTCTTGAGTGACCCTCCTTTGGAAATTCAGTGTAGTTTTCCATCATATAAAAGATGTCTTTTATTATTAGACAGGATCTATGATATTAGCATAATAACTTTTTCAGCAACAGACATCTGTAATTAGATATTTTATTTGACACATATTAAACTGTCCCATATGTTTAAATAAAGAAAGGATATGATTCATTTTTTTTAATCACAGAAGGAACCTTTGAAAATGTTGCACAAATTTGTCAAATGTTATTTCCATAGAGATAAGAACTACATCTCTGTTTTTAAATATTGATCAGAACTCCTGTGGCTTACAAGGAAGTGGTTTAACAACCAAGTTTAAAATATGTAATAACTGATAAAAAAAAAAAAAGGAATTGTTGGTGCTAGTAAGAGGGCTTAGTGGGTGAAGCGTTTTCTGTACAAGCCTGATGACCTGGATTCAGTCCCAGGACCCACATGATAGGAGAGAATTGACTTTTGACCAGTGGCCTCCTTCTGATGCCATGACATACACTTGTTCACACACACACATAAAATAGTCATAATGTTTTTATACTTGTTCACACTGAAACACACACACAAAAACCAATCATGTTTTTAATTTAAAAGGAATTGTTGACTGTTAGTTCTGTTTTCCAAAGATATCTTTACATTGGAAACCTATAAAAATAATCAAGGATGATTCTTCATTGTACTCTGAATGCCATTAAAACCATATTAGCAAATTTGAGTAATTGAGTGGCCAAGATCTTCTGTTAATTTCCTTTCTCTTTTCCTCTCTTGTAGAACTGCCAGTGCATGGCCAGCATTCCTGGTGGTTGATAATGTTGGAAATCAGCCATTTGACCTTCTCCAGCATTGAGTTGTTAAAAATGAATAGAATGCAAGTTCAACTCCATATTATGAAAACAGTACTCAGAAAATTTAAAACTATCTAAATGATTGTCTTTGGTTGGGCTGTGTTCTTAGCAAGCAGAAGCCTTGGCCAGGGTCTGCTGTTGACTCTCGAGGAGCACATAGCCCACCTACTGGGGACAACAGGTGCCACTACTACTATGGGTAATTCCTGTATCTGCCGAGATGACAGTGGAGCAGAAGACAATGTTGACACCCACCAGCAACAGGCTGAGAACAGTGCAGTCCCTACTGCTGATACTAGGAGCCAACCTCGGGACCCTGTTCGGCCTCCAAGGAGAGGCCGAGGACCACATGAGCCAAGGAGAAAGAAACAAAATGTGGATGGGTTAGTGCTGGACACACTGGCAGTAATACGGACTCTTGTAGATAAGTAAGTATCTGACTTACTGTTGCCTCCAGTGTCATGGAAAGTGTTCTGCCAGGAACCGCCACTTGGACTCCTTCCATTCCTTTAGGATACATTTGCCAAGCCTTGTGCTCATAGGCCAGGAAAGAATACTTATTTCTCCTCTGATAATGGAGTAAATAAGGTTGGATGTTTTTACTTGCTGTAATTTTCTCCTGTCTGGAAAAGTTTGAACATTTCTGTACAGAAAACTAAAAATATCTTCATGAGGGAGTATAGTAACTGTGGAATGAGTCTGAATTACTTGCTTAAGTAGGAAATGAGAAAATGTTTTCTTGAAGATTCATTACTGTGTTTGTAATCTCTTCTACTGACCATATTCAAGATGAGTAGTCTTATCAACAATATGGCTGCATGCAACTTTTGTGGGCACTTAAGGACAAAGGGCAGCAAGAGTTTTACCTTTCTCTCCTATTATTTCTTGTTTAGTCTGTTAGATCCATTTGGGGAAATTGTAAGTTGAAACTACAGGGCACACCTGGGCCTGTGTTCTCTTTCTCCTGCTTTGTCTAAAAAACAAAATCTCAGTCTAAATGACAGTGAAATTAAAGGGTATTGTTCAAACTGAAAAAAGTCCAGTTTAAAGATGTTTAGTAAGTGCATAAATTTTAGACCATGATAGACCTAGATGCTGAATCTAGCCCATTACTAACTTTATATCATTGAGCAAGATACTTCTCTAATCCTTTTCTTTTTTAGTGAGAATTTTTATTCTTGTGTTGTTTGCATAAATGGTCTGTCATGGTACTTTATATCAAAAAAAGAAGAAAGAAATGAAATGCTCATTAGGAGTTATTTTTTGAAGTTATTTTAAGTTCTCTCTTCATTATGCCTTGCTAGAAAAATAATAGGTATTTAATAATATTGAGTACAGTTTTGTTTAGTTCTTTAAATTTTATAAGGAAAAAAATGCTACTGTGTACCTATAATATACAAAAAAATCCTTAGAGTTATATTAGACTCTTAACACAATACTGAAGTATTTGTTGATCTCCAAGAATAAATAATTTTGGGAGTTAGGGATATTTTCAAGTGGCTAGAGCACTTGCCTAATATCCATTAAGCTCTTAACAAGGTCCAACCTCCAGTAACACACACATAGAAAAGAAGACTCTTCCTTTAAAAAGTTATCCTTCATACTATAGAATTATAATGGAAAATTATCCTTGCCAAATAAGGAAGTAAACCACAACAATGTTAATTAAGCACATTGAAAAGACAGGTGCAGAGTAGACTTTGCTGTATTTAAAAGGAGGTCTAAAGAACAAGGTAGAAGCCTTAGCTCCAAGTTACAAGCGAACAGGTTTTTTTTTAATTTTTATTTTATTTTTATTAATTACAGTTTATTCACTTTCTATCCCAGCTGTAGCCCCCTCCTCCATCCTTTCTCAATCCCAACCTCCCTCCCTCCTCTTCTCCTATGCCCTTCCCCCAGTCCAATGATAAGGGGAGGTTCTCCTCTCCTTCCATCTGACCCTAGTCTATCCGGTCTCATCAGTTCTAGCTTCATGAGCAAATAGTTTTTAAGTGTCCTTGTTAATTAAGCTCATAATTCACATTAGAGGCAAGTGCACCAGGTGGTGTTGGTGCATATCTTTAATCCCAACACTTGGGAAGCAAAGGCAGGCAGATCTCTGTGAGTTTGAGTCCAGCCTGATCTAAAGAATGAGTTCCAGGATAGCTGAGGCTACACAGAAAATGGAGCAGAGGGATGGTTTTTGTTGTGGATTGGCAAGTACTATATGCTTGAGTAACAAGGTAGCTTTTACTTAAACCCGTCTCCATGAAATGATAAGTATAATTTCTGAGATTGGAAAAATAAATATATGTGTGTATTGGTAAAGATAGCAAAACAGAATTCAGACAGTTCATGAATATGGATATGTAACTTTTTTTTTTTTTGGTCTCACTACAGAGGCTTGAATGTAGGGCCTGTGGACACTAGGCAAGTGCCCTACCAGTGAACTAATCACCATCGCTTTTTGTATTTGTTAATGTTAAGTTACTCCTATTGACCTTGAACTTGATATGCAGCCCAGGCATGCCTTGAACTTGCATCCTCTTGTCTTAGCCTCCAGAGTAGCTAGGATTATAGGGGTGACCCAGGTTTATAGTTTAATTTTAGTGTATTTTTATTGTTCTTTTATATTATCCTGTGTATGATGCATGAATGTGTTGTATGCATGAAGTCATACATGTATGCATGTGAGTGCAGGCACAGTCTTGCTATAGACATGGGTGTGGTGGTCAGTGGACAACACTAACTGTACTTACCTTCTTCCATGCTTGAGACCTGTCTCTTTTGTTGCTCTAACTGCCAGCACCAGTTTAACTGCCTGAAGACTTCAAGGATTTCTCCTATCTCTGCCTCTAATCTCACTGTAGAAGCTCTAGGATTGCAGACATACATTATTGTACCAGACTTCTATGTGGGTCCGGGAACTCAAACTCAGGTCCTCACACTTGTGCTTTATCCACAGAGCCATCTCCCCAGTCCTGTGGCTTGATTTCAGAAGATGGTAAAGGATAATTTTGTAACTTAGAAAGCTCTTGGAGTTGTTAAGATGAAATATAACAGAGAGCTATAAAGAACAGGACATAGGGGTGTAGCAAGAACATACCTAAATCTGTTACAGATGCAGATGTGGCAGCTACATGGTGTCATTGTCTTCTTTTGGTTGGTTTACTTATGAAGGAATGTGAGAAGAGAGTAGAAACGTGCTATGGGAAAGTTTTTATTTTTATTTAATTTTAATTAATTAACATTTGTCCTGAATGCAGCTTCCCCTCCCCCCTTTCCTTTGAATCCTTCCCTCCCCTTTTCTCTAGTCCATCCTCCCTCCTCCCTTTTTCCCCAGAAAAGGGGAGGCCTCTCTTGCTATATCAACCAGCTTTGGCATATCAAGTTGCATCTTCTCCTATTTTGACTAGACAAGGCAGCCCTCTTAGGGGGAAGGGATCCAAAGGCAGACAACAGATTCAGAGACAGCCCCTCCCCCTGCTGTTAGGAGTCCCACATGAAGACCAAGCTGCACAACGATTACATACATGCAGGGGACCTTCATCCATTCCAGGCATGTTCTCTGGTTGACAATTCAGTCCCTGGGAGTCCCTATGGGCCCAAGTTAGTTGATTCTGTGGATTTTCTTGTGGTGTCCTTTGACTTCTCTGGCTCCTTCAATCTTTCTTCCCCATCTAATACAGGATTCTCCAAGCTCCACCTAATGTTTGGCTGTGGGTCTTTTCATCTGTTTCTATCCATTGCTAGGTAAAGTCTCTCAGATGACAGTTATAGTGGGCTCCTGTCTTCAAGCATAACAGAGTATCATTAGTAGTGTTAGGCATGGGCTCTCTCTCATGGCATGGGCCTCAAGCTGGGCCAGTCATTGGTTAGACATTCCCTCAATTTCTGCTCCATCTTTACTCCTGAATATCTTGTAGGCAGGACAAATTGAGTCTAAAGTTTTGTGGCTGAGTTGGTGTCCCAATCCCTCATTGGAAGTCTTGCTTGGTTACAGGAGATGGCTGGTTCAGGCTCCATATCCCTCATTGCTAGGAGTCTTAGCGAGGGTCACCCTCACTGGTTCCTGGGAGTTTTACATTTCTAGCTCATTCCAGAGATGCCCTGCCCACAGATTCTAGTTTTCTCCCTGTACTCTCTCCCTCCCTTTGTCCCTTCCTACTTGATCCCACCTGTTCTCCCTCCCCACTACTCAGTCCTCTCTCTTCATGCACCCCAAAATCTATTCCATTTCCCCTTCTCAGTGAGATTAAAACACAAACACACACACATACACACACATGTCCTTCCTTGTTACTTAGCTTTTTTGGGTCTATGGATGGTAGCATGGTGAGTCGGTACTTTATAGCTAATATCCACTAACAAGTGAGTCCACAGGTTTCTCAGGAAATTAGGTTCTACTCAGGAAATAGTTGTACCTCAAGAACTAACTATACTACTCTTGGGCATATATGATCCACCATACCATAAGTACACTTGCTCAACTATGTTCATAACAGCTTCATTCATAATAGCCAGAAACTGGAAACAACCTAGATGTTCCTCAATCAAAGAAAATATGATACATTTACACACTGTAATTCTACTCAACTATTAAAAACAGTGGCATCATGAAATTTGCAGGCAAATGGATGGAACTAAAAAAGATCACCCTGAGTAAAACAAACAGAAAAACAAACGTGGTATTTACTCACATATAAGTGGATATTAGCCATAAAATATAGGAAGAGAGTTTTTATGCTATTGGTTTCTAGTTCTCTACAATTTTATTTTGAAATAAATTGCCTAACTGCAACATGTTTTCTTGTTGTGGTGGTTATCTAATCTTAATCCTTTGTATTTTGTTCTTCAGTTCTGGAAGTTTCTCAGCCATTATTTCTTTGAATATTTTAGGTATATAAGAGTAAATCCTCCAGTATTTTTCCCTATATGTATATGCTCCCTGCCCCCTTTTTGAGATAGGGCCTTGCTCTGTAGGTTAAGCTGAACTCAAACTCATGATTTTCATCCTGCCTCAGCTTCCTGAATGCTAGAGGACAGACATATAAAACCACACGTGTCTGCCGGTGTTCTCTTCTAATTCATTCAGTTTCTCTTTATGGCATATTTGGATTCTTTTTTTTTTTCCTTTTTCATGTCTGATTCTTCACTTTTGTTAGGCTTTTTTGTTTTCATGTCTTTTTGTTTGTTTGTTTGAGTCAGGATTTCTCTGTATAGCCCTGGCTGTGTTGAAACTCTGTAGACCAGGCTGGCCTTGAACTCAGAGATCCACCTGCCTCTGGCTTCCAAGCCCTGAGATTAAGAGTGCGCAATGCCACACACACACCCAGCTTATGTCCTTCTTATAATTATCCCTTCAAATATAGTTATTTTAAAATCATTTTAAATTTCTCTTATTTTCATATTTGGAGTAATGACATGATCACATTGTTAATGATTTTAATATGAGTTATTTTTATGTGTTTGGAAATTTAATTTGCACATTCCCCTTTTTTCCCTCTCTTTCCTGAGACAAGGTAGGCAGGCAGGCCACAGTCTGAGATATTCCTGCTTTAGCCGCTTAAGTTGCTTGATTATAGGCATGTGCCATCATACCCAGCCACAGGTTCCTTCTGAGTTTTTCCTCAGGTGTGTGTATATTTTTATGCCATGCATTCTCAAAGGGACTGATGTGTTCCCCCCCCCCAAAAAAAATCCTTACTGATACTCTGTACATAGCTAAGGCCTGCAACATACATTTTTTTTTTAATTGGTCACTGGAAACTTACACTTCATATCAGTTGTAGTTCAAATCATCTTTTTTCAAAGATTATTTTATTCTATGGATATGGGTATCTTGCCTGTATATACAAATACATACACAAGATCCATGCCTGGTGGGGTGTATCCTCTGGAACTGGAATTAGATAATTTTGAGCTGCCATGTGGGTGCTGGGAATTGAACTCTGGTGTTCTAGAGGAGCAGCTAGTGCTCTTAACCACTAAGCCATCTCTCCAGCTTAACTCCTTTCATGAGAGGGATCTGTGCCCCAGATTTACTTTGTTCGATTTTCCCACCCTTCCATAGATGAAGCTTTTGTCCTATTACCTAGCAAGCTGAGTGTCTCTAGTCTGCCATCCAGTTCCCAATCTACATCTTAGCAGTCCTCTGGCTTACCTTCCAGCTGTCATCAGAAGTGTCTGCTCTGTTTCTGCTCTATGGGGCCTCTATCTTTGAACACAGAGAAGTATTTGTATCCTTTGTGTACCTCTACATACAATTGCAATACTCCTTTTCCTTGTTGGTTGCTAGCTCTGTTGCATTTTATTATTTTTCTCTTCCTTTATTTTCTACATCACCCATCTCTACATATCATTCTAGTGATATGTAATCATTAGTAGGTAAACGTTCTAGTGTTCCCGTTTCAAGCTTATGTTTGCTTGCATCTGGATTGAAAGAATATCTATAGAGAGGGGTTTGTATAATTAAATAAACATTTTTAAAATGTTGATCTCACTATTATGTTTGAGGCCATATGTAAATTTATAGCTGCTTCTGGCTGCTACAAAGTATTCCTTTGAAAAGTATTCCTTGAAAGTCTTGAAAGTACCATGTTTTGTTGTATTTTCATATGGTAATAGTTACTTAAACAAATAAAAAGTTTTTAATTATTGTAAATACCCATTATAAATAGCAAGAATGTGCATTAATATACAGATGTATGTAAAAGTTTCTGTAAAGATGTTAGCTATATGCTTATTTGACTTTATTATTGACATATTGTTCTTTGGGAATGTAAGCAATATTTATATTGTTTTTATTTTTTTTTTTCTTTTGAGACAGGAGCTCCTGTCTCTCTTTGTAACCCAGTCTGACCTTTGAACTCAGGATCTTCCTGTCTCAGCCTCCTGAGTACTGAGATTATAAGCATGTGCTGCCGTGCCCACCAAAAGCATTTGTGTGGGTCAGTGTTGGTGTGGGTGTACCTGGAACACGTGGAAGTCAGAGGATAACTTTGGGAGGCTCCCTCTACCGTAAGATATGAGGGTGGAACCCAGGTCATCAGGTTTGCTCAGCAGACACCATAACCCTCTGAACCATCTCACTGGCCCCAAACATCTTTTAAGCAATAATTAACCCATCTTGTGAACATGCATACACAGTCACATGTACACACATATATGCGTATGCAAACACACAAATGTACACACAAGCACGCATGCATGTGCGTGTGCACACAGGCACACACACACAAACCCCTGCACACAAAGGAAACAGAAATCCAAAACTTAGAAACAAGGTGAGTCCTTAAGCAATTGGAAGCATCATTGACTGATGGAAAATGTCTCAACACTGAAGCTCCACTGAGACACTTGTTTAGGATCCCTGTGGTAACAGTGTGAAGACCCTTTAAGACATTTCATTCTGTTTCAGAGACGGTATTAGAGAATTTCTTTTGCTTCAATTTTGGATTTTTCTATTACCATCTTAGGAAGTTTAAAAAGCTAGTGATATTTTTTCCAGAATAAATCTTCTAAATGCAGTATATCTGTAGGCCCTTGATTTCCTAGGCCGTCAGTGGAATTGCCATCTCCCATCCTAACACCTCTTTAAGGTAAGTGTGAGACAGATGCTGTTGGCTTTCCTTCATGTTTCAGGTGGCACTGGGCCTTGAGAAATAAAGTCGAGAACTTTAGTCCCTGGCCTTAGGACTGTGCTTCCACCCCAGGTCACAAGAGTGTATGGTTTTTGTCCCTGTCTGCTTGGGAGCCATCACAGACCATTACTGGGAAAGAGCATATATGGCAGACATTTGTTCTTACAGTTGTAGCTCTGGTTGTCTCTTCCATCTCTTTCTTGGTGATTTTTTCTGTCTATTTCAGCTCCATACTTCCAATTTGAATTTTATTTGGAGTTATCATTTACCTACGTTTAATGTCTTGAATGTTTGTTTTTCAGTGATCAGGAACCTCCTTATTCAATGATTACATTACATGAAATGGCAGAAACAGGTATTTTAATTTTTTTATTTTTTAATACTTCATGATGAATTAATAATAATAAATGTATGGTCACCTTTTTAAAGATAAAAGATCTCAAAATGCTCATATGTAACAGAAAAAGTCCTGAGTGTATGGAAATCACCTGTAAAGGTGTTAGTAGGCACTATATATTGCATCCTCAATATTGAACTGCCCATCTGAGTGATGGTTGTATTTCATTTGAAATTAAGAGATAAGAAAATTTATTTTATTGATGGGTCTTTGACTGTACTTGTCCTAGAATAGGGAGGAAAAGTATTTGTCCTTCACCATCCTAGGTATCACACTAAAACAGAGCCAAATGCTGACTTGACTTAGATAAGTCCTATGCAACAAATGAGATGCTTAAAAGTATTTAAGTCATAATCTGAGAATCAAGGCCATAGCTTAAATTTTTTCCAAATAAAGATGCCTGTAATAGGGATCTTTACCATACACCTGTAATAGGGTTTTGGCCCCATTGTGATGATTAGAGCTTTTATCAGTAGACCCATGTCAACTTCTAGCTTCTTAAAGCTACCACAGAAAGGCGTAAAGTGTTTCTATGTTAATGTGAAGTCCTTTTATATTTTTCATGTTTTCAAAATTGTTGGCTCCATTACATAATCTTCTTGGTTTGCCCTTAGATGAAGGATGGTTGGATGTTGTCCAGTCTTTAATTAGAGTTATTCCATTGGAAGATCCACTGGGACCAGCTGTTATAACCTTGTTACTAGACGAATGTCCATTGCCCACTAAAGTAAGTTAAACAGATCTTTATGGACCTATCATCTGTGCACAGGACAAATAACCACAGAAGCATTTGTTGTACTTTATATACGTGAGATCTGCTTTATTGAGGGGAAGCATGAAAATTTTTAGTACTAATGAAGTGTTATATCCTCTATCAATAGGTTTTAGTTTAGCATTTTTTAAATGTTTAAAGTACACATTTGAATTTGCAAGGATAGTTTTCACTTGAAAACTAGAAGAAAATGGGCTATTTTTTTTTTTCTGTCTATAAGTGGCTTCCTTATAACAAAGATTTTCTATTAAGAGGAAAGGTTCTGTTCTGTAAGCCTTTTTGAGTCCCATTCCGGCACTTAGAGCTTTGAATAGCCTAACTTATGCTCTAAGTAGGACATAAATATTAAAATTTCATTGCTTTACCCTGTACCTTCATCAGGCTGCCTTGATGTACACATTTTATTGCTTTGCTTTGCTTTGTTTGAGACAGGGTCTCACTATGTAGCCTTTATGGGTTAGGAACTCACTTTGTCGACCAGGCTGACCTTGAACTCATAGAAATTTGCCTGAGTGCAGGGATTAAAGACGTATACCACCGTGCCCATACATACTTTTAAAAATGTGGGTTCTGATATCTTTTATTTGTATGCTGAAGCCTCACATACTTGAGCTCTGTAATAGAAAAGTATGAACAGAGGGAAATGTTTTTAGCCTAGTCATTGTCAGCTTGGTCATTACCTATGCTTAAAGCAGTTTCCATTTTAAATTTGCCTCAAAAATTGATGGGATTTATTTTTCTTGATACAGCTTTTTGTAAGCCAAGCATGGTAATATATGCCTGTAATCCCAGCACTCAGCAGGTGGAAGCAGGAATACCAGGAGTCCAAGGGAAGCATTGGTGCTTTGGTTACATAGCAAGTGTAATGGCAGCCTGGACTACATGAGACCCTGTCTCAAAAAAAAAAAATTGGGTATAATAGCTTATGCTCATAACCTTAGCATTTGGAAAGCAGGCTTAGAAGACTACATGAGCTCAAGGCCAGCAGGACCATATAGGGAATGACAGGGCAGCCTTGTCTTGGGGGGGAGGGGGGAAATGACTTCTTATTTCAACATCACTAGGTCATAATTGTTTGCTGTTTTATGTTTGGGGGTTTGTTATTTTAAGCCAGGATCTCACTGTGTGTGTTTCGTTTCTTTTGGAGACAAGGTGTTGCTTTGTAACGTAGCCTTGCGTAGCCCAGTTTAGCCTTGATTGTGCAATGTTCATGCCTCAGCCTCCTGAGTCCAGAGGTATGTTCTAACATAACCATACTTATTAAGCATTGATATTTGAGTGGGTTTAGGCTGGTTAATGAGTTAAGAGTACAAACTGGACTTGATTGTACATACCTGTAATCTCAGCATTCAGAAGGCTAATGCAGGAGGATTGCCACAAGTTCAAGGCCAACCTGGTTACATACTAAATCCTATGATATATAGGGCTTTTTGTGTGACTGTTATACCAAGACTCAAAAAACAAAAGTATAAAGTACATATTGTCTATAATTGGTACATATTGGATGAAATGGAACCTGACATTGAGAAAACTTACAGTTAATCAGGAATTTTCAGAAATAATACCACTAAAGCAATTTTATGATTTAATTTGATCATTCTAAGTTTATTGAATACCTTTTTATAGCTTTGTTTCTAGGAATTCTCTTAGGAAAATAACCTGCAGAGTTATATTCATCAAATCTATTTGTAACTTTTTTATAGGATGCACTCCAGAAATTGACTGAAATTCTCAATTTAAATGGAGAAGTAGCATGCCAGGACTCAGGCCACCCTGCCAAACATAGGAATACATCTGCAGTCCTGGGCTGCTTGGCTGAGAAACTAGCAGGTAACTCTAGTACACTCCACAGAAGATCCTTATGTGTTTGACATTGAGACATCTGCACTGCAGACCAATGTCCAAATCTATTATACCAGAAAGAAGGAAAGAAGCTGCATGTGATGGTGCACACCAATAGCTACAGAACTTTAAGACAAGAGGATTAAGAGTTCAAGGTCAGCTTCCCCTGCATAGTGAGTTAGAGACAAGCTAAAACTATGGGATACCCTTTTTAAAAACAAACAAAAAAGAATGAATAGAAATGGACTAAAGAACCAGGCACTGTGGCTCATGCCTTTAATCCCAGTACTCATGGAGGTAGAGGCCGGTGGATCACTGTGAGTTGACTAGCCTGCTCCATAAAGCAAGTCCAGGACGGCCAAGGCAACACAGAGAAACCCTGTCTAAAAAAAAAGAAAAAAAGAAATTGACTAAAAGGAAGACAATTACTCAAAAGACCCAATCAAATGCAATCTAATTTAGCTTTGTTGATTTTTCAGAGAGATTGAAGATAAATCTGTCATAATTTATTTGCTTAAATGACAGGAAAAAGACTAAATTTAGTATATCAAATAATTACTATTTATAATAATGTATATTGCCTACTTTAGAACTATTAACAGCAAATTTCATGAGACTATCTCAGCCAGTTACTTTATATATAGTGGGAGAAATAATGGATTCAAATCAGAACATGAGTTCTGGTCCAGACTGTCATGTCTTCCGAGGAGCCCTTTATGGTGGACTCAGTTGCTAAGCTGTGAAATGGGAATGGTAGAAGCAGCCTGAGAGAGGTGGGCTGAATAATGTGCATCAGAGTACAGAATACAAGTAAAAGCAATTTGATTGTCATTAGTTAACAATTTAAAATAGCATGACACTTTTAATTATATCCAGTGTTTGCTGTGTTTGTCTAGGTCCTGCAAGCATAGGTTTACTTAGCCCAGGAATACTGGAATATTTGCTACAGTGTCTGGTAAGTAAGACATCAACGGTGATTATTCTCAGTTATAGAGAATTGTATGTTTTTCTCAAATTACTAGCATAGTACCTGGTACAGAGGATAGAGTGAGTTGTGAATTTTATGTGTAGGTGTTTCCTGGTTATTTATTTATCACCTCCTATGTTTAGAGGCAGATAGAAAGAAGAGAGAGACAAAGAGTGGAAGAGATGGGTAGGAATTTATTACATGCAAATAAGAGTTGTGTTGTTCTAGTTTTAAATTTAGTCATAGATAGCTACTAGGACTTTTTGTGTGTCCTTACAGTCTACCAAATAGTAATGGAGAACACGCTACCACACACACCGTAGAAACAAAATTCATGCATTTCAACAGCAGGCCAGGTTCCCAGTGTATATAAATCTCTGCTTCTGCCCACCCTTCCCTTTACTGCTACCACATTTAAAACTGTTGGTGGTGGATTGTTTGATATATCACCAATGAAGTCTGTGGTTTGCTGAAGCTGTGTCTTTCCATTGCTCACAGCACTTGACTGCAGTCTTGACTAGCCTGTGTTTCTATGTTATTTTTACAAGCCTAGTGAGCATTGGCCTCTTTAAAAACTCTAGTCTAAAGTGAGCAGTGGTGGCTCATGCCTTTAGTCCTAGCACTTGGGAGGAAAGGATAGTGGATCTCCAAGTTCAAGGCCAGCTTCATCCACAGAGTGAGTTCCAGGACAGCCAGGGCTACACAGAGAAATTCTGTCTCGGAAGAAAACACAAAACAACAACAACAAAAACTCTCTCTAGCCTAAAAGAATTCATGTTTTGGTGCCTATCCAGTATGTGCTTAAAGTAACCCTTACACTGTTCTGAGTGAGCACTAGTAGATACCAAAATAGAAGGACCATTATTTACCTTCACAAAATTTAGTATAAGTTAAAGGATTAGAACCATTCAGACATCAGTTAACTTCCACTTTATGATGGGATGTGATCAAGGGCAAAATTACTTTCTCCAGTCTGAGTCTGTAAGAGTTCTGAGAAGGTGAAGTGGGGTGGGTGTAGGTAACAATGGGCCTGTGGTAATCATGAAAGACAGACTTCCTGCTGAAGGTGAGGCTTAGCTAGCTCATGACACAAGATTAAGATTAGGAACTCATAGTGAGTTTCTTGGCTAAAGCAACATAGATAGAAGCCTTGTGACAGTTATCTGATCAGAGAAGGCAATCTTCAGAGATAGGAGACATGAACTGGAACAGCCAGGCAGGAAGGTTAAGATGTGCAAGAATAGAGATGCAGGGCCAGTAGTGCTGTGATCTTTGCTGAACCTAAACAGGCACCATAGTAGTGCATGGGAATACACTGGTTTCCACAACACTGTGGAAGCTCCTAGTATAGCTAGGAGAAAGCAAGAATGTGAGAAGATGTTAAACATTTAGGCCTCCCTTTAAGTGGGAACTCGTGATGTAAACTCAAATGTAACTCAAGATCATACTTCTTGTCTGTGTCCTTTCATCATCAGCTTCTATAGAATTTCCTGCAGAAACTAGATTAAAACTAAGATATTGCTGGTCCCGGTAGCACCAGAACTCAAGAGGCAGAGACAAGTAGAGCTCTGTGAGTTTGAAGCCAGCCTGGTCTACATAGCAAGTTCCAGGACAGCCAGGGCTACATAATAGACACTGTCATAAAAAGCACACAAACTGGGGAGATGGCTCAGGGGGTAAGAGCACTGGCTGCTCTTCCACTGGCTGAGTTCAATTCCCAGCAACCACATGGTGGCTTACAACCGTCTACAGTGAGATCTGGTGCCCTCTTCTGACATGCAGGTGTACACACAGACAGAACATTGTATACATAATAAATAAATCTTTAAAAAAAAGCAGACAAACACACAAAACCTAAGATGCTAATTGATGATGTCATTATTTATAATTGTGGAACTGATATTTCTTTTGGGGATTCTGAAAGGTCATTTTTAGGTATAATTTTAGTTTTCTTTTTGGCTTGTTTTAATGAGTGTAAGCATAAATAGTATTTTAGTTAACAAAGCCCTAAAACAAATGTTACTAAGTCTAATAGCAAAACACACGTTGTAAGATACTGCTGAAATATCCATATCTATAAATTAACACAATGAGTTTTGAAACTAGATTAAAAGATTCTTATCTTGATTTTCCATTAGCCAAATACATAATCTGCCACGTATTAAGTAAGAATATGAAATTGATACCTTACTGCCTCTTCCGGGGGGTGACTTTTGTTTTTATCTTTTGTTGTCTTTCAGAAGTTACAGTCCCACCCCACAGTCATGCTTTTTGCACTGATTGCACTGGAAAAGTTTGCCCAGACAAGTAGGTATAGTGACTTCTTGCACTAATGATCTTGGTTGTAAAAAAGTGAGCCTGTACTTTGAACTACATCAAATGTACATACATTTTGGTTTTAAGACCAGCAAAGTATATCAAGAACAGAAACAAACATTGTTCTCAGCTACGCTTCATGCATGGTGACTATAATTACTTCCGTAGCTAAAACTTCAGCAATAAGGGGGTGGGGAGAAGGCTCAGCGGTTAAGAACACTATGCAGTCATGGAGACCTGACTTTGAATGCCAGCACTCAAGAAGCCAGGCATCCCATGAATACCTGTAACCTCAGCTCTGAGGCAGACAAAGACAAGAAGATTACAATGGCTTTCATCCCAGTCAAGAAAATGCAAGCTCCCAATTCAAGGAGTGATCCTGCCTCAAAAGGAATGGTAGAGAGTGATAGAAGAGGACATCCAGTGTACTGTTCTGGCTTTCATACATGTCTCACACATGTGTGCATATATTTATACAGATATAAACACATATATAAACCAAACACAAAACATAAAATTTAAAAAATAATTGGAGTGACATGATGAACTTGGAGATATGATTCAGCAATTAAGAGTACTTGATGCTCTTCCAGAGAACTGAAGTTTGGTTCCCAACAACAACATTGTTGAACAGCTCACAGTTTCGAGACAGGGTTTCTTTGTGTAGAATTGGCTGCCCTGGACTTGCTTTGTAGACCAGGCTGTTCTCATACTCACAAAGATCAGCCTGCCTCTGCCTCCTGAGTGCTGGGGTTACAGGCATGTGTCACTGCTCCCAGCAACAAATAAATCTTAAACTGGATGTTATGGTGTACACCTTTAATCCCAGCACTCAGGATGAAGAGGCAGGTGACTTTCTTAAATTCAAGGTGATAGTCTAGTCTATATAGTGAGTTCCAGGATACCCAGAGCTACATAGAGATGGTCTGTCTTAAAAAAATAAATAGAAAAATAAATAAATAAATAAATAAATAAATAAATAAATAAATAAATAAATAAATGAATAAATCTTTAAAAAAATACTAATGAGATTGCCAGAAAATAGCCACAGCTCTTTGGCTGTGTCATTCCTAGAAAGAAGCATTAATGGAAACCTAATCTAGTCTCCAATTTATCTGTTGTCTCCCCTCACTCCTTATTAGCACTAACCTGCCCCACACACCCTCCTCCTCTTTCATTGTTACTTAAGGATTTCATCTTTCCAAACAGGTGAAAATAAATTGACTATCTCTGAATCCAGTATTAGTGACCGACTGGTCACATTGGAGTTGTGGGCTGATGATCCTGATTATCTGAAACGTCAAGTTGGCTTCTGTGCCCAGTGGAGCTTAGACAATCTCTGTAAGTAGGGGTTTTCCTTTATTCAAATGGTTTCTACTTGTATATAATATTTTTATCTTATTTCTGTTGAGCTGGGGGGTAGATGCACACATGTTTAGAGGTTAGAGGACAAATTTCAGGTATAGGTTCTCCCTTTCTACTATGTGGGCTCCAGGTTATTAGACAAGTAGCCTTACCTGCTGAGCCATCTCACCAGCCAAATTCTTTACATTTATAAATCCCTGTCTTCAGTAAGATAAATAGCCTTGCTTTTGCTGTAATGAGTAAGAGTTCTTCTTAGTAAGTCTTTCTATACTCTAATAGAAGAGTATCCCCCGCACCTTCCAAATGAGCATTAACTGGAATGCTTCCAATTTCAGCATTCTCTACTTCACAGATCTTTACCGACATCTGCTGAGTCAAACTCCTTAACTATATAGCTCTGTCTAAGAACATAACTTTTACTTACTGTCCTACAACTAGGTCCTGCTAGCTCCACATCTGGCCATGTTCATACTTGTACTTTCTTCTTTGTCTTTTTATGTGTACATGTGTGGAATTTTTATTAATCATGTGACAAAATGTCTGACATGAACAACCTCATGGGAAGAATTAATTATTTTGGTTCATAGTTTTATAGGTCTTAGTTTGCTGTAGCAGGAAGGTGGATAGAATACCCAAATCAGAGAGGCCAGGAAACAAAAAAGGCAGAATATCTTTGTTTAATATTTAATTTAATATAATTTTTAGGAATAGATCCTAGAACCTTGCTTGTGCTGGGAAAGCATCTACCACTGAGCTATGTCCTGAGTCTGTTTATCTACTTTGTACTCTTCTCCTTACTTTAGATGGTCTCTTCAAACCCTAATTAATTCTTAGACTCTGGCAGTTATTTTTAACTTTTTTGTCTTTTTTTCTTCCAAAGGCTCTTATAATACAAACCAAGTTGCTTTGTTATTACCTATCTCTGTTGCTAGCACTGTGCTAATGCACAGGTGAACACATAACATCCAGTTCTTGCTCTGTCATGGAGCACAACAATATATAGTCTAGCTAAAGAGTAATTCTGAGTAAATCAATTTGGAAGCTGGCATGATGACACATAGCTATAATCTTAGCATTTGAGAGCAAATGTGAGAGAAACAGAAGCTCTAGGTTATCTTCAGCTACATAGTGAGTTTAAACCCAACCTGAGCTACAGTAGATCCTGCTTCAAAAAACAAAACCAACTAATCCAGGTATTTTAGTACACGCTTTTAACCCTGTGATTGGGAGATGGAGACAGGTAGACCTCCGTTAGTTCAAGAATGGCCTGGTCTACATGGCAAGTTCTATACCGGTCAGGGCTAAATAGTGAGACCTGAACTTTAGATTTTGCTTCAGTCACTATAATAGATACAGACACTGGAAACACCATGCTTACAGTGCTGCCTTTTTTTTTTTTTTTTTTTTTTGCATTTGCTTAATCTATGGAATAGTAAAGCTAATATGCTAAGCCCTATGAGTGTTTCATTCCTTGACAAGTGTGGCAGCTAGAAATGACAGTAGTAGCTTTCCCTTTTTTCCAAACCATTACAGCCTGCTTTAGGAAATATGACCACTTTTTTCTTTTGCAGTTTTAAAAGAAGGTAGACAACTAACCTACGAGAAAGTGGACTTGAATAACATTAGGGCAATGCTGAACAGCAATGATGTCAGCGAGTACTTGAAGATCTCACCTCACGGCTTGGAGGTAAAGCTTTCACAGACCTTTTCAGGGCTTAGATTACTTGTCCCCATTTTTTGTGCCCTGCCTAAGAATTAAGAGCAATGTCTAACAGAATAGGTAGAAGGTTTTCTTGTATCTGAAGAGTGATTAGAGGTAGAAGCGGTAAGGATAGAGAATGCTTTTAAATGTTAGCTACTCTGTTACATCTCACATGTTATAGTTTCTATTGTAGCACTTCAGTGCTTGTGACTGGTTTAAATATGTCTGGATTGTTTTTTTTAATGCTCACAATTGCTGAATGAGTGCTCTATTACTGGGTTATAGCCCTAGACAAATATACCTGTTTTAAACCTTTAAAAAATCGTTATAATATCTGAATATTTTGCCTGCATGTATGTCTATGTACCATTTGCTTGCATGGTGCCTGTCAAGGCCAAAAGAAGACATAGGATCCCCTGGATCTAGAGTTACAGACATTTGTGAGCCATGTGGATGCTGGGAATCAAACCCACATCCTTTGGAAGAGTAGCCAGTGCTCTTAACTGCTGAGCCATCTCTCTAGCTCTGTATCTGTTTTTAATCTTCGCCACTTTCCTTAACTAAAAGTACAATGACAAGTGTTTCCCAAAAAAGTTGCTCCTATGTAAATGCCCACATAGTCAATTGCACTGAACCTGGTGCTTTCCTCTCATGTTGAATATTGCCAATAATGCAGGTTGGAGGAAGAGCTACTTATATATAGGAGAGTACCACAGTTTGAAATACAGTTTGAACAATAGGTGGCAAATCCCGTCTGTCATTGTTTTTGTTTTTTTTTGTTTTGTTTTGTGTGTGTGTGGTTTTTTTTTTTTTTTTTTTTGCTTTGGATTATATGTAGGTAATGTCTTTACCCTTCCCCATCTTTATCTAATGAAGGCAATGTTTGTGCATTTATAAAGATTCTGCTCTCAAAGCAAGCTCTCTATGTACTGAAAAACAAAGCCAGGAACTTTGACTAGTTGAAGTTGCAGCCGTCTTTGAAACCTAAAGGTCAAACTGAAATAATAAAAGGGTTGCCTCCCTCAGTTTTATGCTTTTAGAAGTCACTGAAGATGGACCCCACCAGGAGCCTAATAAGTAAATCGCTATCCAACCTTTCCTATGCCAGTTACTTGATCTTCAGGCATTGATTTGTACTCCTCGGTTCTGCCAGGCTCGCTGTGATGCCTCCTCCTTTGAGAGTGTGCGCTGCACTTTTTGTGTGGACACTGGGGTGTGGTACTACGAAGTCACAGTGGTCACTTCTGGTGTCATGCAGATTGGCTGGGCTACCCGAGACAGCAAGTTTCTCAATCACGTGAGTACCTGGGGTCAGCAAAGGAAGCAGCAGCAGCTTGCTTCTAGTGGATGGGTAGAGATACTCAGATGTGCTTATTTTTCAAATAGGTTTGCTCAGTGACTAGGTGGAGCCCTATTCCTGACAGTGATTTGGTGTACTGTTTTGAAATAAGGAACAAGTGGAAATGCTTCTCTGCTTCTGAAGTTCACCTTAATTTCCTACCTAGAATTTGTCTTTATGGCTCTCCTGTAGTCCCAGCCACATCTGGGACCAGTTATCACATTGTGACAAGGGGTGATTTTTTTCTTGTTTTTGTTTTGTTTTGTTTGTTGAGAAAAGCTTTCTCTGTGTAGCCCTTTTGTCCTGGAACTCACTCTATAGATCAGGCTGGCCTCAAACTCAGCCACTTGCCTCTACTTCCCAAGTGCTGGGATTAAAGGGGGCACAACCACCAACAGACTGCCAATGGATGATTTTTACCTTGAGATTAAGCTTTGAAACCTTCTGGGGACTGGAGAAATGACTCAGTAGTTAAGAGTGCTTCCTGCTCATCCCAGAGGATCTGGCTTTGGTTCCTGTACCCTCATAAAGCTGCTAACAACCACCTGTAATTTCAGCTCCAGGAGATCTAACAACCCTTTCTGGCCTCTGTGGGCATCCACACACATATGGCACACACACACTTACATACACATAAATAAAATTAAAATGCATCTTTAAAAAGAAACTTTGAATAAATTACTTTCCATGGCATTAAATACTGGCTGACTTTTCTCATTTGACTTTTACCTTATAATTAATAGGCACATTTATTTTCAATATTTATTTATCTTTTGTTGTAGAAAGTTCTAAAAGTAAAGGGAAGTCTAAATCTGCCATACTAAGCAGGCCTGGGATACCACTGAATGTGGGAGTGTCACAGGTCCTTCCCTGAGATGGATGCTTTCTTTTTGGAGATAAAGTCTTGCTAACCTAGATCATCATATGGCCCAAGCCTCAAACTCATTGTGCTCCTTCTACTTCAGCTCCCAAGTACAGGGGGCCCCTCTCAAGTGCAGGGATTATAGACCTTTACCACCCCACCTGTTTAGACATACCCTTTAAAAACCTAACCCTATTGGTTTTTTTATCTCTTGGTCAAATTGGAAGACATTTGAGCTTCTTTGAGAAAACATCAAATGGCAGTGAGGCTGGTGCAGCAGGAAGGGCCCTCAGTCCTTAGGGGACTTCTGGGCAGTTCTAGCCAGCTTCCTCTATTCAGCAACTAAGGTTGAATCATGGTTGAGGCCGCAGGGCTTGTGAATCCCCATCACCAGGGGCTGCCTGGTCAAGAACATAAAGATATTGTCCCTAGAAGCCGTGCCCAGCTCCACGTAGGGTTTTTATACCAGAAAAATAAAGGAAATTAAGTCTGGGGAAAAAATAAGCTATTTGAAATCAGGACTATTTCGTAAAACTCCTTGACTAGTAAGAGAATAGCTCCAAGAAGAGGGCTAATGGGCAGGTCTGGACTTCATTCTGCTGTTGTTTTTGTTAGGGAACCTGCAATGTTTGGAAGTTTGAGCTGCTGTGTAGTCAGAAGTTACTAGGTCTGGAGAACAATTTCATTGTCTAGTTTCTAACACTGATTTATCAGTTATATGGGTACTAGCTACCTGTTCCAAATAGAATCCTAAAAGTGATTTCTGTTTTAGCATTAAAAAATAATCTTGAGCCAGGTGCAGTGGCACATGCCTTTAATCCCAGCACATGAGGGAGTGGGGGCAGAGGCAGGTGGATCACTGTGAGTTCGAGGCCAGCCTGGTCTACAGAATTAGTCCAGGACAGCCAAGGCTACAATAGAGAAACTCTGTCTCAAAAAAACAAAAAAATAAGTTAAAAGGAAAAAATCTTGAGCCAGATGTGGTGGAGTATGCCTTTAATCTCAGCACTGGAAGATACAGGCAGATCTCTGTGTCTACAGAATGAGTTCCAAAAGAGCCAATGCTACACAGAGAAATCCTGTCTCAGAAAAACAACAACAACAATAATAATAATAATAATATTAAGCTGGACATGATGATGCAAGTCTCTCAGCCTAAGCTACATTGTAAGACCCTGTCTCAAAATAAACAAAGGAGCCCTCTTCCCAGTCTGTCATCTTATTTCCACAACCTTTTTTTTCAAGTGTTTTCCCCCCACAATTTACATTTCAAAGACAAGAAAAATTGGGACTGAGAAAAGGAAATAAAGAATAGGACTGAATTCAATCCCATTCTTATAACAGATTTTTACTTTCTCCCCTAAAACTGAGGAGAATCTGAAAGGATTATTCAATCTCCTCATTTGAAAATGATAAAATAGTCCAGAACTAAAGAAAATGGGGGTTGTAGCATGGAAGTACCTTCTCTCTATTTTTCTATTAGAAGTTTCTAGCAGTCACACTAATAACAATGATGGTTAGATTGTATAATGGTCAGTGAAACTTGTGGTTAAAACTGTTTCTGCCATAGAGTTGTAGATATTTGGCACCTCAAATTAAGACTAAAAATAATTTTCTTTCCCCTAATTTGTGATAGGCTTTTGACTTTTTAGATTCTCTCTCTTCCCACCTGTGTGTGTGTGTGTGTGTGTGTGTGTGTGTGTGTGTGTGTGTGTGTGTGTGTGTGTGTGTATGTGTATGTGTGTGTATGTTAGTTTGTGCACATTTATGCTGGTACATTTGGAGGCCAGAAGAAGACATCAGATCCACTGCAGCTGGTTAAAATCAGTAGTAAGTCCCTCAGCAAGGTTACTGAAAACCAAGTTCAGGTCCTCTGCAAGAGAATGAAGCTCTCTCAACTTCTAGCCCCAGTTTTGACTTATTTATTTATTTGTTTGTTTGTTTGTTTACTTGCTTGTTTACTTATTTATTTATTTATTTATTTATTTATTTTAAAGAGACAGTTGTTTTCCATAATTAGGAACGGTTTAAGTTCCTGTTAGAAAGCTTTTGAAGTCAGATCGGATGTCTTTTTTTTCAAATGTCAGCTTTTTGATTTCCATGATATTATTCTGATAATTATTAATCTTTCACTTGTATAGACAGACTACAGTTTTATGGTATATGTCATTCTATGAATACGCTTTTTTCAAGATATCTGAAGTCTCTTTATAGTGCCTTTAAGTCTTACTGATATCTGAAGTCTCTTTATAGTGCCTTTAAGTCTTACTGCGTAAGTTTCGTTCTCAAGGAGCTAGTATAGGGCTCAGATGTAGAGCCTTAAAATGAGAAGCCTTGGGATAGTTCTTGTCTAGGTCACCTAAGCTAGTTTTGTCTTGTTTTGTTATATTTTTGATAGAGCATTTTGAGGACTAAAGGTACAGTTTGATTTATCTAAAGTATCTTTTGCCTTCTCATGAGCATCCAACATGACAGGTCTTTCACATGCTTTTCCATTAAAAAAAAAAGGGTGGGGGGGAGGAAGCATGATGCTTCAGGCCTTTAATCCCAACACTGGGGAGATAGAGGCAAATGAATCTCAGTCTGATGTAGATGCTGAGTTCCAGACCAGCCAGGGATACATAATGTCAGGGAGGGGGTTGCCAAACAGAGTAATACACGTCTGTCATCTCAGAGCCTGAGAAGTAGAAGAAGGAGGATCAGAAATTCAAGGCCAGCCTTCACACATGAGAGCTGAAAGAAGAGCTGAGCACGCTGGTGGTGCATACTTTTAACCCCAGCTCTTGGGAGACACAAGTGGGTGTGGATCTCTGTGAGTTCTAGGCCATCCTGGTCTACATAGCTATTTCCAGGACAGCCAGAGCCACATAAAATTGAGAGATCCTGCCTCAAATACCAAAAAAGGAGGAGAAGGAGTAAGAAAATGTAATGATGTACATTTTAAATTCTGGAAGTAAAGACGATTGTATGTGGACATTTTTTTCATCTAAAAGAAAGGAGGTCTGGAGAGATGACTTCGTGGTTGAGAACTCTTGCTACTCTTTCAAAATACCTAAGCTCAGTTCCCAACTAAGGTATCTCACAACCTGTAACTCCATTCTAGGAAATCTGATGCCTTCTTCTGGCTCTATAGCTACCCTACACACATGAACATACACACACACATACAAACATACACACACATAAATAAATTTAATAAAATAAATCTTCAAAAAGGGAGGGGGTTAGAGATTGCTTAACTGTTAGGGACACTTGCTACTCTTCCAGAGGACCCCAGTATGATTCCCAGCACCCACATGTCAGCCCACAACCATTTATAACTCCAGTTAGAGAGATCCTGTGTCCTCTTCTGGCCTCCAACGGCACTAAGGTATGCATATTATCACATATATAACATATAGCTATAATCCCACACTTGGGAAGTAGAGGCAGGAGGATTGCCATCAGTCCAAACCGAAGTTGATCCAGATAGTGAATTCTATGCCAGCCAGGGCTGGGTAGCAAGAAATTTGCCTTTCTTAGAACCAGTCCACAAGAAAGCTGACTAGCCTTCAAGAGTTTGTTTCCTTTTCCAGGAAACAAATGACACCAGCTTCGCGGTACTAATAAGAACTACATGAACTTTGACAAGTGTAAAAGTACCTGCAACAAAGGAAGCACTTGGCAAATTTTTATTGGCAAAGCTAGTATCTGTTTACTTGGAACTAGGCTTCTGTGCCAATTTTTTTTATATCTTCCAAGTACTGTTGGTTTTCCCATCATCCAGAAAAGCTTAGAATGCCACCTACTAGGTCTTTCCGGGTTAGAGTAGGTAGAGTCTTGTTAATCTTCTGGGTCTTATCTCTCTCCAGGAAGGATACGGCATTGGGGACGATGAGTATTCCTGTGCCTATGATGGCTGCCGACAACTGATTTGGTACAATGCAAGAAGTAAGCCTCATGTGCACCCATGCTGGAAGGAAGGTATTCATTCTTCTCCATCTTGAACTTGTCACCCGGGTTAGCTATTTAGAAGGCATTTACTATGGTAGGCGTAAAATACCTTAATAGGAAACTTGGTATCACTGCCATGATTGTGAATGCTGTTTATTAACTTACCTATTCTAGCAACTCTTCTGAAGCAAAGCATTTCAGAATATTAAGTCTGTAGGGGCTGGAGAGATGACTCAGTGGGTAGGAACACATGCTGCTTTTCCAGAGAACCTAAGATCAGTTTTCAGCACCCATGTTGGGTTGTTCACAACTGCCTTTAACTCGAACTCCAAGAGAGTCTAATACCTTCTAGCATCCATGGGCACCTGAACTCATGTGCACATAAACTCATATACTTCCGTCTCAGTAAGTGTTCTATTGCTATGAACAGAGACACCATAACCATGGCAAATCTTATAAAGGAAAACATTTCATTAGGGCTGACTTAAAGTTACAGAGATTTAGTACATTATCATCATAGTGAAAAACATGGTGGCACACAGGCAGACATGGTACTAGAGAAGGAGCTGAGAGTTCTACCTCTGGATTAGCATACATCAGCTTGAGCTTCTGAAACTTCAAAGTCTATGCCCCAGTGACATACTTTTCTCTAACAAGGCTACACCAATAAGGCTATTTACTCCCTATGAGTCTATGGCGGCCATTGCCGTTAAATTACAATAAAACTAAATCTTTTCATAATCTCGGCACTCGTGAGGCAGAAGCAAAGCCAGCCTGGTCTATTTAGCTAGTCCAGGCCAGCCAGAGCTGTATAGTGAGATGCTGTCGCTAGATAGATAGGTAGGTAGGTAGGTAGGTAGGTAGGTAGGTAGGTAGGTAGGTAGGTAGATAGATAGATAGATAGATAGATAGATAGATAGATAGATAGATAGATAGATAGATAGATAGATAGATAGATAGATAGATAGAGATATGAATGAATGAATGAATGAATGAATGAATGAATGAATGAAAGAAAGAAAGAAAGAAAGAAATGGGTGAGTAAGTGGTGGTTCAGTTGCTGTTCCAGAGAAGCTGAGTTCAGTTCCAGCACCCAGATCAGGAGAGTCACAACTACTAGTAACTCCAGTTCTGAGGTATCTGACTTCCTCTTCTAGCTTCTACTGGCAGTTGTACTCTTGTGGTATACATTCACATAAATGCATACACATAAAATAATATAAAAATATTTCTAAAAATAATATAAATTAGAAAAAATATATAAGTATTATTGCAAAACAAAAACAACAAAAAGCCTCCTACAGTTAGATACTTTTTCAGATAGAGTTTCACTCTGTCATGCAGGCAGCCCTAGAAGTCACTCTGTATCATGGTAGAGTGCAGGTATGAATCACTATTCCCACCTACTCTTACAGTTAAGATAGGGCTTTTTACAATTCAGTGTAGAACAATTACCTTAATCATGAGACCCTGTTTTAGATGCCAAGTAACACACACACACACACACACACACATACTCTGTAAAGTCTAGTTTATTCTCGGTGTCTGTGTTTTGAATTAAGGGACCATGGATATGTTAAAAACACTAGAATTGTTTTTAACACTAAAATTTTCAGAGATGACACTAATATTTTCAGAGATGAAATGGCTATAAAATGGATAATTGGTAGTCAGAGGCTAATACTCTAAGTAGGGTTATATTGAACGGAAGCAGGTAAAGAATGAAACCTCTTTATTGTCAGGATTGGAGCTAGATAAAGAACAGTCCAGCCCTTTGTCCATGTTCCCCCTTCAATTCCTCTACTAATCAACATTATAAACTGAAGTATCAGGCATGCCAAGAGAGCTGGGGCTTGATCACTCACAGAGGACTAACTTGATAGTGTGAAAAAGGGAATGAATCTGAGAAACCAACAAGGCACCCAGGTTTTTGTTTTGTTTTATTTTGGTTTGATTTTTGATCTTTGAGAGAGTCTCTCTACATAGTCCTGGCTGTCCTGGAACTCGCAATATAGACCAGGATGGCCTGTAACTCCCAAGATCCATCCGCCCCCGCCTCTTGAGTGCTGAGATTAAAGGTGTGTGCTACCATGCCCAAGCCTGGGCACCTAAATTTTTGAAGGAATATATAGCTTATATATTTCATAGAGGCATTGTCTTCAAAACTTTTTTTTCAAGTTATAGTATTACTATTTAGTCCTGCCTGGTCTAGTGCTCACTGTACAGATTGGGCTAGCCTTGAACCTGGAGTAGCCCTCCTGCTGCTTCTTCCCAAATGTTGGGATTAAAGGTGTGTGCTACTATTCCTGGCTTCTTAGAAGCTGCCATTTTTTTTAAATCAGAATTTAAGAAAATATTTCTGAATACATTTATTTTAAAATTTGAAAAACAGAAAAGTACAAAGCAGTTTTAATTTTATCCCCTCCCCAACACACACACAGATTTTAATCAGGGTCAATATTGCTGTGATAAAAATCAACTTAGTGGGGAAAGAGTTATTTCATCTTCTACTTCCAGCTAACAGTCCGTTACTGAGGAACCTGGAGGCAAGAACTAAAGCAGAAGCCACAGAGGAATGCTGCTGACTGGCTTGCTCTGTTTACTTTCTTTTATACTCACAATGGACTGAGCCCTCCAGCATTAAAAAAAAAAAAAATGCCCTATAGACTTGCCCACAGGCCAGTCTGATGGTGGCTGTTTTCTCTATTGAGGCTCCTCTTCCAAATAATTTCTAATTTTATCAAGTCGACAGAAAATAACCAACTAGGACATGCACACACATATATGTGTGTATCGTGTGTGTGTGTGTGTGTGTGTGTGTGTGTAAATAAATACATAGAGAATATATTAATATGTGTGGGTGTTTTGCATACATGTATGTGCACCACATGTATACCCAGTGTCCACATATGCCAGAAGGGAACTGGAGTTGCAGATGGTTGTAAACTACCATGTGAGTGCTAGGATTCCAACTCAGGTCCTCTGGAAAGGTAGCCAGTGCTCCTAACTGCTGAGCCATCTCTCCAGCCCTAGAGATTCTTTTTAAACGCTTAAATTGGTATGTACATATTTCCCATTGCTGTGCTTCATATCCTGAACAGGTTTCTAAGTTATAAAAAAATAACACCACTATTGGAGTTGTGGCTCAGGTGTAGAGTGCTTGTCTGCCCCGAAGGAGGCGCTAGGCTCAGTTGATAGCACTGAATAAACTGAGTATAGTGGTATGTCTGCTAACCCCAAGACTCATGAGGTAGAGACAGGTTATCCTCAGCTACATAAATTTAAGGCCATTCTGAGCTAAAGACTCTGTAAAAAAAAAAAATATATATATATATATATATATATATATATATACACAAACATGACAACAACAAAACATGATTGGCTTTATGGTGGGATACACGTATAATCACAACATTCAGGAGGCTGCAGCAACAGGATTTCATGTTTGAGACCATCTGTGGCTATATGGCCAGTTTGAGGCCAGCTAGGACTACATACAAAGACCTAGGTCAGAAAATCCAAAAACAAACAAAATAACTTTTAATGCTTTTCAGTATTTCATTATAAACTAGAACAAAAAAAAAATGAAGTCTCATTTTAAAAAAATCATTGAGAATGTGTGCTTTAAAACAAAAACATTTGGGTAGTTTTTTAGGGAGTGCAAATCTTGCAGAAAGTAAACCAGCATATAATTTTATCTTACCCAGCATGTACATTTTTTTTCACATTTTAGCATCTTGAAATTGGGATCCATCTTATACAATCGATGGCTTGTCATAGTTTAAATGAAAGCTTTTATTCCTTTAATGATACATGAAAATACTGCTATGGAAATACCAGATAAGCTGCACAGGAACAAAAGTGTGTTGAGTATGTAGCTCAAGACACAAACTTAGTACAGGGTATTGAGGCCCTTCCAGGTTCTGAGTAGCAGAAGCCTAACAGTGTTTGGTTTATCTTCCAGGAGACACAGTAGGGTTTCTGTTAGACCTGAATGAAAAGCAAATGATCTTCTTTTTAAATGGCAACCAGCTGCCTCCTGAGAAGCAAGTCTTTTCATCCACCGTGTGAGTAGCTCCTCACAGTCGAAGACTGAGTAGATTAATGGATTGTATTTTTCTTAAGGATAAAAACCTGTTTGTTTATCTCGGCAGTTAGAGAAATTGGTTTATTTCAATTAATCAGAGCTCCCCATTTGATCTGACGTCAATTTCCAAGAGACATTGAGATACAGAGAGATAAATGTGTGGTCTTCCCTGGCTCACAGACCTGTCTAGGTTAATAAAGAGAACCTGTCTCCCTTCCTATCTACCACAGTGACTAGCTCACTTTGATTTTCCCAAAATGACTGTATGTGAACTTGGTTTTTATAAATTCTGTTAACCTCTGTGCTCATTTTTGCTTGTAGATCAGGATTTTTTGCTGCCGCTAGTTTCATGTCATATCAACAATGTGAGTTCAATTTTGGAGCAAAACCATTCAAATACCCACCATCTATGAAATTCAGCACTTTTAATGATTATGCCTTCCTAACAGCTGAAGAAAAGATTATCTTGCCAAGGTAAGAGTCTGCTGGGGCTCTCTCTAGATTGTCATGTGCATCTCATAGAAAATTACAAAAACTTACGGGAGAGTTTTTTCCAGCATTGCACAAATGATTTTGAACAAGTAATCTCACTGAAAAGGTTGACCTCTGGGAAATATAAATTAGTAAAACAGATCCCAGAAATTTACATACAAATCAATGATAGTATAAAATTATTTGATAACAAAAATTAAAAGCATTGTCTGGCAAAAGCAGTTTCATGAGATCTCTATCAAATTATGAGTGATATAGCTTCATTATTATTTAAAGCAGTGGTTCTCAACTTGAGGGTCAAACAGCCCTTTCACCTAAGACCATTGGAAAACATATTAAATTATAATTAATGACAGTAGCAAAACTACAGTTAAGAAGTATCAACAAAAATAATTTTATGGTTGGGGGTCACCGCAACATGAAAAACTGTATTAAAGGCCCCGTATTAAGAAACTTGAGAACTACTGCTGTAAAGTGTTATAGGACCCAAAGAAGAATCAGCATGCCCATATTCTTTTTATGAGTTAGGTAATATTGAAAAGGACTGCTGTGGTGGTGCCAAGTTTGAATCCAGGACCAGGAAGGCAGTGGTAGGAGGGTCTCTACCTGATCTAAGAACCTGTCTCAAAAAACCCAACAATAAAATAAAATAAAAATCAGAAAAACTGCAATACATTCACACACACACACACAAAATGCAAACTAACTTCATTGGAATATCTGTATAAAAATCCTTAATGAGTAAATTATTAACAGACCTGATTTATTGAAACCAACTCCTTTTGTATTTAAACTGCATAGCAAACTTGCTACCATTGTTCTACAACCATTAACACAAAGGAAGCATCTCAGGTAAAATTTTATCACCCTTATTTGACAGAAACTGAGAATGAGTGAATGCCTGCTTGTCTTCCTCATAGGTGAACATAGTCTGTTCCTTCAGCTAGGGAAAGACTCCAGGTGCTCACTATTGATTACTGCATTTTGAAGCCTGTTACACATCATAAGCCAAAGTTTTTTTTTTTTAACAGGGAAGCTTCCTGGGCCACTGTGAGGCAGGGGAATTTTATTCCTAGTGTTATTCTAATAAAGTAGTCCCTCAGCAGTTGAGAAGAACATACTGGCCAGAGTACAGCTTGTGTTGAACCATATGTCATACCCATAAATGTAACTATAATGCAGTGGAATCCTGGCTTATGATTTGAAGTGAAATGCAGGTCTATAAGCAGCCCTCTTAGTTTACCTTACACCCTGTCTCAGTGAGTCGGCAGTTTCAGATGAACTAGAACATGTTACAGTAAGCAGCAGAGCCTTGGCAATAATCTAAGAATAAAAAGGCCACTTAAATGTGTTCAGGCATCTGAGTGTGTTCCTCAGAGCTTCTGTGCAGCTTGTCTTGGTGCTTGACAGAGATTGTGACCTTTAAATTGCTTTTGGTTTTAAGTCTAAGGTGACACCCCCTCAGTCCTTTGTTTATCCAGCATGCTTTTCCTGGGATGAAGCTCATCAATCACCTCAAGGGCACAAATGATCCGTCTGAGTTCCCCTGCTTCTTCAGAGTTAAGCTTCCCAGAATGGGGATGGGAAGTCATCTTTTATGACCAGCTTATACATCAGTGTGGTGACTGAATATTCATTTAACACTCAGAGTGTGTCCTGTCTTCAAGAACAACGGATTATAACCTATGTCAATTTCATTCGGAATCTAGACTTTTTTTCTCTCTGATGAATACACAAAGTTTCTGACACAGGCTTTTTGCTGCAGGCCTATAATCTGAGCTACTACAGAAGCTGAAGCAGAAGGATTGCAACTACTACTTGGAATTTTGTTGTTTATATTATGTTTATTCTCTAGTTATTCTCTTCACTGTTTTGTCTTAACCTCTTTATTATGCTAAATTCAAATATACAACAAAAATGTAAAAGAATCGTACAGTGAAGCACCCCTTGCTACAGTAGTCAGCCACATGGTCTGCTGCTTCTCCTGTGGTCTTCCCTCATCTATCTGTTAATAACCCATTTCCATCCAGTTTCTCTATTGTTGCTGCCTAGAACAGTCTCTCCTGACAGCAAGGTTCACTTCCTTCATGCCTTCACATGTCTACCAAAGTTTGCTTAGTAAGGTCCTCCTTGACTGCCATCAATCTAACCCCTGCACCTCACACATGAGAACACTCCTTTCCCTCTTTCCCAGGTTAGTGTCCATCATGGCAATCCTCAGCATTTAACATTTTTAGTTCTGTCTCCCACATGGACACACTAGACCATAGCTCTATAAAACCAGATACTTCTTTTTCTGTTTTTTTTTCTTTCTGTTTGTAGATTGCCTTTTATTTTTTTACCCACTCTGTCACCGCTAGAGCCCAGGCTGGCCCAAGACTCATGGATGTCCCCCTATCCTAGCTTCCTAGCTTCCAAGATACTGATTCTACCTGTGTGCCACCATGCCTAGCTAAGGACACCTATTTGGTCTCCTGTTCACTGCTGAATTACCAGGGCTTGGGACAGTGCCAGGCACATAACAAGCCCATAAGTGAACTTCAGGAGAACAGTTATGCATGTCTGCTTCTGTGTCCATTTGGAACGGAAGGGTTCAAACCTAAGGTGTCTAAACTTGCAGAGAGTTTAGATGTCATAAACGCCTTGACCTTGTGTGAAAACCTTGTGGGAATTTTCCCTGAGAAAGGCTTGTACATTTCACCAAATTCTCAATATAGGTGACTTAAATGGTTGAAATGTGCTGGTAAAAGAACACTGGACTTAGAACCAAAGGATTTGAATATGAACTTTTTGTTGTTGTTTATAAAAATGACAGCCATGCCTCCTTCACTCTGCTGAGGCTGAAATATATGAAAAACTACTAAACAAAGACTGCAACAAAGTGTATTTTCCCTGTGTAGGATTTTTTGAGAGCATTTCATGTGCACTACTGCAAACTGACTCCTTGTTGACGAAATGAATTTCAATTGCTTTGTCTTTTCAGGCACAGGCGCCTTGCTCTGCTGAAGCAAGTCAGTATTCGAGAGAACTGCTGTTCGCTCTGTTGTGATGAGGTAGCAGACACACAGCTGAAGCCATGTGGACACAGGTGAGAGAGAGGATCTGCTTGTTGGATCATCTTCCACACATCACATTCAGCAACATTTCATTCTGTTCTTAAATTACTTCTGGGGTATTAGCAGGTCTGTAGCTGTTCATCAGGGCATCAGGGCTGTTTGATTATTAGGTAGGACTATAGTGGCTGAATGAGGAATTAAGTTGACAAGTAGTATCTGCTGCCTTCCAGAAGGTACCTGGAATAGAACAAACTGTTTGATATGGAAAACCTAGTTTTTGAGTTTTGCTTTTTGTTTACTCAGATAAACACATACACACAAATAGATTTGGGGTGGTGTAGTTGGAGACAGGGTTTCTTTTGTAGAAAGAAACCTGGTTGTCCTGGAACTTGATCTGTACAGGAGACTGACCTCAATCTCACAGAGAGCCACCTGCCTCTGCCTCCTGAGTGCTGGGATTAAAGGTGTGTGTCACCACACCTGGTTTCTATTTTTTAATATAATTTTAGCTTTACAAAATATGAAAGGCAGCTGGGTGTGGTCATTCATGCCTGTGATCCCAGCACTCGGGGAGGCAGAGGCAGGCAAAACTCTGTGAGTTCAAGGCCAGCCTGGTCCACAAAGTGAATTCAGGACAGCCAAAGCCACACAGAGAAACTCTGTCTCGAAAAACAAAATAAAAACAAACAAAACAAAACAAAAAAAAGTGAAAGGCTTGTGCTGTCTGTGAGCTTCTTGAAATTTTCAGCAAATTTTAGTTCTGTGAAAGGAGCCTAACGGACATCCTAGATGCTGTAGGTCAGTGTCTAAGCATCGCCAGAGCCGCAGATAAGCTGCTCTTTTCTGAGAAAGCCATCCCGACTCATGTTAGAAAGGAGAGTGAGCAGTGTGGCAGCCATGGCCTTTCCCACATGCTGAGCTGTGAGCAACACTCATGCTGACAATACAGGCTGCTTGTATCTATAACTTGCCAACACTTTGTGTTTCTGTGGTTTAGTCACCTTATTGCCCAGGTCCCTAGAATGAGGGACCACAGTTTGTCATCACAAGAGTAATTAAGCCTGGATCCTTGTCACAGGGTCTTCTGAATAGGCTTTAGAAGTACTTATAGTGGGTTTCCTTTCACCCTTAGCTATGGCAGTTTCTCTTTTATAGCCCAGAACTTCTCAGATTAACTTCTCACTTTTGCAGGATTTAGTTATCAGGGGCTTACAGACTGATACAGAATTTAAAGGTCTTCATTGCCATTTTCCATCTTTGTTTTCTAATAGTAGGATCTGATCTTCATCTTTGAGTCCTTTGGTCCTTCCTATGGCTTTAAACAGAATTACTAAGGACTAATTGATGAGGGCTTAGTGTGTAAAGACTTAGAGCAAAGTGTCTGACTATGTGGTCAAAGTTTCTATAACACCCAAAACAGTTGGAAAGAAAATCCAAAGAATTACAAGAGTATCTCAATTCAGTTAGATGGTATAAAACCTGCACCTTTTCAGTGCTTAGGAGTGTAAAGTAGATAAACTAAATATTATTATATCCTAGAGTTTTTAAGGGTGACAGTGAAGAAAGGAAATCAGGATAAAATGAGTGATAAGACCTGACCCTAGAAGTGATTGAAATGGAATCATTCCTCTTACCATAACAAATGGTGTGGTTGTGATCTGCCCTTGCCTTCCTTCTGGAAGGCACTAAACCCCAGATAGTTTCACTGGTGAATTTTTTAGCATTTTTTTAGGGGAAAATAGTTCAAATCTATCTAAACTTCTCTAGATCACAGCCAAAAAAAACCAAAACAACCCACAGCACTATTTTTACAAAATCTGCATGGTAAACACTAAAAGCAGAAAAGGAAACCAAAATGCTAAGAAGACTACTTTTTGTTTCACTTGGGATTTGTGTTGACATGGAAGAGCCTAGCTGTAGGCCAGGCTGGCCTGTAGGCCTGGCTGGTTGGGAACTTGCTCTGTAGACCAGGCTGGTCTTGTACTCACAGAGATCCACCAGCTTCTGCCTCACAAATCCTGGGATTAAAGACAGGAGCCACTATATCTGACTATAAGACCACTTTTTAAATTCATGATTATAAATCTAAATAAAATACTAGTAAATGGGGGCTGGAGAGATAGCCTAGTGGTTAAAAGCACTTTCTGATCTTGCAGAGTACATGGGTTTGGTTCTCAGCACCCACCTGGTGGCTCACACCCATCTGTAACTATAGTTCCAGGAAATCCCATGCCTTTTGATCACTGAGGACACAAGGGATGCAGGTGGTATACAGAAATATAGACATACAGGCAAAACACTCACACATATAAAATAAATAAATTTTAAAAATTAATAAATAAGAAGCTGGGTGGTGGTGGCACATGCCCTTAAACCAGCACTTGGGAGGCAGCCTGGTCTATACACAGAAATCCTGTCTAAAAAAAATTATAAATAAAATAATAGACAAAATTTTTCTTATCTTTGGGAAGTACAAGAATAGAACCCAGACCCACACACATGCTAGGCAAGTACTATACCACTGAGAATGTATGTAATGATTTTCATTTGTTTTTTTCTTTTGATTTTTTATGTTTGTTTGGTTTGGTTTGGTTTTTAAGAGGAGGTCTCGCTATAGAGCCCGGGCTGCACTGCCTCATCCTCTGAAGTGCTGGGATTGTAGGTGTGACTCAGTAACTAACAATTTTTTAATGGTGACATGCTGGAAACTATGGACACAAGACAAAGATGCTTGTTGCCACTGTTTTGATTTACAATATAAACAAAAGTCAGCATCTCTTCTTGCTATGTGTATAAATACCAACCAAAAAAAAGAATACATGCCAAGGAGTATGTCATGCTTTCTATCAAAAAGATAGGAGGGCTGGAGAGAAGGCTAAAGGATCCAGGTTCAATTTCCAGTACCTACATGGAGGCTCACAACCATATATAATTAGTTCCTGGGGATCCAGTGACCTCTTCTGGCCTCTTCAGGCACTGCACATGGTACATATGCATAGGTAAAATACTCATAACATTTTATAATACTGGAAATCTAATATAAAGGCATTGTGTCGCATCTACGGTATTTTATTGAAAAATAAACTTTTTCTTTAGCCCACAGAGTAAGAAGATTGAAGATCAAAAATAAAAATAGGAGGGAGATTTAATTTTAATTTTTATTTTTTGTTTTTTTTCAAAGGGTAATATTATGCTTTTCCCAATAGACTTGTTAACATCTTAGATTTAGCTGGCAGGTAGAGTTTGACCTTTTAAATCATTTAATTTAACTGGCATTTATATCTTTTTCCTCAGCGACCTGTGCATGGATTGTGCCTTGCAACTGGAGACCTGCCCATTGTGTCGTAAAGAAATAGTGTCTAGAATCAGACAGATTTCCCATATTTCATGACACATGTGAGGAAATATCATGGACCTATTTCTACTCAGTTCCAACCAATGTTGAAAAGAAAAGGAAAAAAAAAAAACTCATGCAAACATCTCTAACCAGTTGTACGCACATTGAAACTTATAGCCATGGCCAGATTTTATGCTAAAATTGGTAGTTTGTCAAAAACAAATTCTCTTAGTCTAATCCAACTTGCCAGCCCTGAATTCCTTTTGAGGCCAAGGAAGGCTGAATGTCAGCAGCTGGGCCTATGGTACTTCCATGAAAGACAACAGGTGACAAAGGTCTCCTGAACTCTGAAACGACGCCACAGTTCTTCATGTTGGGTTCATTTGATTGTTTAACACAAGCTGTTTTGTGTCTTAGTCTACAGTTTTTATTTTGAGGTGAAATCATTTTGGAGAAGTAATTGACAGCGTGCCTGGGTTAAGTGTCACTGGTCAGAGAACCCCGGTGTGTGTTAAGCATGGATATCGCACTGCAAGACTTGACTCTGTAAACATAGCATCACACAGATCACAAAGGTCATTACTACAAGCAACATGAAGATCCTGAACGGTGCACAGGCTGTAGGAAAAAAAAATAACAGCAAAAAAACAAAAACAACAACAAAAAAAACCCCAAATTTTTTTTATATTTCAGTGATTCCAAAGAACATTCTAGTTTTTTTAAACTACAGAAAATTGGTGGTATTTTCACATTCATGGTGTTTCTATCCAGTTTCAGTACCCACATTTTGTGAGGAAAAATGTTTTACCAATACAGGAGGAACTTTAAACCACTTGCAATGTTAGACTGGAGAAAACTGGTAGTGTATCTTTGAGGTACCATCAAATCAGGTTTTTTTTGTTTTTGTTTTTTATTTTTTAAAAATTTTTAATCAGTATTGTTTTTGGAAGTAATATACTTTGAAACTCTTGAATTAATAGTCTCTAGAAGACAGTCTGAGAACACATATCCTGTTATTTTAAATAAATACATGTTTTTGAATAGCAAGTTCAATCATGAATTGTTGACTCTGTCTTCATCAAAAGTGTTTTATATCCCTCTCAGGGTCTCTGGTGAAGGCCTTCAAGAGTTCACTTTTTTTCTCCCAGAAAATTGGAAGGTAGAATTGTAAATTTTTAAGACTTATTTCATAATGGTGTACCTCAGCAACTGCCTTTCAATTTATGCCAAGTCCTTACTGAGTTTATACTTGAACAGTAGATGTCTTCTGAGTTTTAGAGTGTCTTAAACTCACTGCACATTCTTTTTCCTTCCTTCTCTTCTTTCTTGTTTGTGGTTCATTAACCCTGTCCTATTATAGAGGTGATTTCCTTCCTGGCTGTACTTGTTGGGTGCTGGAGTTTCTCCATGTCTCTCTAGTCTTCCATAAATCCAAATATATATATATATATATATATAAGTATATATACAGATATAGTTATGTGTTCCTCCTCTTCAGCTTGTGGTGAATGCAGTAATTTGCGTTGAAGAATAAAAGATCTGTTGCATTTTTTTTTACTCTAAGATTTCACAGCTCTCATTGGTGTCTTCCTCTAAAGCTTCTACTCCTTATGGTAGTAGAGAATCAATTATAAGAACTAATGAAGCCAGGTGCAGTGGCCCACGCCTATAATCCCAATGCTTGGAGAGGTAGAAGCAGACAGATCTCTGTGAATTTGAGGCCAGCCTGGTCTACAACGTGAGTCCAGGACAGCCAAGGCTACACAGAGAAACTCTGTCTCAAAAAAGAAAAAAACAAAACAAAAACAAAAAAACTAAGGAAGAAAAGTCAGACCTGTAATACCAGGACCCAGAAGGCTGAGACTGGAAGATTTACATGAGTTTATAACTAGCTTTGGCTACTACATAGTGAGTTACAGAACAGTAGGGTTGTAGAACACTGGATCTTTAGCTCAGTAGTAGAGAATGCCTGGCATGCTTAAGGCCCTGTGTTTCTTCCCTGGCACCTGAAAGGAAAAGAAAATGAAGAATTAAGTTTCACCAGGCATAATGCATGCCTTTAGTCTGAGCACCAGAGAAGCAGAGGCAAGCCATTCTCAGAGCTCCAAGCCAGCCAGGACTACATAGTGAGATCTTGTTTAGTTACATATCCATCAAGCAGATCTTCACTGAACAGCACTTGCCTGTGTAGCCTGTCAAATATCTGCTTATGGAGTAGCAGCAGGAAGAGACAGTGTAATTTCTGTGTATTGTGATAATGTGTTAAGTGCCATGAAGGAAAAGAAATTTCTGTCAAGAACAAAAGCATATAGTTATGGGGAGAATGAGGCCGAACTACTTTAGATAACTGGCTAACATATGGGTAGGGGACATTGTCAGAAGAAAACTAAGGGACACCTAAGTATGTAGCCAGGCAGAGGGACTGAAGACAGGCTCCAGGACTAATACTCAAGGTGGGCATAGAACTGTGGGCAGAGGTCCTCACTAAGGAAAGCTGGTACAGGGAAGATGGACATGGTGAGAGTAAGTAATATGCCCTGCTTCTGGAGATCAGGGCATGCTCATGAAGCCCGGGTAAGGAGTTTGTATTTCCTCCTAAATACAATTTTAAAAAGGAATGCTATGTTTGTTAACTTTAGACTTGCCTGGATGGTGTCCTTAGGACAGCTCTGTCCTCTATTTAGAGAATGGAATGGAAGAATAGGTTGGGTAGAGCTAGGGAAGCAGAAAATTTAACAGGAGACAAAGGACTTCAGAAACCTGCCAGATTTCTAGAAATCTACCCTTGAACTTTGTTCCTAAGGTGGCCTGCTTTTCCAGCTTTTAGCCTCGAGACTATAAGCTGTTTTAGCAGCTTCAGTAGTGAACTAATTAAGCCATCCAGGGTGGAAACAAATTTATCTTGAAGCTATTTTCAAAGGAAACGTTGAAAAAGTTGACTGGTAAGTCACATGGAAATGCAAACAGTGGAGCCACTCTTCACTGAATGCTACTGCTTTACAAGAGAAGCTAGACTTCCTGTCAGTGCAGTGTTCCCAGAGCAGGGAGGGACAAAAATATATATGAAGGTACAGCATTTTCCCAGTGATTCGTTAGGGGAAATCTGGAGTTTCAGCCAGAAAAAAATAGTGAATTGGCTCTTTTGTTACTGTTTTGTTTTGTTTTGTGTTTGTTTGTTTTTGGAGAACAGGGTTTCTCTGTGTAGCTCTGGCTGTCCTGACTCACGCTGTAAACCAGGCTGGCCTTGAGATCCACCTGCTTCTGTCTCCCAAGTGCTGGGATTAAAGGCGTGCACCACCACCACCCAACTTATTTCAAATATTTTTAAAATTATTTTTTATGTGCACTGGTATTTTGCCTACATGTATGTCTGTGTGAGGTATCAGATCCCCTGGAACTAGAGTTTATTACAGTTGTGAAATGCCATGTGAGTGCTGGGAATTAAACCCAGGTCCTCTGGATGAGCAGCCAGTTCTCTTACCTGGAGAGCCGTCTCTCTAGCTCTACTATTTTTTTTCTTTTTTCTTTTTTTTAATTTATTTTCCTTTTTGAATGTAAAGCAGGAAAAAAAAATCAGGGTGCCATTTGGACAGTTCCAGGAAATGACTGAGCCACAAAAATTGAAACAACTTTGGCAATAGAAAATTATTTGTAGGGCTGGAGAGATGGCTCAGGGGTTAAGAGCACTGACTGCTCTTTCAGAGGTTCTGAGTTCAATTCCTGGCAACCACATGGTGGTTTACAACCATCTATAATAGATCTGGTGCCCTCTTCTGGCATGCAGGTGTACTTGTGGTACACGCAGACAGAACCTTGTATATATAATAAATAAATCTTTTAAAAAGTGATTTTTATTATTTCAACACTCGAGTATGTATCCTTGAAAACCAGCTATTTCCAAAGTTGTCCTCACTTCATCTTGTCCAATTGCTTATTTACATAGAAATGTGTGTGTGTGCTTTTTTTTTTTTTTTTTTTTTAAGGTAGGGTCTCACTGCTGTGTAAACTGGGCTGGCATGGAACTCACAGAGATCCCACTGCCTTTACCTCCCAGTGCTAGAATTAAAGGTATATGCCACCACACTGGGCAGGAATAGTTTTGAAGAGTTTTTGTTTTTGTTTTGTCTGGGTCCCACTATGTAGCTCTGGCTGCCCTAGAACTCACCCATGTAGACTGGTCTAAAACTCAGATATACTTGCCATTGTTTGCCAAGTGCTGAGACTAAACAAACAAACAAACAAAAACACTAAAGAGCAATGACTGCTCTCCCAGAGGACTCAGGTTTGATTCCGAGCACCCACATGGTGTCTCACAACCATCTGTAACTCCAGTTTCAAGTGATCCAACACAACACCCTCTTCTGGTCTCCTTAGGCAACAGGCATGCAAGCAAAGCATCCATATACAGAAAAAAATTTTAAGTTTGTTTTGTTTTATGCAGAAAGTGCTGCTAAGATGCTCATTCACCAGGCAGAGGCACTTGCCACCAAGCTTGATGACCTGAGTTTGATCTCTGGTACCCAAATTGTAGAAAGTGAGAACCAGTTACTGCATGTTGTTCTGACCTCATGCACTGTGCACTGCCATGTGCATCAAGAAAATGTAATATTCTTTAAAATTAATGAAAGAAAAAAAAGATTTGTTTGCTGGTTTGGGTATGTTTTTAAACAGTTTTACTATGTAACTCTGACAGGCCTTGAACTCGTGAACTCGCAGAGACCCTCCTGTCACTGTCTCCCCAGTGCTGAAATTAAAGGCGTGTGCTACTAAGGTTTTTTTTTGTTTGTTTGTTTGTTTGTTTTTTTAAGAAGAGGATGTTGGATACCAGAGCTAGAGTTATAAGCAGTATATAGAGATGTCTGATACAGGTTCGGGAAACTGAACTCTAGAAGAGCATGAAGTACTCAACCTGTGAGCCATCTTTCAGCCTATATAAGATTTTATATAAAGTGTTTTACTTGCAGCTTCTTCTTCCTGTCCCTTGGACTATTTGGGAGGAGGGCTGTTTGTGTGTGTGTGTGTTTTCCCCCCACAGGAGTTCTGGCTGGTCTAGAAGGCTTTTTTAGACCAGACTGCCCTCAAGCAGAGATCTGGCCTGCTTCTGCCTCCCAAGGGCTGGGATTAAAAGTGTGCGCCTCCATAGCTGGTCAGTGGTTGCACATGCATTTAATCTCAGCCTATAGAGTGAGTTCCATGACAGCCAGGAATACACAGAGAAATCCTGTCTCAAAGAAACAAAAACAACCAAAAAAGCTGTGCTTCCCATGCCTGGCAGAAATGCTTGCTCTTGAGTCCAGTTGTATGAGAAAACCCAAACATCTTCAGAAATCCTGTGAGGAGAGGAACTGAGACCTTTCCGCAGGCTACCTTACCCCTCAACCCAGTCCTCACCAACCCCCAGCTGTGAGCCTCCACTAAATTGCCAACCCACCTGAGCTCCTCAAGCTTCTCAAGCAACCCCACCAGCTGACACCAAATCGAACAAAGACTAGTTCTTGCCAAGCCCTTTCCAAAATGCAGATTAATGAGTAAAGTATCTTAGTCCACTAGGTGTCAGTGTTGGTGTTGGTGAGTGAGTTAGAAGAAAGCCACTGTAGGATATATTCAGGCTTCTTGGCATTAATGGGGGGGGGGGGGGGGGAGGATCAGCCTCTGAAGGACTGAACCCTGCTAGAAGCCCTTTTTCTTGTTACAACAAAGGCACCTTTAGCAAGTCAATTTCCAAATAGCAGAACTTTTTATCTGACCTAGAGACTATCTTAAAAGACCCATCACCTAAGCATTTCTCAATCTTGGGAGACTTCCTGGTTTGCCAGGCCTGTCGTGGGACTAAGATATGCAAAGGCTCTGAAAAACCCTCAACAGAATAGCCTCAAAATCTCAAATAACAGCCACTGACAAATGGCTACTTCAAAGCTTAGGTGCCATCACTCAGGATTCCTGCCAGATACAAAAGTTCTGCTAAAATTCTGCAACAGCTAAGTTTCTCAAGGTGGGGAGGGAGTTGTCAATAGCAATAGGTAATTAGAGACAAAAATTTCATTCCTTTTCTGCTAGGATCCATGACTTAGGAACAGGCAAGTTCAGTTACCCAGAAGTGAGTGGGCTATAGAGAAAATAATAGGATCTTAGCAGAGTTTGCTCTGAGCTGTCTGGCCAGTTGATGGTACAGAATTTTTGGATGCTTGTTCTAGTTTGCTTATCAGAGCTGTGACAAAACACTGACCAAAACTAATTTCGGGGAAGAGAGGGTTAATTTTGCTCCCACTTCCATGTCACAGTCCATCATTGATGAAAAGATGGGTCAGGAAACGAAGCAGAAAAATGCTGCTTGCGGGCTTGTTCTCTAGCTTGCTGAGCTTCTTTGTGTAGCCCGCACCTACCCAGAAGTAGCACCACCCACAGAGGACCGGGTCCTCCCACATCAGTCATTAAAGAAAATAATCCTCATTCAAAGCCAAGTGGGGTGGCACACGCCTTTGACTGTAACACTTGGGAGGCAGAGGCTGGTGGAATCTGAGTTCAAGGCCGGCCTGGTCTACAAATCAAGTTCCAGGACAGCCAGCGCTACACAGAAACCCTGTCTTGAAAAAGGGTGATTCAGGTCAAGGGTGACAAAAATCAACCAGCACACTTGTCTTCAACTGATGCTAACCAGAGTACTCTGATCTCCCAGTATCTTTGAAAAATCATCTTGGTTTCACATGCTGTAAGATCCATAGACATCCATTTTATGTCCATTCAAAAATGACTACTGATTCAGATTGGCCTTGTAACAATTCATACCATAAATTTTCTAGTTATGTACTACACATTTGGCTAAAAGCTATCAGACCACCAAAGAGACATAATGCTTAGTGAGCCATCGAGATAAAACAGTTCCAAGCAGGGTGTGGTGGTGCACACTTTTTTTGAGGCAGGATCTCTAGGAGTTTGAGGCCATCCTGGTCTACACAGTAAGCTCCAGGCTAACTAAGGCTACATGTTGAGATTCTGTCTCAAAAAATAAAAATAAAAATGGTTAAATAAGTCCCAGGAAATCTATTTTCACGGTGTAGCAGTTTTAGAGGGGACTTTTTGGGGGAGCAACGTTATTTAATTTCTGATTACGTGGCATTTAGTGGTTGTCAACAATTTTGTACTGCATAATTAGCCAAGAAACCATTTACTGCATAATAACTATTTTCGGTTTTCTTGGATTTAGTGAGACAGGAGTCTCACTTAACCTAAACTGGAAGCTACCTCACTAGCTGAGGGAGGTCTTAAATGCCCAGAACCAATTGCCTCCACCTTCCAAATGCTGAGACTACAGACTCATGTCACCCAGCCCTGCTCTGGCTCTTGATTTGAAGATTACAATTTAAGTTACAGGACATCCCACTTAAAGCCGTGGAACCTTCCATATTTCCTAGAAGTAACTTTTTGGTAAAGCAGACGTCTGAATTATCTAGGACAAAATAGGAGACCGGCTTGCTAGCAATTTGGCCGTTCCCAGCGCTCTTGAAACACGCCTTCAACGACATAACCTTTACAATCCCTAAACCGCAAGCGAAGAAACCGGGGCCCTTGGCTCCCACTCTTTCGACCAGGAACAACTGCCACCATTTTGCAGTCCTCCGCGAGAGACCCGGGAGCCCGAGGCTGTGATTGGCTGCTGGAGCCGCCGGGGGTAACCATGGTGACGGGAGGCGGGGCTGCGGCGAACCGCTCGCCCTAACAGATCGTGGCGGGGTGGCCCCGCGAGAGGCCGGCGGGCGCTGGGCCCAAGCCGGGAGCCGCAGGCCGGGCCTCCCGCGATCGCGGGCAGAGCGCGGGCGCGACCTCCTGCGGACCCTTGATGCGGTTGAGGCGGCGCGGGCCAGAGCGGAGCCCCGCCCGGCGGCGGGCGCGGTAGGGGGCCGCGGGGCCCGGGCCGACGGCTGCAGCGCCCCTACGATGGACGCCCTGGAGGAAGAGAGCTTCGCGCTGTCCTTGTAAGTGACGCCGCCAGGGTCTGCTCGACCTCGGCCTGCGGGTGCCCGCCGAGGTCTGGCGCGGGCAGGCGGCCCGGGGCTCCGCTCTAGCGGGGCGTTCCCCTCGTCCGCGGGGCAGTGTCACCGATTACCAGTGCTTCCATCACAATCCTCTGGCCTGAATCTTGGCCGTCAGCAAAATCTAGAGGCCTTGAGCAGCCCAGGCTGGCGGGGGCCTCACCGCCGGTCTCAGGCCACTCCCGATCCAGTTACACTCCAGGCCGGTTGTGGGGTTAAGAGCCAGGATGCGGTGAGTAGATCCCGCGGGTGATAAATGCGGAAGTCTGAAGATGTACCACGCCAGCCTCAGCTCCCCATATTGTTTGCTGCTTTTGTGATTTTTCATACCGGTTTTGGTCACCGGTGTTTTCCTGTATTTGGAATTTCTATGCTAGACAGCAATCCTTGATCGCTGAAACAGATTGGTGGGAGGTTCATCTTGCTATTCTCTGTGCACGTTGGAAATTTTACATTTGAAAAATGTTAGTGGGCCTTGCTGTTATGATTGCCTAGTATGTGCAAGGCCTTGGGTTCAATCCCCACCCCCTCAGAAAACACAAATTCAACTCTTGAAATAATTATTTAGACCAGCACCTAATCCTGATGTGTTTTCCAGCTCCTCTGCCTCTGATGCAGAATTTGATGCAGTGGTTGGATGTTTAGAAGATATTATTATGGGTAAGTTTCCACACCACTACGTGACCTGTGCCCCCTCTAGTTTCTTAGGTTAATTCCTTGATTCTTACATAGGCAGACACTTGTTTTAAAGCAGTTTTTAAAAATTTATTCATATAGGTGTGTGGTGGGGGAGGGGCTTGTTCCTATGTTCATGTGGAAGTCAAAGGACAACTTTGTGGAGTTGGTTCTCTCCTGCCACCTTTAAGTAGGTTCTGAGGGTTGAACTCAAGATCACCATGCTTATTACGGAAGTGCCTGTATCCACTGGGCCATCTCAGTAACCCAAACCTCTGCTTATAAGAGCATGAAGAAGCCAGGTGGAATGGAGCTGTCTGGATTCCCAGCACTTGGGGAGGCAGAGGCAGGCAGATCTTTGAGATGGCCCGGTGGGTGGAGGCACTTCACCAGCAAGCCTGACAACCCCAGTTTATTCCCCAGGATCCACGAGGTGGTACTGGCTCCCAAAAGTTGTCTTCAGATCTCCATACGAAGGCTGTAGCAGGCATGTGCCCACTCAAAAACAAAAATATAGTTAAAAAGAAAGAACCCAAAACCTAGTATGTGGCGCATCTCTATAATCTGGGCACAGATGGGCGAAGGCAGGAGGGCGGCAGAGTTCAGGCTCCGCCCTGTAAGGCTTTTTAAATTCGGCCACTGAGTGACGGCCCAGGAGAGGGCAATTCAGGAAACCAGTCAACTGGTGGGTAGGGCTGAGCTCTTGACAACTCTTCAGATATTACTGACCAACTTTATTGAGCATATAAGTACAGTAAGAACAATTTTGAGCTTTAACGTTTTCAAGCTGTAGAATAGAAGGTAAACAGTAATCCTATACAACACTTGTCCCTGCAGCAGGAACAAGTATCAGATCTCTTTGGATCTTTTTATTTTCTTTTTTGTTGCTGTTACTAATTTTGGTTTGTTTTTTATTTTTTTATTTTTTACACAAAGTTTCTTTGTGTAACCCTGGCTGACCTAGAACTCTGTATAGACCAGCCTAGCGTCCAACTCAGAGACCCATCCTCCTGGAATCAAAGCATGGGCCACTGTGCATGCCTTGGATCTCTTTATATTCTTGATGTGCTTTGTTGGTTGGTTTGGTGTTGACAGTTTTGTTTTGACAGTCTAATGTCCAGGCCAGCCTTGATCCTTGTCTTCTTGCCTCAGCCTCCCAAGTGCTAGCACTGCAGTCACGAGCCACCTTACCTTCCTCTTTCCTTGCATTCTTGGTTCCTATTTCTGGACCCTTTGAGCATCTGTCCATTCTGCTGACTGACAAAGAGGCAGTAGAGTATCCAAAGTTGAAGACAAATAGGTAAGAGGAAAAACTAAATTTGACAGAATTTTGACAGTTTAGCAGCTTTTCCAGGAGTTAGAAAAATATCCTGTTGTTTAGTTTATGGGTTCGTGGCTTAACCCATGTTAGTCTGAAAATCACTTTTATATCCTGTCATGATCCAAGCCCTTAGTTCCCGTATCTCACAGAAGCTCTCTCCTAAGCAGTTTTCAGTTTTGTTCACGATGGCTGTCCTTCCTATTGTGGAGAAATAAGTGTAAGTCTGGCTCACTTTTGAAAATTTCCTTTTACTTATAGACATTCTAGTTGGCTCAGTTGTCAGAATTCCCTACTCTCTGACCTTGAGCATTGGCTGTGAAACTCGACCTGAACTCTCCTGAATTCCACTTGACAAGCCCCTCTTCACAGACAGGACAGGCATCTTTATGATGCAGATGAGGAGATTGGGATTTGCACAAATAAGGTCACTTGTCCAAGATCACACCAAGTACAAGGCTGAGGTAGGGTTTGAACCCAAGGCAGTCTAGCCTCTTGCAGGCCCCACCCTTTAACCCACTATAAGATTTTCACTGCAGCTGCTAAAATGATAATAAAATAGGAGAAAAGGGACAGCAAGATGGCTCACAAGCATAACAGCCAAGTTCAGTGTGTGAGACCCATGTGGTAGAAGGAGAGAATCAACACCTAACCTCTGAGTGGGTACCATGGTACATGCATTAAGCCCAGCTCTCAGGAGGCAGAGGCAGAAGGATCTCTGAGTTTCAGGCCAGCCTGGAATTACATAGCAAGTTCCAGGCTAGTCAGTCAGGGCTACACAATGACCCTGTTTAGAAAATTTTTAAAAAGGTGGGGAGGGGGTCAATGAGATGGTTCATTGGGTAAAGTACTTGCTGCCAAGCCAGATACCCTGAATTCAATTCCCAAGACTTATATGGACAGAAGGAAAGAACCTTGCAGTACAAGCTTTCCTCTGACCTCCATTCTTATGCCATGGCAAGTACGTGCACATAAAAATAAGTAAATGAAAATGTAATTTAAAAGGAAAAAAATTTAAGTAGGAGAGAAGAGGTTTGTTGCCATTGAAGTCTCTCTCCATGGCAAATTTGAGAACTGACCTTTTGTATACACACAAGTATGTGTGAAGGAGAGATACCAGGTAGTTCTTTGTGGACAATTAGTGTGAGGGAGTTCACGGGTTATCCTGTTTGGTGATACTGTGGCATGTACCTGGGGGGTTTCTGTTTTTGTTTTTGGCTCCCCCCACCCCGATTTTGTTCAAGGCAGGGTTTCTCTGTGTAGCCCTGGCTGTCCTAGAACTCGCTCCATAGACCAGGCTGGCCTCAAACTCAGAGACCCACCTGCTTCTGCCTTCAGAGTGCCAGGATTAAAGGGTGTGCCACCACCATCCATTGTGGCGGATGCCCCTAACCCCAGGACTCAGAGTCAGGAAGATGGCTACAAGTAAGTCCAAAGCCAGCCAGATCTACATAGTGAATTCCAGGCTGGCCAAGAATATATGAAGACCCCATTTCAAAGGCTAAAAAATAAGACAGGTGCAAAGTAATGTGAGCTCACTTGTAAGCCAGTGAACTGCATGGAGTTCTAAACTTTACGTATATATTATTAAATTTTTAATTGGTTTTTGTATTTATATTTTATATGTGTGAGTGTTTTGCCTGCATATATGTATGTAAACCATACCTGTGGGGGTAGAAAGCAGCATCTGATCCCTTGGGACCTGAATTGCAGAGGGTTGTGAGCTGCCATGTGGCTGCTGGGGAAGCAACACTGTAGCATTGCAGCTCATTTCAAAGAATGAACTTCCCTGTGTCAGATGATGAGTTCCAGTTATTGCAGAGAAACTTCATGGACAAGTACTACCAGGAGTTTGAAGACACAGAAGAGAATAAACTCACCTATACCCCCATTTTTAACGAATATGTAAGTAGATCTGTTTCATCTACGAGAGGATTAGAGTTTCTTTAAAATTTGAACTTAGATCTGTTATGTATGTATATAACAGATATATGTGTGTGTATACATATACATACATGCATACACATATATAATACTATACTATATGTTATTAAAAAGTTAGAATCAAAAGTTGTTACAAAGCATGGTAACACCTGTAAACCAGCACTCAGGAGACTGAGGCAGGAGGATGGCTGCATGTTGGAAGCCTCCCTGAGCTGCCTAGTAAATTTCAGGTCAGCTTAGGCTGTTTAACAGAGTGTTTTTTTTCGGAGGGAATTTTCTCTTTATGCTAGCACTGCTAAGAGGAATGCAGATTAGAATGTGCTTTAGATCATTTTCTCTTGCCATATCTTGGCGCTATTTTCTAAAGCCAGGAAGTACTTGATGAGCCTGCAACGTCTTATTTAAAACAAGTTTGCCTTTACCATAATCTTGTCTTCAGCTGTGGTACCTTGCGCTTACATGCTGTGAAAAATAAACGAGTGTGCCAGCGAGACGGAGGGAGAGAACTGACCTCCACAAGCACACTGTAGCACACCCGTGCCCACTCACACACACATCATATATCCAGTAATGAGAAATAAGATAAAGAACCTGGGGCTGGCCAGATGGCCCCCAGAGGGCTGCAGACCAGGCCCAGCATCTACGCCCAGTGGCTCACGACTACCTATAATTCTATTTCCAGAGGTTCCAGCACTGGCCTCTGGCCTCTGCAGGCCTCTGCACTCATGTCACGTATGCAGGCACACAAACACACACACACAGGTAAGGATGCCAAGTATAGCTATAGATTCTGCCAAAAAGTCTTACTTCTTGCCATCTTTTATTTTCTTAATTTTATTTATTAAATTGAACTTACACAGCTATGTATATAATGAAGTCAAACCAAAATGTCCCCAAAAGCAGACAACCTAGCCCATCTAATAGTGTCTGTGATATAACACTATTCATGTGCTACATACGAATTTTTGACTAGTTAGTCAAGCTTCAAGTATTTATTTTAAATGAAAATTTCAATTACTTTTGCTCAACTTTTATAGTTCTAGCTTCTTGATAATAACATTTTCTAATCTGTAAATTTTTTAATTAAATTTTTATTTTTTATATTAATTACAGTTTATTCACTTTGTATCCCAGCTGTAGCCCTTTCCCTCCCCCTCTCATTCATGTCCTCTCAGGGCCCACACATTTCTGTCTCCTACTGCAGATTTCCCTGGTAGAGAAGTACATCGAAGAGCAGCTGCTGGAGCGCATCCCAGGCTTCAACATGGCAGCCTTCACGACAACATTGCAGTGAGCTGAGCTTCACTCTGCTTCTGTGCTTCTCTTCTTCCTCCCCTAGACTGGGAAAAACTCTCTCCTCTCCTTCACTGGGAACACTGGGTGGCTGGGTCCTGAGTGGAAGGCCCTCTGTGCCTTTGCAAGACATTTTTTTTATTTTAATTTTTGAAGAGATTAATTATGTGTATGTGTGCAAGCGTGCATGAGTTTGTGCACCATGGGCATGCAGGAACCTATAGAAGGCAGAAGAGGGTTTTAGACCTTCCAGAACAGGCAATTGAGAGCGACCACAATGCTGGTCTTCTGTAGAGCAGCCAGTGCTCTTAACCATGGGCCCTTCTCTCCAGCCACCATTTTTATTTATTTATTTAGAATTTTTTTTTTCTTGAGACAAGGTCTTTTATCCTTCTGCCTCCACCTCCCAGGTGCTGACAGTCCCCACCATGCCTGGCTCATTCATCTTGAAGGGGTCTGTCTCCCTGTTCATTCACAGAGCCAACACTCTTGTCTTCTGCAGGCACCATAAAGATGAAGTGGCTGGTGACATCTTTGACATGCTGCTCACATTCACGGATTTTCTGGCTTTCAAGGAGATGTTCCTGGACTACAGAGCAGTAAGTTCTGACTGCCTGCCTACTTAGCCTCAAGGAGCCCCACAGGTGGAGCTTTGGAGACAGCCACCTGCCCTGTATCCTCCTATCTTCTCCCTCCTCCCTTAAAATGGCTGGTATTAGTTTGTTAGTTTTTGAGGAATAAGTAGTTGCTGTTCTTATGTTTTGATGAAACTAGTTCAGGGTTCCCAAAGAGCGAGTCTCATTCTGTCACTTTACTATGCAGGCTCTTTAAAAGAAAAAGTTTCAAGCAACAAATGGCCACCATAGTTGTTTACTTATGTGTGTATTTATTGAGACAGAGTCTTTCTATGTATGTAGCCTGGAATTCACTATGTAGACCAGACTGGCCTCAAACTCAGAGATCCTCCTGCCTCACCCACCTGAGATCTGGGACTAAGGTGTGGCACTATGCCCATTCCCAGTTAAGAGTCATATTTTTTAAAAATATTTATTTTTTATTATTCATACAGTAACATTCTGCCTGCACACCAGATCTTACTTTAGATGGTTGTGAGCCACCATGTGGTTGCTGGGAACTGAACTCAGGACCTTTGGAAGAACAGCAAGTGTTCTTAACCTCTGAGCTATCTCTCCAGCCCCCAAGAGTCATATTTTTTATGTATATGTGTTTACCTGCATGTATGTCTGTGCACCACATGTATCCTGGTTCCCATGGAAGCCAAAATATAGGGTAGGATCTCCTGAGACTAGAGTTGTAGATGGTGTGTGCCTGGATGGTGGGAATCAAATCCTGAATCTCTGAAAGATCGATCAGTGCTTTTAACCACAGAACATTTCTCCAGTCCCAAGAAAGTTTTTGTTTTTGTTTTTGTTTTTAGTTCTAGGGCTGTAGCTGAGAAAAAGGAACTAACCTGCTGCCTTGTCCCTCCCTGTATGCTCCTTGGGAGCTCACACACCTCCCTGCTGTCCCTGCTATTTCCCAATCCCAGAGGCTCCAGAGTTAGGACAGCTTTTTCCATTCCTGGTGTATTGGAAGATCTCTGCTTTCTCCACAGGAGAAGGAAGGGCGAGGACTGGACTTAAGCAGCGGCTTGGTCGTGACTTCTCTGTGCAAGTCTTCTACGCCAGCTACCCAGAACAGCCTGCGGCACTAAGCATCGCCTGCAGACGGGGGTGTGGTCGCTGAGGCCACCGGGCTAGCAGATGCATCTTGCAAAGACCAACTGTGCCACGGCCCTTCATTCATGTGAAGTATTGATGAGGCCTGGAAAACATGACTGGCCCTTGTCCAGGAACACCTTCTTGTAGTCAGTAGCCCTCATGTTCACCATTCCGCTTCCCCATGCAAATGCCCCTCCCAGGTGCTTTTGAGGGACATCCCCACCCCCGTGTTGGCCACCTCGCTTGGGAGCCCTTCCCCAGCAACATGGTAGTGTGTATCAACACCATCATGAGCCCTTCATCCCAGCAGGCTTTACATGAGTCTTTGTGTTCCCACAACTGTTTTCACATGGGTCAGTTTCAGTCCTCAGCTTCAAAGGGGGGGTTGTTGTGGAGTGTTTATCTAGGGATTTACAGGCCAGCCACCTGTCCTGGTTTCTGAATCTCCTATGATCACAGCTTGAGTGGCTGTAGGAATCAATTGAGAGAGATGTTCTCTACCCACTCTTACATTAGTAGTCCTTTCAACAGCGAGTTCTGCTGGTCTTGATGTATGTAGTCCCACTGTTCTTTAAGTCTCTAAGCATTATTTCAAGAAACATATTTTTATAGATGAAAACTCAGGCTAACCTAGTGAGTGTGATCTTGGGAATGCCCATGATCAACCACTTAAAGATCAAAGTATTATATGCTGTGTGCTTTTTAGCTGTGAGTGCTGTGAGTGTAAATCTCTGATTAGTGCCCTTCTTTCTGGGCACCAGGACAAACAGGTTGTGTGCTAGAAATAGGCTGCAGCTCTGTCACAACAGCATGCTAAGTGTGTTTGTGCATGTTTGTCCGCTGTCCTGTCAGGACAGCATGCTAGCTGTGCTTGTGCATGCTCCTCTGCAGTCCTTTGTATAGGCCAGCGAGCTGGCTTTTCTGCTAGAGGGTAGGGACTCTGCAGGAGTCCCAAGCTGATGCTCTCCTCATTCAGCTCGGCCTTGGGGGGAGAGAGAGCAGTAGTTTTCTGGTCAGCTGTCACCTTATGTGGACTGTCACCAACAAGAAAGCATGTATGTCACTTCTCAAGAAAGAAGAAAACAGTTCAATTCCTAATGTACTTTTAACTTTTATAGTAAAAGTAAGAATCTACACTGACTTTCCATGTGAGCATTCTGACTTTAAAGGATCTAAGCTAAGCTGTGTTTTCTGTAGCAATGTGTCACTTAGAACTTTTGTAAAATGAGTAAAGTTTGAGGTGTTTGGCAAGAATAATCATTGTACATGCATTGTCCACTTTACTGTGATCTAGTTATTGTTACTTTGATCTTTTGAGATCAAAGGTCCTCTCAGGGCCAGCTCGGTAAATGTCACCTCTCTTGAGCGAGCTTTCCCTTCCTGCTTCTTTTCTAGTCAGCACTGCTCACTGCAGGCAGATGCTGAAAGCACTTGGTAAGGTTTGTTGGTCAGCCTGCCTGGGTGAAAAAAGGAAAGTGGGCAAATACAGAAACAGAATGCTGGGGGAGAGGGGACTGAAGGGGCTAGAGAAACTGCTCAGGGTTAGAAGCACGTGCTCTTCTTACAGAGAACCCTGATTCAGTTCCCATCACCCACATAGCAGCTCACACTAACTACAGCTTCAGGGCATCCAATGCCCTCTTCTGGCCTCCGTAGGCACCCATATGGTACATATAACATGGGAAAACATTTCATATACATAAAATGAAATAAAGATAATAAATCTTAAAAAAAAACACACAGAAGGCAGTCAGATGCAAGAACAGTTTAATATTCTATGCAGGTTTGTTGATCTGTCTTGGTCTGCCAGCTTGGACAAATGCTAGGTGCTTCCTCTGATGCTGCTGTGGGTCTGGCCTGTTCCAGCCCACCATCGAGATGCTGCCCTCTCCTCCACCTGAGCAGCAGAACCTAGAGTGTCTCCCTAAGCAGGCTGAGTCGGGCTATGAGATGCCTGACGGGACAGCGAGATCTCTGGCTGCCAGGATTCCACTTTTCTCTCAAAATGGGCTGTTCCTCCTTAAACACAAGCTCTCCTTTGGGGCTTCATCCTGGACCAGGGAGACTTCATTACCTCAACTCCTGGAGAGCAAACTGGACTCTATGAATATTTACAGTAACCATGACAACCAAGTATGAGCTTGGGACCAAGAGCCAGACTTGATCCTCTCCCTCTAACAGTAACAAATCCCCAAGTATTTAATTTTAATTTCATCTTAATTGATGCCATTTTTCTTAAAGGACCAAAAATTAAAATATTAGCAAACAACTAAGACCATGAATAATAATACCTTTTCAAATAGACACTTTGATTTTTATTTAAATTGTAAAAAATAATCCCAAACGAGTCACCACCAACCCCGTGACAACTCACCAGGCAAGGCCCTGCTTCTCTCTGTTACTCCTCGAAGTCCCCTGTGTCTAATCAGCAGCCTGGGAGAAGCCTACACTGATGCTAGCCTTCCCAAAGGGAGAGTTACATGTGAGGGAGGGGACAGTGGCAAAGCTCGCCACTGCCGGGAACTGCTTGGAACCTACTGTAATAGTCCAGTCCAAAATCCCAGCTCTTCCTACAAAAGCCTCTATAAGGCTACATGTTGGCTTGGGGCAGGGAAGAGGAGGGTAGGACCAGCACAGCCCCTGGGCTTTGCTTAGCTTCTCCTGGAACAAAGATAATCCATTGTTTTGTTAGGTTTATACTATGGCAGGTCGGAGGCTGAAGGTCTGTTAGTGCATTTAGTGCTGGTGAGAAGGGTGGCCCAGCCTGGGATACTGAAGTCCTTTGACAAGGCAGAGCCATGAGAGCCCACATCCCCCGTCACCTTCTGCTGAATAAGGGGGGGTAGGAAGGATGTCCCCACTGCTGGCTCTTGGCAGCCCATCCATCCCAGCTTGGGCCTGTTCCTCAGGAGTGCTGGAGGGCTTGAGTCCGGTAAGATTGGGCGATGACCCTGTGCTAAGACCCAGCAACAGCTTAGGCCACAGCTTAGCTGGCTTAGGAGTAGCCCCCAGCCATCTGACTTGTAGCTGCATTGCTGCCCACTCCTCGCCAGGCCTGGAAGCTGAAGAAAGCACTCACTCCATAGGCAATCATCACCAGGCAAGCAAAAAACTGGCAGGGGAGAAGAGAAGACGCCAAGGTGGTCAGTCAGAGAGAGCAAGGGAACCACATGGGGACAGTGACAGCAGACCTCTGATGGACTTGGGGATAAAAGCTTGAGCAGTAGCCCCTTGAATTAATCAGAACCACTTGTAGTAGCCACACACCACACAGCTGCCATTATGTTCTAAGGGTCAGGGCAACAGAAACATAGGCCAGACATGTCAGCTGGTATCAGGGCAACCATAGTGCCCCAACTGCTCTCTGTAATAGGAGTGACCATGGGTTAACTTTACACACCATATCAGGGACTTAGTGTCCACATGTAACATTTAGGTTAGGCCTGGGGATGCAGCTCGGAGGTAGTGTGGTTGCCTTGCTTCACAAGACTTTTCGGTTCCAGGCCCACAATGAGAAAACCAATCAGCAAAACTACTCAAAGCTCCCAGGAGTTTTCCAAACCGGTTTGTACTCTGTATACAGGGCCTTGCGGATGGAGTACAAATGGCCATTTGACATGGCTCAAGTTTGGGCTTTTTGTAAGAGATTTAAAAACAAAAACAAACTGGAATGTCTGTAGTGATTAACAGCCAGACCAGGGTGACTCTGGGAGCAAAAGGAGTGTGGGACAGCGGGGTCCACAGTGAATCGCAAGCCCTCTGCACTCAGGTTCCCCCCAGTTCTGCTGTTCAGCAAGGCTGAGCCCCACCGAGCATCCAGGCAGGCCTGGCTGGCCAGATCCCCCGTAGAAGGCTGGAGCCCTGGGAACATACTTACAGAGGCAGCTGAGCGCTGGTTATAGGGCCGAGAGCCCCTCAGGGATGTCAGGTCCACGGCTGCGGCGCAGGCAACAAAAGCAGTGATGTAGAGAATGGTGGCAGCAACAAAAAAGACCATTAACTGTAGGAGAAAGGAGAGAAGGTGTGAAACATGCACAGGGAACAGCATCACCCCTGAAGCCGAGCCAAAAAAGCCCCAGCAGGAATGCCTGAAGAACTGGGGCAGGGCAGTGCCAGCCTGCCAGGCAACTCTGCCACTCACCTCTAACCAGCTGAAGAAACGCAAGCCTCTCCATGTATGGCACACGCCTGGCCATTCCCATGCTCTCCCTATAACCTCGTGAGCACTTGGCCTTGTGTCTTGCCCTAGGATGGAGCTCCACATCCTCTCCCCACCAGCGGGAGAAAATTTATGACTCCCTTGGCATCCTAAATTGGAGGGAAAATACCAGGGCCAGGACCTTAGGGAATGGGTATAAGACAGCAAGAAGACCGGATGTGAACCTTTAGCGGGCAGCTGGGCCTGCTCCATACTTCCCGTGGCTGGCTCTTGTCTCCAAACTGATGCTCTTCAAACATTCATTGTGCTATACGTTTTTAATTGCCAACACTTAAAAATTAGATTTCACATGAAAATGATTTCATATACTTTTTTTTCATATTAAAAATGTTCAAGGCTACTGGGCATGGTAACCTGTAACTGCAGTACTCTTAAGAGACAGAAGCAGGAGGATTACAGATTTGAGGCCAACCTGATCCACATAGTGAGATACTTATTGTCTCAAAACAACAGTGGTAGAGCACACTTTTAATCCCAGCACTCAGGAGGCAGAGGCAGGCGGATCTTTGAGTTTAAAACCAACCCAGTCTACAGAGTGAATTCCAGGACAGCCAAGGTTACAGAGAAATCCTGTCTCAAAACAAAACAAAACCCTTAAAGCTGGGCATACCAGTTTATGGGAGGCAGCACATCCAGATGTAGAAGCAGAAGACCATGAATTTCAGGTCAGCCTGGCCCATACATCAAAATTACATCAAAAAAATAAGCAATCTCAGGGCTGGGCATGTAAGTGGTAGTGCATTTGTCCCGAATTTGTGAGGCCCTGGGTTTGATCCCCAGCACCACTAAAAAAGACAAAATATCTCAAGGCTTGGCACCAATGGGCCGTATCCCTCAAGGCTGAAGCTGGGCAGAGGCAGCTCCTCAGGGCCAGGGCCATGTTAGGTTTCTGGACCAGTTCACTATTCCATCTTGCCTGGCCCTTTCAAGGGTTGGCAGCCTCCATCCAGCACTGAGAAGGATTGTCACCCAGCTCAGCCCAGCACCACCAAAAACAGTACCCAAATGGCCTCCTCCACTGAAAGCCGAGCTGGAACCCCATTCTCGCCTCAGAGACAGAGGTCTCCCACCCTGCAGGATTCTCCTTTGGAGGCCCAGGGATATTCAGAGGGGGGCTAGACACCTAGCCGGGGATCCAGCTGGTACCACCTCAATCCCAAATCACGTCCCCAAGTACACTGACCAGAACCCAAGAACCTGCGCGCAGAGTGCTTGGGATTCACTGTGGACCCCTGCCGGGCTCTGGCCAGTGATACAGAAGTCTAACAAACCCATTCTGTCTCAGCATGACTCACGTTTCCTCCAATTAAACAGGCATTGAATTGTAAACAATTGCTGCCTAGTCCCAGCCTCACTTGTGTTACAATCATGTGCCTCTGTGCTCACTAAAAGGCTCAGACCCAGCTGCATGGGTTTTCCGGGTTCCAGGAAAATTCTAGCCATTTTCTGTGCCTGGCCAGGGAGCTTCCTCTAATCAGAGAAGGCTGGCCTGAGACAAACCTGGGCACGCAGAGCTACAGGGCCTTCTGAAGGCAGCTGGTATCCATGCTAGCACCCAGCTAGTACTGGTAAACCCAGACCTCCTAGTTCAAATTCTGACCACCCTTAAGAAGGTAGTCAAGATTCCAAAGGGCATCTGCCGTCAACAGTGCCTTGCTGCTGGTTCCTTCCCAGGACCAACCCAAACACCCACCTCCGTTATTAACACACCTTTCCACCCCAACTCTTTAGGTAGCTAAGAGACAGGGGGATCTCTGTACCAATGGAACCACCCCATCACCCTCCATTTCACATTTATGGGAAGACAGGAAGTCCTGTCACAGTCATTCACAGACAAGGATCAGCCGAGAGGCACACATTTCCCCTGCCTCAGACTCACCACCAATGGCCAGGGCACCATGTACAATTTCATGTGCAGCTGAAACAGGTAGATGATGAAGAAGACGATTGTCACCAGCCACAGGAAGACAGCGACAAACATGACCCAGCCATAGGCAGGATACAGGTGGTACGGGGTGTCAGCAATCAGGGCCCATACCAACAGCCCCAGCACCTATGGAAAAATAAGGGGAGTCTCTCAGAGCCCCAGAGCTCCAGCTGGAGACCAGGCCTTGGCCTCCTTTCTGATGGCTTGATGGCTGAGAGGGTGAAAGATGGCCACAAGCCCGATAGCTGGAGTACGGCGCCTGGAACTCAAGCAAAGGTGTAAGGAGAAAACTACCAGAAGTTGTCCTCTGACCTCCGCGTGTACACTGTGGCAATGGAGCATGCCCATGCTCACACACGATCTAAAAAAGGCTTTTTAAAAGAAACCTTGAGTTGGCTCCTGCTGTAGACCTCTATGCTGGGGACCTTGCCTGGCCACTCTTGCCCCTCTTCAGTCCCCACTGTGCTGTGTGACATAGGCCCTTCCTCATGTCCCCAGACACTTCCACCCAAGTGGGAACCTCAACTTTGTTACAGGTGCAGAAAACACACAAAAAAACAAAAACAAGCAACAAACAAAAAGCCTGCTGGAAACTGGGCCTGGAGGCTGATACCTATAATCCCGACCCTGGAGGGAAAAGCAAGAGACTTGTGAGTTCAAAGCCAACATCTACCTGCTGAGTTATAGGCCAGCCTGGGCCATGTGAACCCCTGTCTAAAAAAGAAAAACAAAAAAACAAAAAAACAAAAAATGGGACCGGGATGCTTTGAGACAGCTCAGCAGGTAACAGGATTTATTGCTCAAGCTTGAAAACCTGACATTCTGAGGTCATCCTCCAGAACCCACAGTGGAAGGGAAGACCTTAATCCCAAACGGTGTCCTCTGGGGACTGTGAGATGGCTCATCTGCTAAATTTCCCTGCTGTCAAGTTGGACAGCCTAAGGTAACCCCCCCCTTCCACATTCACACACACACACATACACAGTAGTGTTAAGTTTTTAAAACTTGGGGAACGTTTTGTTTGTTTCAGTTTTTGAGACAGGATCTCATTCTATAGCCCAGGCTGGCCTGGAACTCACAGATATCCACCTGCCTCTGCCTCCTTAATGCTGGGATTAAAGGCATGCACCACCATGCCTAGCTTTAAATAAGATTTTGAAGGAGAAGAAGGGCCTGAGAGATGGCTTGGAGGATAAAGGCACTTGCAACCAAGCCTGATGACCTATGTTTGGTTCCTGGGAACCACATGAGAGAGAGAGAGAGAGAGCCAACTTCTGCAAGCTGTCATCTGGTACAAGCTTGTGCACATAAGAGTGTTTGTGTGCACATATAATAAAAGTGTAGTTTAAAATAAAAACACATTAGGGTCTCTTACAGGCCCTTTCCTCCCTCCCTTGAGCCATGGGGTCTTTGGAAAAGGAAAAAAAAAAAATTATGTTCCCAGAACATCCTTTGCACAAATAGGAACAGTCTATGTGTGCTTTTCTTAGCTCAATCGAGGCTGTCTCCAGGGCTCCGAGTCCTCCAGTCTAACACCCCTCCTTCTACACCACCCCTAACTAGGTGTTACCATTCTGTCTCACAGAGGAACACCAAGGGACTGTCTGTTGCACTGTGCCCTTGCTGGCAGGATGTCCAGACACCCCCAAGTCCCTGACTGTGTATGTTGAAACTAATGGCATGGGCTTTGTTTAAAACCTGTTCCCCTTTCTACCTGCACAATGCTGTGTTCCTCACCTCTTTTGTAACAGTGCAGGGACCACACCCACTTCGGATGGCTACCCACCTCAAAGGCTGTGGGTTAAGCTCACTCTTAGCCATGGGAGCAATGATCAGCTGCTGTGTGATTTCTCTCCCGGAGTCCCACCACACAGCACCAAATCCAGAGAGTTGCACACATAGACTTATTTTAGGAGCATAGCCCAAGGAGCCTAGGGAAGGCCCAAGGAAGGTAGACCCCTGTGACTGTCCTAGGCTTCCCCAGCCTCTTCTTTGCTGGCTAAGGATCTCTAGGCTGGGGGACAGCCACCCATCTCTTGTCTGGAACCCTGCCACCATGGGTGTAGAAGTCTGCTGTGGCTCTGGAGAAAGCCTCCTTTGCTGACTAAGACACAGGATTGTTCCTCCCTCTGCCTACACAGCATGGAAGCCGGTGGCCCCAGCCCAAGGGTGAGACCACATTCAGTCAGATCTTAGGAGCAGAGCTGTCCTCAGGATGTTATAGTCTTTGGGAACAAGTCCCGGTCCCCTTACTGGCCCCACTCTGCTGACAGGCCACTTTCAAGTGCCCAGATATCTAAAAGGGAGGTCCGTACCAGAGGGGACCCAGAGCTGGGGCTCTGCCACCCACCTTCTCCCAAACCACCCGACCAAAGACTACAAGGAAGTTTCTTTGGTTTGGAATAATAGGGTAAGGACAAGGACAGCCTGAAGCTGAGCAAACCCAGGAGCCCAGCAATGTCCAGGCCAAAGCAGGCTCCATGCTTATTCTCCCCAGCTAGGGTTAGCCTCAGACACCCCATGTCACATAGCACCCTTCCATCTGTTCTTGCCTCTGATCCTCATAAGCAGGCCTGGGGGTTAGCTCCTGTGCCCATTTAACAGTGAAGAAGATGGGCCAGTGTAGCAGGGCCTTCCTAGCCTGTGGTCACATGCTAAACTGGAAGCTAGCCCTCATTTAATTACAACTCAAGGGCCAGGAAGATAGCCCATTGGGTGAAGGCACATGCCACCAAGTCTGATGACATGAGTCAGATCTCCAGAACCAGCATGGTAGGAGAGAACCGACTCCTCCTGAAAGTTGTCCTCTGACCTCCGCCTGATCACTTTGGCATCCTCATGCCTACATAAACAAAAAATACACACACACACAAGAAGACATCTTAGAAGAGGCCTCACACTCACCTTCTCTCCTGCCATCCTTCCCCCTCCCCCACCTTTCTTGGCAAGGTCTCATTAGGCCAGACCAGCCTTGAACTCACGCTTCTGCTTCTCATACTGTGCAAGTATGTGGCGCCATTCCTGGCTCCCACACACCCTTTACTCCCCAAACCACTGTGCCTCAAACAGACACGCTAGGGAGCCTGCAAAACCCCAGAGCTGGATGAGGTCGTTTCTGTCAGAATGAAGACTCCTTGGAATGACATCTCATGCAGCTTCTCAGGTGAGAAGTGGGAAGGTGGGCCTCCTAGGGACTGTCAGCTCTTCCGGGGAAATAGGCTCCCTGTCCCCCACCCTGCCAGTAGCTTAGCTGGTTCCCACCACCTGAAAGAAAGTTAGAAAAGGCATCCAACTGACATTCCTGAAAAGGGCCGTGCATGTTTACATGCCCCCCTACAATGCTGTCCCTCACGGGCCTCAGCACAGGGGCCACCAGCTACTCAGTACAAGCAACCTCTCCTGTACCACTGACTTCCCAATAAGCCTCGCTCTAAGCTGCCTTGCCAAGTTCCCGAAAGTTGCTCGGGAGCCCTACTGTGCACTGTAGGTAAAAGGTGGATGAGCCTGGAACTCAGCTCCGCCTTGTCAGAGCCATGAGAAAGCAGTTGCTGAGGGATGGATAAAGCAAGATGTGTCAGCCCCCTCCAAGGGCAGGGCTGGAGGAACACAGGTGTCCCCACCCTGTACTCCATCCCTGATTTCCAGCTCAGTGAACACATAATAGAGATAAAGCAGTAGATAGGAGAGGGAATTTGTGTCCCTTTGGGCTTTCATGCCTGGCCCCAAGCCCAGGAAGCCGACTTGGTTTCCACCCTAGAACAAGGAAGGTCCGTTCCTCTATTAGAACCCAACAAACTGGTTTCCCCTGGTCCCTAAGCCATCAGCCTGGGTATTTTACTGACTCCTTGACTGACCTGGATGGTCCTGCCAGAGAGGTTCCGGAAGCTGCAGGACCCCTGAGATTCACTGAAATGCTGCCTGGTGTAGCTCTTACTCTAGCTGAAGTGCCGGGAGCCTTGACTCGGCCTTGGGGGGTGGGGGGGTCCACTCTTCAGGGGTAGCAAAAGGCAGCAGGTAGTGGGGAGCAGAGAATGAAGCCAAAGCCCGTAATTCTGCTCCCTGATCCCATGACCTCTACGAGAACTCTGAGTCCAGAACATGTCTCAGGTAGCTCACATATCCCTCCAGCATGACTGGTCTGTCCCTCTTCACAGCCCTCCATTGTTGTAGCATTTCTGTGCCAAGGCGCCCACCCCCAAGGCGCTCCCACATCAGCAAGTAGGGCCAGATCAAGCGCATTAACTGGCCCATTACCCACGCTCACGGGGCAGGTGCTGTGGGAACAAACTCAGGTGAGGAGGGGGACCGGAAGGAGGGACACTTTGGAAGGAGGGACACTTTTGGGTAAGGGCAGAGGAAGATCTCACTGGTAACATGTGATAAGGGTTAAGGAAGGAGACAGAGAGAATCATGGGAAACTCTAGAAGAGAATGCAATTCCACCTCTGGCATTCTGGGTCACCTTGACCTCAGTGTCCATCTACCCCTACTTTCTAGATACTGTCAGATCCAAGCCGACTCATTATATGGCTTTGGGAGACACACCTAACCATCCGTGGCAAATGCAGGGTTTTTTTTGGGGGGGGGGGAGGGGAGGCATTGGGGTACAGGTGAGGGTTTCAGGGACAGAAATGCTCAGTCTGCTTACCCTACAGGTGTGTCAGGCAGGTGGGGGAGAGAAGGGTGTGGATTGTGTGACAGGAAAGCAGTGGTGTAGGGAGGGAGCTTCCAGTAGAGGTGAGCTATCCTGCCTAGAGGTTGACACTAAGGTCCCAAGGGGCTGACAGAGGGCTGAGCTAAGAGCTGGGAGTGGAGGCAAGCTAGGCAAGGATCCTGTCCGCAGCCACTCCCATCAGAGCTGCTGAGTACTGGAGGGTATGGGGGATGTTTGGTTTTTTTACTTCCGTGACATCTTCAGTGTTTGAATGTTAGCAATTAAGCCAAATGTTTTAGAAAAAGTGAAGGGTGGGCACAGACCATTGAGAGAAAGAGCAAGGATGGACCCCTGAAGGAGAGTAGTGGTGCCAAGTCTTTTACATCCCTGTGACTGCTCCCCACTACACTACCAGGAAACTGAGGCCCCAGGGTGTCCACATGACCCTTTCTGGGGTTCCCTCTCACTCAGGACACAGCTAGGCAGCTGAGGACACTCAGAACTTGGCCTAGCCTGGCCTGGCCTAGCCCAGCCTCCACCCCCATTCCGGCCCTTCTCCCTACACTGAAAGGGACTTTATGGGGACAAAAAATCACCCATTGTGTCACAAGAGACAAAGGGGCAAGAGACAGAGGCTCCAGGCGCCTGGGTTGGCCACACCACCACACACCACCCATCTCTGTGTGCCAAAGGAGGGCTGGAGGAGGCACCTTGGAATTCCTGCGCTGGAGATGAAGCATTCTAAAACACTGAGGCCATCGTGCCCAGATCCCTAGGAAGCCCCAGAGCCACCCAACTGTCCCTTTCTCTATCTGAAACAGGTACACAAGGAACCACACTGAGTCACTCAGGCAGCGCATACTCTCCCAGGGCCTGTTCTGTGCCAGGCTGTTCCAGGTTCAGGCTCGACAGCAGGGCGGTCAGCAGCATCACAATATTCCAGATGCGGCTTGCAGCATGCTATTTGCAAATAGGCCTCAGAAGAGTGTTTAAATCCCAGAGGTACAAGAGCTCACACACACACACACACGTACGCACAAGCCCACGAGCGTGCTGATGGCTTAGCCATATGGATCTGAAATATCTTCAACCACACAGTCCCCGAGTGTCCCCAGTCGTTTAGAAGAAGCTTCCCAGCCAAGCTGGTGGTACAAATCTGCAAATCCTGGCACTTGAGAGGAGGGATGCCACAAATCTGAAGCACCCTGGACTGCACAGGACAGCGTCCTGTCGCGCTGCCCTCTGCAGCAGACCACGCAGGTCTCCTTCCTGTCGCCTCCGGGCTCATGAGGCACGTGCAGGTCCTGCGACCCCCACGCCTCCCTCCCTCTCTTCTGGTTCCCCAGCAAGCAGTAACCGTGCCTGAAAGGGTTCCAGAAACTTACAGCAGCCAGTCTCTGCTCCACTCCTTGCTCTTCGCCAGGGGTCTCCATAATGTCTGCCCGGGTCTCCCCAACCATGAGGAAATTCTTATTCTGCTTCAGAAGGTCCAGGTAGAGCTCTCGCACTTACTGCTCCAAGCTATAGTCTGGCATCCAGCTAGCCAAGCCCCCTCACCTACTGGGCTGTCCTCTGTCTGAGCCCAACTTTCTCCCAGAGAAGCATCGGCCCATTTCACAGAAGAGAAACCGACTCTTTTAGAAGTGACTGATTAAATAAAATAGAATGAGCTAATGGCAAGGCGAAGCTATTCTATATAAATGAAGCTCTGGCCTAAGAACATTCATAGGGGGGGAAGGGGCCCGGACAGCCCAGGGGTAGACTTACTTTCCCTTAGTGCTGACCCCTGGGAGGTGGGGACGTTGTCCTGGAAACTAGTGTTTGCAGAAGTTATCACTGTCTGGGATGCCGGGGCTGGGGAGTTATCGCAGTCTGTGAATCTCTTACAGATCTGGCTATACAGCCAGGGGCAAGGCCTTCCTCATTCCCAGGGCATGGCCTAAGCATATCTCTCCTATCTCCACTCCTAGGAGGCGCTGGTGCCCACCCTCTAGCCCCTACCCTCTCACCCCTGCCCCAGAAGATGAAGAGGTCACCTGGTGTCAGACACAGTCAAAGCTGAGCTGCAGAGCAGGCCCAAGCCTGGGACTTGGCAGCCTGCTTGCCGGGTCCTGCCTGACCTTTATCCGTGTCCTCACTTGGAGACCCTGGTGTGCCACCCTGCTTCTCCTCCCTCAGCAAACAGGAGGAGCTCACCTTGCCCAGCAGCCCAGCAGCAAAAGCCAGAGCCCTGTTCTGTCGATATCAGGGCTGCCAAGGAAAACACCCCCACCTAGGTTCACAGCAACCATGAAGAGAATGGTGGCCAGAGCCCAGCCACCACGGCCAGAGATATGGCAATCACCTGGTACACAGGATGACTTTACAAATGTGGACTGGCCCTTTCCTGAAACAGAGGTCACTTTCTGCTTACAGATGACTAGGGGAAACTCCCAAGGTACCCAGCCGGTATTCCTGAACACACACTCACTGCTGTGTGACCCAAAGAAAGTGCCCTCCCCTCTCTGGGCCTGATGGGCACCCACACCCCTCAACTCAAAGCTTTGGACTCTGCCACAAACAAATGTAATACCCCACTTCCCAACATTCTCATTTATTTGGAAATAATTCTTAGCAATTGTTCACTTGTTAATCTTGTTTTTTAGAGGTAGGGTCCCATTACTTACCCACAATGGCTGGTATGCCCTACGTAGCCCAGGCTGACTTTGAACTCACAAGTCTGTCTCAGCCCCTGACAGCTGGGAACACAGGCATGTGCTAGCACCCTCCACTTGCTCTATAACTTTGAAATAAGGCTGGCAAGGTGGCTCTGGGTAAAGGTGCGTGCCACTTACCCTAATGACCTGAGTTCCATACCTCAGACCCACACGGTGAAAAGAAAACCACCTCCCATAAGTTGCCCTCTGACCTCCATGCGCTCTGTGGTGTGTGCATACTCAGGCACATGCACACACATTCATGTAAAAAAAAATCAACTACTAAAGAGTAAATACAATGTAATAATAAAAGGAACTATACCTGGTTCAGGACTGGCTCCCTGTCAGCAATCAGACCCCATGTATATACACATACAATCCCAGCCTCAGGCAGGTAGATCTTATGTCTGTGGCTGGATGATCACAGACCCAGATTTCTTTCTATAGGCCCCACAATGAATCTGTATATTCCGCCTAACTAAGCTAAATATAAAGGAAACTTTAAAATCACCAATAAGTGAGGATATGGGTTGTCTAATGCAATGGAAGTCATAAAATTAATTGTACATAGCAATGTTGTAATTCTACAGACAGAAGGGGTCCCCTCCCACAGCAGCCCCTCCTTAACTAAACACAGTTTTGCTTTGTGAGGTTTCAGTTATTTATAGTCAGAATATATTACATTAAAAAAAAAAAAAGCTATGTTTGGGCTAGAGAGATTCCAGCGCCCACATGGCAGCTCACAACTGTCTGTAACTCCAAGATCTGAGACTCTCACAGACACACAGGCAGGTAAAACACCAACGCACATAAAAGAAAGATAAACAAATTTTTAAAAATCATGTCTGTTTGTTTGAAAACAGGAACTCATGTAGCAGAGACTAGCCTCAAACCAAACTACATAAAAGAAGCTTAAATGTCCGATATCCCTTTCTTTACCTCCCAAGTACGGGGATAAGAAATATGCGTCACCATGTATGTATCTGGCTTTTAATTCATAGCTACAGTGAGATGGCTCAGCAAATAAAGCAACCGCGGCGAGGCCCTGAGAGCTCTGGGAGCCACATGGTGGAAGGAGATAGCCAGGGCAAGCTGGCCTCTGGCCTCTGTACTCATGTAGTGGCTTGCCTATGCACTTACACAAACACAGGCACAAATAAATAAATAATATTGAATTTAAGTAATCATTCAGATTATTTAGATATTGGTTTTGGTTTTTGAGATGGGGCAGGGAGCACTTGGATGGCCTGGAGTTCACCAGGTAGATCAAACTGGCTTCAAACTCACAGAGATCTGCCTGCCTCTGTCTTCCCAGTGCTGGGATTAAAGTAGCATGCCCCTACACGTGGCCCTCTTCAGAAGTTTCAAAAATCTTTCATCAAAGTGCATTGCTACACTTTGTTATTATTGTTATTGTTATCATTGTTAATCCTTTGCTGTGTTCAGTTACAAATTAAACTCTACCACAGCTACCTACAAACAGAACTGTATCCAACCAAGGCTCAGACCCGGCTCAGAATTGTGTCTTTATGGAAAAGAGGTAAGTATAGCAGGTCAGTGTACTGGAAAAGCTACCGAGGCTGTCTGTCTCCAGGACATGCTCTGGCTGTGAGTAATACAGATGGCCAAACTCAACTCGGACCTTCTTTTTGGGGGTTGCTGAGGGTGGGAGGTTGAGACAGGGTTTCTCTGTGTGGCCCTGGCTGTCCCGGAACTCACTGTGTACCAGGCTGGCCTCTAATTTAGAGATCCACCTGGCTCTGCTTCCTGAGTGCTGGGATTAAAGACATACACCATTACTGCCCAGCCAACACAGACCTTCTTAATGACACTGAATCAGGGAAAGGTCTCACTTTGACTCAATTTCTAGAAGCCAGAGAAAAATAAAGGAGGGGCCCCTCAGTGACAAAAAAATTCACACTTTGAAACAAACATCATGGTAGGGCCAGGTGTGGCGGAATACCTATAATCTGTTTAGAAGAGGAAAGCAGGGGGCTCAGGTTCACGTCCAGGTCTCAAAACAACCAAAACAAGCAACACATACATAAATCTAAACAAACAAACAAACAGAAAACACTATCTGTAAATTTCCTGGAGCTTCTGCAGCAGGCCAGAGGCAAAGTCCAGCAGTTCCGCAGAGGGCACACAGAGGACTCTGGGACATTTTTCTCTTTAAAGTTTATGCTTGATCCTAGGAGGGCAGAGAAAGACTAGCGCCACACACTGACCAATCTGCCAGCCCTGCCTATCAGATTGGGGTATGTCCAAAAGTGTGTCATTTCTCCAGCCCTGGTGGCTGTGGGAGGGGCTAGGGCACAGATGTGACCTTCACGGAGATCACTTGGCAATCCTCATCCCTGCCCCGAGCGCAGCAGGGTGTGGTAGCACAGGCCTGGCTCCTCTTGAGAGGCTGAGGCAAGAGATTCGTAAATTCAGGTCCAGCCAAGGCTACAAAGTGAGTTCAAGACAACTTAGGGACACTGTCCCAAGACTGAAAAAAGTGAAAAAGAAGGTCGAAAGTAACTGTGTTAAAATTAAACATAACAAACACACAATGGTATGAAAACTGCAGCTGAACAGGCGAGTTCTTACCTAGTCCTCAATCCCCGCCCCCACCCCCAGACCGAAGCGATGGCTCAGTGATTAAGAGCCCTGGCTGTCCTTCCAGAGGACCGAGGTTTGAATCCCAGCACCCACATGGCGGCTCACAACTCTCTGTAACTCCAGCTCCAAGAGATCCAATGATCTCTTCTGGCCTCTCTGGGCACCAAGCACCTAGGTAGCACACAGGCATACATGCAGGCAAAATACCCACACACATAAAAATAAATACATAAAAGGTGAAAGGTAAAAATGAGCCGGGCAGTAGCGGTGCAAGCCTTTAATCCCAGCTCGAGGGAGGCAGAGGCAGGCAAATCTCTGAGAGTTCGAGGCCAGCCTGGTCTACAAAGCGAGTCCAGGTGTGTGCTGCTCCTGCCGCCACTGCCCAGCCCCACAGGGCTTTTATGAGGCTGGAGTTCTCTGCGATTCCACAATCCCCCACACAACCTCCCCTCAGCTCCAGTACACAGACACTGGTGAGGAAAGTTGGGGGTTGGCCAGGTATGAAAAAGATCACATTTCACCAATTTCTCTTCGTACCATTGGAGCGTTTCGCTCTTGATTTTCTGTTTTGCTTGTTTGTTCTCAGAGAACAAGACATTTTATAAATGCAATGGCTGATCTGTAGAAGAACTGAGATATAGCCAAGTGAACTGGGGCTGCAAAGACGCAGCCACTCCACCGCAGCTGGAGTGAGGGTGCACAAGTGAGCCACTCCCAACAGACATCCATGAAACTATCGCTGGCTTTTATCCATGTTACCGTGGGCGTGCATGTGATCTGCATGGCACTCAGATGCCACGGTGCACACATGGAGGTCAGAGGGCAAGTTGCATCCAAGGACAACCTCAGCACTGTCCTCACATTTACGTATTTATTTGGTTGGGGGGGAGGGGTTGTTTTGTTTTGTTTTGTTGAGATAGGGTCTATGTAGCTCAGGCTGGCCTTGAGCTTGCCTTGAGTTTTCTCAGTCTCCTTAATGCTGAGGTACACACACACACACACACACACACACACACACCATACCTGGCTAGGATTTTTGCTTGTTTGGTTTTGGTTTTTCAAGACAGGTTTTCTCTACGTAGCCCTGACTGTCCTGGAACCCGCTTTGGAAACCAGGCTAGCCTTGAACTCAAAATCTGCTTGCTTTTGTTTTTTTAAAGGAGAAGATATCTATATACTCACTAGGTAATTACAAATGAATTCCCCAAGTTATCTCACTCTTGCCGACCCTTGAGCAGGAATGGTGGGAATTAAACATACAGGGCACTTGTGGCCCTGGCACAGGAACCTGCAGGCTCCCCTGAGGCTACCAAAGAGCCTCAGATCAGTGCTAAGGAAACTCCCAACACTGTCATCCCAACCCCACCCGCTGCTGCTCACATCTGCTCGGCAACACAGCAGGCCCTTCTTGGAAGTCAGGGCTCTTTAGGGCCTTGTCCTGTCCTTCCATGGAAAGAAGCCAGCCTGCCTGCTGGGACTGACATAGAGCCAGAATCATCAGGAAGAGCTTTCTCATGTCCCCGAGAGCAGAAGGATGAAGGTAGTCTTGGGAGCTGAAACATTCAAGCTTGCCTAAGAGCCCTAGGATCTTAGGGCCTAGTGAAGGCTAACCTTCATACAAACAAGTACCAGGCTAAGCCCTTAGCAGGCACTCCTTCACTATCAACACCGTTTTACAGACAAGGGTGTAAGGCTGAGCTATAGGCTGCTGGAGAGTCAAGAATTTCCCTGGGATCCCAAGTTGAAAGAGGCAGAGCTTGGATTTGAACCCAAACCTCTGCTTCTAGGCCTACAATCAGTCAGTGTTCTCAAAGATACACTGGAGCACTATGGTGGCAGAGGAGGCCTCTAATCTGTGTGTTTACTTAAAAACAGAACTGTGTGGCTGCCCCAGTCCTAACAGGAAGGCTAGAAAGGGCTCAATGCCAACACCCTCATTTCCTCAAGGCATCCATGATGTAGCCCTCCTGCCCTAAGCATCATCAGGGCTTAATCCATTGTCTCTCTTGAACCCCTTCTTTGCCCCCAGCCCCACTCCCTGAAACAGGGTTTTACTCTTTAGCTCAGGCTTCAAACTCGTGATCCTCCTGCTTCAGAAGCCTCTCACTCACGGCAGCACGGGAGTGACACCGTACCCTGCTAGAACCTTCTTCTAACGCCCCATGCATAAAAAAGCTCACCTCGGCCAGGAAGTCCCCCGCAAAAGCCGGGCTGAGTCTCCCTTCCTAAAGTAGTCATCCTTCTCTTGTAAAGCGGCCTAGATCCCCCAAATAGAGGCAACAGAAAAAAATAGATGAAGCCAGGTTTCAGCCAGCCAAATCTTAGTGCAAATTCTACGAGTAGCCTTGCTGTCCCCCAACCCACGTGACGTTCCTCAAGTGTCTCTGAGTTTATCATTAAGTCCCAGGTAAGATCATCCTTTGTCCCAAAGCTGGGGGGGGGGAGGGGTGTTAAAGTTGGGGGGGGGGGGAAGGCATTTCAGCTGTGTGGCAGTGGAGTTCTTTAATCCCAGAACTCGGAAGGCAGGGGCAGGAGGATCTCTGTGAGTCCCGGGCCAGCCTGGCAAGTTCTGAGCCAGCCAGGGCTACACAGAGAAACCCTGTTTCAAAACAGAAAAACAAAGGAAAAGGATGGGCACCTCCCCATGCTCTTCATAGTTTTTCTAAAGTCATTAGGATGCACCAAGGGCACCTGTCAGCCGCACCTTCCACTCCCTCGACACACAAAGAACTGTAGCACAAAGAGTTGTTTCTAGGTCAAACGTGTTTGCCGGTTTAGAAGCTGGTTATGAAGATTGGTGTTTCTCCTTTTGCTTACATTACTAGGAAGCTCAGCCATGAGCCAGCATTTTAAATGTGCATGTTTCCTGCCGGGCAATGTCTCTTAATAGCTCTCTCAAGTCAGTTCCTCTCTCTAAACCACCAGGCTTTAGAAACACACTAAGTCTTCTGTTTTAACGATTAACAGCACCATCTGATGCTCTTCCTGGAGTTAGATGGGGATGGGCAAGGTTATGGAGTAGTATGTCTGTGGACTGAGATGAAATGTCAAGCTAGATAAAGAACAATGCTTTGCTCAAAAAGCTCGGTCCTCCTCCTCATCCATCTCTCCATCACTGCAGGACTCTTTCTACCCTGGGATACAGATCAACCTGGCCAGCAAGAAGCTCTGTCTTCTCAGTTACTGCCTCCTCCAAGCAGCCTTCCCTGATCCCCAGGGGCAGGCACGAGGCTCGGAGGCTCTTCCACATCCTCTAAAATGACACACCTCACACTGTAAGGGCAAACCAATATAGTAATGAAGAGGAGGGGCCAGAGAGGTGAGAAAAACTGATCCCAGGGAGTGGTTAGAAAGAAACTTCTGAGCCCTCTGTTTTCTCCTGTTAAGATAAAATCCTAGTCAAATCTAGTTAGGATGGCTCGTGCACCTTTGACCCCAGCACCTAGTTCAGGGTCTGCATGACCTGTAGTGAGTTCCAGGATAGCCAAGGCTATCTGAAGGGACCTTGTCTAAAAGAAACAAAAGACACAGAGCGGAAAGGTCTAGACTAGCCTCCAGTGTGTTACTGTGGCTTCCCAGCAGGTATGGTGCCTGTCTTGCCCCTCCCCCATCTTGGCCCCAGTGGAATAGTAGGTTGCCACAGAAACATGTTAGGAACCAGCGGCTGAGACAAGCAGACTGGTTCAGTATCCAAGTGAGGTCAGTGGAACTAAAATGGGGAAGGAGCTAGGGAGTAAAAGGAACCTATCACCTCCCACCCTGATGGCCCCCAACACAACCCAGACCACAGTTCTTGCCCTACAAGCGCATGCTGCTGGCCTCCCGGCCAGACCAGCAATGCTTCAGCTACTGTTCAGCCCGTGGGCTGCTTTCTCCACCTCCACTCAACTCAGCCATCTGCAGCCCCCACACCATTCCCGGCCCTGCCCCAGCCTCCCGTTCCACTGAAGGCTCAGCTCAAAAGCTAGCCTTCTAGCCCCCATTGAAGCCTTCTTAGACCAGACTTGACCTCTCTCGTCTCTGTCCCTTTCCACAAGCCACTTAGCTCCTCCCAGCTAGCCCAAAGCTTGACCCTCAGACGTGAGGGTCAAAGAGCCCAAACAGGAACCCCAGGAGGACTGGTGCTGGAGAGCCATCCCAACACTTGGGCAGATCTAGTTCAAGGCTAGCCTCAGTTACACAAAGACTTTGAAGCCAGCTTCAGCTACAGAAAGAATTCAAGACTGGGCTCTCTGCGACCCTGACTCAAAACAAACAAACAACAACAACAACAAAAAGCAAGCAAACAAAGCCCAACACTCCTGGGTTGATGGTGTCTACCGATGCAGATTTAAATTGGTCCCAGAAGAGGACATCAAGCTACCCCTCCCCGATCTTATCAAAACCCAAACGATATCCAAAAACCGCTCCCGGAGAAGACTTTAAAGATGCATATTTCTTGCTGCGTTTCCAGAGATTCAAAGAGCAATTTCACATTTTTCCGGGGGTGGGGCCCAAGAATCTGAATTTTAAACAAACCCAGGCAGGAGATGGGGGAGGATAAAGGGTGAAGGCTCACGAGGAACACCAGAAATCGCGGACACCAAGGCAACAGGCCCCAGGTGGAGGTGGCCGCTCCCCTGGAGGGCAGGAAGGACCTAGTCCCAGCAGCGGGCCTCCCGACTCCACAGCCTGGCCCTGGGTGCCTGTCTCGATGTGCCCACTGGGGGACGGGAGGATGAAAGGGATCTAAGACCACCTCCAGTGCCACCCTATGCCCTCTGCAGTGGACCTCCGTCAGTGGAGACCGTTCCACAGGGGCAGCCACAGACCTCCAGACAGCTGACACCTCAAGATGCACACAGTGGGAAGTTGCAAACCCTGGGTCCTCAGCACAGAGACCTGGGGATGGCAGGCAAGTGGCTTCTGGCCTCCCTCTCTCCATAGCCCAAGGCAGGAGATTCGACCCGCGGGCCTGGGGCAAGAGCTCTGGAGGGAGCGCACGCTTAGGGGCCACCGATGCGCTCTCCTGCCTCGTCCGGGAGAGTTTCAGGACGGCTGCGCTGAGCGGCTGGAGCGGAGCGAAGAGGCGGAGAGTGGACTTTGCCCGGCGGAGAAAGCCAGGGCACGGTCCCAGAGGGAAGGGGGCAGGGAAGAAGGAAAGGGGCTGGTGGGTTCTCAGCAGCGACGTCGCCGCGGGAACCAGCCGGGTGGGCTGTGGGGTCCCCTCCACGCGATACAGATACCTGCTGTGTTCGCAGGGATGTCATACGGGCGTCCCGAGGTACGAGGTTCCAGGCGATCTCGGGCGCGAGCGACCCGAGAGACTCCCCAGAGTGTCCCATCCAGTCCCCGAGCCACCCCGCTCACCAGCTGCAGCAGCGCGAGCACCCCGAGGGCGGAGCGCACGAAGCCCAGGTCCGGCCGCAGCGCGGACACAGACGCGCCCACGCCCTGCGCGGGGCTGCTCGTCCTCGTGCTCACTTTCGACGGGAACTCTGCCATGGCGATCGCGAACCTACGACGTCTCGGCAGCGCACCCGGCCCTGCTCCGGGGCTGCGACTGGCGGCGCCGCGCCGGATCCCAGGGCAGAACCCACAGGTGCGAGACGCCCCGCCCCGCTCCGCCCGAGGCCCCGCCCCGCCCCGAGGCCCCGCCCCTTAACCCTCGGTGCCCCGGGCTGCTCTAGATAGCCATCTTAAAGTCCGCGGGCTCGGTCTCCCTTGTCCCTAGGGTGCTGGGTCCTTGAGCGGGTCTTTGTGAATAGCCCATCCGGGAGGGGTCTGCCCAGACTAGGGGTACGAAGAGGAAGACTGTCCTTTCTAGACCGAGGCGGGTTCCGTTCCAAACGGAAAACGCAAACCAGGCGGGGTGACTCACGCCTGAACTCTCAGGAGTGGAGCAGAGGGGGATCACGGAAAATGCAAGGCTAGCCCGGCTGTAGAATGAATCCCAGGCTTGTCTGGGACTGTAATCCCAGCACCGACAGGTCAAGAAGATCAATTCAGGATTATCTTGGGCTAGCCTGGGATACAAGAGACCACACCAACAAAAACTTAGTCTAGCGGCACACACTATTCCCAGCTCTTAGGGTGCTAAAAATAAAAAAGGGAGGGCACGGAGCTACAAGGCAGCGTGCTTCTCTGGTGTGGCAGTGCAGGCACAGGCCGCTGGGGGCAGTCCCCCAGCACTGCACAGCATTGCCTGTAGTAACTGACCATCCAGAATGACTGAACATTGGCTCCCTCTCGGTCCTAGAGCGTGTGCAGGTGCTCATTCTGAAGAACCGAGAACACAAAACATCCCGGCGGAAACCTGGGACTGTGCCAGGGAGGGTTGCCCTGGAGACGGGAGGTGATGCCGGATGTCGCCGGCCGCCGCTGTTGTGTGCCCTGAAAACCTTCTCACCTGCGCAGACATGTAGAGTCACAGAGGTTTGCAGAGACCCTGTGCACTCGTCACCATACAGAGCTAGACCAGGCCTTCGTGGGTCCCACTGTCCATGTGAGACGAGCAATGAGTGACAACTGATAAACCAGGGAGGAAAAATGAACCCAGGTAGCGGCAACCGCTGCAGTGACCGAATCAAACGCGGATGAGACAGGGTGACTAGGAGGAGATTTCTAGACAGATGGTTGTCTTAGGGTTGCCGCTGCTGTGATGAAACACCATGACCGAGAGCAGGTTGAGGAGGAAAGGGTTCTCTTGGTTTATGCTTCTGCCTCACTGTTCATCACCTAAGGAAGTTGGGGCGGGAACCTGAAGGCAGGAGCTGATGCAGAGACCAGGGAGGGGTGCTGCTTACTCACTGCCCTGCTCTCTATGTGCTGCTCAGCCTGCTGGGACGGCACCACTCACAATGGACTGGGCCCTCCCCACACTGACTACCAAGAAAATGCTCTACAGGCTTGCCCACAGCCCGATTTTAGGGAGGCACTTTCTCAATCCAAGTGCCCTCCTCTCAGATGACTCTAGTTTGTGACAAGCTGACATAAAATTAGCCAGCACAGTGGTCAAGGAAGACCTGTCAGAAGCCGTGACACTTGTGCAGAGGCTGGAATCTGTGAGTAGGAGGAAAACTAGGCTTAGTCTGTGCCAAGGCCCTGGGGCAGAGCCAACCTAGGCAATCAGAAAACTAGAAAGCAGGTCCCCAGCGGAACTCAATGGGGCACAACACATGAGGGTGAGACTGGTCCCCATGGGTAGGGGCCAGGTCACAGAGGCTGTGTGATGACTGTCCTATCCTGTGGCTCCTTGGGACAACTTATCACAAGCTCAAGATTTTAAAGTAACAAAAGTTTCCTCTTTCTTAGTTTGGGGGCTAGCTATGCAAAGCAGCTAGAGTCCTGGAACAGGCTCATGGTGTCCTGGGGCCAGCCATTCTTTCTACCTCAGGTTCCCAGATGCTGGGATTACAGATGAGCCATCAGTGGGATTCTGGTACCCTACCTAACTTCTCTGGGTATCCTCAACTCTTCTTTTCCTGAACACAGGATCTCTCTCTCCCCATCTTTTGTCCATCTTATGTACTGAATTGTCCATCAGATAATAATATTCTCAAATCAGAAGTCTTAAATATTTATTCAGTCACTAACAATCTGTAAAGGTTCCTTTTTCTTCTTTTCTTTTCAAAGACAACGTCTTGTGTAACACAGGCTGGCCCTGAACTTGACATGTGGCTGTGGATGGATCTGGCCTGCCTCTGCCTCCCAAGTGTTGGGATGAAAGGCCTGTGCCGCCAGCTACCTTTTATTTCTTCTCTTTCTCTTTCTTTCCCTCTTTCTTTTTCTTTTTTTTTTTTCCTGAGACAGGATTTCCCTGTGTAGCCCTGGATGTCCTGGACTCACTTTGTAGACCAGGCTGGCCTTGAACTCACAGTGATCTGCTTGCCTTTGCCTCCCAGAGTGCTGGGATTACAGGTGTGGGCCATGCCCCAAGCTCTCTCTTTTCTTTCTTGAAAGTTTGTTTGGAGGTCCTAGTAGCAGAGTGCCGTTGCTCAGAGGCCCATAGCAGAAGGGCAGCTCAGGAGGGAGGTACATGGAAGCCTGAGGGAGGAAGGGGACACCTGCCCCCTCAGCTGCAGCAGCTGAATGCACCCTGGAGACCAGTGGGATGGCAGATAACTCTTTCCTTTTGGCTTTTTTGAAGACAGGAGTAGTGTTTCCTAGGCTGGCCTCAAATCTGCCAAAGATGGATCTTCTTCCTTTTTTCCTTTTTTTGATACAGGGTCTACTACTATAGCCCAGGCTACCAGGCTAGCTTTGAACTCACTTCATAGTTGAGAATGACCTCAAACTCCTGAGTATAATTCTTGTGTCCTGCCTGGGTCTATTTCTCCACTTTTTTTTTTTAAGTATTAACACTTCTTTTCTTTTTTGAAACAAAGTTTCTCTGTGTAGCCCTGGCTGGCTGGAACTTACTCTCTAGACCAAACTGGCCTTAAATTCAAAGATCTACCTGTTTCTGCCTAGGGGTGCTGGGATTAAAGGTGTGCACCACCACTACCCAGCTCTCCTTTCTCTTTATAAGGTAAATCCACATATTTTGAGAGCTGGAACAAAGATATTTGGACTATCATTGGATAGCCATTATTCAGCCCTCCGAAATGATGTCTGCAGGGTTTTAAACTGTCCTGGTGGTGCAAGCCTGTAATCTCAGCAAGGGGGATTACGAATTCAAGGTCATTCTCACTTACCTGGTGAGACCCTATCTCAAAAGAGCAAAGAACAAAACAGGAGAGGTTTAAGATCTTGCACTTCACTGGGTGCCTGTAAACCCAGCACTCAGGGAAGCAGAGACAGCCAGATCTCTGTGAGTTCCAGGCCAGCCTGGTGTGCAAAGTGAATCCAGGACAGCCAAGGCTACACAAAGAAAAAAAAACAACAAAACACCACCACCAAAAACAAAATAAACACAAGATCTTGGAACTTTAACAGAATGATGCTGGTTTAACCTGTTACCCACTTTTCCCTTTTCCCTAGTGCACCAAAGACCTTTGCATGCATGCACACATGCACACACACACATACACACATACACACATGCACAATACACACACCCAATCTAAAGCAGCTACTCGGAAAATGAGAAGTGCATTTCAGTAGCTGCAAAACTGTAACCCAGAGACCAGTCCAAGTTTCGAACAAAGCCGGGGTGGGCCCTTAACTCTATTATGACACAGAACAATAAGGGGATTGTTTCTTGAGGCAGATTCTAAAACAGTAGTGTGTTTTTGTTTTGCCTTTGGTTTGCATTCTGTCGCTTGGTTAATCCCACTTTCATTCCTTTCAAATGGCATCGTGGAGCAGTGGGTCAGCTGCCAGGAAACGTAGGAGGGCATCTGAGCTAGGCTGGGACCGGCTGCCCACCCAGACCCACACAGATGCAGTGAGAGCTCTGGATTGTTAGAATGTATGGCAGAGACAGACAGACAGCTCGGGGTCTGGCTTGACCGTCTTCCCAGGGATGGTCTCTGCTCCCCCAGAACACCTGTGGCCAGCCACCTGTCCCCTGTGCAGCTGTGCACAGGGCTCTATTCCAGCGAAACCCTACTCTGGGCCCATCAGGATCGGAGGGACACTGGGATTTTTCACAGAGCAGATAGACATCAGTCCAGGAGCCAGACCTAGTGTAGGGCCTGTATTCCTAACTATTTGAAAGACTAAGGCAGGGGAATTTACCTAAGCTCTAGGCCAGCCTGGGCCATATAGAAAGCCCTTGACTCAAAATTGTCAACAGAGTCAGGAATAGTGGCCCATGCCTTTTAATTCCAGCATTTGGGAGGCAGAAACAGGGAGTGATCTGTGAGCTTGAAGTCAGCCTGGTTTACATAGTGAGTTCTAGGACAGCAGGGTTATAGAGAGAGACCCTCAAAAACCAAACTCACAACAACAAAACCCTAATTAATTAGTTACTTAAAATAGACTATCTTAAAACACACACAAGAGCACTGTCTGTGCAAGCAAAGAGGACCTGGACTTGATTCCCCTACATCCAGGCAAAAATCTGGCCATGGCTCTCAGTGACTATGACTCCAAAACTGGGCAGTTAGAGACAGGCAGATCCCTGGAGCGCAATGAAATGAGAATCTGGTTCAGTGAGAGACCTGTCTCAAAGCAACAAGGCAGAGAGTAATACAAGAGGAAACAGACGTCCTGCTCTGGCCTCCCCATATGTCACCGTGGTGGGGTCACCTGCGCTATACAACACGCACACTCAGCAAAGACAAGAAGGCAAACTAAGAGTGTTGGGAGATGCTGTGAAGAAACAATATATACAGAACAGGTCACTGAAGGACAATAATGCTAATTTAATTAACACTTAAATTTCTTTCTTTCTTTTCAAGACAGGGTTTCCCTGTGTAGCCCTGGCTGTCCTGGACTCGCTCTGTAGGCTGGCCTCAAACTCACAGAGATCCACCTGCCTCTGCCTCCCTGAGGGCTGGGATTAGAAGCATGCACCACCGTGCCTGGCAACAATTACATTTCAGTTCTAAGAAACTTACAGGACTTTCTTTGGGCTTCTAAATTTCCAGCTAGCACATACTGACCACTCTCATATTTGTGCTGATGATGTGGGGTCGGCTCTTTCCAATATAACTATTAGCTTTTAATTCCTTTGTTCACATGCGTTATTGCCGGTCACAGCCCTCTCTGCAGATCCATGCCTGCCCTTTAATAAATGGCTGCTAAGACTTGGATGAATTTTCTCAGATCTTTTTCTTTGTTTTTTAAATTTTCGCTGGTGGGTCTGCGTAGAAATAGATATATTTATCGTGTTTAGTTAAAACATCTTATTTACTTTAACAAAAAATGGGATTATTATACATATTGAATTTGTAAAAATTATTCGTGTGTGTGTGTGCGTGCGTGCGTGTGTGTGTGTGTGTTCTAGTCTTCCACCTTGTTTGAGCTGCTGTGTGTTCTAGGCTAGCCGGCCCCAAAGCCTCTCCTGTCCCCTGTCTCACTGTAGGGACACGGGGACTGATTGCCACACAGGCTGCCGTATTCACCTTCACGCAGGTTCTTGGTGTTGTGACTCCTCAGGGCCTCACACTTGGACAGCAAAGGCTGTTGATCCCCGAGTCTCTCCAGACCCTCCATAGTGAAATCTGGACAGAAACTTCACCCTCTTTGGCTTGCTGCATGACAGCCCCTTGGGTGGCTAGTCCTTCGTCACCCTCCCACAGGATGACACAAGGTGTTTTACTTATTTATTTTTACAAACAGGGTCTCCTGTAGCCCAGGTTAGCCTTAACCGAGGATGTAACTGAGGATAACCTTCAATCCGACTCTCCTTTCTTCACCTCTCAACCGCTAAGCGGCTTGAAGTTTTAAGCTGGGAAGCAGTTCACATGGAGAAGTTACTTTTTTGTTTTGTTTTGCTTTTTTTTTTTTTCTGGGACAGGGCTGCCCTAGAGCCAGCGCTGTGGACTAGGGTGGCCTTGAACTCACAGAGATCTGCCTGCCTGTGCGCCCACAGCGGCCCCCGCGGGCTGGCCGCCCTCAGCCCGGCGGGCATCGAGAGCTCACGTAAGAGAGCAGGTTTTCCGCCTTGTTTCCGGTGACGTCGGTTTGAGGTAAAGGCGGGGTGCGGGGTGCGGGGTGCGGGTCTGTGAGTGCGAGGGAGCAGCGGGGAGGGCGGGAGGGAGAGGCGGCACAGAGTGCCAATCCTTAAACATAAACACCCTCGGCAGCGCCCCCAAGTCAGGATGGCCGAGCGGTCTAAGGCGCTGCGTTCAGGTCGCAGTCTCCCCTGGAGGCGTGGGTTCGAATCCCACTTCTGACAACATTCGCCTTTTGCTTGGGCTCCGTTCCACACACCACACACACACGCACCATCGCTCCCGAGTTGTTTTTTACAGTTCCAAATCAAAGAAATATGTATTAGGAAGAGGATAATTTTGAACCGTATACAACGGGATTTAGAAAGACGAAGAAGAGAATATTATGAAAGGTCAGTCACGGGTTACCTAGTTCAGGGTTGCGAGCAAGAAAAAGAGAGTGGCAGTTTGTCAGAAGTGGGATTCGAACCCACGCCTCCAGGGGAGACTGCGACCTGAACGCAGCGCCTTAGACCGCTCGGCCATCCTGACAGCCGGGAGCCAGGCTGCTAGGCAAGCCGCTTTGTAAGCGTCTCAGTGTGCGCATGCGTTCCGAGCAGTGGTTTCCGCGCGGGGCGGAGCGAGTGTCCTGCTCCGTGCGCTCAGTGGCCACAAGGGGGCGCTCGCCGCCCGCTGGAAAAGCCGACCGATTCAGACGGCCGAACAAAGCGTGCCCTTCGGTTTCGCTTCCTCGGATCTGCCGGCAACCTTGCTTTTTTTTTTTTCTTTTTGCACCCCCACCCTCGGTCTGTTTGGCACGCGGCAAGCAGGTCGCAGCAGCTAACGGTGCCTAGCCTCTGCTACTCTGACCCGGTGACGTCATAAAGTCGCAGTCCCTTTGCCTAACAGTGGTCAAACCCGCAACTTCTTCCCATTCGCAGGGTTACTGGTTGGTTTCAGACTCTAACTTAGATGAGCCTCGCGGCGGCACGGCCTGATCCGGGTTCTGGCCCTGCCCCTAGTTGCCCACACAGTGCCTGGCACACAGTAGGTGTGCAGAACAGACCCACACACCGTGCACCGCCGTGCAGTCAACCGCTTCGGGTCATTTCATGACTCATCGCTCCTCCCCGCCCCGCGCAGCACCATCTTCTGTTCCTTCTCGTCCTCTTCTTCCCAAACCTCAGACTTGCTCACGCACCGGAAAATCTCAGCCCAGGGTGGGGCGTTCCCCGCGTTATTTTAAGGTGTATGGCTATCCTCCTCCTCCCGGGAGGAGCTCAGCTCTCTCTGTGCTGAGGATCTGAAAGGAGTTCTTTGAGGAGTCCAGGGTCAAGCCCGGAAGACGGGATAGCACTAGGGTACTGTGGGTCCCTTGAAGCCCATACTTGCCTGAGATTGTGTCAAGAGCGGCCTGAGGCGGAAGACAGCTCAGCTCACCAGGCCTCAGGGTCCTCAGGGCTTGGGATGTAAACTGGGTGAGATTTCCACTCCCGTTTCCTGAGGGTTTGCAGTGGCCTTTCCTGAAAAGAGTTTGCCCCGACCATGGAAACAAACCAGGTTAACAAACATGTTTTGAGTGTTTGAGAGACTGAAGCAGGAGGGAAGAGGCACAGTGTCCTCTTGGGCGGGCCTACTCATGCAGTGAACTCTTTTGTTTGTTTTTTAAAATGAATGTATTTATTTGTTCGTGTGTGTGTGTGTGTGTGTGTGCATGATGCATGTATCGGTCAGAAAACAACCTTACAGATTTGGTATCTTCAGGCTTACACTGCAAGCGTCTTTACCCACTGAGCCAACTCACTGGCCCCTTTCTATTGTTTGAGACAGGACTTCCCTACGTAGTTCAGGCTGGCCTTGGACTCAGAGTTCTCCTGTCTCTGTCTCCAAGATCTGGGATAGCAGTTGGCCTAGTTGGCTCTTCTGTTGCTATGATAAACAACCATGACCAAAAGCAACTTGGGGAGGAAAGGGCTTACTTCATCCAAATAGCCCACCGTCAAGGGAAGCCTAGGAAGGAGCTCAAAGCAGAAACTACAGAGGAGGCTTTTCACTGGCCAGCCCCCAGACTCTGCATCGGCTACCTTTCTTATACAATTCAGTTCCACCTTCCTGGGAATGGAACCGCCCACAGCAGGCTGGGCCTTCTGTACTTCAAATTAGAGATCAAGAAAATGCCCCATAAACATGCCCCTAGGCCATTGTGACTTGAGTTCAATTCCCAGAACCATGTAAAGGTGGAAGGAAAGAACCAACTCCTGTTGTTTGTCCTGTGACCTTTGGGCATTAGCCAGCCTCCCACCCATTTATAAACTGATACCAGCCTTCTCAGCTGCCAGCATGCCTGCCTTCAGATTGTCCTTCAAACTTCAACATTGGGCTGCTTCCCACACTGAGTAATGACCTCAGTGAGATATTTAGAAAGTCAGTTAGTTAGCTGGGTACTGTGGTGCATGCCTGTGCTCCCGATACTCTGGAAGGCAGAGACAGGCTGGGAGTTTGAGGCCAGCCTGGTCTATAAAGCAAGTCCAAGAAAGCCAAGGCTACACAGAGAAACCCTGTCGAGAAAAACCAAAAAAGAAAGAAAGAAAGAAAGAAAGAAAGAAAGAAAGAAAGAAAGAAAGAAAGAAAGAAAGAAAGAAAGAAAGAAAGTTAGTTATTGGCTGGCGATGGTATCCAGGGCCTTGGGCATAGTACATAAGTATCCTAGCCCAGCTATGCCACGCAAAGGTGATATTTATTTAACTGTTTCTGTATCTTATGTGTGTGTGTGGGTATGTGTCTATCTTTGTGTGGCGTGTGTGTAAGGACAGGCTTAGGGGCTGCTTCTCAGGCCCTGGCCACCTGTGCTTTGAGACGGGGTCTTTTACTAGGGCCTGAGATTTGCCAACTAAGCTATGATGGCTAACCAGGGATTTCCCAGGGTCCTCATATCTCCACTTCTCCAGGGCAGAAGTCAAAAACATACATACCACTGTGTGATTCACATAAAGAGACCACATCCTGACATACAGCAACTTCTCACAACAACAATAATAACAATAATAGGGGTTGGAGATTTAGCTCAGTGGCAGAACACTTGCCTAACAAGCGCAAGGCCCTGGGTTTGGTCCTCAGCTCTGGAAACAAACAAACAAAAAACAAAGCAACAACAACAAAACAATGACAATAATAAAATTTAACAAACAGAAAATAGTGATTAAGATTCACATGTACATTAAAAACATGACACATGTTTTAAATCTCACCATGGGACACAGAGGTGAGCTCCAGGCCGCCCAAGGCTATTCAGTAAGACCCGTCTCAAGCCAAAAACAAATAAAAACAGTGACTTAGAAAGGTTAGAGGCTTTTTATAGATAGTAAGTAAGTAGAGAAGGCCTGATAAGGCAAACAAAATCACTTTTGATGGGGAGGACGACAGCATTCTAGACGGGAGACGCAGTGAATGTGAAGGTTCTCAGGCAGAGAGGTGTGCGGTCTCTTGGGAGGGAGGGGTGGCGTGTTGAGGTCAGTAAGACACTGGAATCAGGGTGGACAAGGCTTAGGTTTGTGTTTCTCCTGCTGGGTATTAGGACTTTAGCTTCTTATCCTCTATAACATCATCATTACCAGACTGCTTTAAGTGGGATTGTGGCAGGTCCTGACGGCCCCTTAGAATGATCCCTTTAATCATGGAGAAAGAGGTGGGAGTCAGAGAGCAACCGGAGAAGCCTTGTCTTGGAAGGCAAGCCAGGCTGGAGGAGGGCTAGCCTCGCAAGCGGAGACAGCCCACGCTGTGTTCTGGTGGCGGAGCAGACAGGCCATGCCACTGGGCCTGGGAAGGATGTCAATATACAGAAAGAGACATCACCAAGGTGACCACAGAGGGGCCAGCTCTCAGCCTGCTCTAAGGCAGGTGCTCCCAGGCAGATGCTGAGGTTGCCCTTTCAACCGCATTGCTCAAGGTCACCCGTGGTGCTGGGACCCAGCACACCCGAGTCACTCCATTTTCAGTAACCCCCAGGCACATCACTTCAGACAGGGAAAGGCACCTCTGGAGCATAAGTTGGCCTGCCTCGGCTGCCACATGTTCCTGGCCTGCCCTGACAGAGAGTTCTCACTGATTAGGGTCAGCTACATCTCACTTCCTGGGCCGAGGGAGGTTTTTCTTAGGACCCTTGGAAGAACATCCAGGGTTCTTAACCTCTGAGCCATCTCCCCAGTGCCCTGGAGGAGGATTTTCACAGCCTCATTCTAATCTGGACTCTCCAAAACAAAAAATGGCTTCCTTCCTCTAATCAGCAACCTGCACGGCCACAATACCGCAGGGAGGGACAGGCCTGATCTTTCCCTCCTGCTTAGGCATTTGTCTGGCTTGAGGAAAGTCCCCCGGCTGACCTGGAAAGCCCACCGGGGCAGGGGGAAGTCCCTGAGTGGCTCCTGAGTTACCAGGCTCTGGTCAATACCAATGAAGCCAGGTAGTCATGTGGAGAGACCATTGTGTTCCTATGGCCTTAACTGCTGAGTCATCCCCTCCAATTTTATAATTAACACCGAAATGGTAAAAGCAGATTTTCAACTTAAGTTAAAGCAGTTTTTTCAATTTAACAATACTGCCTTTATTTATTCGTTTGTTTGTTTTATTTTATTTACAGGGATCTCATTCTATAATTCATGCTGATCCCCAGTTCATGGCGATCCTCCTGTCTCAGCCTCCAGTGTGCGGACATCACACGCATGAGCCACCAGGCCTGACTTCCAAGGCAGAGGCTTGGGTCTTCACCCTCCGGCCCTCATTGTGCCTTGGGAGGAAGAAGAAAACCTCAAGCTATGGGAGCTTGCTGCGTCAGGAGCAGGTTGGAACTGGAAGAGCTATTTCTAGAACTGTTTTTTATTATTGGAGGCGACTGAAAGAATGGGTAGGGTTTTTTCCCAGCATGACTGTCCAAGTGGTACGGCCAAGCTTTTGTGCTCCAGGCTCTGCTTTTGTCAGCTGAATGAGGAGGGCAGAAGCCATCAGGCGCCAGGGCTGAACCTGTGCCAAGACCCTGGTCTGGCATCTCTGTAGAAGTCACTCTGTGGAAGCAGGGTGGCCCAGGGGGCAGGAAGGCTGACAAGGAAGTGGACAAGGTAGGCAGAGGTCTTTGAGGAGGACGTAAGGTCTCTCAAAGACTTCTGAGACCCTACTTCCCCACCTCACTCCCAATGACCCACTTTTTCCACTTTGAAAAGGTCACACGGACAGCAGGTGTTTCCAGAATGGTATCAAAGCCAGGAGTTCACTTTCAAGTTCTGTGGAATGCTTAGCGTGGCCTGAAAACCTTTGATCACCAGAGAAAGCATTGCCCAGCCACAGTGGAGACTCTTATGTTTGCTGCTCTGCAGTGCAGGGACATGGGGCCTGTTTTGGCCAGAGACGTCAGGACTGAGTGAGAGCGTGTAGCCTGGGGACCACTGGGTTCACACCTACCTCTGCTGTTTGCCGGCTCTGTGATCTTAGGGGGAAGTGACTTGGCCTCAGTTTACCCACCTTCAAAAGTAGGTTTCATAATAGAATCTGTGGATAAGTTAGGGCAAGCTGGGCACCAAGTGGCCTGGCACACAGTGGATGCTGCTCTCAAGGGAATTCTGTCAAAGCAAGCAAGGCTGCTGAATGCTGTCAGGTGGGGTCTGACTGCACGTATTGCAGAGATGCTTTCTACAGTGCCACCCACCCCACCTCAGGCTGGCCTGCCTGCCTCACCTGAGGCACCCCAAAACATGTCCACATGTCCAGTGTCTCTTCGCGTCATCTCCAAAACCCTTCCCCTCCTTTCCCCTTTCCCTTTCCTTTCCCTTTCTATTTCCCATCTCCTTCACTTCCCTTCTTGTCCTCCTTTCTCCCCTTTCTTTCCTCCCCTTCCCCATTTTCTTTCTCCTACCCTTCTCTTCCTTCCCTCCCTTCCTTCTTGGCACTGAGGACCAAACCAGGGCCCTGTTCATGCTGGGTAAACGCTCTGCTGCTGAACGTCGGTCTGTGTCCTCCTACATCACCACCTCTTTTTTGTTATTGGGACAGAATCTCACTGTTTAGCCAAGACTGGCTAGAAACGCATACTAACCCTCTCTCCTCCGCCTCTCAGGTCTTAGGCATGTGCCATCATACTCACTTGCCTCCTTCTTTCCTGATCTCACACGCACAAACTGTGCTTGCCCCTTGTGGCCTGTCCAGAACCATCTTACTCTAGATTATACACAGGATAGGTTCTGAATTCCATCTTTCTCATGCTAGCTCAGAGGTGTCTTCTTTCTGCCCTGGCTAATGTGGTTCCGCTCTCTTCCCACTCACTACCCAGCTTCCTTGACTCAGATCTAATTTATTTGTTGACTGTGCTTTTTTCCCCCAGCAGGCTCAACTATGGGAAGGCAGGGACCTTACCATGATCTTTCCAGCAGGCTTGGTACATAAGGACAAATAGGTTGTAGATGAATGAATGGGTGGATGATAGATGGATGGACATATGGGTGGGTTGATGGGTAGACAAATGGATGAAAAGATAGATAGATGATAGATAGATAGATAGATAGATAGATAGATAGATAGATAGATAGACAGACTGACAGACAGACAGACAAATGGATGGGTATGGGTGGGTAGAGTTCAGGAAGCTGGGTCTTCGGGGAGCTGGAAAGCTCCTGGTGCTTTCCTTCCTTTAGAACCTGTCTGGGCTGCCTGTCATATCAGTTTGGTTTATTTTTTTTAAGATTTATTTATTTATTTTGTATACAGTGTTCTGCCTGCGTGTGTGCCTACAGGCCAGAAGAGGGCACCAGATCTCATTCTAGATGGTTGTAAGCCACCATGTGGCTGCTGGAAATTCAACTCAGGACCTTTGGAAGAGCAGCCAGTGCTCATAAACCTGTGAGCCATCTCTCCAGCTCCGATTTGGTTTATTTGTACATGTTCAAGGATTATTAAAAACAAAGGATTATTAAAACATGTTATTTGTGAGTACTGTTGTGGTTTTCCCTCTGGACTCTCGAAGGTTATGAACTCAGCCTCTCTGGTCTAGCAGATTTGAAATTTTTATTTATTCGTGTGTGTGTGTGTGTGTGTGTGTGCGCGCGCGCGCGCGTATTGGTACATCACATGTGTGCTGTGCCCTCAGAGGCCAGAAGAGAGTGTTGGATCTCCCCCTCCTCCTGCGCCGCCCCCCAGACTAATGTGGGCTCTGGAAAGGACCTTGCTCCTCGGAAAGACCAGGGAACCGCCGGGTTTTGCTGCTCTTCTTATTACTTCAGAGCACTCTCAGGTGGCTGTGTCCTTAGCATGGGGCATCTAGAACACACAGGCATTCATTCGCCTTGGTACTTGTTTCCTGGGCTAAAGCAGAGTGAATGCTGCTACAGCCATCCCCACCTGTTAGATTATTTAAAAGCAACTGTAGAGAGACTCAAGTCGGAAAGAGAGTCTCGGTCTGGCCCAAGGAGGGGGTATTTTTGTCATCCAAGAGTACAGAGGCACAGAAGAAGATGGGATGTGGCCCCCTATGGGAGAGAGGGACTGACTTCCGTTGTCCGCAAGGGAAGCTGGGAAATGTAGTCTCTCTGCAGGAAACTGTCACTGCTTCTCAGTCTACTCTTAGCTCTTCCCTCGCATAAAGGCTGTGTGATTATCTAGTTTTGTTAGCCTGTGCATGTACGTTGTCTTGGTTAGGGTTTCTGTTGCTTTGATGAAATACCATGACCATGACCAAAAACAAGTTGGGGAGGAAAGGATTTATTTGGCTTACATTTTCATATCATTGTTCATCATAGAAAGAAGTCAGGGTAGGGGCTCAAAAAGGGCAGGAACCTGGAGGCAGAAACTGGGTTGGAGTAGGGTGGTGGGGGTGGGATGGGGTAGGGTGTTGCTGCTTACTGGCTTGCTCCTCCTGGCTTACTCAGCCTGCTTTCTTCTAGAACCCAGGACGGGTGGCCCATTCACAATGGGCTGGGCCTGGCCCATCAATCACTAACTAAGAAAATGTTCTCCTGACAAATCATGGGGGGGGGGCATCTTCTCCATAGAAGCTCCCTCCTTTCAAATAACTCTCGCTGGTGTCAAGTGGACATTAAACTAGCCAGTACACGGGTCCGGGGCCCATCTTCCTGAACGTCTCTGTAGAGTAGGGGCATGTAGGCCTCCCTTCTCAGGTGGAAGCCTTCCATGGCCCCCAGCCTGGGTACTCGACCTAGAATGTACCAGGCTGCTCTTTCCACTGTTTCCGTGACTCTCTGGCTGCAGATGCCTTCACCGTGGACTCCCCTCCACATGGCAGAGCAGGCTGGGACTTTTGTTTCCCGCCCTCCTGGGACCGTGTAGACATCCTAGGAATGTTTATTACTGAGCAGATGAATGCACTTCCAATTCAGATTCTCACGTTTGTGTTTGCACTGAGAACTGGGTTCCTGTGTTCCTGCCCTGGGATTGCAGGATCCAGTCTTGGGACTGGAATCTCCCCCAACTCATGCCTGGCTCTTGAGGATGGGGGTTTCCTCCTTCTACTAGTTCAGCGCTTTGCACACTTCCCCCTGGATCAAGTCCCACTTTGTGTACCAACCCAGGGACTACTGTGCCGATGGTGGGTTAAGGAGGAGATGTTCAAGTCCTTGATGGCTCAGAGTCTGTAGGAAAGGGTCTGTGGTACCAGTTCCTGCTCTTTTCCTCCCAGACCTACGGCCCCTCTCTCTTCTCAGAAGCCCTGCTTGGATGAGTTTGGGCTTCAGAAAGTCGGTGATACTGGACTCAAGCTTGTTAGGTCTAAACCTGACCCAGGAAGGCTGGGGAAGCAGCTGCCTGCCGGGGGCCTTATGATGATACACACAGAAAGTGCAAGGGGAGACATCCCCAGAACTCAGCTTCCCAGAGGAAGTTCATGCCCTACCTCTAGAGGAAGTTCTGGAGTGGAAGTGCATTCATTTGCTCAGTAATGAACACTCCTAGGATGCTTGAAGGTCCCAGGAGGGCAGGGAAAGGAAATTCCAGCCCACTCTGTGGGGTCTATTGTGGGGACATCTGTAGCCAAAGAGTCACAGAAACAGCCACATGTACAATGAACAGCCTGGTGCATTCTGGATAGAGAACTCAGGCTAGAGGCCAGGGAAGGCTTCTGCCTGAGAAGGAGAGGCTAATGAATCACTTTTAAGCTGGATGTAGTGACTCGTGTCTGTGGGCCCAGTTCTTCAGAGGGTGAGGTGGAGAGATTGTTCTAGCTCAGGAGTTCAAAACAAGCCTGGGAAACCTGTCGCCTCATGCCTATAATTTTAGCACTGGGGATGCTTGAAGCAGGAGGAGCCCATGTTGGAGACTTCCCTGTGTGATAAATATACTACACTATACTATATCATACCATACCATGATATAGCAAGACCTTGTCTCAAAGAATAAAAGAAGCTGAAAATAGAATTAGTGTTTTGGAATCCCCCACTGCCTTTCTCAGGATGGCTAGGGAAATGTTTGTGGTCCTAGGGACAGAAAACCAGAACCACCTAGAGGAAGAGGAGGTTTTATTTTGGGGGGGAGGGTAAGATCTCACTGTGTAGCTTTGGCTTAGAACTCACTATGTAGATCAGGCTGGATTATTAGAGATCTTATCTTTCTCTCTAGACAAAGGACCTCACTTTGTAGCCCAGGCTAGCCTAGAACACATGATCCTCTTGCTTCTACATCCCAAGTGTTGAAATTATAGGTGTGTCCCACCATGCCTAGCAAAGTCTGAATTTTGTAAACTTTTATGTCTTATTTTTTCCTCTTTCTGTCCATCTTTTCCCCTTTCTGGCCCAAAGATCCTGCTTGGGGAAGCCAGAAGTGTGTAGAGGGGTAAACTTCAGTGTGTTAAAAGCAAACCCCAACTGCCATTGGTGCTACATAATTTAAAAATTACCAAAATGCTTCTTTCCTTTTTGTTTTGTTTTGTTTTGTTTTGTTCCAGACAGAGTTTCTCTGTGTAGTCTTGGCTGTCCTGGACTCACTCTGTTGACCAGGCTGGCCTTGAACTCACAGAGATCCCCTTCCTCTGTCTCCCCAAGTGTAAGGACTACAGGTGTGTGCCAGCATGTCCGGCTTTAAAATGCTTCTCTTAATGCGGTTTTAATTTTCACATTATATGAATATATTTACATATGACACACATATGTTTCTCTGTGTGGGCATGCACACATGTGTCTTAGCTACTGTTCTGTTTCTTTGAAGAAACAGCATGACCAAGGCATCTCTTACGAAAGAATGCATTGAATTGGGGGCTTACATGACCATCATGAAGGGGCTCAGACGGGCATGGCATTGGAGACATAGCTGAGAGCAATAAGTGCTGACCCACAAGCCTGAGGGGGGAGAGAGAGAGAGAGAGAGAGAGAGAGTCACTGGGCACAGAGCCCTCAATAAGGGGATCGTCTCAGGGGAATCCCCTGTGGCCAGAGAGGGGGCTTCCAGCCAGCAGGATTGTGTTGGCTAATACTGATTGTCAGAATTGATTTGACAGAATCTAATCACCTTGGAGACAAACTTCTAGGTAAGTCTATGAAGGAGTGTATAGATTACAGTAACTGAGGCAGTAAGACCCATCCCAGATGTAGGGGGCACCTCGCAATGACTGAATAAAAAGAAGGTAAGCCTAGCACCAGCACCCCTCCTTCTGCTTCCTGACCTGGGAAACAGAAACGAGACCCCTGCCTTTTTTTAATGAAAAAGTTAAATAGGTTTCAGAGTCAGCCCTAATCTGCTGCTCCCTGGTCTCAGGTGGGTTTGCTCTTCCTGAGATCCAACTCTGGGTTTATGATTCCCAGTAGGGGCTTGCCAACTCTAAGTTGGCCTCTGGATTTAAAGGGCCAGGTCCATTACCTGACATGAACTGGTAAAAGATACCATCTGGATGAAAGAAAGAAAGAGAGAGAGAAAGGAAGAAATCTCTCTTCTGGTCAGCATATGTTCAAGATCAAAACATTTGCTCAACGTTGCATTCTGTTCTGGAAAAACACACTTTGTTTATCAATTGCATCATTTTTTGAGTTAGCAGATTGTGGCATGAGTGTGAAGGCAGCTCTGACCAGCCAGAGTTAAGAACAGGACTGCTTTGCACTAGGAATAAAAACCCATCAGGACCCCTGGTAGGTGGGCTTGCCTGCTTCCAGTACAGTCATGCTCCCTTCTGCAGAAGTACCACTCTTTGCTTGGCTGAAGTGCTTTGGATTATACGGTCATTTTTCTAAGATGCAGCCACCCCTCGACCCATTTTAAACACTGACAATGGATGCAAAGTGACCAACTAACTTGAACTCCTGGTACCACGCCTTTCCTGGAATGGTGGACTCAAAGCAGGAAGTCCAAAGAAACCCTCCCCTTGCCCCCTTTCTTAGGTGTTTTGTCACCTAAGAAAAATCTCACTTCTGGAGCCCTAAAGAAGGAGAAGCCGAGGTAAGAGACCAGCATTTACCCAAAGCCCTGCCTATGGCTGGCTGGAGGTGGCAAGCCCCAATCTGGCACCTCGAATTCACTTGGGATGGGCTTCAGCATGCTGGAGGCTAAGGCTGCCAAGGTGTGCCCGGCTCATGGTCTGCTTGGAAATGCTCTTAGCCCCCTGGGGAGTGAGGTCAAACTAAGGAATACAGAGTCTCTGGGATTCTGCCTGGTGTGTGTGTTCTCACAGGGGATGCAGCAGGGAAGGCTCTTGGATTGGGTCAAGAAAAAACTGCTTTGCTTGGAAGAGAAAGGCAGGACAACACTGTGACAGAAAAGAAGATGATGTGGGACGCAGGGGCAGGGGTTTTGCCCAGAGTCTGTGAAGGGCAGTAGAGTGTCTGAGGGGAGAGCATTGCTCTTGCCAACAGACAGGGTCTTAACCCTGGCTTCGTGTCTCAGGACTGTGGACTTGCCCAAGCATGACAACAGCCTGGTGCCTCCGTTCCTCCTCTGTAAAACAGAAGATTGATACTCACTACTAACCGCTTTCAGCAGAAATCAATGAATCCACATAACAGGCTCGGAGAGAAGTGGGCAGTGGCCACTGGCCTGCCCCGTACACACAGGTGGGCTCAGGAGGACAGCCCTGTGGCCACAACTGAGTCTGGACTCTTGTTTCATGCTCTGCTGTAGTTTTCTCCAAAGAACCCTGTCCCCAACCTCAGCCAGTGTGGAAGACCACAAAGAGCGAGGAGAGGGAAAATTCAAGAGGAGCTAATGAAGTTTCAAGGACACAGGAGTTCTTCACAGGAGAACACAGTGGGGGAGGGGTGTCAGCACGTGGAACAGCGTGATCACACCTGCCCTGCAGAAGCCCCTATGTCCCCCAGAAGTCCCGCATGCCCTACAGAACCCCCCATGCCCTACAGAAACCCCGCACCCTACAGAGGACCCAGTCCATGCCCTACAGAGCCTCCTACCCACGCTCTACAAGGTTTCAGACAGGCAGGACAGCCAAGGCTACACAGAGAAACCCTGTCTCAAACAACAACAAACCAAAAACCAAACCAAACCAAACCAAAACTCGGAGCGGTGGGAATGCTCCAGAGCGCTGCCTGATGGAGTGTCTCTGTAAGAGAGACCACAGAAGCTTTAGACACACCCATCCCCTCTCGTTGCCCAGGCAACACTAGACCGGTAAACACCAGCTTGCACGTGGTATTATTCTCTCTTCTGTCGCTGTGGTAGACACTCTAATTCAAAACCAGCTTAAGGGAGGAAAGGGTCCTTATTTCCTCTTACACTTCCAGGTCACTGTCCGTCACTGAAGGAAGTAAGGGCAGGGACGCAAAACAGGAACCTTGTTAGAAATACGTTCGAGGTCTCAAAGAACGATACCACCATTCCAACTGAAGTGTCTGAGAAGACAAACTTCACCCTTGATCAAGAGGGTATGTTCCTGAGATGGAACACATAGTGAGACACAGGAAGTGCTACTGTGCCTTTTCCCTCAATGGCTGGGGTCCACAGCAGGGTCTTAATTAGCTAGGCTGAAAATAAATGGCCCACAGGAAATGAAGGAAGAGTAAAAGGGTCACTACTCCAGGCCATCAAATGTTTGGAATACAGCAGTGGAGAAAAAGGTTTATTTCGTCTTACAGGTCTTGAGTCACTCTCTGACACCGGACAGTCAAGGCAGCAACCTGGAGGCGGGGTTAAAGCCATGGAGGAGTGCTGCTTCCTGGCTTGATCCTCATGGCTTGTTCATCCTGCTGTCTTATACAACCCAAGACATGTCCTGGGGTGCCCCTGCCCACAGTGGACTGGGCCTTTCCACACCAATCAATCAAGACAATACCTTGCTAACTTGCCTACAGTTCAATCCTATAGTGTCATTTTTCTCTGTTAAGATTTCCTCTTTGCAGACAGGCCTAAATTTGTGAAAATATCAACTTGCATGCAACTAGCACAGACTTATGACCCAGAAAGAATTCTGTGAGCCAGTAAGGAAGGGACAGGGAATGCTCTGAGATGGCTGGGCTGGGCTGGGGAATGTCAGGGTAGTCAAGAGTCACACAGGGGCCATAAACACACATAAATAGTAATGATAAAATAATTGAAAATATAATTTTAGTTCTGAGGCTGAGGAAAAATATGGACAGGAAATTCTTACAAGAGACCTTATAAATATTGTTTTTAGAGAGAAAACTTCTAAAATATAAGCTGTTTATTTAAAACTACATTTATTGTAAATGTAAGATAACATTTTATTAAGTTACAAAGTTTTATATTGGCTATTTAGATTGTGATAAGGATTTCTTCTAAAATAATTTCTAGGAAAACATTACATTTTATTCCTATAAAAAATGTTTTTTTTTTCTGCAAGAGAAAAAGACCAAGTAACATATAAAGCTAGACTCATTAGAATAACAACTGACTTTTCAATGGAAACTCTGAAAGCCAGAAGGGCCTGCATGGATGCTCTAATAACTGTAATAGACCACAGATTCCAGCCAGACTACTATACCCAGCAAAACTATCAATCATGAAAGGTGGAGACAGAAAAACATAAGACCAAAATTTAAGCAGTGTCTGTCCACAAATTAAGCCCTACAGAAGGCCCTACAAGGAAAATTTCAATCTAAAGAGGTTAACCACACCCAAGAAAAGAAAAAGAATAAAGAATACCAGCCCAGGAAATCAAAAGATGTGGATGGGAAATTCATACCATAATAGCAAAACAACAGTAATCAGTAAACATTGCTCATTGATAACTCTCAACATTAATGGTCTCAATTCTCCCAATAAAAAGACAAGGACTAACAGATTGGATCCCAAAACAGGATGCATCTTTTTGCTGCATCCAAGAAACACACTTCAGCATCAAGGTTAGAGATCAACTCAGCATAAAAGAATGGAAGAACACATTCTAAGCAAATAGACAAAAGAAGCAAAATGAATAGAAAAGAGAGGAATGGTCAGTACACACTCATCAAAGGAAAATTCACTAAGAGGACAGTCACTACAGTTCTTAACATCTGTGCACCAAACACAAGAGCATCCAAATTCACAAAAGAAACACTATTGTACCTTAAATCAGATGTTGACCCTCCCACAGTGATAGACTTGAATACCCTGCTCTCACCAATAGATGGGTCATCCAGATAAAAACTAAACAGAGAAATGCTGGAGCTAAATGACATCATAAGCCAAATGGATCTAACAGATATTTATAGAACACTTTACCCATACACAAAGGAATATACCTTCTTCCCAGCACCTCATAGAACTTCCTCCAAAATTCATCACATACTTGGCCACAAAGTAAGACTCAACAAATGCAAGAAAATTAAAATAACACCCTGAATCCTATCTGACACAAGGGATTAAAGCTGGGTATCAACAACAACAGAAACAACAAAAAGCCAACAAACTTATAAAACTTAACAACTCACTATTGAATAAAAATATGGGTCAAGAAAGAAATTAGTAAATAAGTTAAAAGCTTTTTAGAACTGAATGAAAATTAAAGAAAAATAATGTATCCAAACCTGTGAGACACGATGAAAGCATTTCTACAAGGCAAGTTCATAGCGGTAAGCACCTACATAAAAAAATTAGAAAGAAGTGGGTTAGTGGCGGCATACAACTTTAATCCCAGAACTCCCGAGGCAGAAGCAGGTGAATCTCTGAATTCGAGGCCAGCCTGGTCTACAGAGCAAACTCCAGCACAGCCATGGCTACAAACAAAACATGTCTCAAAACAAAAACAAAACAACAAACCTCCCCACCCCACCCCCCCCACACACAGCAAAACAAAACAAAACAAAAAAACCCAGGAAAGATCTTATATTAGCAACTCAACAGCACACCTGAAATCTTTAGAAGATAAAGAAATAACATCCAAAAGAAGTAGATGGCAAGAAATAATCAAACAGGGCTAAAGTCAATAAAATAGAGGAAATAGACAATCAATAAAAGAAAGAATTGTTTAAGAAAATCAACAAGATTGACAAACCCTTAGCCAAGTTAATTAAATGACAGGGATAAAAGACCCAAGTTAATAAAGTTAGAAAAAAGGAGGGAATGTAAGAATAAACACTGAGGAACTATAGAGGATTATAAGGACACACTTAAGAAAATCTGTTCTCTACCAATTTGGTGGAGTATAGTTTACAACCTAAAATAAATAAATGAATTTCTTGATATATACACCTACCAAAATTAAATCAAGATTATATAAGCAAGTTAAACAGACCTATAGCTATTTTCCTCCTAATGAAATAGAATCTGTAATTAAAAGTCTCTCAACCAAAAAAGCCCAGGGCCAGATAATTTTAGCTTAGAATTCTACCAGACTTTCAAAGATGAATTAATGACAATATTCCTCAAGTTATTTCACAAACTAGAAATGGGAGAACATTGCTCAATTCTTTTTATGAGGTTGCAATTACCCTGATACCTAAACCACACAAAGATCTAACAAAGAAAGAAAATTACATGCTGATTTTCCTTATGAACATAGATGCAAAAATTCTCAATAAAATGCTTGCAAACTGAATACAAGAGCATATCAAAAAGATCATGACCAAGTGGGCTTCACCTCAAAGGTGCAGGGATTGTTTAACACATGTAAATTGATAAGTGTAATCCACTGTATAAACAAACTGAAAGACAAAAGCCACATAGCCATCTCATTAGATGCTGAAAAAAGCCTTTGACAAAATTTAATACTGTTGTGGACATTTTGGTTTATGATATATAAACATGTTTGTGTTATAATTCCAAGTTGGGGCTTTTAGTTTGCCCACACCTGTTAAATGTCTCATGTGAAGCGTGGTCTTTGCCAGCTGGAATTAATTGAATCCTGAGGACTTTGAGGGGTATACATATGTTAGCCCAGAGGAAGAAGGCATGGCTGCTTGGAGGAGGACTACTTGCTGCTGGTTCATCCTGCTGCTGCCTTTGCTGTTTGTTGATTTGTTGGTTACCTGGACTTCTGGATTTCCTGATGACTAATACTGGCATTGCCCCCAAAAGAAGCCTACGACCCTTCCCAGCAGAAGGTAGTGAAGAGAACTCTGCTCCTGTCCCCTCTAATCTTCATTCTCTCCTACGCAGCTTTGGGAGCTAAGAAGGGAAGTAGAACTGTTTAAGAACATAAATAAAGTAGGTTTGTTAAAAATTCTAAGCCTAGGGGCTGGAGAGATGGCTCAGCGGTTAAGAACACTGTCTGCCCTTCCTAAAGGTCATGAGTTCAATTCCCGGCGACCACATCGGGCTCACAACCATCTATAATGTGAACTGATTCCTTCTTCTGGCAGGTGTAAATGCAAATAGAACACTCATATACATAAAATAAATAAATCTTTAAAAAAAATTCTAAGCCTACACAATAGCCCTTCATGATAAAAGTCACGGAGAGACTAGGAATACAAGGGTCATACCACAATATAATAAAGGCAATTTACAGCAAGCCCACAGCCAAACATTAACCTAAATAAATACAACTTAAAACATTTCCACTAAAATCAGGAACAAGACAAGGTTGTCTACTCTCTCTATTCAATATAGTGCTTGAAGTCTTAGCTAGAGCCATAAGACAATTGAAGGAGATCGAGGGAAACAAATAGGAAAAGAAGCAGTTAAAGTTTCTTTATTTACAGATGATATGATTGTATACATAAGTGACTCTAAACATGCCACCAGGAAACTTCTGTAGCTGATAAATACTTTCAGCAAAGTAGCAAAATTCAAAATCAGTGCAAAAAATCAGTAGTCTTTCTATATACAAAGGACAAATGGACTGAGAAACAGTAACTTTTATAGTAGCCTCCAAAATATCTTGTGGTAACAGTGAAGCAAGTGAAAGACTTTCATGATTAAAAAAAAAAATCTTTAAGACGTTGAAGAGAGAAATTGAAGAAGATATCAGAAGATGGAAAGATCTCCCATGCTCATGGTCCTACCAAAAGCAATCTAAAGATTCAATGCAATCCCCGTCAAAATTCCAGGGCAACTTTCAGCTTCATATGGAATCACAAAAATCCAGGATAGCTAAACAATCCTGAATAAGAGAACTGCTGAGGATATCACTATTCCCGATCTCAAACTGCATAGTAATAAAAGTAGTACAGTATTGGTATAAAAAGAGATGTGACATGCTGATCGATGGAATTGAGTTGAAGATTTAAACATAAGCCCACACACTAATGGACATTCGATCTTAAAGAAGTCACAAATACACACTGGGGAAAAAGACAGCTTCTTCGACAAATTGTGCTGGTCAGACAGGATGGCTTGTTGGGATAACCTACCCACACACATATTGAATCAGGTGGCTCTAAAGGTGTGTCCCTGTATTCTCAGTTGTTAATGGCTCTGATGGCAGCACCAGGGACTGGCAGAAGATGTAAATGTTTGTCACTTCCTCCCCTGCCTGCAAAGAGGACTCTCTGAGATTGTCATGTTAAAAGCAAGCTACCACGGGGGAGGTCACACAGCCCTCAATCTGGCCAAAAGTCAGAGATAAACAGGGTACATTCCTGCTGCTGATTGGTTCAAAGTAAGCTATGGAACTTCTCCCACCATGCTAATAGCTTTTTGGCATGAGAAAGAAATGTGGTTTTTAATGAAGATCTGGTGGCTGGAGCCAGGGCAGGGGACAGAAGCAGAAGAAAGAAGAGCAGGGAGAGCCCCGACGTGGTGATGGCTAGCTGAGAGATGTCCAGCAAACAGGCTAACAGCCTTGTACTATACAGATGTCTCTGTCTTTATTAAAAAACTCATGTGGGACCCCTGAAAGCTTCTGAATTTTCAGCTAAATGTAGAAGACTACAAATAAAACCATATTTATCACCCTGAATAAAACTCAACTCCAAATGGATCAAGGCCAGATACCCTAAATTTGATAGAAGAAAAAAATGAGAAATAGTCTTGAATTCACCGGCACAGCAAGGCCTTCTGAACAGAACACCAGCATCACAGGCACTGAGAATGACAATTAATAAATGGGAGGGACCTCATGTAACTGAGAAGCTTCTGTATGGAAAAGGTCATCATCATTTAGACAGAGGCAGACAAAAGAATGGGAAAAAAACCTTTACCAATTACACATTTGTTAGAAGGCTAATATCTAAAACATATAAAGGCCCCCCCCAAAAAAACTAGACATCGAGAAAACAAATAAATCAGTTCAAAAATGGGATACAGATCTAGACAGAGAGTTCTCAAAAGATGAAACACAAATGGCTGAGAAACACTTGAAGAAATATTCAGCACCCTTAGCAACCAGGAAACTGAAAATTAAAACCACTTTGAGATTTCATCTTTTACTAGTGAGAATGGCCAACAACATTAAAATAAATGACGCCTCCTGCTAGTGAGGATGTGAGTAAGGAGAACACTCATCCATTGTTTGGGTTGCACAATCACTATTAGAAATCAGTGTGACGGTTCCTCAGGAAGCTGGACATAGATCTACCTCAAGATCCAGTTATACCGTCCTTGAGTATATACCCAAAGGACTCTACATCCTACTATAGAGACATTTGCCCATCCATTTTCATTGCTGCTCTCTTCATAAAGCCAGAAACTAGAAACACCTTAGATGTCTATCAGCAGAAAAATGGATAAAGAAATGTGAGCCAGATGTGGTGGTGCACATCTTTAATCCTGGTCCTTGGAAGGCAGTAACAATAGGGTCTCTGTTCAAGGCCAGCCTGGTCTACTAAGCAAGTTCCAGGTCGGAGGGGGAGGGGAAGGAAAAGAAAAAAAAAAAGAAAGTGTGGTACATTTACACAATGAACAGTAACAAGCTGTCAAAAAAATGAAATCATGAAATTTGTAGGTACATAGGTGGAGTTACAAAAATCAGCCAGAGTGCAGGAGCCCAGACTCAAAAGGGCAAACATGGTACATATTTGTTTATATTTGGATGTTAGCTTTTAAGCTTTTAATAGGCATGCCATACCTGTCTAACCACAGGTGTAGAATAGTGGACTCGGCAGGAAGGAAGGTTTCCTGAGGAAGGGGAATAGAATTCATAGTTATCAAGAGGCAGGGCACGGAGAGGCTGGAATGAGATGGTGGTAAGGGAGAAAACACAGGGAGGAACTTCTAAATCTAAGGGCCATTTGAGGAGACAAATAGAAACTTTGTACAATAGACGCTTCTTATATATACATATATAAAAAATCTAAGTAGAATCACAAAATCACTGCGATACAAAGCGTCAAGTAGATCTCTCTCTTTCTCTCTCTCCTCTTTCTCTCTGGATTTTCAAGACAGGGTTTCTCTGTGTAGCCTTGGCTATCCTGGACTCGTTTTGTAGAACAGGCTAGCCTTGAACTCACAGAGCTCTGCCTGCTTTGCCTCCCTGAGTGCTGGGGTTACAGGCGTGCACCACTGTGCTGTCTAGTAGATATCTCTTACTCTCAAATGAAACGTCCAGTGGCAGGAACAGGTTACATCTAACTGAGTTGTTGACCAAAGAGGCCCCATTGAAAACCCCAAACAACTCAGGCTATTGCCAAAGCTATTGGTTGCTCTCTGCCAAACTGGCGGGAAGGTCCTGTGGCTGAAGACCACAATTCACTGAACATGGAGAGGTCCAGCTGGTGCCCAGTTAGAGCCTACACCCCTACCAAATAGTGTACACAGCACCGGAAGGCACTCTGCATGCTACTAGAGGAGAAATGCAAACACCAAGCTAGTTATGAACTCTTCAGTCTACAATGGTGACTTACCTACAGCATACACTAGTGCAATGGAGACACAGGAGTTGTGGGTGTAACCAACTACCACTGATGAGGCTTAAGGCTCACTCCATGGGGTGGACCCATGCTTGACACTGCTTGGATGGCCAAAAACCTGGAACTAGATAGGCCACGGACCTCAGGGAAACCCAAATATTGTTATTCTGCTAAAGGAACACAGCAACACAATGACTCCTAGCAGCATTCTTCTAGATCTGTAGATCAGTGTTTTGCTCAACCATCATCAAAGAATCTTCCACCTGCAGGAGATGGAAACAAATGTAAGAGACCCATGACTGGGTGATGTGCTGAGAATGAGAGACCTCGGAACACCCGGTCCTAAATGGGATGTAGTCATCAAATTTCTCCCCTCAGGGCCCAGGGAACTTTGTGGGAGAGGAGTCAGAAAGACTGTAAGGACCAGCGTGGATGAGACACAAGGAAACGCAACGGCACTGGCACACATGTGAACTCACAGGGCCTATGGCAACATGAGCAGGGTCTGCATAAATCCAAGATGCGGTCCCTCCACGGAGAGGAAGATGTGGACATGATCACTCACTCTTACCCAAGAAGCTACCTCCAACCGACAACCATTCACAAAGGAAATTGGTTTTCTCCAATGGAGTCTCACTGGATATACCATCAATACTCAAGGGTAAGCCCAATGCCCAGCAACAGATGGACAGCTCAAACTGAACCCCATGGCATTTGGGAAGACTCTTTTTTCCTATATGCTTTGTCTGGACTTTTTTTTTCTTCAAACATAATAGTCTTTTGCTTACATATTACGGTTTCCAATTTTGTTTTTATGGGCTGTGTGTGTGTGTGTGTGTGTGTGCGCGCGCGCTTCTCCTGCATTTTCTGTCTCCCCCTCTGTTTGTTTTGTTCTATTCTGTTTTATTTATTTGTTTGGTTTTTGCCTGTTTGTTTTCTAGGGGGAAAGAAGCCATGCAGTTGGATAGGTAGGGACTTGGGAAGGATAGAGGAGGAAGTGAGAGAGGGGAAATCAGAATCAGAATATATTGCATTAAAAAAATCTATTTAAAAATGTGTTTTTGACCTTTAGTTTTATTTTATGTGTATGGGTGTTTTACTTAATGCCCTTGGAGGCCAGATAATGGAATTCCCTGTGACTGGAGTTACAGACGTGTGCGCTACCATGTTCCTGCTGGGAATGGAACATCAAACCACTGGAAGAATAGCCATTGCTCTTAATCACTGAGCCAGCTCTCCAGCCTCTTTATTTATTTTTTTAAGTAGTTAAGGATAGCCAAAAAACAACAACAAAACAAAACAAAACAAAACAAAAAACAAAAATTTTTGGGCCAGCCAGCCCATGGCAACTTGAAGTACCCACCCCAGCCATCCAGGCCAGAGAAGCCGCCTGAAGAAAGACACTGAATCACATGCTGCATTCATGGAGGTGCCGCCATGAAAGAATGTATGATGGACAGATGGGAAAGATGGAGTATGTGGTGGAGAGATAGAAGAGAAATGAAAGCTGAGGAGTTTGTGCACTGTGGAGAAAGGGGAAACTTGGAGGCTTGATGGCAGTGAGGGACAGATAGAAATGAAGAGGCCATGATGAGGACCTGGCCCAGGCTGCTGCCATGGGCCATGTTTAAGTCTGTGGTCCTGCTGCAGCTGGGGTCTGTGTCGATGTCACTGGTCTGAAGTACCACCAAAGGCCAAGTGGATGTCCATCCATGGTCTGGGCCACCACCAGAGACCATGCGGATATCTGAGGGCCATGATGCCAGGGAAGGACATGCTGATCTGAGTGGCCTGTGCTGCCTCCTGATGCCATGAGGACATCCAGGCCAGGCTGCTGCCAGGCGCTATGGCTGGGTCTGTGGTGCTATGGCAGTCGAGGCTTGTGTTGATGTCCCAGGCCTGTGTTACCACCAAAGGCTATTCAGATATCACTGGTCTGGACTGCTGCTGCCTGAGGCGCTGTGCTGAGCTGGCCTCAGCTGTAGTGTGATTTATTTTGTTTGCTTGACCCTTTAAAGAATCCCCAGTGGTTAGTCAACTGGCCCTTTGGGAATGCTTAGCCTTTAGAACTGCTTGACCCTATGACCTTCAGTGGTGTTGTCTTGGACCAAGTCTTGGATTTATGGGAACAGGAAAGGATAAAAAAAAAAAAAAAAAAGGAGCCAGCAGAGGCTGAGAGAGCTTGAGGAGGTTTGGAGTAAGGGCAGAGAACCCTACGGCCAGGAATGGGTTAGAGAAGACAGTTGGTGCAGGAAGAAAGAAGATTGAGTGGGGCTAGAGAATAGGGTTAAAGAAGAGAAGGGAATTGATGCAGAAAAGAGATTGAGCCAGAAGAAGCTATTCTGAGCAGAGAAGATATTGTTAAGAGACAGGAGAAGAACCCACAAAGTAGCAACAAAAGGCTAAAAGCTGCACCTGACCCTTGCTGGCCACCACACGCTAGCCGGTCCCACCCCTAGCTTGTGCTGCCCAGTACAGCTGACCCTGATGGCGGGGAACTAGGGAGCCGGCCCCAAGGGCCTGAGCCCTGCCCCTCACTGGCTGCAGCATTCAGGAGAGCAGATCCTGCATCTCACTTGGGCATCACAGTAGAGCTGGCCCTCCTGGCAGAGGTGCAGGTGAACCAGCCCTGAGGACATGAGAGCAGAAGAGCTGCTTCTTGCCAGCTGTGCCATTGGGTGAGCTGGCTGGGGCATGCTGGAGAGCTCCTCACCCTGGTGGTGCAGGCACATGCAGGATGATCAACCCAGCTACCTCCCAGGCCCAGATCCAGGGCTTTGAGTTGGCCCACCCCAACATCTGCCTCATCTATGAGCTGCTGGAGTGTGTGAAAGAGCCGGTCCTGTAAGTGCAAAGTTACAGGATCTCTGTGACACAAGGCAACAACAGGATATCTGAAAGGAGTTCCTGTGAGGATCCAGTATAGATGGTGCAGCAGAAGCCAGAGGCCCTGAAACAGACCAATGACTCACTGCAATGAGCATTTTCAAGTAAAGATGTATGGACAAAGGAGTATACTGCGGGACACAGCTTCCACAATGAGATTTTTTTTTTCTATCTTTTTCTTTTCTTTTCTTTGGGGGAGGGCAGTTGTAAGTGTGGAGAGCAAATATGAAGGGATGGGAGATAAGTGGAATTGGGTGCATAATGTGACCTTCACAAAGAATCAATAACAAATTAAAAATAAATAAGAAATAAATACATATCTAAAAATGAGATTTTAAATATGCTTTCGTTAAATGGTCAAAAAATTCTAAATTGAGCCTGATGTGCCCAGGAGACCGAGGCACGAGGATCTCTGTGAGTTCAAGGGCATCCTGGTCTGTGTCAGGTAGTGAGTTCCAGGCCAGCCAGGGCTATACAGAAGATATTGTCTCAAAAAAACAACAACAAAACCAAACAAAACAAAAATTCTAATTTGTCGTTTTGCTATGCAAACTTAAAATATAAATTTGAAAGATTAATTATACGGGCAGCCTATATTAGAGGAATACTTTTACACGATTTTTGGGGGGCCTTGGTACAAATGAAATAAAAACACATTTTTCAATATTGAGATTGATTATTTTTTTCTTTTTTTATAGACAGGGTCTCACTATTTTGCTATGTGTACCTGGCTGGCCTCAAATTCAGAGATCTGCTTGCCTTCCAAGTGGTGGGATTCAAGTGTACACCGCTCCTGCCTGTCAAGATGGGTTGATTTTGCTATTGGAATAATTGTTAACAGGTAATATATTTTGTTGTAAAAGTACTATGAAATTAGAAGTAACTTTTCTTCTTCTATTTATTAACGTTGTTGTTAGTGCGTGTTTGCTGTGTGTTGTGTGTATGGTGTGTATGTGGAGATCAGACAACCACTTTGTGGACTTGGTTCTCTCCTTCCACCTTGACATGGGTTCTGCAGACTGAATTCAGGGCTCCTTTACCCACTGTGTAGTTTCACAAGCCCCAAAATTAGCCATCTTAATATCTAGAGTGTATGTGCAGCATAGAATCAGCAAGATAAAAACACCATCACTCACAGAAAGGTGATGTTAGATTTAGGGTACTGGTTTATTGTCGCTAGACTCAATTTGCTCACAACAGAACGCGTTCTCAGGACATGCAAAGTGCCCTGTTGCTCTGACAGACAAACCCACCATAATGCTGTTAGAAATCTTGTTCATATTTTCAGACTTGTTTTGAATGCAACACAGTGGCTATGAGTGTGTGTGTGTGTTTACAGTCTCCAGCAGCAAGCACTGTCTCTGCGTCACCAATGTACCGGAGCTTGCCCTTTCGCCTTTGGAGAAGCAAGTCTTCACTCCTTCCTCGGAGAACAGGACAGCAGCACTCCCCTCTCCGTCCAAACACGTCTTCCATGTTTCTTTTGCCATTTTCCTGGTGAGTTGAAACTTAAGCCTGACTGTTGGGAACCTTGGTCTGTAACTGGACTATGCTGCTTTGTATGTTGAAACTATGGTGCTGCGTCTTCTCCCTCTTAGTGTGTTCTGTGTGCTTTGGAAAGTCTTGGATGAGCTTGAACAGAAACTCTTACTAGAAAAAGAAGACTAATATAGCCAGCTGTGGTGGCATGTGCCTGTAATCCCAACATTCAGGGAGGCAGAGGCAGGCGGATCTCTGTAAGTTCGAGGCCAGCCTGGTCTACAAAGAGAGTCCAAGACAGCCAAGGCTACACAGAGAAACCCTTTTTCAGAAGAGAAAGAAAGGAGGGAGGGGTAGAAGAACGATTTTTTTTATAAATTTATTTATTTTTATATCAATCACAGGTTAGGTTTTTTTGCATCCCAGGCATAGCCCCCTTCCTCATTCCCTCCCACCCTCCCCAACCCTCCCTCATCTCCTCCCCATCCCCTCCATGTCCACCAACGGGGGAGGATCTCCTCCCCTTCCATCTGATCATCTTGTCTCCTCAGGGCTGGCTGCAATGTCCTCCTCTGGGATCTAGCCAGGCTGTTACTCCCTGGCGTGTATGGGGGAGGGTCAAAGAGCCAGCCATCAAGTTCAAGACTGAAACAGTCCCTGTTCCCCTTACTAGGGTCTTCAGTTTGACAATGAGTTATCATGGGCCACATCTGAGCAGGGGTTCTAGGCCATATCCATATATGGTCCTTGGTTGGAGAAACTGTCTCATATAAGACCCCTGTGCCCTGCTCAGTTTCATCTTTGTGGAGCTCTTGAAGAACGAATATTTTTATTTATTTTAATTTATTGAATTTTACTATTATTTGTTGTAGTAGTATCGTAGTATTGTGTGTATGATGTGTGTGTATGTATGATGTGTGTATGTGTATATGTGTGTGCATGCTCACATGTACACCATAACATATATGCAGATGTCATATGTGGAAGTCAGCTCTCTCCTTCCACCATGTGGGTCCCAGGGAAGAAACTCAGGTCATCAAGCTTGATGGCAAACACTTTGACAAGGTAAGCCATTTCACAGGCTCTTCTTTATGTGTTTAGATTTTTTAAATTTATTTTTTAAATTTTGATTGTATTGGGTGTTATGCTTCCATGTATGTCTTTGTACCACATGCATGCCTGGTGCCCTCAGAGGCCAGAAGAGAGTGCTGGAGTCCCCAGACTTGGAATTATAGACGGTGTGAACTGCCATGGGGATGCTAAGAGCCAAACCTGGGTCTCAGCCGTCTCTCCAGCACCAAGATAACGTTTAAAGGAAATTTCTACAGATAGAGTTGATCTTAATTACCTGTGTCCTTTCCTTTTACCTAAAACTCTGCAGTTTAACTTAAACTTTTAAATGGAGCACCCAGCAACCTAGAAAGAGCTACAGCTCCCTCCCCTCGTTGTGCCCTATTTCTCCTAGTAGCTAGAATGAACCATGCTGCCCAGTGCAGTTTATCTGGATATGAGACATCTTCTCCTCCCACCCCCCCCTTTTTTTTTTCTGAGACGGGGTTTCTTTGTGAAGCCCTGGCTGTCCTGGAACTCACTCTGTAGACCAGGCTGGCTTCAAACTCATGTAGATCTGCCTGCCTCCGCCTCCTGAGTGCTGGGACTAACGGCATCATTACACCTGGCTCCCTATTTTTGGTCACTCTTCCCTAAGACTAGACATTTTGAGGCTTCGGACCTCTTACATCGTCTAAAATGCTGTTGTGCTGTGTACTGAGTCTCCCTCTCAGTGAGTATATGATTTAACATTGCAGTAGAGATTACAAGGTAACTAATTAATAACTTTTTTCATTTTGCCAACCTTAAGACTATCACTTAATTAAGATTGTTATAAAGTCTGAGCACGGTGGTACACGCCTTTAATCCTAGCACTTGAAAGGGAGAGGCAGGAGGTTCCCTGTGAATGTGAAAAGACAGCCTTGTTGAGATAGTGAGTTCCAGGATAGCCAGGAGTATATACAGAGGCCCTGTCTCAAAACAAACACACAGATAAAGGAACCAATCCGACCAAACAAAACCCTTCACGTTATCATTATTTATTTTGTATGCTGTGGTAGTTTGAATGGGAATGGCCCCCATAGATTTGTGTGTTTGAATACTTGGCCCATAGGGAGAGGCACTGTTAGGAGGTGTGGCTTTGTTGGACTGGGTGTGGTCTTCTTGAAGAAAGTGAGTCACTCTGGAGGGGCCTTTGGGGTCTTATATATAACTCAAGCTATGCCCACGGTTGACACAGTCTCCTTCTGCTTCCTGAGATCAAGACGTAGAACTCTAGGTGGACAACTTCTGAGAGTTGGTTCTCTCCTTCCACTGTGTGGGCTCCAGGAACTGAGCTCAGATCATCAGGTTGGGCATCAGGTTTAGCTGAGACATCTTGTCAGCTCAATTATCTTTTTTTTTTTCCCCAAAAATACTTAAAAATACTTGTGGGTTAAAAATGCAATGTACAGGCTGGAGAGAAGTCTTAGTGGTAAAGATCATTTGTTGTTCTTGCAAAGGACTGGAGTTTGGTTCCCAGTACCCACATTTACAGCTCATAATTCCATCTCTAGGGGATCTAATACTCTCTTCTGGCCAACTGGATGGGGAACAGGCCTGTACCTCCTCTGCCATGGGCCAGGTGGAACATCTTGAATGAACCTCATTAAGAGGGGAGAAATCCAGACACACCCACACAGCGCCCTGGGAAGAGGAAGAGAGACACCTCACTGAGTATGAGAACATCTAACACGTGAACCCACCCACCTCCCCACAGCTCTGCCTGACTGCTCTTTTGAGGAAACAACTGATACAAGCAGATAGAATCTTTGCATGCTATGTTAGATTTTGATGATGTTTTGCTCTGTGTCCGCTTAGCTGCTGCTCCCTGACACCAACCAGCACTTGAGATGGACAGGCATGGGCCTTTTTAAAGGAACCTGCCTACCCTCTGTAAGAAAAAAAAAAAATTGAAAAGCATCTGGAAAAATGATAAAAGCAATAGTTAAAGAGTTTTTGTTTGGTTTGGTTTGGTTTAGTTTTTGTTTTTTAAGTGATCCTGCGTGGGAGAGAAGAGGCATACCAAAAGGCATATAGTTGCTCGATCTGCCATTCAGGCAACCCTGTTATTGAAAATGCTGTCTGTACCTATTTGCCCTGACTCAGTAAGTATTTTGCTATTGTATATATGATACACTTGCACCAAAAGCAATAAATCTGCTTGTGGTAATTATTATAGCATGACTCTCTACATTTGTGCTCGGCCAACAATTCTAAATTTTGCTTCAAAGGTAAAAGCCAATTGTCACCGTGGCTGCCTGAACAAGACCTGAACAACAGTGACACCAATAGATATGCTAAAGCAAAAGGCTAAGACTCATGAGGCCTCAACTCTAAGCAAAGAGCTGCAGGCGACTAAAGAATGCCAAGAATGGGGGAAATGGTATTCCCCAGAGAAGAGCACACCAATAGGTTATCTAATAGCAAGTGGTCAGCCCTTCGATCATATACATGTAAGTCACATTATACAGACTGAGCAACATATATGTGCTTGTGTGTGTGCGCTCATATATGTGTTCACATAAATGTGCTTCTTTATATATGTACAATTAAAGAAAGAGAGAGCAAGGGGTGCTACATTGCACGTAAGAGAAGAAGGAAAGAGGGAATGATGTAATTATAATTTAAGTTTTAAAAAATTTAAAAAGTATAAGCGAAATTAATACGTATAATAGCTTAAATGAAAATAGCCCCCACAGGTTCACAGCTTGTCCCCAGCTGGTGGAACTGTTTGGGAAGGATTGGGTGTGGCCTTGTTGGAGGTATATCACTGGAGGTGCTTTGAGGGTTCAGACACCCATGCCATTCTCAGTGAGCTCTCTTCCTATATTTCTGTGATCAACACCATGACCAAGAAAACTCACAGGGGAGAGCTTACCGGGGACTTGCAGTTTTAGAGGGTGATAATCTATAACCATCATGGTGGGGTGCATGGCGGCAGGCAGGCATAGTGCTGGAGCAGTAGCTGAGAGTTTACATGCTGTCCCACAAGAACAAGGCAGAGAGAGCTAACTGGGGGGAGGGGGCTCTTAAAACCTCAAGGCTGTCCTGTAGTGGTGCGCACGCACACACACACACACACAAGTATCTGAGCCTATAGGGGACTCATTTAAACCACCACACTTTCACACTTTCTTCTTCTTCTTCTTCTTCTTCTTCTTCTTCTTCTTCTTCTTCTTCTTCTTCTTCTTCTTGTCCTGTGGATTAAGATTTAAGCTCTTGGGTGCTCCCGCCACTGTGCCTTTGCTCCACCATCATGGACTCTAACCCACTGATGTCATTATCCCAAATGAAATACTTTCTCAGTTGCCTTGATCCTGGTATCTTATCACAGCAATAGAAAAGTACCTAAGACAATACACAGAGGGCAGCTACGTAGTTCTCCTGTGCAATGATCCTAACTGCTGCTAGCTCATGCGTGTGTATAATATGCCTCTGGGGTTATGTAAGGCTTCTAAGAGGTAAAGCTTAGAACACTTTCCTATGATGCTCTCCAAACTAGAATTGTTTATGAGGCTATCCCTCTCCAGGTTTTGTGTGTTCCTTGTTGAATCACGGCTCTTTTCTTGAGGCAAGGGTAGTTCAACATGCCCTAACCCTGTGTGTGCCAAGCTGTGCCTCCTAATAGTGAGAAGGCACTGGATGTTGGCCACATCTTCCAACACGGCCACACCTTCTAATCTTCCCCAAACAGTTCCATCAGTGGGAAACTAAATACTCAAACATACGAACAGGGACCATTCTCATTTAAACACAGCAAGCCTGTGTGGCGCACACCTGTGAGCCCAGTGCTTGGGGAGGCAGAGGCAGGCAGATCTTGGTGAGTTCAAGGCTAGCCTGGTCTACAAATCGAGTACATGACAGCCAAGGCTACACAGAGAACCCCTGCCTTGAACATCCAAAACAAGCAAATTGACACAGCGTTATTTGTAGTTAGCTGCCATAGGGTGCTGGAAATTGAACCCTGGTCTTCTAGAAGAAGAGCCCGTACTCTTCTACAGCCTGATTCTTGTGTGTTTATGTGTGTGTGTGTATCTGTGTCTGTGTCTGTGTGTGTTGCTCCACCACAGCTAGCTCCAGCAGGTTGTGCTGTCTTTGCTTTTTTGGATTTTTTGTTGTTGTTTTTAAGACAGAATTGCTCTGTGTGACCCTGTCTATCATGGAACTTGTTCTGTAGACCAGAGCTGGCCTTGAACTCACAGAGATCTCCCTGTCTCTGCCTCCCTAGTGCTGGGAGGCACTAGGCATGCCCCACCACCACCCAGCTGCTTCAACAGGTTCTTTTTCCATTATCGAATGCTCTATATGAGATCAGCAGGAGTGTGTGCTAATAAGACAGAATTTGTTCGTGCAGATCAAAGACCCGCCATACACAAACTTGTGCCACACAAATTTGTCTCGTAGAGTGGAAGGACCTGGCACATTCCCACACTTCTACCCTGCATCCTTAGAGAGGCCGTGTCCAGAGGCACAGGTGCTGCATGCTGCTTGGTGTGCAAGAATTGGGGAAGTGTGTTTACAAACACAAGACCTGTCCATTCCGGGGGAGGATTTGACGTACACAAACCTCTCTCATGGAAAGGAAGAAGATGACTCATTCTCTAGGTTCTGTATACTTCCCTTTTACAAAGATTCTAACAAGGTTCCTCAGTGGTTTAAAATTTTCACCCCAGTGTGTTTTTTTGGTTTTGTTTTGTTTTAATCTTCCTATGTTTTATTCATTTAGGCTACTGCCAGTGGCATCTTTTTGCCTGATTTCTTTCTTGGCAAGCTTGTTGGCCGGTAGGAAAGATGCTTATATTTGTGTCTTGACTTCCTAACCTGCTATTTGGATGGAAGTGTCTACCACCTCTAAGTACTTACTTTCCTTGAGGCGGTCAGGGGATTTCCTCTGCCCCGCCCCCACCCACGTAGGATCCTGTGGGTTGCAAATAGGGCTGAATTGACCTCTTCACTTCTCATCTGCAGCCCTTTTATTTCGTTCTGATTGATCCAACAAAGACTTGAAGTACTGCGTTAACTAGGAAGGGCAAGGATGGACTTCCCAGGCTGACTTCTGATCTTTGAGGGTCTTGTGTCATGCCCATGTGATGGACTGCTGGTTTGCCTGGGCTCATGTTGCTTTCATCATGCTGAGTTGTGTTCCTTCTGCTCCTGATTTCATCAGGCTTTTATTATGAAGAGATGTGGGATTTTGTTGGCCTTTTTTTGCATCTACAGAAATGACCATGTTCTGTCCCTAAGTTTTATTTATGTGTTGTTTGACCAGGACAGTGCATACTAGGAGAAGCTATGGAAAGAACCCTGGGCCAGGGGATGAATGTCCTGGGCTTTCTTCTCTCTTCCCCTCACACCACGACGGTTCACCCTTTCTTTGCTTCCCTTTTCTGCTTCCCTTCCAGAAGGATGTCATTTCCTGACCTAATTTTAGGCAGCACCTACTGTCTGGGTACTGTGAGCTGGGTCTTTCCTGAGCCCGGTGTTGCTGCCTCTCCAGTACGGGTCTTTCCTAGCTTATCCACGTGCTTCCAGCCCCGGTGGCTAATGTGAATTGTGTGCAACAGAAAATGTAAAAGTCCTAGATCCTCAAAACAATCTGGCAGCAGCAAGGGTCAATAACCTACTGCCACATCGACTGCCACTGGTGGCAGGGACAAGAAACTGTATGTCTGGGACTTGGGGCATTAGCACACAGGTCACACCCACCAGGCTCTAACCTGCCTGCCATTTTTACGACACACTGAAACAAACAGCAATCCACACAATGCTTCAAATTTTAAAGGAGGCAGGGCAAGCGTGGAGGGTTCCTGGCCTTCCTAGGGAGCTCAGACAAAAGCAGTCAAGATTTTACAGTGGGTCTTTCTTTAGGGGCCCAGGCTGGAGCACCATCTCCACTCAGGACAAGCTCTTGAATGAAATGTGTGTCATCTTCCCCTGCCTTCATCACTAACCACTGTGCCCTCACCAAACCACTTTTCTCTTCGGGTCCTTTCCCAGCCTCTCGTGCACGGATGGAAGACCACGTGACTGAATGTGATCAGAGCAGATGCTCTCAGCTTCCAGGCCTGGACCAGAAGAGCTACCCACTCTCCAAAACACAGCACAGCTCAAGCACAAAACAATGCCGTTGTCCTGCCCTATCTCAGCAGACAAGCACAGGAGAGCCATCTTAAACTCAGTACTGGAGGAGACCCGCACATGGCTGGGAAGACCCAACCCACTTCAGGCTTCCTGTGAGAATCCCCTCTGCATCTGACTGGGAGGTGAATGGTTTGTGGGAAATGTGACAGGGATTGGGGCAGCACTAAGGATGAAGGGAGGCTGTGACCTTGACTGGCAAACCGCATGATCAGCTTTTCCCTAGCACTGCTCAACTGTGCCAGAGCAGATGCAAAGCTGGTGGACAGGAGACAGGAGGAAGAACAGGAGTTTGCGTTATCAAATGCACATTGAGGGGAAGCTGAAGTAAGGACAAGATCAGAAACATGGCAGGGAGCCAGGCACAAGGGTCCAACTCAGCCCCTTGGGTCTAGATAGCAGGAGTTGAATGTTCAAGGCATCAGAGCTGAAGGGTGAGATGGGAGTGGCGGTGGGGTGTTTGAAGTTGAGAGCATGTCTGAAGAGTTACTAGTGCTGACCGTGGGCAGGGGAGGCTGAGGAGGCGAGGCCCAACTTCCCTGGAAGAGAAGGGACTGTGAAACCAAGAGAGATGAGCACTAAAAGCGCTGTGGCAGAAAACCGTTGAAGAGAGTGACCATGAGCTGGCAGCTGGCAGTGTCACTAGGGAGGAAAGTAGGTGGTGGGGTGCAATATTGCTGAGTGCATAGCAAGGGAGGAGAGGAAGATGGCTCAGAAGACGCTTCCAAGAGTAAGGAGGATGCCTCTTCCAGCCCCAGCCCTACAGGGGTCAGCTCAGTGGGAGCAATAGCCACCTCTCAGAAGGCTACCAGGGAAGCAGAGGCCTTAAAGAAAGCCAAGTTCAGAGCAAAAGAAAGAAGCCAGACTCAGCAGGCTGTGCCGTAACTCCAGCATTCAAGGAGACTGAGTCGGGAAGATTGCAGGTTTGAGGCCACCAAAGCTACATAAAACCAAAAAAGGACAAAGAGTGAGTGAAGAGATGGAGGGAACAGGAACACACAGGGACACTCCAGCATTATGGAAGATCCATCCATAACGAAGATCTGGAAACAACCTAGATGCTCGGGGCTGAGGGAATTCATGGACAGCAGAGGAGACCACAGCACAGTGAAAATGAAAGCGGAGAGGCCTGGGGATCGCCAAAACAGCAAGAAAGCAAACAAACGGCCACTCAAAGAAGGCCGACAGAAAGTTATGGAACACAACACAAGACAATGCTGTATTTTGTTTATAAAGCTACAAAATATAAACATACTTAACGAAGGCTCCCTAGTGACTTCAGGGTCCTGATTTTGTGACAGGGGGGTGAGGGGTGGAGGGGGGAGGGCGCAAAGGGTGAGGCAGGCCAGCTTTGGTTGCTATAAAAAAAAATATCTAACTTCTTAATGAAAAAAAAAATACACAGAGATGAACCAAGATACAGTAAAATGTTATCTACTTTTAACCTGGGCTGTGGGTCCTAGAACTCTCACCTCGGAAGTTAAAAGGTTTCTAAACTTAAAAGGTAAGCGTAGGCTGGGTGTTAACACTTGCAGTCCCAGAATTTGAGAGCCTGAAGCAGAATGAAAGGCTACACTCTTTCCTAGAACAGAAGGAGAAAGTGAATGAAAGGAAGACAGGAAGGGAAGGGGGAGGCGGAGATAACAGAAGGAAAGGAATTGAAAAGCAAAAGAAGCAAGGGAGGGAATTAAAATAAGAGTAATCAAGACGGTGTGTAGTCAGACTGAGAATCTAAATACAAGCCCATACATTTAAGGGCAAATGATTCTTGGCAAGTGTGCCAAGACAATTCAGTATGGTAATGTTGTCAGTGAGCAGTTCTGTGGCTGGAGAAATGGCTCGGCAGTTAAGAGCACTGGCTGCTCTCGTAGAGGACCTGGGTTCAGTTCCCGGTACCCACATGGTGGCTTACAACTGCCTGTGACTCCAGTTCCAGCACATCTAACACCTTCTTCTACCCTCCACCAGCGTCAGGCCCTCATGTCGTATACACATGTAGTAGGCACATTTAGGCAAAACAGTCACACATATGAAATACAAAATAAATCCTTAGGGTTCGGTGCTTAAAAGCATTTGCTCCTCTTGCAGAGGACCTGAGTTCAGTTCCCAGCACCCTCATGGTGCCTCACAGCCACCTACAACCCTAGTTCCAGGGGATCCAATGCTTTCTTCTGACATCTGTGGGCTTCTGCACACGGGTGGTACACATACATACACTCAGGCACACACATATACAAGTCAAATATAGTGAATAGATAAATATTTTTTTAAATCTCTTTTTTAGAGTAGTTTTGCCAGCTGGGTGTGAAGACAGGTATTATCAACCTGGGTTGGAGAACTGACCAGAGGGGCTAACACTATGAAATTCCTAGAAGAAAGCATGGGAGATGATGCTGGGTCTTGTTTATAGGAAACCTGCACGGCCACAGATTTGGCAATGGTGTGGTATGCCATGCCAGCACAGGAACCAAGTAAATAGAAGACAAATTAGAAGCTGTCACAGTGGAGATTCTCAGCAAGCAGAGAGACAGCACAAAGAATGGAAGGACCTCTCTGCAAACCACATGGCGGAGATCTAACACTCATGTCAAAATCCATTCAAACAGCCTGTTTTAAAAATGGGCAAAGGGCTTGGAAGAATTTTGCTTTCCAAAGAAGATGAACAAATGTCCAATAAGCACATGATAAGATGCTCAACACCAGTAGTCAAAACCACGAGACACACCCACTATGCTGTCCATAATTAAAACGGTCAAGTATGAGTAACAGCAAGCCATTGAGGAAAGGAAAGTCAGAACTATCAAATATTACTGGAGGGCATGGGAAATAGCAGGTCTCCCTGGAAATAGTTCTGCAGTCCCTCAAGAAATTATCATATAACCTGGAAATCTCACTCCTCTTTATACCTACACCCCAAAGCAGCATTCATTTCAATAAACTCACAATAGTCCCCAAATGAAACAACTCTTACATCTGTTGGCTGATGAAAGAATCCAAGTAATGTGGTAGGTGCATAAAAATGGAATATTATTCATTAATAAAGACAAATGGAATGCTGACGTAAGCTCTAACATACAGGAGTTTGGAAAGCATTGCATTAAATGAAAGAAGCCAGACACAAAAATCACATATCCTGTGGCCCTGTTTACATGGGATGCCCATGAAACGTAAATCCACTGGGCACGGTGCACACCTTTAATCCCAGCACTCAGGAGGCAGAGGCAGGTCTCCACGAATTTCAGGATAGGCTAGCCTACACATCAAATTCTGTTTCAGCCTGGGCTGCATAGTGAGACCCTGTCCCAAAAGAGAGAAAGGTAAAAAACAAACAAACAAAAGCAGAGGGAGAAAACAGATTACCGGTTGCCAGAGGTTGAGAATAGAGACTATGTTTCTTTCTGTAATTATGAAGAATGTCTTAGAATGGGTCACATACCGGTTGATTAAAAACCACTGAGTTTTTTGTTCTGAAAGGATAAACTTAGGAATAGATACATTAAATCTCAAGGTTGGAGAGACGACTCAGTGGGTGAAGGACCTGAGTCCAACCTCCGGGACCCACCCTGTGGAAGCAGAGAATTCGCTCTAGGAGGCTGTCCTCTGAGCTCCACATGTGTGCCATGGCACACAGACACGCACCCATGCTCACACTAAACATGCAAATACCTTTGGGCTGGAGAGATGGGCTCAGAGTTAAGAGTACACACCACTCTTTTAAGAGGACCTGAGTTCAGTTCCCAGCACCCACGTCCTCAGGTAGCTCATAACTGTGTGTAACTCCAGCTCCAGGGGATCGGATGTTCTCTGGCTTCCGTGAGCACCTGCACTAATGTGCACAGGCCCACACACAGCCACGCACCCACATAATTAAAAGTAAGAATAAATCTTAAAACTAACAAAAGAAATTTACCAATTGAAAAATAAACCCCGCAAACCTGGGGTCAAATGTGGGCTTTATTAGGGTGGCCTTAGCAGGTGGCTTCTGGTCTCTTTCCTGGGCCTTAGTTCCTCTCGGGGGTCGGGTGGGGTATTCAGGTGGACCTCAGGCTGAGCTGCATTCCACACCTGACTTATTACTGTCGTCGTCTTTGCTCTGACTTGGCCCCTGCCACTCTCTGAGCCACAGTTTCTCCATCTGAGCAATGGGAACGATATCAGCCCTTTCGACACGTGGCGTTGGGGGTAATAATGAGACAGTGGATAGAAAGTACAGGACAAGGTTAGTCTGGAACCAGCAAGTATCCGGTTTTGCTCACCAGAATTTGTTACTGTGACCAAAAAGACAAAAACAAAACAAAACAAAACAAAAAAAACAGGCAATCAATTTATGAAGAGAAAAGGTTTATTTCTGGCTCACTGCTTTGGGTGTTTCAGCTCTGTTTGGTCCAGGCCTGTAGGGAGTTGGTACATACTGGGTAGGAGTGTGTGCTGCACAACCCACCGCCCCTCCTCCTCCGCCACCATCAATCAAGTCTTACCTCTTAAGGGCAAGATATGCCATAAAGAAGTGACCAGCTGGGAGACCAAGCACATAAACACAGGAGACCATTCTAGATCCAAACTCTAGTGCAGCTGGAATGGCTATTAAATATTGTTATGGCAGTGATGTCGTCTTTGGGTCAATTAGCTTCAAAAGACTTTCACTTCTCCAGCCTCAGCCCTCTCTTTATCCTAGGCTGCCTGCTTCAGTCTCCTGGGTTGGCCCATAGGTTGGTCTGTGCTCAGCTTTGAAGCTTGCATCCTTGCTGGTGCTTATCCAACTCTTTGGCCCACAAGGATCTGGCTTTGCCACAACCACGCTCCTGTCTTTCTGAAGTGTGCTTTCCTTGTCTGTTGGGAAGCCCACCTCCTCACAGCTAAGGAGAAGCACAGCATGATGCCCGGGAGAGGCTTCCGGGCAGAGCTCATGGTGCTCTAGAGTCCACTAACTGCATGCATGGTGACCCCTCACCTGGGGCACCCCCTGCTCAGATGAAAGGAGGAAGCTCCTGTGGCTGTTTGTGTCAGAAACTTTCTTTTTGAGTCGAAGTCAAAGCAAAAGCCCAGATGTCTTACTTCTAGGAATTATCTACCATATATCTTCCCCCTGGAAATTCGCTCCAGGAGCTTTGGGCATTTTTTCGTGTAAAGGTAAGACTAGAAGGCCCCCAATTTAACTACCAGCAAGACACCGACCATTTGCCTGTGTACATCCACACAGCAGAGAACCGTAGAAGAATGAGGGACAGTGGGGCTTAGGGGATGCAGCCAACATTCATTTTAGGTGAAAAAAAGCAGTATGTGTGTTTATTGAATACTTCCCTTCTCTTTTCCTCCATTCCTTCCCTCTTTCCTTCCTTTCTCTTTCCTTCCTTTCTTCTTCCTCTTCTCCCTTGCTTTCTCTTTCCTTCCCTCCTTTCTTCTCTCTTATCCCCCTTTCTTCTCCTTTTGGGGTGTGTGTGTATGTGTGTATACATGTGTATACATGTGCACATGGAGGCTACAATCCATGTCAGGTGAATTCCTCAATCACTCTCCATCTTATTTTTTCACATGTAATTTTTAAATTAAGTCTATATAGCCAGGCGTGGAAGTGCATGCTTTTAGTCCCAGCACTTGGGAGGTAGAAGCGTGCCACCAGGTTCTGCTTATTGGTTTTGATATTGCTGTTATTGTTTGTTTTAGACAGGATATACCTTGCTGTCCTGGAACTCACTATGTAGACCAGGCTGGCCTCAAACTCACAGAGATCCTCTGAGTAAAGGCATGCAACAAGACATCCCCTCCTGATTTATGTTTTTAATAAATAAAAAAATTGATTTAGAGCTGGTAATGGTGGTCAATGCAAGTTTGGAGGATCAATGCAAGTTTGAGGTCAGCCTAGTCTACATACTGACTTCTAGGCCAGCTGGGACCCTTTCTCCAAAACAAACAAACGAACAAACAAACTTTTTTTTTTCTTTTTTCAAGACAGGGTTTCTCTATGTAGCCTTGGCTGTCCTGAACTTACTTTGTAGCCTATAGTTCCAGGCTGGCCTCGAACTTACAGAGATCCTCCTCCTGCCTCTGCTTCCCTGAATGCTGGGATTACAGGCATGTACCACCGCACCGGACTAAAAACATTAATTGAAACTAAAGAAGAGGGAGGTTGGGACAAGAGGATTGCCTATACCTATACCTAAACCTATACCTATAGACAAGAGGAGAGACCATACCTTGCAAGGTACAAAGTGAGAGGGCGTGGCCACGAGGAGGACAAAAGAGCAGACCTTTCCTCAGAGCTCCACTAACCCTCTAGTGTCCCGGGGCTTCACCACCTACTGCCCAAGGACTCTACTTCCTTCCCTTAAGCTCATGTCCATGCTCTGTGTCCTGACTGGGCATCGGGACTCCCTTAGCTGCCACCTGCCCCTCCTTCAGGGAGGCCAAGAGCCCTGGTTGTGCAGAGGCTGCAGGCTGCAGGTGTGCCCAGGGCAGAGGGGACCAGCACTAGGCTCACTAGGGGCCTGCCAAGTCTCTGGGGACCTAGGTGTTCTCCAACGGAGACCCCCCCAGGTCTACCCAGAGAGGGCCCTGGGCACTAAGGGGCCCTGTAAGAAAGCCCCAAGGCTTACTTGCTTACAATGCTCTTATGATAGGACTTTCACATGCAAAAATAGTTCTTGGGCTGGTGATTTGGCTCAGAGGGGAATGGTGCTTGATGGCCAGAGACTAATTCCCAGAATTGCATTGTTCCACTTTATAAACAAACAAACAAGTAAATGAAAATTTCTCCTGCTAAGGCAGGAGGGTCACGTAAATTCAGAAGTTTGAGTTTAGCCTGGACAATATTAGATTCTCTTATTCTCTCTCTCTCACATACACACACACACACACACACACGAGCGTCCTTAAACACACAAACACCTTTTTTGTTGTTGTTGTGGGGCATGGTGACACACACCTGTAATCCTAGCACTCAGGAGGATGGTTGCAAGCTAAAGGCCAGGCTGACCTAACAGCAAGACCAAAACAGAAACATAAAACAACTCTTCGGGTTTGGTTGTCATTTTCTTGTTTTTGTTCCTTTGCTTGTTTTCTATATAGGGTCTCATTATGTGGCCCAAGCTATCTTCAGAATCTCGATCCTCCTGCCTCAGCATCCTGAGTGCTTGGGACTATTGGGGTGGGTCACCAAGCCCAATGAGATACAGGTTCAAGGGTCAAATGTATGGTTAGATCAGTGCAGCAGCTGTGCACAACCTGGTCCCACCACTGTTAGCAATTTTACCTTGCCATTTCCGCTTTGTTTCCTCTTCTGGAGACATATTTGCACACTCACATATGCATCTCCCAAACTTACATACCTTACACATGCATCTATGTCTGTAAATGCACATACACAATAGTCTATACATATCAATCTATGTACACATGTATGCATTCAACACCACGGTCAAAGGTGTCACGTAAACATATTACATTTACCATGTATTTACCCCTCATCTGAAATCATGATTCTCACTCCTCAGTGTGCCTCTTTCAGGAATGAGATTGCCTCTAACACACCTTGATGTCCATATAATCTGCTCTAAGACACAATAGCATCTATTACTGGTCTGTATTCAGATTTCTCTGATTATTTCTAAAAGGTCTTTGCTTTTGTTTGGTTTTCTTTTATTCTTTGGGGCAGGATCTAAATCTAGCTCTGGCTGATCGCAAACTCACGGTGATCCTTCTCTCTCACACTCCCAGATGTTGAGAGTATGTCACCGTCGCTGGCTTTGGAAGGTCTTTGAGGAGAGTCAATATCAGGCATTGGTATTTTCCTTCTGCCATGTCTGAAACAGGGTTTCTTGTTTGTCACATCACAAGTCAGGCTAAGAGCTTACAGGGATTCCCCTGTCTCCACTTCTCACCTCCTCAGGGAGCACTGGGATTGCAGTCACGTGTCTGACCTGGGTGGGTCATGTGCGGCAGGCGCCCTGTCCACCGAACCATCTCCATAACCCTAGCTTCTCTCAAACTCACAGGCATCCTCCTGCCTCAGCCTTCTGAGTGCTAAAATTACAGGTATATGGCACCATGGCTAGCTACCTAATTTTTGAAGCATATATGTATGTTCGTATACACACACACACACACACACACACACACACACACACGCACGCACACAACCTGGGACAGCTGATTTGAAGGTCTGAAAGTCTTACCTATCTTTGGGGGTTGGCAAATTGTTTGGGGGAGATAATTTGTTTTCTTCCAGCCTTTGTTGTTGTCCTTTTGTTAAAGACTAGATCTCACTATACTGACCAGATGGTTTTGAACCCATGGGCCTAAAGCTTTTTCTCCAGCCTCCACAGTAGCTGGGAATATAGATGTGAACCACCAAATGCAACTTCTGCATTTTTTTTCCTAACTAAAAATTAGTACCAGAAGCTCGATTTGACTTGGAGAGGGCCACATTTTTGGTATGTAATATTCAACATGTGTTTAGTATTTCAAACCGTATTTAAGCGTGAAGTGCGCTCAGCAGCATTAGCCATGTTCAGATGTTCGTGTGACTACAGCTGCTGTCCAACTCCTGAACTTTCTGTTTTGCCTAATGTTATGTGACAAGACTTTACCTGGGAGGATGCAACACACACACCTACTCACCCCAGATTGGGAATCCATGGAGAGCAAAGTGTGGATACCACTAAAGGCCAAATTTGGTGAACTGTGAGTATTGGGGTAACTTACAGGGACAAAAATGATTCAAAGACAGCTATATCACCAAAATCCATCCCATCTTGGGTGACAGCTCCCAAAACTGGGAACCTGGAGCTCACAGACACCCTGCAGGCAGTTCAATAGACTGAATACTGAGAAAGATAAGGGATCAGAGCTCAGGAGAAAGTCTCTTGCTGGGTCATGGTCTAGGTTACTTAGAGAGTGTGAAGTCCTGAGTAGGTGGGCTTACCAAAGAAGTGACATTTCAAACAGCTCTTGCTGTATGAGTAGGTGTTTCTGTAGTAGAGAAGTAGAAAGTGGAAATATAGTCAGGGTCAGGCCACAGACCTCTGACTGTGGAGAATATTTTTAGAAAGGAGCCCCAGAAGGCCCTAGGCAGGAGTCTGGCTTCAACCCTTAGGTGATGGGGACCCTCAGCATGGTTTTCAAATAGGAGAGGGCCAAACAAAAGTGCTGCGCCCACGCTCTGGCAGCGTGCCGAGGGGAATCCGCTGGTGTCCATGCAGGAAGTGAAGCTGGGCTGGACTGCAGACAAGGGGTTGTATCCAAAGCAAGCAGAACCCCAAAGCATGTACAATCAGATGGATGGCAAGAGGGGGAGATGAAGGGTGTGAAGAAAGACTGAGAAGGTGAGGTTTCTGTGCAAGCTGAGGAGCAGCCTGCTCTGAGCCTGGGAAGGCTGTCTTCTGAAAGAGCCTAGACGAGCCTGACCTAAAGGGTTCATGGGGCTCCATCCTTGAAATGAGAATCTGATGCCCGGCCTTGATGTACGAAAGAGGACTCATCTCCAGGCAATAGTCTGTCCTTGTCTGCTGTCCACGTGCCAGCAGTCACTGAGGTGGGCAGTGGCTTCCCCATCGCTACCAGGAGCTCTTCCCAAGACCCCTAGAGGCATGGCTGAGGTCATACAGCAAGCAGCCTCTGGAGAGCACCGCTAAGGGGACTTTACGAGTCTCTCGGGAGACCCACAGTTTGGGAGAGCGGCAGTCCCCTCTGAGTAGTTCCCCGCCTTTGGATCGTCCCATGGGGGGAAGTGGGACTTCTTCTTTCAGGACATGAATGTCAGGCTTGGTGGTGACTAAGAGATGTCTGAGCTGGTGGGTGGAGAGAGTGCTTAAGTATCCGGCCTTCCTGTGCTCTGGCCATTAGACACCTGGCTAGGACGGATACAGCATGGCCAGCCTGAAAGCCCCACTCCTCCTGGCTCTCCTACTTGTTGCTGCGGCACTTGAGACAGCTGACGCAGGTGAGGCTGGGGAATGGGAGGGTGGACGCTAGAGAGCCTGGGAAGAGTCCCAGAGTGAATCTGATTCTGGGCCACATCCATATATGCTCCTTGGTTGGAGAAACTGTCTCATATAAGACCCCTGTGCCCTCTCAGTTTGATCTTTGTGGAGCTCTTGTTCTCCCCCAGTCTTACTAACTTCCCTTATTTTTATTATTACTTCCCGCCCTCTGCCAAGGGCTTAATTGTGAGTCTTAATATCTGCTTTGATACTTTGCTATACCGATTCTTTCATAGGTCCTCTTTGGTATGCTCCTGTCCTGTTGCTTGTTTTCTCCTCCATTCAATGTCCATCCTATTAGTTCATCTAAATGAGCATTGGCACTTCCTCGGGCTAGTTTTACTACTTTTCAGAGTCTGGGTATACCCATTTATCAGTTGGGTAGTCAGGTAGTCAGGAAGGCTTGGCTTTTTGCATCTAGCTCAATTGGTTTGGGGGCTGTGGTTTGCAAGGCTGCTCAGATAGCTGAAATACAGCGGGCCCTGGGAGCAGATGCCTACAAGGCATCAGGCTTGAGTTGGGGAAGGTAGGACCTCTCTTCGAAAGCTGGCCCTACTCTCCCAACAGCCAAGGTTTGCTTTGGAGCCTGAGCTTGAGACAAGGTTCAGACCCCTCTTTACCATCGCCTTACCGACAGTCCTGCTTTGGACTGGGCAGGAGAAGGGTCTCTACATTGGGGTATCAATTCTCTGGAGAGCCTCCAGGTAGCAAAGCCCTACAAAACTGGTTTTCTTCCATGGACCTTGTAGATGACAGATGACTAGGGTCCATCAGGGGCAGAGTGAGACTTGAACCAGGTCTGTGTTGTGACTGTCACCTGTCTGAGCCTTGATTCTGACTCTGCCACAGTCTCACCATAACCTTGGATGCTTGCCCTCCTCTCTCTGACGCAGCCTCACCAGGGCACTGGGAAGAGGAAAGGGTATCCCTAATTTTGTGTCACATGCAATGGGGGGGGGGTCTGGAGTAGGGCTGAACATCCATCTGAAAAGCTCCTGGGAAGCTGGTGCTGTCATCCACAGACTGACCTTAGGTGAGCATAGAGGCTCTTCTGGCTCAGAGGTGCAGGACCCTTTTAGAAGCCTGTTGATGCTCAGTTATTCCGCGTTCACTTCCTGGAGCTGACTGTCCCAGAGTGTAGACAATGGGTCCTTGGTAGCATCTCAGAGACTGCCCAGGCAGTGGTTAAGGAGGCCTAGAAGATATCCATCGGTGTGGAAGAGAATCTTTTCCCTATAGGTCAGCCCATAATTAGGGATGGGGCTGAGGCTGGCCTCTCTGTGCTCCAGCTAAATGTCCCCTGGGTACCCCTCCACCAGGTCCCTATGGTGCTAATGTGGAAGACAGCACCTGCTGCCAGGACTACATCCGTCACCCTCTGCCACCACGTGTCATGAAGGATTTCTACTGGACCTCAAAGTCCTGCCGCAAGCCTGGCATTGTGTGAGTAGAGCTGGGTCTGGCAGGGGTGGCCCAAGAACAGGCAGGATGTATTGAGATCCAATGCAAGAAGGCTTGGCTGACTATGTTGGCTCAGCCAGGCTTGGGTTTTCTGAATCACAGAAGGATGGTATCATTCAAGAGATGTTGTTGAACACCTGTGACATGACAGACCTGAGGATCGCAGCTGAATAAATGGATGCCGCTCCAGCATGGCATGGACATGTGGGCAGCACATAGCCACAGGCTATTGGTGATGAGAAGCAGTGTCAGTATAGGAGTACAAACAACATGCCAAAAGCCACCTCCTGCCAAGACATTCTGGGTCCTCCCAGTTCCCCAGAATTCTTCAAAGGTAGCCATTTTGTTCGGAGACACACTATCAAGAGCTGACACCTATGGATGGCTGACTGTGTGCTCAGGTGATTCTGAGCACTACCTGTGTGACTCATTAAGTCTTTGGAGCAATTCTACAAGGAGGTTAACCCCATTTCATAGGTGAGAGGCCCAGGCTCAGCAAAGGGAAGGGGACCCAGGCTTAGCAAAGGGAAGGGGATGTAGGCCTAGCAAAGTGAAGAGGATCCAGGTGCAGCAAAGAAAAAGGGATCCAGGTTCAGGAGAGGGAAGAGGAATCAGGCCTAGCAAAGAGAAGGGAACCTAGGCTCAGCTAAGGGAATGGAAAGCAGGCTGAAAAGAAAAGCAGGGGCACCTGTGTTCCTGTGTGGGGTTTCCCAGGCTGAAGCAGGGGCACCTGTGTTCCTGTGTCGAGTTTTTTCTTGTGAGTCTTCCCTCTTTGCCCAGCTCCTTCCATGTGTCAGGAAGACTCCTTTTTCTGTGGTAGACCCCTGGTGGCTTCTACTCCCTTAGCGCCTGCTGCTAGCCACATGATCTATTGGGTGGTCCTTGGCTTTGGGGTAATATACTACCCCTTGGGCTCTATAATGTCTCCCTCTTTCCACAGCCTACTTCATCTCTTAGAGGCGTCTGCAAAGAAGGGCAGAGCAGGATCCCTCCCAGGGTTTTGTCCCCTTGAGCTCTGAGACTGTCTCCGATCACTTCAATAGAGCCATAACCCCTTCTTTCTCAAGTGCAGAAAGATTCTTTATATGCTGAGCATAAGGCATGGGACGCTTTAGCTAGAAACAACCCCGTGCAGCAATTGCGGTTCGTCTGAATCCCTTGCACATGAGCTTAAGGGTCTCCTCAGCATCGCAGGGCAGCTAAGGCAAGTGGAAGTCACAGAGCTCATGGTCTGTGACACAGGAGATGCTCAGTGAAGGACAGAGTAGTGATCCATGGATTCTGAGACTGAAGGGAATCTAGAAAGAATATGGCTTGACAGAGAGGGAGACAGACACACAGGTAGGGAGCAGCCTTGTGTAAACTACTGGAGAAGCCAAGCTCAGGCTAGGCGTGATGGTCCACATCTTTAATCTCATTACTCAGAAGGCAGAAGCAGGTGAATTTCCATGAGTTCAAGGCCAGCCTGGTCTACACAGTGAATTCCAGGACAACCAGGACTATGTGGTGAGATCCTGTCTCAAACAAAAACAAAAACAAAAAAGCCAGGTTCAGAGTTGCGGATGTCCTCAGGCTCTGTTCACTAATGGTCGTGCTGCAATGACAGGTCAGAGACGTGGGGAGCCAGCAGCTCTCAGCTGTATGGCTGGACTCTCAAGAAGCAGCTATGGAATGACAGCAGGGACCCCACTACCAACCAGCCAGTACCCACTTTGCCAACCACAGCTTTAGTGCCCAGGCCTGGTCTGGTACTTGCTACAGCTGTGCCAGGCAGGAGCCTTGGGCCACACTTGTTGGGTGGCTTAGTTTCTTTTCTAACTGCTGTGATGAAATACTCAGAGAATAATGGCTAGGGAGATAAAGGGTGTGTTTTAGCCCACAGTTTGAGGTGCAGGCCATCAAGGCAGGGAAATCTAGGCAGCTGGTCACATCTCATCCACACTCAGGAAACAGAGAGATGAATGTGCGTGCTCAGCTTGCTTTTTCCACTTTATACCACCCAGGATCTGGTGCCCAGGGAAGAGCCCCACCCACTATTAAGATGGGTCTTCCCACATCACTTAAAATAAGATAATCCCCACAGGCATGCCCAGAGCTCTCCCAAGTGATCTTAGATACTGTCAATTGATAGTAATGATAATCCTATTTCTCCACCAGATGCTCTAGGACTCTCAAAGAAGACTTTAAGGGAAGTTCTTCAAAGTCACAACCCAGCTCCCACCCCAGACATATTTTACTCCTTCTTATATTCAGCCAATTTTCTTTACATCTGTGGGTAGACTAGATGTACAGGGGAGCACACAGTGGCATGGGGCTGGGGGAACAGGATACCTACAAGTGTTGCAAGAATTAGAGAAACCGTTGTACAGGGTAGAGGGAGAAATGGCTCAGTCAGTAAAAGTGCTTGCTGAGCAAGCATGAGGACCCAAGCACTCACACACACAAAAACACCAGATGTGGCAGCATGTGCCTATAATCCCCAGTGGTGGGGAGGCAAAGACAGGAAGATCTCTGAGCCTCACTGGCCAGCCAGTCTAGCTGAGTCAGAGAGATCCAAGTTCAGTGAACTGTGTTTTAAAATAAGATGAATAGCAAGTGAGGGAGACACTCTATGCTGACCTCTGGTCTCTACAGGCATGTGCACATCCATCCATCTAATACACACACACACACACACACACACACATACACACACACGAGAAGAAACAAATACTAATGAAAAAGTTGAGGCCACCTACCATGTGTGTGCTGTAGCCCTTAGTAGCACCTGCTTTCTTGAGCAAGTCAGTCCATGTCCTGATGGCTTCATCAAAATCTCATGCAGCTGGGAAGTACTGTCACCCCCTTTTATTACAGATGTAGAAACCAGGGCTGAGAGAAGTCACCCCTGATTTGCTAGAAGGAGCAAAACTAAAATCCAATCCACAGAGGCTGGTGGCAAGGTCCATACTTTTGGCTTCTAGCTTGCTAAATGCTACCGCTTACTCCTGGCATCTCTTGCAGTTTGGTAACCATCAAGGACCGTGATATCTGCGCGGACCCCAGGCTGTCCTGGGTGAAGAGGATACTCCGTAAGCTGGCCTAGTGAGAACCTGAGGACCACAGACGTGATCACTCCAGGAAGCCTCAGCAAGCCCAGTCCTTCTGCCACTCCATTAAGGGGCTTGCCATCGATGCCACTGGTCTCTCTACCTTCTCTCCAGCCCCTCTAGCTTATCCCTTCCAACATGGCAGTTGGGGGGAGCACATTCTGGCCAGCCTTACCCAGTTCCCCCTCCCCATTGCTTTAGATGAGACCGGGGCTCTTGTTTTGGTGAGCTGGCCCTGAAGATCTGGATGCGTTCCCTTTCCCCAGCCTTGACCCCTTCTCTTCCTACATGTGGGAAAGACCTATATGCTTCAAGGATGCGCTACCCAGTTCTACTTCCTGGGAGGCTGCTGATACCCAGAACACTGTTCCTGCCACTTGCACTTGTCCAATGCCACTCACCTCCCAGGCTTCATCAGTCCCAGCGGGCACCCACCAAGCCTCACCCTTCAGACTTCCTTGGACTCTGCCTTCTCTCAGTAGAATTCTGGGAGTTTCAGGCTGGTCCTCCAGGCCCCCGGGGTTAGGCCAACATTCCCACTAGAGATCCTCTTGTTTTTTGCTCTCTAGTGTAGGGCAGGGAACACAGGAGCACAGAGTAGTGAGCACAGAAGCAGGTTCAGAATCAGATTTCTGGAAGGAGCTGCAGACTCCATTAGTAAAAGTAATGTCTCCCCGATCCCTGGATACAGGGCAGTTTTCTGTCAACACGGAGACTCAGGGTGTTAGAGAGAAGCAATGTGGGTCAACTGTGAAACCCTAAATTTACCAGGAATCAACTTCCATCCCTCTTTAACCATATGTTAGATCTTTTACTTTTTCTGCTCCACTCTTAATTCTCCTGATTCCTTGCCTGAATCGCTGATAATGAAATTTATGCTATGGTGTCAATGACTGCCATGGGTTGGTATTATAAGCTGTAGTTATATTTATGTAGGAAAAGAGGATAAATATATAGGAGGCCAAATAGATGAATTGGAGAGTTTTAGGAACTGGGGTAGGGAGGCCCACACAGAGCGACACTTTCTTGTTCTCAGAAAGCAGCTGGCTGTGGTAACGGCAGTGGGTAGCATAGTTAAAGAGCTTGACTGAAAATTATTCTTGAGTGGTTGGGGCCAGGCTAAGAATTTAAGACTCATTTGTGCTTTCCTGGGGACAGCAATGTCCTGGGGAGGAATAAACCTGCTTGCTTCTCTGGAGGGAATGTGGCCTGGCTTAGCAGAGCGACTGGACTGTGACCTGAGGACATTGCTTTTCCTCTCTGAGCCTCAGATGACAGAAGATGGGACCACAGAGGGCTCAGTCCAAACCACGGGGCTGACACTGCCAAGTACAGCTGTGTGCAGGGCTCATGTCCCTCCAGAACCCAGGAGGAGTATCTAGCTGACCAAAGGCACTAGCCAACCAGTGCTACTCTGCCCACGGCCTATGCATAGAGTCCCAAGGGCCCTGAGATCTGCCTCCTTTCCTATTTCTGGGAAAATAAATGTTTATCAACAGTGTCTGCCTTGGTTCTTTGTTGTCAGGGCCTGTGCCACTTACTGGAGAAGGGTTGACATTGGAATATAAAGTGTGTAAGGTCACCCCATGAGTGGTGACAGGGCTTGGGGGGACAGCTACACAAATACCAACAGAAAAGTCAGGCATTCACCCCCAAGCTCCCACCCACCTGGGCTGGCCATGCGTAAGATCACCCTCCTCCCTAGGTCCAGAGCTCTAGGCTGCTCCTCCAATAGGAGAGTTCTCTTCTCATATAGGTGCATCCAACATCCTGATCCATGGACAGCCTCCAAGGTGGATATTATCCAGGGACCTAGGGCCTTCCTTCTCCAGGTTCTGTCCTCCTTCAGGGTCTGAATCCCTCCATGGAAGAAAAGGGAGGTTTGTGAGATGATGGGAGAGGGTGTGCCCCCATTGTGAGATGGGTCATCTGCCGCTTTCCTTAATTGCTGGAGATTTCATAACTTCTTTCTTCTGTCCTTGACTCTAAAACCAGAACCATGTGGCTGAAGCTGCCAAGCTCTGCTGCTTGCTGAGGCTGGAACATGGCCTCCCCTTTCAAATATGTTTTCACCAGCTTTCTGTTTTTGATGGTTTCCTTCCTTGCCTAAGCTTGGCTTGTCCTGAAATTCTCTCTCTCTCTCTCTAGACCAGGCTGGCCTCAAACTCAGACATCTGCCTATCTCTGCCTCCAGAGTGCAGGTATTAAAAGTGTGCACCACCACACCTGGCTCTAAGGTTTTCTTTTAGTTCCTTTTCTTAAGTTGGAAGCTTACCTGGGTGGGGTCTTGCCCTGAGTCCATCATTCCCTTTGTTTCGTTTAGCATCAGGCTTTTCTTCGATCTGTTTACCTCCTTGAGCACAGGACCCCATTGCCCCTTTCTCCTCAAACTGTGCATTTTGTATTTTTCCTTGCTCAGCTTGCTCCTTGTCCTTATAGACCTGCAAAAGGGTGAACACCAATAACCACAGGACATAATAACAGGCTGTTTTGACGTTTCTTGTCTGTCAGTTGAATTAATCCAAAACTTTTCAGTCTAGCCTCAGGCAGATTTTTCTAGACAAGGGCAGAAAGCAGCCACATTCTTAGCTAAAATATCACAAGAACAGTCCCTAGACCACATACAAACAGTCTTCTCTTCTAAAACATCTTGAGCCAGGCCCCCACCGTTCAAATCACCCTTAACACCACTGTCTTCCATGTTTCCTACTAGTATGGCCCAGTAATCATCATTTAAAACATTCAACTGTTTTTACAATCGGAAGTCCACATTCCTCCAAACAAAAGCATGGTTAGGCCTATCATGGAGTCAGGACTATACTTTAGTCCCTGGTGCCAAATTCAGTCTTAGTTGGGGTTTTATTGCTGTGAAGAGACACCATGGCCATTGCAACTTGAAAAGAAAACATTTAATTGGGGCTAGCTTACAGTTCAGAGGTTTAACCCATTATTGTAACTGCAGGCAGACATGGCGCTAGAGGGGTGGCTGAGAGTTCTACATCTGGATCCACAGGCAGCAAGAGAGTGGCCCTGGGCCTGGCTTGAGCATTTGAAACCGCAAAGCCCACCCCCAGTGACACACTTCCTCCGGCAAGGCCACACCTACTCCAATAAGGCCACACCTCCTGATAATGCCACATCCTATATTGAGCCTGTGGGGACCATTTTCATTCAATCCACCATACACTCATACTGCTCAGGCAATAAAGAAGAACAATTTACACTGGATGTCTTCACGATTTTTTGAGTGTAAGCATAAATCACAAGCATCACAAAGGGCTCTAGTAGGCGTGAGCATGGCAAACAAAGCTCTGGCAGGTCTTGCCTTTCCCCATTCCCACTTCCTTACTAAACTGTTCCTAAAGCTAGCCACCAAGGTCTATTTTCATATTTGGCCACTTTATCCTTCTGAGATTGGATATCAAGGTCCAGCTACTAAAGTAGTGAAGCCAGCAATATTGGCCTCCCTATTAACATGCCCAATCAAAACAAAACAACTCATTCTAACATGAGGTTTCCCTGTTTCCCTTTATAAACTGCCATTTGCCCACAGGCCATGTCTGTCTCTATCCAGAAGCAGGCTTTGTCCTTCCAGGGCAAATATCACTTCCATCCCCTGCCCTTGTTTCTCCTTCTCCATCATCTTTTATCTTCTGTCTTGGTATTTCATTCCCTGCCACTTGTCCCTCTGGAGCAAATAAATCTCCTTTGTGCTGAGAACTTTGTGTGTCCTGTGCTGACTCCAGACCTTTCCCATCCTTTCCCATCCTGTCAACCCTTGTTCCCTTCATCCCTGCTTCCCTGGACTCTCTAGGCAGGAGCTGCAGATTCAGAGCACTGGCCAGGATGAATCATCTGGAAGAGTGCACATCAAGGATTCTGGCAGATGCAAGGCATCTGTAGATGTACCAAGGTACTCTGCCCACTGAGCCTCAGGTCTCCCCTGTGGGCAATTAGGGAAATAGTACAAGATGAGAAGATCCAGGCCACCAACCCAATAACAGCAGTGACAGGGGTAGAGACAGCTCCACACTGGTGCCCACAGCAGCCTGAAGAGTTCTCTTCAGAGACCTCCTCTCAGGTGAAACTAGATCCTTCCCTTTGGCACAGAAAAGAATTTCAGGAAAGCCAGTGTAAAGCCAACTTGGAGTTTACTCAGGGGCATTTAATAGATTGAGAAACATAGGTTAATACAGGGAAGCTTAGGAGGAAAGCTGAAGCCCAGCACATGGGTTGGGGGCTTCTCAGAGACAGCCCTGTCACGTTGCCTTTTCAGTATCTACCTGCCTGATGAATTTTGAGGCTTTATCTGCAAAGGACCACAACTGATAGGTCTCCATCACTGTGAACAAAGTTTGAGATTTCCAGATAATGTCTAGGAGGGGAATAGACCCTTCTCCAGGTCATAGACACTCATGTTTGTTCTTTGTCGTGTTAACATACAATGTCTGTTAGAAAGAAATGGTGTTTCTATGATGACTCCTCAAACTAGTGTTGTTAATTGTACTGGCAAGAGGCTTCAACTAGACTCGAGAATGAGAGGCTCTTTCCCTTCCCATGTCCTTTCATGATCTTCCCTGTCCTCTGCCTTGTCTCAGATGGACTTGAGGTCTTTCTCCACATAAGATATCCAGGCAGACAAGAAAACACTGAAAAATATAATTACCACTACCACCCACTGGAGAAATGGGAATAAAATCCACAAAAAATACAACAGAAAACTTAAATGTGGAGAAATTTGAACTCCTGGGCACAGGTGTTTGGAGTACAGAGTGCTGCAGCTGCGGTTGAAAATGTTGGCTGTTCTTCCCAAATGGGGTGATGGAATCATGTGACTCCATAGTTTTGCCTGTGGGTAATATGTGTACATACAGATAAATTGAAAGCAGTGTAGGCTTAGATTTTCCAGACACCTACTTTATCTAAGGTTCTTAAACACCTCTACTTCTCTTCCAACCCCTCCCCACCCTAGGTAAGAGATTAGTAGGGAAGGGACTGTAGACCTCCTTTAGCTACTTCCTGCTGATCAGGGTCATTGGGTTCTTTGTGGGTTATACCAATCTCAATCATCAGGATACCAGCAGTCCAGTCAAACAGCAAAGCAGCAAGCCACAGCAGCAGCAGCAGCAACAGAAGTGATAAGACTCTGCCCAAATGGTACAAGTCTGATGAAGTGGCAAAACTCCACCAAAGCAGCAGAAAAGTTCTTTTGGAGCATTTCTCTCTTCAAAAACCAGCAAAGCAATGCAAACCATTTCAGAGCATAGTGATGCGGAAAGTGTGGGCTTCTATTTACCCCCTCTCAGAGTCCACACAAGGATGTTTTCCAGCTAGCGAAAACCATGCCCCTGGCAGGAAGCAGTTTCCAGCTCAAGCCTTTTCACAGGGGAGGGTTCCCCCCACCCTGGGGAGGGGGGGGGTGAAATTGACATTCCCACTTGCTGCGCTTAGAACCAAAACACACAAAATATTCACATGGCACAACTGAGTTCCCAAAGAACCCAGAAACTTCCACTTCAAAGCCGGATGCCAAGGAGGTATCTATACATTCATGTCCATTGTAACATTCTCTGTAATTGTCAAAAGTATCCACCAGCAGGGTAGTAGACAGCAGCCACAGCGGAATATTATTCAGCATTTACAATGTATTTGTTTTTATTTTATGTGCATGGCTGTTCTGCCTGCATGTAAGTCCTGCGACGATGTCCGGTCTCCTGGAACTAGAGTTGCAGACAATTGTGAGTCACCATGTGGGTGCTGGTAGAATTGAACCCTAGTCCTCTGGAAAAGCAGTCAGTGATATTAACAGTTGAGACATCTCTCCAGATACCTTTTTGCTTATTTGTTTGCTTTTCAAAAAAATTTTTTTCAAGTCAGAGTTTCTCTATGTAGCCCTGGCTGCCTTGAAACTCTCACTGTAGACCAGGATGACCTTGAACTCAGAGGTCTACCTGAATTGACCCCTGAGTGCAGGGATTAAAGACGTGCGCCACCACTGCCCAGCTATTCAGCACTTAACAAGAAGAATTCTGATACAGACTATCATCTGCATGGACTTTGAAGTCATTATACTAAGAGAAATAAAATTATTCAGCTACAAAGGGATAAATATTGTATTTTTCTGTTTGTCAGGGGATTTTATTGTTATGCGTCCTCTTTTGTCCTCCCTCCTGGAGGTGGTGATTGAACCAAAGGCTATTTCTTGTAAGTCATGTGCTCTACCACCGACCTAAACTAATGTTTGAAGAATAGTAAAAAAAAAACCACACACACACACAAACCCTCAAAATGTGATTGAGATCATGGCAAAAATATAAGGAATCAATTAAGCAAGAGTTGATTCTTTAAAAGGACAAGACCGGTGAACCCTAAGCCAACTAACTGGAAGAAAGCTAGGAAAGACCCGAATCCACAAAAAGCAGAGATGAGAAAGGAGAAGATTCAGGAAACCATAAGGATGTGCTCTAAGCTTTATTCTCATTTACACTGGAAGTTCTAACAGAAGTGTGTGGCTTTCTAGATAGATAAGACCTACTGAAGGTAAACAGATCTATGATAAGTAACAAGACTGCAGTAATTATTTAAAAAATCCCCCAGCTTAAAAAAAAAAAAGGCCCAGGCCAGATGAATTCAGAACAAATAACAGTATCAAGTTATTCCATAAAACTGAAAAAGAAGAGGGCCAGTGAAATGACTCACCAGGTAAGGTCCTTGCTAGGCTGGCCTAGCAACCACGTTTGATTCCTAGAATCTACATAAAGGTGATGACAGAGAACTAAAATGTATTCTGGCTGCTAGGTGTACCCACACCCCACACTAATAAATAAATAAAAATTAAATTTTAAAAAATAGAAAAGGGCGGTGGCACACGCCTGTCATCCCAGCACTCAGAAGGCAGAGGCAGAGGCAGGTGGATCTCTATGAATTGGAGGCCAGCCTGGTCTACAAAGCAAGTCCAGGAGAGCCAAGGCTACACAGAGAAACCCTGTCTCAAAAAACAAAAACAAACAACAAACAAAACATAAAAGGGAAAAGAATACCCCAAATTCTTTTTAGGAAATCAATGTTATTCAGATACCTGTAGTCACCTGCGACCACCAATAGTAACCACCTGCACAAGGGGCTGGGAATTAAAAGAGAAGACAGAGAACATGAAGAAGTGACACCAAGGCAGTGCTCTGATCAAGGCACCATCTTTATCACAGAGTAAACCACTTATATAAGTTTTCAAATAAACAAATCCAAGCAAAACAGGAAAATTAACCAAGCAAAACAGGAGGCTTAACTGAGCAAAACAGGAGGTTTAACTAAGCAAAACAGGAGGTGTCTGCTGAAAACAGCAAGAATAGCGAGCCAGCATGACTTGTACATATCTGACCATCTCAGGTTCAATGGAATGGCTACCTCAGATACCAAAACCAGATAAATACACAGAAAATAGAAAATTATTGGCCAATCTCACCAATGAAGCTAGAGACAAAAATTCTCAATCAGAGGCAAACCAATTTCAACATCACATCAAAAAGATAATTTACTCCAGTCAACGTGGCTTCATTCCAGATATGCAAGGATGATTCAACACACAGGAATCAAGAAATACAATTCATCACATAAATAGATTCACAGATGGGAATCACATGGTCATCTCAATGGATGCAGAAAAGACCTTTGACAAAATCCAATGTCCCTTCACGATAAAACCACTGAAGGAACTAGGAATAAAGAAAACATGTTTTTAAATGATAAAGGTGATAAAGACAAACTTATACCTACTATCATAATAAATAGAAGGAAAAAACAGAAAACAAAGCATTCCCACTATAATCAGGAATAAGACAAATGTGTCCATATTCACTTCTATCCAATACAGTGCTTGAAGTTTTATCTACAGCAATAAGACATGAGAAGGAAATAAAAGGGAGACAAACAGGAAAGAAAAGTCAAAGTATCCGTATTTTCATATGATATGATTCTGTGTATGAGAGACCCCAAAGACACCATAGAAAGTTCTTAGAGCTGATAAACCTTTTCTGCAAAAAGGCAGGTTACAAAATTAACATGCCCAAATCACTAGTCTTCCTAAATATCAAAGACAAACATACTGAAAGAAATCAGGGAAATAGTCCCACCCACAGTAATGGAGAAGAGGGACGAGGGGGAGACTGCAGAGATCTTGTGAGGTTCAGCGCACTTGCTGCATTTGCAGAGGACCAGAGTTTGGGTCCCAGCATCTATGTTGGGTGGCTAACAGCCACCCATAACTCTAGTCCACAGGATCTGACCCCTCTTTGTGCCTCTAAGGGCACAAGCACACATGCACTTACCTATATACAGACTTGACTTTTTTTTTAAATTAAACATCAAGAAAACATCAGTCTTAGCTGGAGGTCATAGCACAGCTATACAATGCTTTACTGCCTGAGGGCATGCATTGGTCCCTCAGGAACCAGGAGTCCTGGAGTCTAACCTGAAAAACCTATGATGCATTCCTCTCAAGGCAGCCAGGCCAGGCCAACTCAATGGTTTCCTGAAAAAGTTGTTTAAAGAAAAACCTAATGCTAAATGGAACAAAGGGAATGGTGACCTCAGGGCAAGACTCCATCCAACTTGTGAAAAGGAATTAAAGAAAAGCTTAATCAGTGAAGGAAGTCATCAAAAACAGCTGATGAAAATGGATTTGAACAAGGGAACCAAGTTTCAGCCCCAGGCAGCAGAAGATCTTGGCAGAACGTGGTTCTGGCTTTAGAGTCAAGACTACGAGAAAGCAGCGTATCTCTCTTTGCAACGAAGGAAACCTGCTGAGGCCAGGCATGTGTCTGGGTGTCCCTGCATGGAGGCCCAGAGAGACCATTGCATGCAACTTTGAAAGTGAAGCCTAAACTGTGTTGGAGACCTCAAGATTTTGGAGATGCCAGAGTCATGGAGATTTGCCAAGGAGAGCTGCTTGGGTGTGAAACCAGCCCAGAGAGAAGTGTGTTACTCAACAGAGCTGAGAGGAGTTGGACATCTGAAAGCACTTTGACGTCAGACATGGAGGTATAGAGTTGGACATTGGACACCAGATGTGGAGACATTGGCGTTTGCCCAGCTCATTTTCAGTCATGCTTTGGTCCAGTGCTTTCTCATTAGCCTTCTTTTCCTCCTTTATTTTTTTTATTTTATTTTTTATTTTTTACTGGTTAGGGGTGTTCTGTGTCATTGTATGTTGGAAGTATCTGATCTGATTTTTCATTTTGATTTTACAGGGGATTGCCATGAGTCTCAGAAAAGACTTTGAATTTTGGAATTTAACAGTGTTGAGACTGCTGTGGACTATGGGATTTTCGAAGTTGGACTGAATGCATTTTTTTCCAGTATGAAATGGTTATAAGCCTATGGGCTCCAGGGAATGGAATGTGGTGGTTTGCATAAGAATGGCCCCCATAGGCTCACATATTTGAATGCTTAGTCACCAGGGAATGACACTGCTTGAGAAGGATTAGGAGGTGTGGCTTTGTTGGAGGAAGTGTGTCACTGGAGGTGGGCTTTGAGGTTTCAGGAGCCTAAGCTAGGCCCAGTGTCTCCCTCTTCCTTCTGCCTGTGGATCTAGATGTAGAACTCTCAGCGCCTTCTCCAGCACCATGTCTGCTTGTGTGCCACCATGTTTCCCACCATGATGATAATAGACTAAACCTCTGAAACTGCTAGCAAACCCAATTAAATCCTTTAAAAAATAGTTGCTATAGTTATGACTTCTTTTCACAGCAACAGAATACTCACTAAGAGAAAGTTTTTAGCAAGGGTGGGGGTATGGGGGTGATAGAAGGTAATAAGGGATGAAAATGACTAAAATCCACTATATTTTTTCAAAAATCTCAGAGGCAAAAAAGTAAAATGGTGGTCACTAGGGGCAGAGGAAGGCAAGGGCCAGTCATTTGTTGATGGTTTCAGTGAGGGAAGAGAGAGTTCTGGAGGTAGGCAGCTATGGTCAGCCCGAGTAATACTTTGGAAGTCTCCTAAAGAGCCAGCTAAGCAGTGAATGCAGCCCAAAGGAGAGCCTGAATAGTGGAAACATGGATCAAATGTGCTGTTTCTGGAGGGTGGCAATGGTGGGACCAGGCGGTGAGGGTGATGGGGCCAGGAACGGAACAGCATCCATGTGGGCTGTCCTGCCTTGTAGGCTCCTGCCTGTAGTCCAAGGTGCTAAGACCATGCCTGCATGGATGCCAGGCTGGGTGAGGGTGAGATAGACTTACACGTATGGGAGACCAGACCAGACCAGACCAGAAACACGTCTGCAAAATGTTGAAAGCAGAGTCCTGAAGATGAGTGGGCTAAGCCAGCCACCACAGGAAGCTGAGCAACCAAAGAACCAGATCAGAGATGCTCAAAAATCATACACAGATGCAACGTTTGCAGATGACAGACAACATTGATCCAGGGGAATAACCCAGGTGTAAACCAAGAGAACACTGAGGAGGCGTCTGGCCAAGATTTATGCCATGCACCAAGGCATAGACTTCAGAGTCTGTCAGTGCCTCTCAGGATGGAAAAATCATCATCTGGGAGAGCTACACCACAAACAGGGTTCATGCCATTCCTCTTTGCTCCTCCTGGGACGGGACCTATGCAGACACTCTTTCTGGGAATTATGTAGCCTGTGGTGGCCTGGATAACATCTGCTCCATTTACAATCTGAAAACTCCCTGGGGAATGAGTGTGAGAGCTGTGAGCTGGCAGAATACACAGATTATCTGTCCTGCTGCTGGTTCTTGGACAACAATCAGATAGTCACCAGCTCTGGAGACATCACATGTGCCCTGTGGAACATCAAGAAGACAGGCCATCAGACAACCACATTAACTGGGCACACTGGAGATGTCATGAGCCTGTCCTCCTGACACCAGACTGTTGTCTCTGGTGCTTGTGGTGGTTCATACAAGCCCAGGGATGTCCGAGAAGGTATGTGTTGGCTGACCTGTCATGAGTCTCACACCAGCCCAGTGATTCTTTCCCAAGGGCAATGCCTTTGCCACTGGCTCAGATGCTATGTGCAGGCTGTTTGACTTCCACGCAGACCAGGAGTGAATGGCCCACCCCCACGACATCATCTCTGACATCAGTCTTGTTCTCCAAGAGTAACCGCAGCCTCCTTCTCACTGTGTACAAAAACAACTTCAACTGCAAGGTCTGGGATGCACTCAAAGCTGGCAGAAAAGGTATCTGAGCTGGATACCACAACTTCATCAGCTGCTTGGGGGTGACTGATGATGACATGGCTGTAGCAACAGGGTCCCAGGACAGCTTACTCGAGATCTGGAATGAGCCCACAGGTGGATGTCTCAGTGACTGGAAGACCAATTCAACCCTGAAGAGTGACCTAGCAACTCAGACACCCAACCTCCCCTCAGGACTTCAATAGGGCAAGATCTTTTTTTCTTTCACTAACTACTGATGCCAAGAGTACAACTTCCGCTAAAAGAAGGATGTCTATGCTGTAAACTAAAACATATTGTGCACTTCTTCTGGGCTACTGTCTTTGCTGTCTTCTTTGTCTTGGATGAATTTTAAAAGGAAATGCTATAGTAAAATGTTGAGCAAAAGGTAATACCGAGTGTGACTATGAGGCAGAAACTCCTCTTGACTAGTTTATTTACACTTTAGACCAGGATCTTGTTTGTGGCATTCATAAAAAACTAGTTGAAGATTTTATTTGTAATTGTCATAAATATCAAGTCGTTTGTAGCAGTATTTCGGAAGCATTCACATTTTCTTCTTAAATACATTCCTTTGTGTTCAGCAGCTAAGAGGACCAGAGCTCACAATCTATAGAACCACAGAGGGTAGGTATAGAGTAAGAGACTATAGGGAACAGATACATTTCATTAGGAGATATAAATAGAATAGATATATATGGATGGATTAGGGGGCTGGGATGGAAGGATCAAATAGGGAGGGTGAGGGAAGAAGGAGTTGAGGGAGAGATGGCTAAAATTAGGGAATATTTGAGTGATGGTATGGGAACCTAATACAGTAGAAATTTTCTAATACATATATATATGTATATATATACATATATATATATATATCTAAATGAAATTGTCAAATAATAAGGCTCCTAATTGGCCATTTTTTTTGTCACCAAAAGAAGTGCCTAGTGCCAGGATTGTGTTACATTTAATTGAGCTGTTGGCTGAGGTAGCCATTCCATTGGACCTGAGATGGTCAGGTACGTGCAAGTCATACTGGCTCGCTATTCTTGTTGTTCAGCAGACACCTCCTGTTTTGCTCAGTTAAACCTCCTGTTTTGCTTGGTTAATTTTCCTGTTTTGTTTGGATATGTTTACTTGAAAACCTATATAAGTGGTTTACTCTGTAATAAAGATGGCGCCTTGATCAGAGCACTGCCTTGGTGTCACTTCTCCGTGTTCTCTGTCTTCTTTTTTAATTCCCAGCCCCTTGTGCAGGTGGTTACTATTGGTAGTTGCAGGTGACTACAGGTGGTGCCAAAACCCAGGACTGAACCTGACAACGGGGGACCTGCTGAGGAACGCTGTGACTTAGGACGTCCATTGGGCCAAAAGGAAAGCACATCGGTGACCACCCATCAGCAAGAGTGCAAGGTAAGGGTCAGACAGCGCAATATGGGACAGAGCAATAGCAGGGGAGCATTTATTGAAACGATTAATTACTCAAAACACGAGGAGTTGGGTTTGAAAGTTGAACTCTTTAGAACTTGATTATCAAGTAGATGTTAATTGTCCCTGGTTTCCTGAAAGTGGGACTTTGAATATAGTGGTTTGGGACCGAGTGGGTAAAAAACTTCAGACCCCAGAAATGGCCTAAAGGGCCTACCATTACTCACCTTCAGAGAATTGGGCATTAGTTTTCAAATGCTTACTTAGAAAGATGAGGAAAATTCAGGAACTGTTAAACATTTCCTCATTAAAGGATTGCCTGTTAATTTATGGGGGAGAGAAACTTGCACGTAAGGGACGCTCAGAGATTTTAAAAATGCTGCACATCTTGGACTAGTCACTGCATAGATGACACTGATAAACATTTTGTATTCAGACGTCAAAGTTAACTAATTGCAAAGTTGATTTACTTTTTATTAAGTTTTGTAGAGCTGCTGTTTTAATGTATTTGGAAAAATACGTTTCTGGGTAGGAGAGCTAAAATATGTTAGTAGTTTGAATTAAAGGTTTAACAGTCTACTGAACTGCAGTTTCTAAAATATATTGTTTCTTCTAAAATAAAACTAAGCAATAGCTTGTTAGCAGTGACCATCTTGCAGTTATGCAACTTTGAAAAGTCCAGATTTGCAGGTCTCAGTGCTGGGGCCGAAGTGACTCTGTCCTACTTCATTGTGCTTTGCATTTCCAGACAGTTTTCCCATGTTTGGGTTTGGGTAAAATGTTTAGCAAGTTGTAAACTTAATACCTTATGAAAAGGGTGAAATAAACACTTCTACACTGGGACTTGGAGTAATTTGGGGGACATTTTATGTATTTTTAAAAATCAGAATTTAATTGGGATGCCAGATTTCTAGCAACTTGTATCATTAGTTTTCCAGATAATCTGGAAGTTAGCATTTGATAAATGATTTAAGCAAATATAAAAATTTTGCTAATTTATAATTTATTAATGTGTTATTGTAATTGAAAATGTTGTGGATACTTTTACATTCAGTCTTTGTAGAAAACTGTAATAAGCAAAATTATGTAAAGAGATTGCTGTCCCACAGACTAGACATAGAAACAAATAGTTAACAAAATCTCAGTTGCACTTTGCCTTCAGCACATAATGCAGAGGATTGTACCTGTTCAAGAGCAGAACCGCTCTCAGGCTTTTTGGTAGTCACCTTAGCTTTTACAGCCTGAGGCACGTGTTCCAGAGACCAGGGACCAAAGTTTATGTGCCTTCTTCAGTCTTCCTATTTGAGACTAAGGTAAGGCAGCTGGACTGGGATGGAAAGGAGCGTGGTGACAGCCCTTGAGTGTGGAGGGGCAAGCTTGCGCCCAGAGCCCAAGTGGCAAGCTAGCTGCAAGCCACAAAGGGAGCGACCTGCCGGGCAGGCCGCCTCTCTCCCCAGTGTCCTCGGCCATCAAGAGGAAGAGCCTGGACCCATCTGAAAACTGTGCTTCCTGTGAAAAGGCTATCCATGCCTACAAGATGAAGTGTATCACCTGGAGTGCTTCAAGTGTGCTGCCTGCCAGAAACATTTCTGTGTGGGTGACTGATATCTTCTCGTCAACTCTGACAAGTGGACTAAGATCAATGGAATGATCTAGGCCAAAGTCTCAGGCACCTTCAGGGAGATGTTCAGTGAAGACACTGTCTCAGTGGGGTCTTCATTCTTAGGCACTTTGGAAACCTAGGGTAAGTGAGGCATTTCTTAGGGAATTCTTGACTCTCCCTGGGTACTAAGACATAGCATCAACATGACACAATGCAAAGTCCGAGACTTCAGTGACAAAAGGACCAGTCCTTAGATAAATGGTCACAGACTATCTGTAGTAGCTGACAAGATTAGTGGAGGAAATATTTGGGAACCAGCATGCACTATACCATCATGGTAGGATTTCCAGGATAGGCAATGTTGGGTAAAGATTAAGAATGACCTTGATGTTCATGGACTAGAGATGTGCAATTAATTTCTTCCTAGCTTTGGTAACTACCCTGTTCTAATCACTGTCATTCACACTAGGAAAGGAAAGGGAGAAGAGCAGTCATTCTTTTTTTCTTGGTCACCTTCCCATGGCCTAAATCTCTGAAGCCAAGGGAAACTGCATGGAGGTACATTTCAGTTGGAAATGAAATACACATCTTCCACACAAATAAATATTTAAAGCAATGTTGATGAATAACTGTTTTTAGACACCTTTATTTTGAGGTAAGGCATCCCACAGATTGTTTCTATACATAAAACTGGCATACCTTACAATCCTACAGGTCAAGGTATAGTAGAGACAGCCCATTTGATAAAGTCCCCCAGAGCTCACCTTGCCTATGTTCTTTTCATTTTAAACTTCTTACAAGTGGATAAAGAAGGTAAATCTGCAGCAGAATGTTATTGGCATCTCAAGTCTTCTTCCACTTATGCCATGGTTAGATGGAAGGATCCTCTAACCAACCAATGGCATGGATGCCACCCTGTACTTGTTTGGGGGAGAGGATCTGTTTGTGTTTTCTCACAGGAAAATGATGCTGCCCGCTGGCTACCAGAAAGGTTGGTGCGTCAAATGGACAACATCAAATCTTTGGAGACTTCCCCAGTTGCTGACGCCAATATCCCTGTTAATGATGACCTGTCCAGTGACCGCTAAGTTGGACCTTTGGGCTTCTTCTCCTTGCCTTGGTGAATTGCCACTGCCTCTGGGGTCAAATGAACCCACCACGATGGGCTACCTTCTGATTCCTGCTAGCAGCATCTTATATGTTCCAGCATTCTTCTTATTTCTGCCTCAACTGCTTCAATTGCTGTTTCTCATCAAAGCCTCGTCCCAAAAGAACTTTGAAGAAAGCTGCTAATCTTAATTGGTCCAGCATTTTAGACTGTTCCAAACAGGACTTTTTTAAGCCTGAAATTTCTCAACATTCAAAGACTGGACCACAAATGTTATTGCTTGCTTAATTAACCATTTTTTCCCAATTTTCTTTGGGCCCCCTTACAGGAATTCTACGTGCCCAAAATGTCAGCTAGAAGAAATTCCTGAGAACGACATCCAACTTTCCTTAAAAGGGGTTGGGTAGGTTTTTGGTTGTGTTCTGTGGCTATGGATGTTTATGGTCATTGAGAGATGTTTATTATTAGTGGCATTATTCAAAGTGAAACAAGGAATATACAGGGATATCTAATACAAATAAGACAAAAGGTAGATTATTGAATCTACTCAAGGTTTTATTTGTTGTTCTCAAATAAGGTTAATTTTAACTCTGGTATAGGAATTTGCATATTGATGCAAAAATAAGTCTATTTTTGATACATTGGTACAAGCTTTAGGATAGTGATACAAATTCAAGGTTACTTCCAATACTTTTAAACAGCTATTAAAAATGGGTTAGGGTATCAGGCAATGCAAGTTAATTGCTAGTTATTCAACGCATAGTCATGTTTACTTTATCAAAGGAGTATACATCCTAAGTTTAACAGATAGATATGATTTTTGTGGACAGATCTATTATATAAAGATAGGTAGTCTTCAAAAACTTCAGAGACCTACAGAATATGGCATTTAAAAGTGTCTTTATTTTAAAGAGTCTTTGACAATGAGATAAATCATCTCCTGGCAGCACCCCGCCTACCTGAAAGAAGATGAGCATCAAAGAACCTCCATATGGAGATAGCCTCAGATGTGGCAAATGAGCCACTCGGGTAAAGAAAATACCCTTGCTTCACAACAGACAAATTCTGCCAAGGATGGGCAGGCTTGAATGCAGGACAAGTCGACTGCCGAACTCTGCCAAGACAGGGTAAGCAAGTCCTAAATAGCTCCTGCTTCACATATATGTCTGTCTAATATTCTGAGCCAGAAGGCTGAAGATGATGCTCCAACATTACAGAGAGTTATGGGTGACTGTTCTGGCAGCAAACTGTCTCTGTCAATTTTTATTTTTTGGAAGCTGCTAACATGCGCTTCCTATTTACTATAATAACTAATTTTATTCCTTCTCAAGTCTCTGATAGGGTTGAAGACCAAATAGTTATAGTGCCACAATTAAACTTAAGTTGTTTAGAAGTTAAGAAATCCTTCCATATAGGTAATACCAATAAGGATAAAAGTTAATTTAGGTATAGAACACTCAACTTGTCAAGATAGATAGAATAATCAGATACTTTCTCCTAAGTTGCTAAATACACATAGACTGGACATTGCATATGTAGATTTTACCTAACAGTTTTCATAATTTCATAATTATTATTGTATTAAAAGAAAAGAAGCTTTGTGAGTCTTTGGTCATAAACGAAAAAGGGGGAACTGAGGTAGCCATTCCATTGGACCTGAGATGGTCAGGTACGTGCAAGTCATACTGGCTCACTATTCTTGTTGTTTTCAGAAGATACCTCCTGTTTGCTTAGTTAAGCCTCCTGTTTTCCTCCGTTAAGCCCCCTGTTTTGCTTGGTTAATTTTCCTGTCTTGCATGGATATGTTTACTTAGAAACCTATATAAATGGTTTACTCTATAATAAAGATGGCGCCTTGATCAGAGCACTGTCTTGGTGTCACTTCTTCGTGTTCTCTGTCTTCTCTTTTAATTTCCAGCCCCTTGTGCAGGTGATTACTATTGGTGGTCACGGGCGACTACAGTTGGCCAAAGGGTTTCCACTGGCATCCCAAAACAGCCCAGGCTATTGCCTAAATGACAGGTTGCTCTCCTGTCAGCAAGGACAGCAACAGACAGCAAGGCCCCATTGTGAAGACACCACCTAGACAACTCACTGGACATGGAGAAGTTGAGGTGGTGCCTACATAGAGCCTTCACACCTATGTTCTAGCATCTTTGGTACAAGAAGGTACTCTGCACTCTCTCAAAAGAGAAACATAAACACTAAGCCAGCAACAAATGCTTTATCTGCAATGGCATCCATCCTGCAAGATATGCTAGGGCAATAGTGGCAGAAAACTCATGCCAACCAACAACTGAATTGACTTGTGGCCCACTCCATGAGATAGAACCTATACCCAATATTGCTTGAGTGACCAAGAACCAGAAGCTAGATAGCCCAGGGACCTACAGTAAAATCAAATTATATTGATCAAAAAGGGGGGGGTGTAGGGATAAAATTAGTGCCTTGGAGCTGGGTGGTGGTGGTGCATGCCTTTATTCCCAGCACTTAGGAGTCAGAAGCAGGTAAACCTCTGAGTTTGAGGCCAGCCTGGTCTACGGATCAAGTTCCAGATGGCCAGGGTTACACAGAGAAATCCTGTCTCAAAAAAAAAAAAAATAGTGCCTTGTTTAGCCATCATCCAAGAAGATTTCTCCTACAACAGATGGGACAAATACAGAAACCCACAGTCAGATATTACACAGAGAGTGAGAGACCTTGGAACACTCAGCCCTAAATGGAATGTCTCCATCAAATCCCTTCCCTCAGAGCTCAGGGAACCTGAGGAAAAGGAAGTGAAAAGAATTTAAGAGCCAGAGGGGATGGAGGACAAAAAAACCCAAAAACAACCAAGATTCTCATCAACATGAGAGCAAAGCTCATAGAGACCACAGCAGCATGCACAAGGCCTGTACGAGGCTGTACCATGTCCTCTGCATATATATTATGGCTTCCAGTTGAGTACTTTTATGGGACTCCTGTGAGTGTGAATGAGTGGGTCTATGATTCTGGAGCCTTCTTTTGTTTTCTTTTCCTATGTGATTGTTTTGTTTTGTTTTGTTTCTTATTATATTGTGTTATACTTCAATATTATCTCTTAGGAGCCTGTTCTGTTCTAATGACAGGCAGAAAGGGAGTGGAGAAAAGTTAGAAAGGGACTGGGAAAAGTAGAGGGATTGGAAACTGTAATCTGGATATATTATGTGAAAAAAATAACCTATTTTCAATAAAAGGTAGAAGAGGGAAACGGGCAGGTGGCACAACAGTGAGCAGCACCCTCCATGGCCTCCACAGTGGCTCCTGCCTCCAGGGTCCTGCCCTGTTTGAGTTCCTGTCCTGACTTGCTTCAGGGATAGACTACAGGTGCGAATGTGTAAGCCAAATAAACCCTTTCCTCCATGCCCCTCCCCCGCAAAAGAGAGAGAACCAGAGTTCATGGCAGTCTCTGACCAGTCAGTGATGCGGGTTTGTCCCCGGGGTTTGTTTGGTTTTGTCTCATGTCACAGACGGCCTGTTTCACACAAACACAGCATGGTTGGAAGGGACAAGATTCGGAAGCAAAGTAGCCAGCCACATGTTGCGATGGCCATGAATGCCGGCTCAGAATCCTTCCCCTTTGCTGAGCAGGGAACTCGTTCCTGGGACCTTTCTCTCCTGACTTGTCCTCACTGTCTAGTTTCTGCTCTTACCTTGGGTTTCCTGTGAGGTTGGAGAGTGCCATCATGTGACACTAACCGCCCTGCTCCTGCTGTCAGAGACCTGTTATCCAGAGAGGTGCCTGTCCTGTGCTTGGACAGTGAGTTGCTTGTTTGTGTATGAAAAAATGTTGCAAAACAATGTTTTGAAAATAATGATCTCGGGGGCTGGAGAGATGGCTCAGAGGTTAAGAGCATGGCTATTCTTCTAAAGGTCATGAGTTCAATTCCCAGCAACCACATGGTGGCTCACAACCATCTATGATGAGATCTGGTGCCCTCTTTTGGCGTGCAGGTCTACATGTAGACAGAACATTATATACATAATAAATAAATCTTTAAAAAAGAAAATAATGATCTCAGGTTTTCTAAGTTAATTTTTAAACAATTTGTTGTTTCATTTCGTTTTTCCGAATTGGGTGGGTTTACTCTTAGAATCGCATGCTGTAGAAATGCTCAAAAGTGCAGACAAGATTTGGTCCTTAGATGTTCTTTTTCTTTTAAGAAATAACCTCTTCAGGTTGTAACTATGGCTGCTCTGTCCATTACTGCTGCTTCTCTGCACACAGAATGGAATTAGCAAGTGCTTTACACACCTGAGTGGTGGGGTAAGTCATTGCTTACTTTTTTAAAGAAATGAAACAGTTCTGTTGGGAATGATTGCTGTTGGATTTAGGGAGGGGGAGAAGGAAAGGCACACCACTAACTCTGTCACTTCCTAGAAGCCTGTCCCCGTGGAATAGCCTTCTGCACCCAAGGAAGGCCATTTCCACACCACGCAGATCTTCGGGGTTTACACCTCAACCCCTGCCCAGCAGTGGCGATTGGACAACAGTGCTCTGTGGACCCTCCCCCGCCCTGTGTTCTGTACCCCTCCTGGCAGCAGCTGTGGCCTCGACACTCTGTTTTCTATAGCAGAAATACTGTTCCACACTGTGCTGTGACTGTGCAGTGGACCTGGACCTCTCCACCAGATGACGGCAGAGCTCTCTGTACCTGCACCCTCTCCACCTCCTGCATTTTAAATGCAAGAGCACTGCGAAGAGGCTGCGTACAGGATAGACACTGTATTAAACTGTAATGTTGCTTAAGATGAACTAAAGTAGTTTGGTATGAAAAAAAAAAACGCCATTTCTCAGGTTGATGATGTTGCTTTGTAGCATTTAGCCACACACTCATTGGGAGGCAATCAGGTGTGGATTGGGGCTACAATAAACAAAAATTCTAAGAAGTTCCCTGTGGTCTTCTGAGCAAAGGAAGGATGTTTTTTTCTTTCCAAATAACCACGTTTGGATGAGCACCTAGTGGTCTAAAATATGCTTTCTATTTTTGTGCAAGACAGAGTCACACCAGGCATTCAAGGATGGTCTTGAACTCCACAACCTCCTGTCTCTGCCCCCTAAATGCTGAGCTTATGGTAGTGAACCACCATACACCACACTCAACCTCCACTGGTCTTTTGTTTTACGTCTGTAGACATCAATTGTTTTGTATGGAGTTTTTCTGAGCTGAGCCTCTTGTGTCCTGTATGTCTGTGTTTGCTAAAGCCAGGCTCCTGAACACCATGCTTTTCTTGCTTCTCAAAGCTTGTTACAGGGACCTGGAGAGATGGCTCAGTAGTTAAGAGTCTTGGCTGCTCTTCCAGAGGACCTGGATTCAATTCCCAGCACCTCAAAAATGTCTGTAACTCCAGTTCCAGGGGACCTGACATCCTCATGCAGACATACATGCAGGTAAAACACCAATGCCCATAATATAAAAATTAAGTTTAAAAAAAAAAACCAAGGGATGGCATTCAATAGGTTTTTACTCTGCCCATGTTTCCATGTTAATAAAGAATTAGGGTGTTGGTGAAAAAAAAATCATTAAGAGTTGACCCTCCCCCATACACACCAGGGAGTAACAGCCTGGCTAGATCCCAGGGGAGGACATTGCAGCCAGCCCTGAGGAGACAAAATGAACTGGAGTCGGATGGAAGGGGAGGAGGTCCTCCCCTGTAGGTGGACTTGGAGGGGGCTGGGAGAGATGAGGGAGGGATGGGGAGAGTGGGAGGGAATGAGGGAGGGGGCTACGCCTGGGATGCAAAGTACCTAACCTGTGATTGATATAAAAATAAATAAATTACATTTAAAAAAAGAGTTAATATATATGGTGTAGGGGTGTGATTTTTAAAAAAGAAAACAAACAAAAATATGCCAGACTGTCCTCTGTGGATTAAAAGCAGTTTTACCTAAGAGCACAGTAAGTCTGATACCTTTAGATTCAATTTGTAGTTATACTTGAGTCATCTGTGGTTGCTGGCTAGATAGAGAAGTGTTGGGCTTATGGATAGGGTATGTAGTTTCATTTCCCTACATCTTAGGCTTTCTCACCTAAGGCTTATGGATAGGGTATGTAGTTTCATTTCCCTACATCTTAGGCTTTCTCACCTAAAAGCGCCACATAAAATGTGGATGAAAACACTGCCCTTCCTCTGCAAGCACACACACACACACACACACACACACACACACACACACACACGCAGTGAAGGTGACCTTCAGCCTACTAAAGGGCTGTTTAATCTGGCCATTTGTTCTGTTTACCTGGGGAAACTGTTACACAATGCCCATGCCTAAAACCCCAGGGATATTGGTTTTGGAGACCCTCAGGGAATTTTGATGCTTTGTGAAAGTTTTTTTTGGCAGGGGACTCTAACCCCTCTATATGCAAAACCAGTTTCTCTCTGGATCCTGGGTCACAGGTTTCCATGAGAATTCAGTAGGCTCTAAGAGGCCCCTCAGGGATAAGACCCCTTTCCTCAGTATCCCCCACACTCACCATCCCTCCGTGCAGTTGTCAGTTGGCTTTCACTAGCTCCACAGCCTCACTGCCTGTCTGTTGTCTATGGCTAACAGATGTGCCACGCAGACTTCCCCTTCCATAGCCCGAGACTGCATCACAATTTCACCAACCCTTCTTCATGCTTAATATGGCAACAGCATTCAACAACCGAACTGAAATGGTAACAACAAGTACTGTCTGTTGTTTTGTTTAGCACTTCGTGATCCTTGGTTTCAGCTCAGTCCACAGCCCTGGGCTCTGTCTGTCCCACACAGAAAATATCCCACAGTATAATGATATAGAATAAAATGTGGTTTTTATACAAATAAATTAATAGGTGAGGTGAAAATAAGAATAGGAGGTTGAGGTGAGGCATAACCACCACAGTCAACAGCCTCCTGAAGATACAAGTCTGGGGCTGGAGAGATGGCTCAGAGGTTAAGAGCACTGGCTGTTCTTCCAGAGGTCCCAAGTTCAATTCCCAGCAACCACATGGTGGCTTAGAGCCATCTACAATAAGATCTGGTGTTTTCTTCTGACATGCAGACAGAACATTGTATACATAATAAATAAATATTGAAAAAAAAAGATACAAGTCTATAGGGCAAAGCTGGAGGAAGGGAGAGGGGATATGCCCTGCTGATTGGCCAGAAGGGGTAAAAGGAGAAGGGCTGGGTGGAGGTGGGGGTGGGGGTGGGGGACCACAGTGGGGGGACCACAGGGAACCTGAAAAGGCTGTGACTCCTGTGTGGTCTCCGAGTCACCCTCAGCGTGACTGAAGGACTCCTTCCCCTCTCATGCTGCACAATTTAAAACTGCTTCCCTAGTCATCTTTTAGCTCAAAGTCAGCCTCATGCCCCACCCCCACACCAGCCACGTATCCTAGTTTTCCTCAGCCATCACTTGGCTATGGTCCAACTGCAGCTTCCCTGAGCCCCTCCCTCAGAGCCACCGGTGTAGATATCCCCCTTGTTATGAAGGGGGCTAACACCTTCATCTGGATTAGGCTCTTCCCTTGCCTGGAGAGTTGGTTAGAACACTGCCCATAAGCCTGACATCACCGCACACTGGGGAAGTGCAGGCAGAAGGATTTCAAACTCAAGGCTAGCCTGGATTATTTAGTAAATTCTGCACAGCCTGGACTATACAAAGTGAGAAATGAATGGATGAACAAACAAACAAGCTTGCCTGTGTTATATTGTGGGGCTACAGCATTCCCCAAAGTTTGTGAGTCACAAGACAATAGTATTCTACAGCAAAATCCATCCGTTCACCTGCCACTCCATCTACTCCATCAAAAGGAAAAGTGAGCACCCTGCTCGCCTGTGCCACACGGTATTACTCACACCAGCGTCTTGCCTTGAAATCTGGGTCTCATCCAAAAATGTTGCTTTAAGTTCTGCTTTATAGGAAACGCGCAGGATAAGGGAAAAATTAGGTGACTCATAAGGAAGTAACTAGATAAGGTAGAATAGGAACATTGTACAAACAATGGTCTTGACTCTTTGAAAGGTCGATGTCATAAAAATAAAAACATGCATGTGGTCTGTGAGCGCTAACAGGAAATAACCGCAGGCAATGCACACTCCTAGAAGATAGCCTAAAAGCAGAAGCTAAAAGCAGGAGTTGCCAACTATGACTCAAGCCTGGATATTCCAGCACTGGTGAAGCTGAGGTAGATGGTTTATGATGAGTTCAAGACCCTGAGGGGTGGGGGAAGGGAGGGTTTTTAGGGAGGGTAAGGAAGGGCTGGAGAGATGGCTCAGCAGTCAAGAGCATGCTGTTTTTGCAGAGGACCTGGGCTCAGTCCCCACAACTCACATCACACAGAGCACAAGCTACCATAACCCCCTCTCCAGGGTGTCCCACCCACCTCTACCAGGCTCAGCAGGGGTCTGCATACAGGTGGGACACACAGCGTACACATAATTAGAAACAAATCCCTAAATAAAGAAAGAGAGAAAAAGAGACACATCAAGAAAAGGCTTTGACCTAACGAAGGAGAAAGAAGAAAACATTTTGGGACAAACTGGAATGTGAGCTGGGTGTTAGATGAGCCAGGGGGGTCACTGTTGATTCTGTGAGGTGGAGGAATTGTAATTGTATTAGACTTACAAATGAAATTGGAAGTGCGCACTGGTCTATTAGGGGCAAAATGTCAAGCAGTCGGAATTTACTTTGCAATAGTTTGGCCAAGAAAAAGAAAAGAAGCCCATATAAAAAACGTTGAGTGTTGGATCATTGGGGTTGAAATATGAAAACTGTTCGTGCCATTTTGTCTCCTGTAGTGTTTAAAATACCTCAAAGAATGGTTGAGGGGCCAAATTTTCTTTGCTTATTTGGGGGCTAAGAATCCATCCCTCTCCTTTTTCCTTCTTCTTCTCCTTCACCCTCCTCCTCTCCTTCCTCTTTTTCTCCTCCTGAGACGGTGTTTCAGGCTGTGCAGCTGACGATAATGATCTTGAATTCAAATCCTCCCGCCTCCACCTCCCAAGCACTGGGAATAGGGGTTTCAGCCAGCATACCCAGTTTTGTGCTATCCTGGTGATGGATCCCAGGGTTTTGTACAAGCTAGGGAAGCACTCTACCAAAGGAAGCACACCCCTGACCCTACCCTTTCCCTATCTGTCTGTCTGTCTGTCTATATTTTTACCCAGGCCCTCACATATGCCAGCTAAGTGCCATAAACACTGAGCTACGCTTACAGCTTACTGCTTTCTTGTTTCCTGCCTCAGCCCCAACGCCTGGGAGTCCTTGGGGGGCCTTGTATCTTCCTCCTGCTACTGAGCTGGGGCTCATTGAGGCCAAGAATGATGGTTTGTTTGCTTGCCCCTGAGTCTGTTTGTCTCACCACAGTCCCCCCCCCCCCCCACACACACACACAGGGCTTCGTAAACACCAGCACTCTAACACTGAAACTAACATGCTAACACTGGAAAGGCACTTAGTGTTATTCACTGCCCCGGGAACTTGCTGAGATGACCATTAGCACCCCATTGTATAGATGGGGACAGTGCCGTACAAAGAGGGCTAGTAACCTGCCCAAGGGACACCTTTAGGAGTGGCAGAGCTGTGCTCATTCTGTGTGTGGTGGACCTGAAAGCCTGGCTGCTGTGTCCAAACAGTATCTCAAAGGTTACTTCTTGAAACCTGGATGAGATGGGTGGGAACACCCATTTATAGGCAAGAAACTGGCCCGGAGGGAACACAGGCTGTCGCTCCAACTAAGCAAGTTAGAGTAATGTTGGTTTTGTCTCTTCACCCACTGTGGGCATTCAGACACTTGCTTGTCAGATGGTTGGAGACTCAGACCGAGAGACAGCTGGGCCAACCCATCCTTCTTCACTCCCTACCCGGTTATCTTCAGCAGCCACATCCATAAAGTGGACCACCACAGTGCCAGATATCAGTCTTATACCCTGGGTTGGTTGTCAGGACTTCACGGGTTTCTCATGGAAAAACCTGTAAGTTTTGTTTTGTATTAGGGATATACTTCAGGCTTTTGGCGTGCTAGGTGAGTGCTGAGGAGCTGAGCTGTGCCTCTAGCACCTGCAGGAAACCTTATTAGAGAGCTCCTGCTTCACAATAAATTAGTACCTCCTTCCTAACTGTACAGAATCCCAAGATCGTGCGATAATCCCAGAGCCAGGCTTGCAAGCATCCTGCAAGTCCTCTCCTTTCCCTCCAGGTTCTCCTCTGGAGCACACCCTAGAGTCAGGGATTCCACGCTTCCATCCCCAGATCCTTCTCCGTTAGAAATGCAGGTGTTGTTTTCCCACAGTCCCACCTGGATCCCCTCCCTTGTCTGCTCCTTCTTCTCTCTCCTTTCGCCTCTTCTTGTCCTGTCTACTGCTCTTGCTCTTACACAGCACAGAAGAAGCCTAGACCTCTGCTTGTTGGTTTTGTTTTCGTTTTGTTTGGTTTTTTTTTTTTTTTTTTTGGTTCAAGCCTGGCTGACCTGGAAGTCACTATTGTAGCTAGACTTGAACTTTAGGCAATCCTCCCTCAGCCTCTTCAGCATTGGGATTACAAGTATGAGGTACCATACCTGGCCTGGCACCCCATTTTTATTACCCGTTGTTAAGTCTCTCCAGCTGTAAAATGAGGCTTCCTAGCTTCTTACCTGGTCAGGTGAGGGCAGGTTGGCTGGGCCTCAATGGACATTGACCAAGGGAGCTACTTCCAACACTGAGTGGCCAACTTCAACTCCACCCACCCCAGGCGCCTCCTCTGCTTTAGTGGGTAGCAGGGCAGAGCAAGAGGTCTCCTGGTATGGCAGCTGCAGTCTGCCCAGCTGAGCCTGGACCGGGTTGGCTGTAGTCCAGCTGGCTATGGAGCCTGGGACACTTTTCTAGACAAACTGGTTTTTCCCTCTGGCAGGCAGCCCAAAAAGTAGTGCAAATTCACTGCCAGCCTGAGGCTGGGGAGGCTCTAGCTGACTGTTCTAGACACCAAGGACTGTACTCCCGTCCTCAGGAAAGCCTGTTGTGAAAACAAGTTGTGTGCAGTACCCACACCACCTTGCTGCTTGGTCTTGCCTTATCTCAGTAAGAAAACTTCTGGAAGATCAGAGCTGGAAGCTGGTTAGTCGGAGTCTCTCTGTACAACAGCCAAGCCGCCCTACTGGGAGGCAAGACCTCCCTAACGCTCTATACTAGGGTCCGAGGAAGGCCAAGAGGACCATAGCTCCTACGTTAAGTTGGTGTCTGTGCTCTTCCCGGACATGGCAGAAGGCAGAGTTGGCAGTGGGTACAGCAGAGACTAGAGTGGGCAAACAACAGTTCAGGAGGCCTGCAGGCTCAGGTTTCCCTCCATGTACTGACTCCACTGTCGTCTCCTCTGTGGTCCTGATAAGTTTATTTTCAAGAGTGAAGCTCTGTATGGTTAGTAATGGTCTCTCCCCTCTCTGGGCCTCAGTTTCCCCGTCTGTCCGTAGGAGGCAGATCTGGATCATTCTTTCAGCAAACGGCCAGGCTCTGTGTTCAGCCCAGCAGATGCACTGGCTGAAATGTATCTGGAGGTTCTAAGGAGGGAAGGCTTGGGGTTCTACATCACACGGGCAAAAGACCCCGTCTACTCCCAGATCAAGATACGACTTGGCAGATCTGGCCTGGCGGGGCCCAGGGTTCTGCATGTCGCTGGCTCAGTGTCCACTTAGAACAGACCCCGGCTCTCCAGGGAAGGTGGCCCTGCGGCCCCCTCGGTTCCCTGCGCGCTGCTTCCCTCAGCGGAGCTCAGCGCTCGAGTGCTACGCGACTGGTTCCTTGGCAACCTGGGAGGAATCCAGCTGCAGCCAGGCTCTTCTCCCCTCCCACCGCCTCCTACTGCGGGAGCCGGGGGGGGGGGGGGGGCGGAGGCTGCCAGCCCCACTATAAAAAGCTACCGCGGCTAGCGGCAGAGGCACTACTCTGAGCTACGGACACGGCCCAGCTTCCTGGCCCGCCGAATTCCTGCGCTCCAGCCATGGCTCCCTCGCTGCTCGCGTGGCTGCTGCGCCTGGCCGCGTTTTTCCATCTGTGTACCCTGCTGGCGGGTGAGTGGGTCCCGACCCTTCCTTGGGAAGAAGGGAAGGGTGTGATGGTGTACAGACTGCATCTCCCTGGGGGGAAATAGGACCCTGCTAGTTCCGGGCAGTACCAGTGGCTACTGGGGAGAGAGGGAGGGGGCAGCTCGGAGGGTCTGTGGGAGGCACAAGGTATATGGGGAGGAGAGTGAGGGCTGGGAGAAACCTGAAGAGGCTCCTGGCTGGCGGAAGCGGGCTGGTTCCTCCTACTGAGGTTAACTATAACCTGTATAAACCCTGGCCCGGGGCAGGGAAGAACGACTTTCCCCTGCCCTGTTGTTCAAGGCCCCTTGGAGTAGTTAAGGTCAAGGTCACTGCAGCTCGCGGATGGGGCTTGTCTCTGTACTGGCATGTCATCCCTCTGTGTCTCCCCCATCATCCTGGTCACTTCCTCCAAACCCAAGATTAGAAAATATTTTATCTACACCGAATTGCTTTCTGGAGTCCAATACCTGGTAGTACAAGGTATAGACATTCTTAGGGACATGGGGAAGATGGAGACCCAGAGACAGAGATCCGTCTGAGGATGCTCAGCCAGCATGCAGGGCAGGAGAGGGTGATGCGCAGGGACTTAATGGAGGAGAGCGCAGCGGGCTTGCCCGCCCTCTCTGTTGGCCATCCCACCTCTGCTGATCTCTAGAGCTCCATTCTCACGGAGGGCCCAGGCTATTTGGCAGGTCGACCCTCAGAGAAGGTGGCACTTTGCCTTCGGGCGCACAGCGAAAACTGGAAGAATCAGAACCAACCCCCAGCTTCCAGGATATCTCCATGGAACTAAATAACCATGTCACAGGGAGCTGGTGGGTGAGTGGGTGGGGAGTTGGGGGTGGTTGTATAAAATTATGCCTAGCTTTCTGCTGCCTGAGCCCTAGCCCTCAGGTCTGGGATATCTGGGGACAGTGAGCATTGGGAAGCAGGAATCAAATGGAGGTTGCTTTGCCATCATCTCACTGTGTGTCCCTGAACTGGGTCTTGACTTCTCTGGTCTCAACCGCAATACTGGTCCATGTAGCCATTGCCTCACTGGTGAGAAGGCTCCAGTGTCTAGGGAGGAGGCATTTTGGAAGGAGGGTGTGTGTGTGTGTGTGTGTGTGTGTGTGTGTGTGTGTGTGTGGTGGGGGGAGATCACTTTTATTAAGCTTGGAGGAAAATCCTAGAAGAGGCTGGAAAGGAGACCCTGAATGTTTGGTGTCTGCTGGCTTTGCTAGGAGCTGGTCAGCATGATGCAACCCTCAGTCTCTTCTCCCCTTGAATGAGGTATTTAGCTAGGTCCACCCTGGAGCTCCCCAGCGTGGGGTGTCTCAGGCTTTAGGGCTGCCGCAGGCTTGTGCAGGGCATCTGCGTCAGTCCCCAGATGTGGGTCTGCGGGGCCCTGTCAAGCGATCCAGTCCTTCAGTGCTTTATGTAACAAACCTGCAAATGCAAGTTGGAGCAGGGAAGGCTGCTGCTCCCCAGCACTGACGCATTCACTCCCACTCAAGTCTCAGCAAGAAAGAAAAAAGGGGGAAAAAAGATCTGCTTTCAGCTGTTCCAGCCTGCGTCCCCCATTCTCAGTGGGGGTGGGGGAGCAGGGGCGGACAGCTTCGGTGTCAGATCGAGGGCCCCTGTGGGTTTAATTAAAAGCTCCCCCACTTCTCTGTTGGTCGAGGGTTTTATAGGTCACAAAGCACTTGTGCGTGCATCTTGTCCATTCATTTGGCAAAGGTGAACATGACACCCACTGTGTGGCAAGCACATTTCTAGGTGCTAGGACCACAACAGTGAATAAAGGGGCCAAGGAGCCCAGCTCTCAGGGTGCTGAGATTTCGCTGCAGTACACAAAAATAAACCAGTAAGCCATTTGGTCTGTGAGAAGGAAAAGCACAGGAAGGGGAGAGAGGAGGACTTAACTTGTGTTGCTTGCTCGGTTTTCGGTTTTTTGTTTTTGTTTTTGTTTTTTTTTTTGAGACAGGGTCTTTCCCTGTAGCCCAGGCTGGCCTCAAATCCATGTTCTTCCTGCTTCAGGGTCCCGGGAGAGGGCTATAGGAAGTGTGCTGCTCCGTACCCACCATGTTGACATGTATGAGAAGAAGGTTAGGGAATGGACGAAGAAGAAGGTTAGGGTGATGGTCCTCCCAAGTGATATTTGGCAACTTCCAGAGACTTTTTTTTTTTTCATTATTACAAATGTCCCAATATTTTCAGTTCCTGGCATAGAGGGCTCAGCTTCAACTTCCACAGCAAGGAATGATCAGGTCTAAAATGTGAGCAGCGTGGCCACTGAGAAAAGCTGCCCCAAGGGCAGAATGGTCCAGCCATTACAAAGCATCTAGTCTCTAGCCACTCCATCCTGTCATGTCCATCTTAAAGGTGAGAGGACTCAAATGACTAAAGGCTCAAACTCTATTAGTGTTCCCAGAGTCCAGCATGTTGTGGCAGTCCATAAAGGACAACCTGAAGCATACTTCTCCCAAGAAGCCTCCCCTGATTAGTCGTCACATTTGAAAGTTATTTCACATTCCCGTAAAGCCTAGTATGTTTGTGAATAGGCAGACTATGGGGCTTTGCCAAGGTTACGCAACTGGAACAGCTAGGAAGAAAACCAGCTCTGCTACAAGTAGGCTGTGTTCTGGGCAAGTGGATGAACCCTCTGATCTTCAGCTTCCGCATCCATCTGTGAGAGGAGGATAATAAAAGCGTGTGTGCGTGCGTGTGTGTGTGTGTGCGCGTGTGCGTGCGCATGCACGAACACCTGCACGCGCGTGCCAAACACAGGATCTGAGACACAGTCACACACCTCGTCTTCTTACCTGCCTGTAGACCCTCCCATGCCTCACAGCACCTAGATGAGGGCCTGGCAAGCACAGGGAGCCAGTGCTTGGTTGCCTCAGTAAACAGTGATCACTCCAAACACCAGCACATGCAAGAGGGCTCTGGGCTGTGTATAGATTCAGAAGTAATTGAAGCCAGTGCTGACTGACTCAGGGAATGCATGCATGCATGGCTGCATAGATGCATGCATGGACAGATGAATGGCTGGTGAGTGGACTGGTGACAGGCAGTGGGTGAAGAGAAACTGATGGGTTCGTGAGACTTTGAAAGAGTGACAGATGGACAGGTGGGTGAGTAGGATAGGTAGATGGATGGGTGAAGATGAGTAGGAATAAGAAAGTAGCTAGAGAAAGAAAGAAAGTGGGAGGGTAAAAAGATGGGTGGATGGACAGATGGGCAGATGGATGGATGGATGGGTGGATAGATGGACAGATGGGTAAGTAAATGCGTGCTATAGGTGGGTGGGTGGATATATCTAAAGGAGGGACAAGTAGATTGAAATATTTCTTTGTTTTATGAATAGTTACTGAGTACCCATGTTGTGGTCAGTGCCAAGATACACGGTGGCACCATGGCAGACACAAATACATCTCGAATCTCCTGACTCAGTTGGCGGGCAGTGAATGGTTTGCTGCGGAAGCACTGCCTCCCTTTCTAGAACCCAGAACTTTGGCCTGAAGAGGGGAAAGGCCTCCCCCAGTTAGTGGCAGAGCCATTCTGATAGAACCAAGTTCTGATCCCAGCCAAGGGCTTTGTGGCTTAGAGCAGAGGCTGGCTTTGTGGCCCTTACAACTCTGCAGGTAGCAGTGGTCTTTTCTATCCTAGTTAGGGGTCTTCCCTGCCACACAGCCTCCTTTTCCTCCCCCTATCTTATGTCATCCGAGGGCTTTTCTAGGAAGATTTCTGCCAGACCCATGCAGGAGTGGCCACCAGGCTACTGTCACCAGGGGCTTGGGAATGAGGGAAGCAGCTTAGTTCTACTGGGGATAGAAGAGGGTGACAAGTCTGTATTGTGATTTGGGGGGAGGCTGTGTGTGTGTGTAGGGGGGTTAAGGGGCAACTCCAGTGCTGTTCGTCAGGAACTCCCCACCTTGTTTTTGAGACAGAATTTCTTCCCCTGCATCTGGAGCTCACTGATTGGTCTCTACTGGCATGGCTAGTAAGCCCCAAGGATACAGCTATTTCTGCTTCTCCAGTGCTGGGATTGCAAGCACATACTGCCATGCCTGCTTTTCTACATGAGTCCTGGAGAATCAGACCCTGGGCCTCAGGCTTGAGTGGCAAATACTTTAGCTAATGAACCATCTCCCCCAGCCCTGAACTGTGACTTTCATATCCTGGTTCTTGCGAAGAGAGAAGACAACACTGTAACTCAGTCAATGAATTCAGGAGCTTCTGGCCGTTTGACAACCCAGCCCAGACCTGTAGCGCAAGCTTCCTTTCCCCACGAGGTGGGGTGGCTCATGGCCAGGGGGTGATGGGGCAAGGAGTTGGTTAGAAAATCTGGGTGTGTGCTTGCCTTTGGCTAGTTCTTTTTTTAAGATAACCAGCCTCACGCATGCCAGGAAAACACTGTATCCCTGAGCTCCACCTAGCATCCTGTGTCCATTCTTGGCAAGATGGAGTGTGTTTGCACGCCCATATGTGTGAGTATTTGTGCACACACAGTGTGTTTTCATGGGAGCTGTGGAGCACCTAGGCTCCCAAGTCTTAACCTTTACCCAGATTTAGAACCTGAGCTCTTCTTCATTTTTTTCTCTCCCATTTTAATGAATATGCACAGGGTAGGACTCTGTGCTGGAGATTTAGAACAGAGGTTCTCAACATGTGGGTTGCAATGCCTTGGAGGTCGAATGACCCTTTCATAGGGATCACCTACGACCATCTATATCAAAATATTTACATTAGAATTCATAACAGCAGCAAAATAACAGTTACAAAGTAACACCACCACATGAGAAACTGTATTAAGGATCACAGCCTTAGGAAGATTGAGAATCACAGCATTAGAAGGGTACTGACAGAAATAGAAAGTAAAGAATGTCACATGTTTTTATCAAGTAGCTGGGCTTAGCCACTCACAGAAACCCATGCCCAGGGGCTTCTGCTACCTAGCTATTTGCATGCCCTTTCTCCCTACTCTTACCTTTTCTCCTGAACTCCTATCCCAAACACAGGCGGGCAGACCCGGTGACCATGGGCACATCTGTGTTTCCCTCAGATTCCTCTCCCCTGCTGTGATACCATTTTAAAAATTAAACACTTTCTGGCCAGGGATGGTGGTCCACACCTTTAATCTCAGCACTTAGAAGGCAGAGGCAAGTGGATCTTGGTGAGTTCAAGGCCAGCCTGGGTCTGCTTAATGAGTTCCAGGACAGCCAAAATTACATAGAGAGACCCTGTCTTGAAAAACAACAACAACAAAATTAAATGCTTCCTAGGTGCCAGGCAAAAGGAGGTTTATAGATAAAGGTTTATTTTTATCAGATCAAAACAACTCCAAAGGCTGAGACTCTTTGCTGTTTGTCACATTATCAAGGGATGACTCAGAGGTGGGTCAAGGGCTCTGGCTTGGGGGAATAGCCCGAAGAAGCTGAAATGGGAGTAGGTCACCAGAAGCCCAGGGGTCCTTCTGACCAGGGGCCTCTGTGGACTCAGGTCAGCACCTCAGTTTGTCAAAATGCAAAGACGATTGCCAGAAGATGACCTCACCAATCCCAGTGGCCCTGCTCGTCCACTACCGGCTGAACCAGGAGTCCTGCACCAATCGCGCCATCATGTAGGTATCCCTCCCGGCCTCAGCATGTCCTGGGACATCCCAGCCCTCTCCTGCCTGCCTCACCCTGGGCTTCCTGCCAAAGGCCTTGGCAAGTGCCCCCTTGTTCCAGGCCCACAGGCTACTTCACTAACCTTAAGATCAGTGGCAAACAACAGAGGTGGGAATGGCTTCCTGGACGGTCCACTGTTGTGTCCAGGGCAACACCCAGGATGGTCCTGTTTACACAGCCCTCAGCCCACTAGATCCCATGGGGAGGTTGAGCAAAGTGACCTGCCAGAGCGGGATCCAGACTCCAGCAGGTCAGCCAAGGGCCCTGGTCACTTCATACCTCTATACCTCCGTTTCCTTCCCTGGGAGATGGACAGCAGGAGGGTGAAAGGAGGGGGGCAGTTAAAATGGTTGGCAAAACACTTGAAAAACACGCAAGAATGGCCATCACCAAGTAACAGAAGACCAGAGCCCTCAGTGCCTCTGGGAAGGAAACAGGCCCAGTCGTCATTTCTGCCTGGCCGGTTTGGTCCCTTGCTCCTTAAGAGGCACGTGGTGAGTATTGCCCATTTTCTTAGTCCTGAGTCTCTTCCCCAGGACTGCTGGTGACCCCCTGAGAAGCCTCAGCCACTCAGGAAATGAGCAGTGTCCTTTTTAACTCAGACTCTGCTAGCGGAAATCCAGCGTTTCCTGTCCCCTAAACAGCTCCCCCAGTGAGTGCGGTTCAAATTCCTGGCCGCCCTCTCTGCTACCCCGGCAAGGATTGATTCTTCTAGATATCCTTCAAATACTTGCTTCTGCCTTCTAAGGAAAGTGGAACATTTGGCACGCTTAGGCCTCCCAGCATACCCCAGCTGGGCACGAGCTTTTATCTGTCAGCCTCATCTCCCCGCCTGTTAGATGGGGTTAGCACAGTGGCTGCGGTACAGACCGTGTAAGCTGCAGAGGCCCCAGTCCCGAGCTGCTGTTGGGGCAAAGAGCCATAGCTCTAGATATAGACCACACTCAAGATCCCCGTGAGAAAACCGTATGTCTTGGGCTCTGAAAAGATGCTTGAGCCTGAGGATAAACCCTAGGGGAGGAAGTTGGGATCCAGGGAACAGCCATTACCGTGGGACAGGGATCTTATTCACGGATCTTTCCAGAGCTAGGAAACCCACCTTGTCACATACCTGGCGATTTTCTCAGGAGATCAGAGTCCAGAGTCTCTTATCTTGATGGTAGTGATGTGATTATCACAGTGGTTATCTCTAAAACTTACACCGCATGCTCTGACTCAAGTGCATTTCTCTAGACAGCTTACCCTTTATTTTGCTTAGCAATGTCACAGAAGCAAGGTCCCCATTTGCCTGGGACTTTCCTGGTTTGGAAAGGGGAAGTCCCTTGGGCTGAGAGTGCCTGGAGCTTCAGTTCATCTGAGGTGATGGGTTTCCCTCCAGACCACAGGCTAGGAGACATACGGAATGGTGTGGCCCAAAGCCTCATGCTAAGCAAGCCAGGACATCTGGACAGTGGCCCCACACCATACCAGCCTGGCTGCTTAGAATCTGGGTGTCACAAGCCCCCTCTCTTCCTTATAGCCTGGAGACGAGACGGCACAGAACCTTCTGTGCTGACCCAAAGGAGAAATGGGTCCAAGACGCCATGAAACATCTGGACCGCCAGTCTGCTGCCCCAACTCAAAATGGTGGCAAGTTTGAGAAGTGGGTCAACAATGTGACACCTGGGATGACCCCTGCCACCAGGGGACTGTCCCCATCTGCACTGGCAGAGCCTGAAGCCACAGTGGAAGGCCTTACTTTGGAGCTGACCACTGTTTCCCAGGAGGCCCGGAGGCCCATGGGGACTTCCCAAGAGCTACCAGCACCATTGACTGGATCATCTCCCTCAACTCCCAAGGCTCAGGATACAGGGCTTGTGGCCACACCTCAAAGCACTGGAATTTTTAAGGTGGCTGCTATGTCTACCACCATTTGGCAGAGTTCTGCTGTCTACCAATCTGGATCTAGCCTCGGGGCTGAGGAAAAGGCTACTGAGGCCCCCTCCACTCCAGCCCCATCTACCCAGGTGCCCACCACTTCACATTCAACCCCGGAGGAGAATATTGGGTCTGAAGGCCAGGCCCCATGGGTCCAGAGGAAGTCTGTAGAGTTCCAGGAGATGATTCCAGCTCATACTGATGCTTTCCAGGACAGGGGGCCTGGCAACACAGTCCCCATATCCTCTGAAGAGACCCCCAGCCCAGAGCTAGTGGCCTCAGGCACTCAGGCTCCCAAGGTAGAGGAGCCCACCCATGCCATGGCAGATCCCCAGAAACTGAGCGTGCTTACCACCCCTGTCCCTGACTCCCAGGCAGCCACCCGGAGGCAGGCAGTAGGGCTACTGGCTTTCCTTGGCCTACTCTTCTGTCTGGGGGTGGCCATGTTTGCCTACCAGAGCCTCCAAGGCTGTCCCCACAAAATGGCAGGGGAGATGGTAGAAGGCCTCCGCTATGTCCCCCGTAGCTGCGGCAGTAACTCATATGTCCTGGTGCCAGTGTGAGCTGCCCGCTTGCCCATGCCCATAGTTTGATTCAGACAGCTGTCTGGGGACCCCCCTCCTCATACCCACCCTCACCCATGCAGGGAAATTGGGAATGGGGAGGCTGGATCCTCCAGGGGCCATGTGCTCCAAGCCCCAAGTTGTGGCCCTGGAGGCCACCCTTGACCATGACTCCCTTATCAGAGACAGCTGGTAGCCTTCCAGCTCCCCTGTATCGGAAAGACCCCTCTGCTGCTGGCTGGTCAGAGGGGGTCCTTGACATCCCAACCCCGGCGAACAATTATTTATTGAATTCCCAGCCCCTGTTTCCTGTGAGCACCGTGGTCCACCCATCTCACAAGCAGCAGGCCAGGCCTATCTGCCTGTCCCCCTTACCTCCTCTCGTCTCCTGCGTTTGCTGCAGTCGCCAGCCCCCCCTTCCTCCCTGGCCAGCTGCGGTGCTATCTCTCCCTGTACAGAGCACACCGCCGTCACCATCATGTCTTTTCTTGCATGAGGTTAACGCTGTGTTTCCTGGACCTCTTCGGGAAGGGGGACGAGCTTGCGTGAGGTTTCGATGCGTTCCTCCCCGGACTTCGCTGTGCCGTGAAGGCATGCTGTGTCTGACGGAAGGGTCTAGTCCCCACTCAGCTACCTGAACAACAAAGTGCCCCACCTGTAAAAGAAAAGCGTGGCCCAGAGACGGCAATAACCCTAGTATCACTTTCCCCAAGGTCCTTGTCCTCATTCCTGGATGCGGCCCCCACCCTTATCAACCGTAACAGTCACTGTCATCCCACTGGAGTGACACCTTTGCACCCTGGGACTCTGAGGGCTGGCGAGGCGTGACTTAAGAGTGCAGATCCTACCCATAGGCCATCAAGTGGAGGCTGATGTGCAAAAACAGGCCAACTCAGAAGGCACCCCTCCCCTCCACCACCAAGATTACAGCCACAGGTGTGCCCTGCCTGAAGAACAAGCCACGGAAGGAAGAGGGTGACAAGCCCCCTCTGGGAGGCAGAGGATGCAGGGTAAGCCCCTGGAGCTGCCGCACAACTGACTTCAGTTTAGGGACTTGCACGGGCATGAGATCCTTCGGAGGCTGGGTCCTTTCCCGCCTCTGAAAGTGCTGTTCACACCGAGGTCTCACCTTTGCCCCACTGCAGGCAGAGCCAGTCTCCAAGAACCCTGTGAAAATTTCCGGAAGGGACTCTGCCCTGGGTACAAGGTGACTGTGGAAGCAGGGAGCAGCTGGAGCTGCAGACCTCGCCCCTAGGGCCCCTGGTGGCAGCTCTCCCCATAGCCCAACCCCAACTTCGGAGCCTCCCATGGGCAGGGCTTCACCCAGAAGCCGGTGACTCACTCCTTGACAGGTGGAAGCTCGGAACAGTTGGCCCTGTCCCAGAGTGAAAAAGCCCTTGGCGACCCTCCCTCCTGGGAAGGGTAGGGTAGGAGGCGCTGGTCTGTCTCCAGGGTACCAGTGTGGGCCTGAGGATCAGCAGCCTGAGTGCACAACGTCCTGGCTCCTTCAGTGGGGAGCCTCCCAGGGTTGGGACACCCCCCAGAGGGACTATGTAGGTTCCTCCCAGCAGAATGTGGGCCAAGACAATCTGGGGAGGACTCTGGAAGGAATTGGTCAATCCTTTAGCTTTTTCAAGCATTATCACCAATGTCTGTGCCATTTTGTATTTTACTAATAAAATTTAAAAGTCTTGTGAATCGAATAAGGGTGCTTTTCCCTGGGGCAGTCTTAGGGTGGGGAAGGAGGGATGGGACAGGAGAAGGGGCAGGTTCTGGGACCCTGTCTCTAACTCATTTGCACCGGGGGCAAGGGGTGTTCACAGAAGGCTCTGCAGGCAGGAATAAGGACCGGGACTGGCCTGGCTCAGTGCTGCCTTACAGTGTGTATAATGGTGAGCCAATGCCGCCACCTCCCTGGATCTCTCTGCATGTGGGTGTGGCTGGTCTCTTGATCCCTGTGGGTGACCCGGGAAGCACCACCTGATACTGCTGTCACTTATGTGATGTCCACATTTTCCTCTACGGTGTCTCTTCTCAGTCCTGGTTCATGGAAAGATGAGAGAGGGACTAGCTCTTCTCAAGAAACCAGAAAGCTCATAGACAGGACCCAGGTGTAAGCCATTCAGTGGCCCTTTAGCTTTTCAGTGCATGTCATTACAGCGGCTATGTGCAGGTTGAGCACAGCACAAGAGTGTCACAAGTCCAGCTTATGGTATACAATCTTTTGTGATTCTATGGTAAACCTATCAGTGGCTTAGCATAACTTAGTTAGCAAGGGGTCCTCCCTTCCTTCCTTTTTTTTTTTTTAGCTGTTAAATTCTGGGCTTCAAGCATGTACTATGCTCCTGACTGGCTCCCTTGGTTCTCTTTTTGATGTTTTGTTCTGAGACATTGTCTGAGTTGCTCAGACTGGCTTTGAACTCATTCTGTAGCCCAGGCAGGCTTAATAATCATCCTGCCTCAGCCTCTTTAGTAGTTAGTAGCAGGTTTTCTCCACTGAAGAAATAAGCCAATTCAAGCCAAATTGAAAGTGAAAAAGCATGTTTATTTGGGGGCTGTGCTCTGGTGGGTTCACTGACTCAGAGAATGAGGTCAGGTAAATAGTGATGCAGATGGTGGGGCAGAGAGAAAGTGTGTGCACATTTAGGGAGAGAGAAATGCAGAGAGAGAAAGAGAGAACACTAAGTGTCTCTAGGGGAGGGGAAGCCCAGCCCCTGGACTAGAAACTAGTTCAGGGTACAGGGTGGGGTAACACGTAGGGACTGAGGGATGCTGGGAGAACCTGGAGTCCAGGAACGATTAGATGTGATATATAGGCACCTCAGCCAATAACATCTTAGATTCAGTGTGTACATTGTAGTTTTAAGATTGGAGGCAGCATGGGGCTAAGCAATTAAGAGCATAGTCCTATGTTCCCTCAAAGTGACAGTGGGGTTTGGGAGTGGGAGTTAGAGCCTGTGCGATAGGTGACCTTTACACTTCAAGCATCTACCACTCTCATTGGGTTCCACCAGTTGCCATTTGTCATCATCATCTTGGTTTTCTTTGGTAAGGATATCTTTCTTTCTTTCTTTCTTTCTTTCTTTCTTTCTTTCTTTCTTTCTTCCTTTCTTTCTTTATATTTTATGTGCATTGGTGTTTTGTCTGCACATATGTCCATGTTAGGGTATCAGATCTTGGAGATAACAGTTGTGAGTTATCACGTGGGTGCTGGGAATTGAACCCTGGTCCTCTGGAAGAGAAGTCAGTAACTCTTAGCTGCTGAGCCATCTCTCCAGCCCCATAAGGATATTTTTCTTGGTGGCCCCCCTTGTCTCTATCAAAAACACATCAAGGAAAGGCAGACCATGATTTCACTTCCCTCACTTCTGGGTTCTCCCTCACCCTGTTGTGTCCTGCTGGTTTGCATCAGGAGCAGGTCCCTGCAGCTTCTGAGGACAAAGGCTGCCTCCCCATAGCCTTGCAAGCTGCAGTCAGCTCTCCCTCTGTGATGGGAGCTCTTCAGACCTGCACCCTCCTAACCTGGTTCCCACATCCACGAAGGAAGCACCACAGCGCATTGTCCCAGGCTCTTGCCACCCCGCAGGATGTGGCTCCAGGGGTTTTCAGATGGCATTGCTGGAGGTGCAGGTAACATCTTAGGCAGGCTCAGGAAGAGGAAGGGAGTGGAGAAACCTGGATCCCGGTTCAGGCCTCCCCAGGGACCTTGCAGCACAGTGACCTCTCATTTTCTCTTTCAGTTTGCAAGCTAGACTTAGCCAAGGCAATTGCTACCACCAATGCCAAGTTTGAAAGGGCACTTATTCTGAAACTCCATGCAATCATGCTGATAATAGCCACTCTTTCTTCATGGTTTCCACATGCCAGGCTATGTGCCAAACTCTTCCGGCAGTGAGCTTTACCATGAAAGGAAAGTTTGCAAAGGATGTGCTCAGGGCACAGCTCAGTGGCAGAGCATCTGGCCCTTTCCCAGTGTGAGATCTGAAGATGTGTGATTCCCTCCAGAGCTGACACGACAGAGCCTTTCTCCAGAGTTCAAATCTTTTTTTTTTTTCCTTTTTTTGGGGGGGACAGGTTTCTCTGTGTAGCCTTTGCTGTCCTGGACTCACTTTGTAGACCAGACTGGCCTTAAACTCACAGAGATCTGCCTGCCCTTGCCTCCCAGAATACTGGGATTCTAGGCCTGTGCCACCACGCCTGGCTCAGAGTTACTTAAGGAATGTGTCATTGGGCTTGTGGGGAGAGGGGTGTTTCGTTTTGCTTTTTGAGACCAGCTCTCCCTGTATGGCCCAGGCTGGCTTTGCTGCTGTCTCCCTGATCTCTTTTACTTACTACAGTGCAAGGAGTCCAACAGGCAGAGAGGGGCATTGCGACCTGCCAGAACCTTGACGGTCTGCCTCCCACCTCGCCCTTCCAAGCACCAGGACGTAAGCCACCATGCCCAGCCTGGCACTGTTTCTGAAAGCACTAGCCATGGACCCCTAAGTGTGTAGTCTCCTGAGCCCCTTAGGCCTCCTGCACTCCGCCCCCAGGAGTGGAGGCCTACCACATGTGTGCCATTAAGCCACGGCCCTTCTTCCTCTCCGTTTGCCTCCACCTCCTACTTGGCCAGAGTTTTAGGGCCCACTGCAGCAGGTACACCCCTCTCCCTAGGTCATCAGGGACCTTAGGCAGTAGCCAGCTTCAGCCCCCCCACCCCTCCAACCTTAGGCCCTTTGCTCCTAGATCCCTTTCCGTCTGGGTTCCACTGTGCATTCCCCAGAAGGGTGAGGCCAGACAGAAAAACACACAAATGAATGGCTGGGAATTTCCAGCTTTGAGTCGAATAATACATGTTTTAAAGGAGAGAGAGTTTGTGTGTGTGTGTGTGTGTGTGTGTGTGTGTGCACGCGCTGCATGTAGTATATATGTTCAAGCATGGTATGTGAGTGCACACAGCTGCTGTGAGGGGGTTGAGGAAGAACTCAGGGTCCTCAAAGGCCCATGTACATGTGCTCAGTAAATAATGACTTAACTTCCAGGACTTGAAATAAAACCTAGTTCCAAAACAAAACCCAGTTCTAGGCTGGCTTGCCGGAACCAGCAGCCAGGTTCAGGGACTAGGACCCCCGAGAGACCTCTGTAATCTCAATACACTGCAGGCAGCGCAATGCTCTTTCTCGGCCTCCAGAGAACCCTGCTGCCCCTAGGGGGGCAAAGCAGAACTGTTCAAGATGAATGCCTTCTCTCTGGCACTCATACAAATAAAAACACAGTAAGACATGGGGCTCGCTGGCTGTGTGACTTTAGCCCAGTAACTTAACCTCCCTGGGCCTTGTTCTTCTCTTATATGAAAGAGAAATATAAATACTCATCTCAGGGGTAAAGAAGTCATGAAATAACCTTCAGCAAACACTCAAGACAAACGATACGCCCAGTGGGGTTCCCCATAATCCATATTTCCAAATGGTTTGAAACTGCCTTCCTCCCCCTGCTTTTGAGACTTGATATTGGGGGCTGAAGAAAAGACTCTCCCAGACAACCTGAGTTCAGCTCTCTGCACCCACAGCAGGCAGCTCAGAACTGCTTGTAACAATAGTTCTAGGGAATCTTATGAAAGAAGTGGGAAATAGTAAGATCTAGAGAGGACAGGAGCTCCACAAGGAGAGCAACAGAATCAAAAAATCTGAGCACAGGGGTCTTTCCTAAGACTGATACTCCAACCAAGTAGCATGCATGGAGATAACCTAGAACCCCTGCACAGATGTAGCCCATGGCAATTCAATGTCCAAGTGCGTTCCATAGTAATGGGAACAGGGACTGTCTCTGACATGAACTGATTGACCTGCTCTTTGATCACCTCCCCCTGGGGGGGAGCAGCCTTACCAGGCCACAGAGGAAGACAATGCAGCCATTCCTGATGAGATATATAGACTAGGATCAGAAGGAAGGAGAGGAAGACCTCCCCTATCAGTGGACTTGGAGAGGGGCATGCATGGAGAAGGGGGAGGAAGGGATGGATTGGGAGGGGAGGAGGGAGGGAGCTATGGGGGGGGTACAAAGTGAATAAAGTGTAATTAATAAAAAATTTAAAAAAATAGTTCTGATGCCCTTTTCTAGCTTCCAAAGGTACCATATCATGCACACATACACAGAAATACACATAACACACATAAATAAACAATAAAAGAAATCCGCAAAAAAACAAAAGACAAGGCCTCACAAGGGCGGGACTGGCCATGAAATTAGCATGTTGCCAAGGGCAACTAGGAATTCATAATCTTCCTGCCTCTTCCTCCCATTCCTAATGGGGGAGTGGGGAGCAGGGTATCACATGTTGCTGACCTCAAATCGTTGGGCACAGGATCCACTCAGCCTCAGCCTCAGCCTCTCAGAGGTCTGGAAATACAAGATTTTGTTATTGGGTATTCAAACAAGAGTATATATAGAATTACAGGGTGACCATAAATAAATATAGTCTCCCTGGTCTTCAGGAAAGTAAAGAAATACCACGGTCTCCAAGCCAGACATTGCTCATGTTTGCTCATGCCTGTAATCCCAGCACCAGAGAGGCAGAGGCAGGAAGGTCGCTGAGAGTTCAAGGCCAGCCAGACCTAAAATGGACTGTCTCAAAAGAAGGAAGAAAAAGAAGAGGAGGAGGCAGAGGGAAGGAAGAAGATGGGAGAAAAAAAACATTAAACAGATAAGAATAATCTGTAAGCTGGAGCTGGAGAAATGGCTGAGTGGTTAAGAGCTCTGGTTGCTCCTCCAGAGGACCCCGGGGGCAGGTCCCAGCACCCAAATGGCAGTTCAGCACCATCTCCCCTCCAGTCCCAGATTCCCAGGGAATCTGACGCCATCTCTGACCTCCTCAGGTACTGCCGGCACATGGAACACAAATATCCATCCATATATATATATAACAGAAATACGTGAAATCTCAAAAATGAATAGCCTGCAATTTTCACTATTCCCCCCTAAACTAATATTTGCTGTTCACATTGATAGACGTTTTCTCCCCTCTGTTGTTTTGAACTTGGTAAAGTAAAAATTATTGAATCACAAATAATTCAAACCAGACTATTAAGATGCTTGGACAGAAAGAGAAGTTGTGGTTTTTTTTGTTTTTTTTTTTTAAGTTTTCAAGTCCTTGGAGACTGGGGTTGTTGTTGACATGCCTGGCTTGCTGCCTCTCAGGCACATGAGCTGACACTCCTCTTGGGCTGGTGGGGCTGAGCCAGCAGCTCTGGTGAGTGAGAGGGGAAGGAGTGTGTGAACTTGGGGGGAGTTTTCAGTAGCTAATCAGACAGGCACTCATCAAAGCTCTCCGCACTGTAGGCAGCAAGTGGAGTCTTAAGTGTTGGTGTGGCCCCGTCAAGGACCAATGTCTCAGCTGCATAGGAGTGGCAAAGCCATCCCCAGGCAAGACTCAAACGGACGGCAAACCTTCCTCGAGTCCACATTCAAGTGTTGACAGTGTGCAGAAATTGTCTAAAGGTTTCTCTCCCCCAACGCCCACGTTTATGGCCTAAGGACTGCAGAGCCCCTGAGGAGCCTGCTCCTACTGAGATTAGCTGGCTCCTTGTTCAGCTGTATGCAATAACCCTGCCTCTTCATTTATCTGTATGTAACAACCCCACCTCCCTGTTCAACTGTATATCCACTAAGCATACAGAGTTTTTTGGGTGCTGGGGCCTCTCCATCCAATGTTTCTGTCATTTCTTCATCGCCTCCAGTCAGGGTTCTGGGACTGACGCCATGCAGAGAGCGGCACGGTACCACTGGCCCAGCCTTTACAATATTGCAGGAAGTACCTGGGTCCCAGAGCAGGAACAACATGGGGCTTCCGGCTGTGGAAACCATGGCCCAACTGATTAACATAGACATGCAAGGTTAGAACAAACAAACTTTGCGGTTTTAACCTGCGAGGGCTGGAGGCTTCTTATGATTCAGCATAACCAGCCCACCCGGTTAAGCTCTGACACCATCAAGAAAAGATAGGCTCAGCTTGCAGGATGACTGGGCAGGATGCCATTCAAAGGCTGGCCCCCTTCTGATCTGGACACGGGTCTTGTCTCAAAGGCACCTCAGGCTGGCCTTGAATTTGCTACTTAGCAGGGGATGAAGACCTTGAACTCCCGATCCAGGGTTCCACATGCCAGGAACCTGGTATATGCCTGCTTAAGAGGTATCCCTTCGCTGGGTAGTCTCTCAACCTTTAGCAGAGGATAGACCTCGATCCACACCCCCTGAGGGAATCAATCCTTCACTGTCTGCTACCCCTGAAGGAGATAGCAGGCAAGATAGCACTGTTATCCCTCAGGGACCTCCGATAGTTGCCTCTAGACCTATAGCTAGACTTAAGGCAAAACAGGCTTCTAGAGAGGAGGCAGAAAGAAAGTGTAGTCCATGAGGAGGTGTGCTGCACCACTAAAAAGCTTAATGACTTGCTGATGCAAGCAGAAATCTGGGGAGTATGTGTGGGAATGGATTTTGAGGGTGTTGGGTAATGGTGGGGGGAACATGAAACTGGCTCAGGCTGAGTTTATTGATATGGGCCCACTGAGTGGAGATTCCAGGCTTAATATGGAAGCTTGAACACTTAATCATGGTGTGAAAGTTTGTTTGATTACTCGCCTGAAGCATTTGTCAAAAAAATGGCCTATTGTGCTGGACTCGGTGGCACATGCCTGTAATCCCAGCACTCAGGGAAGCAGAGGCAGGTGGATCTCTGTGAGTTTAAGGACATCTTGGTCTACAAAGTGAGTCCAGGACAGCCAAGGCTCCACAGAGAAATCCTGTCTTGAAAAACAAACAAACCAAAAGATGGCCTACAGGAAAAAAAAAATGTAACAATGATTTATAGCCTTTGTCTTAGTGTTGACTATAAAAGGGCCCCAGACAGAGTAGGCTTCCAGCCCCTAGCACAACTGACTCCATGATGGAAATGCCATCCAGGCTGTAAAACTCAGCACATAGACAGCACCACCTGCCAAAACTAACCAAAGGACTAATCCATCAAATTCCATAGTTCTGGGAAAGTCTCTAAATGTACTAACCTTGCTTTTTGGCTTCTGTAGTTCTACTTCTGACTAACTACTTCTGTTAACTGAGTATGTCAATCCAGTTTTTATGCCTGAAAGCTCACCCTAAGAAAGGTGATCCCAAGTCTGTTGAATACCCCACAACACTGATGAAAGGATTTTAAGGCTCAGGGAAACCATAATGCTAGAGTGAATACTCTTTGTAAAACCTAATCCTCACAAGGAGAAAGCCCGGAAGACATGCCCTTCACTAATCCTAAAAGACATAAAATGGTGGGAGAGCACCAGCACATTTGAAGAGCTCTGTAGTTAGTTGCCCTTTTACTTGGGTCAGAGATGCTATTGGGTGCATTAAATGCTATGGGTTTAATTGGAACCTGGAATAGCGGGAGCCAAGTGGCAGCTCAGAATTGCCAAAGGCAAGGTGATCATAGTTCTCATAAGGGTCGGCATAGGCAAAGCGTGCCCATAATGGCCTGACCTGTGATGGGTAGCACAGGTAAAATGATTTATATAGTAGCATGACTGGTATGGGCCTTCAGCACTGGCTAATCGACCATGGTATTTCCAGGCATGAAATATATAAGAAGCCTACTGCAGTTTTGCTTATATAAGCAGAAAAAGAATCTCCAACAAAATGGAAGAAAGGATCCACTGGATTGGAGCAAAAGAGAATCTGGGCCTGTGGGTTGACTCTTCAGACTTGAGTCAATTTTCAGGCCCAGAACCCCTTGAATGAAGGGACAGACAGATTCCCCTGAAAAAGAACCTTGACAAAATACCCAAGAGTTTTACTGCCAGCGTTTCCCCAGCCGTTCAGGCTCTACGGCCTTTCACAAGGGTAACTTGTAAGAGGGGGAAAGGAAACAATCAGACTGTCTGGGTTGACTCTAATTCCAGAATGCGCCAAGAAACATTGTGGCCCTCCAGTGAAAGTAGGAGCTTGTGGAGGTCAGTGATTTGTGGAGTTTTAGCTGAAGTCCGACTCATAGTAGGTTTGCTGCATCACTGACCTCATCCTGTGGTCCTTTCCCCAGTTCCAGAAGATCTAATTGGGATAGATATACTTAGAAATTACAGCAGTTCCCACACTGGCTTTCTGACCTGTGGAGTAAGGGCTATTATAGAACGGTGAAATGGAAGCCTTTGGAGTTACCTTTACCAGGGAAAATAATGAATCAAAAAGAGTCTTGCATCCCTGAAGGAACTGCAGAAATTAGTGCCACCATCAAGGACTTAGAAGATGGGTGGGGGGGTTTGCACCACACCACCCTCTGACTTTCCTGCTGGACCTGTACAGAAGACAAATGGTCATGGAGAATGACAGCTGACTGTCCCAAACTTAATCAAGGGAGGAAATGGAAACGGTCCCACTCACTGTCACCCCTAGTGACCCACTAGGAAATTTTTTGCTTCCTGTTCCAGAGATTTTAAATCCTGCTAAGTGTTGGTTCCAGAATCGGGAGTGCTCCTGCCTGAAAATAAAACAAACATTTCACTGAGCTGGAAGCTCTGACTCCCCGCCCCCATCCCCTCCCTGGCCACTTTGGGCTTCTGATGCCCTTAAGCCAACAGTATAAGAAAAGAAAAACAGTGGTAAGAAGGGTGATTGATCCAGACTTCCAGGGGGAGAAAATCAGATTGCTTCTCCAGAATGGAGATAGGGAAATTACATCTGGAGTGCAGGAGATGGCTTAGGGCCATCCTGAAGTTATCACGTTCTTCTGATTAAAGTCACCAGGAAACTACAACAGCTCAATACAGTCAGAAAGACAAAGGGCACAGACACTTCAGGAATGAAGACATGGGTCTGTCCTCAGAGGGAAGAACTGAGGCATGTTGAGGTGATTGCTGAAGGAAGAAAACAGAGACTGGGTGGCAGAGGAAGGTAGTTATGAATACCAGCTTATGCCGCATGACCAGCTGCAGAAACAAGGAGTGAATTGATATGAACGCTTCCGTCCTATTTTGTTATGAATGTGTCTGTCCAGATGTTTGTTTTCTTTCCTCGATTTTGTAACATCAATCGAGGGATTATCAGTGGTTATTGTATTTACATTATGAGATACTAAAAGAATGTCCCTCAAGCAACATTGTTGTTACGTTACCTTTTCTAAAATGCATAAAGTGGTTGAGGTTGTACATGGGATAACTATGTCATGTTAGGTGTAATTATTAGGCTTGGTTATTGCATTATTTGGGAATTAAGCATGACATAAGGAGATATGAGTGTGTGTCAAGGTTGACAGGGTGTGGTCCTGTGATGGCTATTCTTGTCACCTTGACTACATCTTGAGCTAACTAAAAACCCACACATCTGGGCACATCTATGAGGGATTGTTCTTGATGGGATCATTTGAGGCAGGAAGACACACCCTAAATCTGGGACACACCTCACAGCAGCCCATATACAGGACATGGAAGGGGGAAACACTTGCGCTTTCCCTGCTTGCCCTCATGCTCTCTAGGAAGTTCATTCCTTCACCGGCATTAGAACCTACTTCTTTCGTATTGCAACGTATACTGAAGACCAGCTGAGACATCCAGCCTTTTGGACTGAACAACTACTGGATTCTTGGACTTTCTGTGGAGAGACAGCCATTGTTGGACTAGCTGGACCACAGCCTGTAAGTCATTCTAATGAACCCTAGCTGATACATCCACCCACCCCTTTGGTCACACACTTTGTAGATCCTCTTGTCTGGGATACATTTACCCATCTTTGTTTCCCTGCCAACTCCCAGTCACCTTTGAGCTGAGCTTGGGTGTCACTTCTCTCAAAGGCCTTTCTTGGCTTCGTTTAATGCTTCCATCTGTAGCTGCTGCTTCACTGGGCTTCTATACACTCCCTGGGGGAGCCAGTGCTGCTCCTCTGTGGTAGTGTCTCCACGGATACTGGAAATAGTGACAAGGGAAAGGGATAGTCACCTGTGTCCTTTGGCCCTCCCTAACCTGGTCTGTGCTGTATCTCATCTAGCCCATCTGCCTGTGGAGAGCTGCATGAATAATGGATATACCTAATTGCCTCCATGAGGCATGAGAAAGTGATGGCTGCCAGGGCAATTAATTCACTTAAGTCCCTGTTGAACTGAATGAGCCTTCACCTACCATCGTATACTGTCAGGATATTACTTCCTAGGCCAGGCCAGAACTCCCAGGAAGCCTGGGCTGGGACAATGCCCTGCAGCCTCCTTAGACAAGTGGCTAGTAAAGGAATCTATCTAGCAGGCCTGTGCTCTGGGGAGCCTGAGAACCTAAGCTCATTCCTTACCAAACAATTTCCTGGTCCATATTGATCTTTGCTGTATGCATAGGACCTCTCTCTAGTGGCCCCTGTAGTATCATGGTCACCACCAGATAGATAGGATTGGAGTGCAAGCCACGTGGCCCAGGGGTGAGGAGAAAGAAGAGCCATTGTCAGTTCCCAGAGGTTCTCTGATCTCATTGGCACCTTCCTGAGAGGTCCATTTAAACAAAAAGCCATGAGCTTTGTTATTGTTGTAGTGGTGATGGTGGTGGTGTGCGTGTTATTACTGGGAAGGGCAACCAGAGCTTCATGCATGCTAACCACCAAGCCAGATCTTCATCCCTGCTTTGAGCCTTTAGACCAATGTTCTCACATAACTCCTGCCAACACTCATATTGAAAAGAGCTACCTTTTAAAGATGGGTATACAAAGGCACAGATATAGTAAAGGAATACATCCAAAGTCACAAAGGTAGTAAGTGACTGAGCCAAACAGTTGGCCTCTAGAAAACTCAACTTGCTTTCCATCATTTGTGATGTACTTAATGTGTGGAATAACATACAGTAATGGGGAGATGTTGGCACCCATCAGCAAAGGATTCACGAGCAATGTGAGGGATGTGAAACATAAGCGTACTGTGATCCTGCTAATGCAAAACTGAAGTATGCTTTTAGAATTCAGGGTTCACACACTCAAAACTAAGTGACCATTTACAACTAGGTGTGGTGGCACACAGCTTTAATCCCAGCACTAGAAAGGCAGACTCAGTTGGAGTTCCAGGAGATCAAGGCCAGCCTCGTCTACACAATGAGTTCCAGGCCAGCCAGGATTACTCATTGAGACCCAGTCTAAAAGAAAGAACAAACAAACAAAACCAGGGCTGAGGATGTAGCTCAGGGGTAGAGTGCTTGTCTCCTATGCACAAGGCCCTCTGTTCTGTCCATGAAAAACTATATGTCTCTTGAACACATACTGACTTTTAAATTATCATTTATTATTCTCCAGCAGGCCTGGGTAGATGGCATTCACACAGCGCTTATGTAATGGCAGACAATGTAAGTGATTTTCTAGACATGAGTATGTAGGATGATGATCCGACAGTCATTTCACAAGAACATCCTTAGGTGTTGGTATCCTCAGTGAGCCCTTGATCCATTCCCCCTGGGGTACTGAGAAACAACTGTATATTAAGGGTGTGCACACTGCTTACAAAAGGACAAAGAAACGTGGGGCCAGCATATGCCCAACTCTGCTCTTCCTAGTACATCGGGATGTGACTGGAGAAACACCTGAACATTGAGGGATGTGGCTAACACATCTAAGTGCCTGGGCAGGACACACGGGCATGGCTCGCTGATGCCTGTCTGGCCTGGCTCCCTTTGGTCAGTGTGACTTCTAACTCATACTCTTGAACAAACTGGGCAGCATGTTAAAGTAACCCTTCTGCCTTTTAAGTTACTCTGCCACCGCCTTCTTCTCCCCTGATTCCTTCAGCATTTCCTTCCCCACTGTATGCTATGTTGTTTTGTTTTGTTTATACTTGAAAACTAACCCAGGAACTCATACACATCCAGACAAAGGCTCTACCACCCATACACATCCCCACCTTTATTTACACATATTTTACTCGTTTATTTTATTTTATTTTATTTTACTTTATTTAATGTATTTGGCCATTTTGCCTGCATGCCTGTCTGTGTACCACTTGTGGCTGGTGCCTGCAGAGGCCAGCAGAGGGCATTAAATCCCTTGGAATTGGAGTTACAGACAGCTGTGAGCCCCAACAAGGGTGTGGAGCCTTGAATTCAGGTCTTCTGAAGAAGCAGCTACTCCTCTTAACCACTGAGCCATCTCCCCAGCAGCACCCCAATCTTACTTTTACTTTCTTATTTTGAAACAGTGCCTCACAAAGTAGCCCAGGCTGGCCTTAAACTTGTGATCCTCCTGCCTCAGCCTCCCAAGTATCTGAGTTATAGTGCCAGCAAAACCTGCCTGCACACCCCTAAAGACCTTCCTAAGAGCCTGGCAGTGTTGGCTCATGCTTTCAATCCCAGTACTCGGGAGGCAGAGGCAGGCAGATCTCTGAGTTTGAGGCCTTCCTGGTCTACAAACTGAGTTCCAGGACAGCCAGGGCTGCACAGAGAAACCCTGTCTCAAAAAACCAAACCAAACAAAGAAAAAGACCCACCAAAGGAAAGGAGCCCTACATCTGGCTGGGGAGGGATATAGGGAATAGAAAGGATGAATGGGACAAATGTCCATCTCCCCCCTAAGTAATCTGTAAAGTCAATGCAACTCCAGTTATCTGTGGAGGTGGATTAAGCTCTGTTAGTTTCATTTAAAAATAGAAGCAGCAGCTGAGAGCTGGAAGGAGCCCAGGCATGGCAGGAAGGTGGGGTTGTGTGTGCAGCAAGCAGCGAGGAAGGCAGGGAGGAAGCTGCTGCTCCTTCTGGCTGGGGTAGATGCTGTGGGGTGCTAGCTTCTCTCTAGGATGGGGACTGCGAGGGTCATGTTTTCTGGGTTTGGACCCACCTCAGAACGAGCCACACCTCCCCTCCCCCCACCCCCAATATTGCCTGCTAGGAAAAGGTATGGAGCGGTTTGGGAGGTCAAATCACCAAGTGTTGATGGGACTTGACCTCTCGCTGATGGCTTTATGGCTCTGGCTGGGATTGGATGAGGCTACAGGGGGATCCCAACACAAGCCTTTCAACAAGGTCAGATCCAGTAGGCTCCTTAGAGCTAAGTTTTGACGCCATTTCCTAGACTTGGGTGCCTGGCGCTGGCCCTGGTGCTGAAACAAGAGGGTTCAAAGAGCCCCTAGCAACGCAAACAAGCTGCCACCCTAGCAACAGCATACCTCTGCCTTCTCAATGGCATCTTTCATTGTATCCATCCAGTGAGCCTTGAACTGTCCCCAGGGCTATTAGAGATCTGCCAAGGACCTGCGTTTTGAAATAACCTGGGAACTGGAATAAGTGCTCCCTGGGAAGAGCTCGCCCTTATCAATGGGCAAAACAAACTGACTTACGAAAGACCTGGCTCTCTCCTCCCCCTCCCCTCCTCTCTTTTCCTCTCTCTCTGTCTCTCTGTCTCTCTCTGTGTCTCTGTCTCTGTCTCTCTCTCTCTGTCTCTCTCTCTCTCTCTCTCTCAGCTGACTGTGGGCCAGGAGACAAACTGCACTGAGAAAAAGACACATTTTGACCCAATGGGCATGGTTGGGGTGCAGCTGGGAAACAGGCCACAGACCTGAATGAGTCTGCAGCAGAATGTCAACGGAAAAGGAAAAGGCGGTACCAAGGAGGTGCAGGATGCCAGCTGAAACAGGGGCACCTCATGGAACCCCCAAAGAAGGATCTTGGGGACATGCAGATGTCTTCCAGGAGAGAGTGTGCCTGGGCATGTGAGGTCAGTGTGGAGGCCAGACTTGGGAAGAATCAAAAAGGCTGGGAATGGCCCAGGAGGGCAGTGGGCTTATTCCCTGAGTGAACACAGAGCCTTGGGGAACTTCTAAGCACAGAAGAGCTGTGACTTTGGGGCTCCTGTGCTGGGGATAGAGTGCAGAACAAGTGTGGCAGAAGTGGCCAGGAGGTGGATGAAGGAACCAGGGGAGAGAGGACGGGTTCTGAGGTTCTGAAGGCCTCACTGAGAGCCCTCCAGCAGATGGAATGTAGGGAGAGCGGAAGAGGCGGTCAGATAGCACCCAGGTTTCTGGGCCCGTTCAACCGGAAGGAAGGGGCTGGTGGAGGACGGGGGCGGAACATGAGCGGGGGCGCAGGAATCGGGAACTCAGCTTTGGACCTGGGGGTTGGAGATGCCTATTTGGTGTGTTGTGTAGGAAGCTGAATGTGTGAGTCTGCAGTTTGTGAAAGTCGCTGTCACCAGCATATAGATGGCTCTACCCCCCGTAGTCGCTAAAAGGCACAGCAGACTTCTGATGTCATTACTATTATTACTTTCATCTTGCGGATGTAGAAACTAAGGCTCAGAGGGAGGCGACTTTAAACTCAAAGTTCCACCACCCGTTCATGGGAGACTGGAATCCCAAGCCTTTAGCTCCTAACTCCGGTGCTTCAAGGAGCCCTGGCCTTGTGCCTTTCAGGGTGTAATGGTCAAGGGGTAGACAGATTTGGAGGCATCCCTCAGGACTGAAAGGGACAGTCCCAGCCGCACAGAGCCGGAAGGGCACGGGGAGCCTGTGTTGTCAGCTTATCTAACCGTGTCACTTTAAAGGAGGAAGGACTTAGTGTGGCTTATGTTTTCAGTGTGTACACTCAGGTCTGTGTTGAGTCAGAAAAGCATGACAGAGGGTCGTGATAGAACAAGGCTGCTTGTATCAAGGAGGGCAGAATACAATGGAAGTGGACCCACGCTGGTGATCTACTTCCTTTATGCAGGCTTTGTTTTCTCATAGCCCGTTTAGTATGAATTCATTAGTGGAAAGACCAAAGAATGAAGTTAGCACTCTGTGAGCGATTCGCCTTTTTCTTTAAATGTTTTTTAATTACTTGAAAAAAATTTATGTGTGTGTGTGTGTGTAGCATGTGCCACCACGTTCCTGTATAGGTCACAGGACAACTTGCTGAAGTTAGTTCTCACCTTCTATCATGTGGGTTCCTAGGGTCAAACACAGGTCGTCAGGATTGGCAGCAAGCACTTTCAGTCACAGAGCCAAATTGCCGAGTTTATTTTATGTGTGTGTGTGTTTTCTTCTGTGTGTGTGCGTGCATGCCACATGCGTGCCTGGTGCCCAGAAGGATACGTCAGGTCCCCTGGAACTGGAGTTACAGGTAGTGGCTGTGAGCTACCATGTGGGTGCTGGGAACCAATCTGGGCCCTCTGGAAGAACAGTAGATGTTCTGAACCACTGAGCCATCTGTCAGTACCAACATATAAGCCTTTTGGGAGACACTTCATATATCCAAACCATACATTCATGGCTATTTTATTTTTGAGAAAGGGTTTCTCTATTTAGCCCTGGCTGTTCTGGAACACACTACATAGACCAAGCTAGCCTTGAACTCACAGATATCCCCCTGCTTTTACTTCCTGGATGCTACAACCCAAAGAGATGGTTACTTTTCGAGAGTGTAGATAGCATCTCACTGTGTAGCCCAGGCTGGTCCCAAGCTTTCAACCCTCCTTCCTCAGCCTCCTGGATACTGGGATAGCAGTCAGGCACAACCGTCCCTGCACCGCTGATGAGTCTTAGTGAGATATCCCATGGTCAAAGTGATCTTGTGCAAGAGTTTCCAGGGGCAAGTATGCAGGCTAGATGGCACTCGGAGAAATTTCCCACGAGGAAGTAGGCCCCGTGGATTGGATCGTGTGGGTGGAAATGAAGAGATTGGGGTGGTGGAATGAGGAGGAGGGGAGGAAGAGTGACAGAGGGGCAGCCTCTGTCTGATGAGGTGTGCAGACTGAAGGCCAGGAATGAGTCGAGAGTAAAGCTTCAGCCTGAGGGGATGATGGTAGGGAGGTGAGAATGATGCTGGTCCTGAGGCTGAGCGCATGCAGAAAGGATGATTCTCTGCCTTCCAGGAGCATATTCATTATTGGGGCAGGACTACCGGGCCAAGGGCTGAGGGGATTCACAGACAGACAGGTGCATGAGTGAGAAACAGGGGCCCAATGGTCAGAGGCTTGGAGAAGGTGACATAAGTAGGGGCAGTGGGCTGCTTGTGGGCAAAAGCAAAGTCTAGAACAGAAGCCTGGGCATGCTCCTGCCACTTGCTGGCTCCATGCCCAGGGATCAGTCTGTAAACTGCTCTGAAGAGTTCCATTTTCTCATCCAAGAATATAAAGGATGCTATGGTTGTCCTGAGACAACTTAACCTGGAGCTGAGTGCCTACTGGCCCAGTGGGGAGACACAGGGATGCTCCTGAGGAAGGAGCCCCAGGGAGCCCAGGAGAAGAATCCCACCCAACATCCCAGAGGGATGGAGTATGAGGAAAGGAGTGGGCTCCCAGCAGTGACATCTGGGAACAAGGAACACACTCACCCCAGCTGGTTCACCCACAGCGCCATGACGGTGTGTCCAGCATAATGCCCACTGCGCAGAGAGAAAGGTGAGGGTCACAAAACTGACCTTGGCTATACCAACACGGACAGATGGAAGAGGGGCAGGACAGGAATTGCAGTGCTGCACCCAGGGCGTCTGCTGGGTGGCCACACATCCTGGGTGGCGTAGCCTTGCAGGATTCAGAGGCCCACATAGACGGACTCTCCCTCCAACCACACTGCCAAGGAGCAACCACCTCACAGAAGGGTGGAGAGGAAGTGGTAGTGGGAAGGGTGGACCACGAGAGGGCAAAGGCAGTGTGCCATCAATGAAAGAGGAAGTAGGAAGGCATCAAGAAGGGTGTGGGTCAAGCAGAGTTTATGAAGTAGTTGCCAGATGGAGAGGGGTCCTGGGATCCCTACTGTGGGTATCAGGCCAGGATCCTCACAGGCAGTCACTGTTGCTATTATTATCAGTCATTTTTGTGTCCGTTGTTTATCTCCCCTCACCTGTTCCCAGCATATTTTTCTGTCAGAAACTGAGCTAATGCTAAAGGTGCAGATGAGAAAGGAGGCCCGTGGGACAGAGGCAGGCTGCGTGACCTCAGCTACCACAGAAGCAATTCAAGAGTGTCAGCCATGCCCACAATCCACAGGAAGCTGTGAACCAGATAAAGGGCCATGTCTACACACTAACTACCTTGACTATGTCCGGTCTCCTCACATAAAGGGCATTTAGCTCAATTCTCTGCCTCCTTCAAGACAGGAGACTCCAGAGAGGCCCGTGAGCAGTGGGACACACTGAAGCAGTAAGTTGGACTCCATGTGGTGGCACACACCTAGAATCCCAATACTTGGGAAGCTGAGGTAGGGGAATTGTGACTTCAAAGCCTCCTGGGCTTTACATTAGTAAAACTTTGTCTCAAAATAATTGCAACAACAATAATAATTGGTTAAACTAGGCATGATGCAGCATCCTTCTAATCCCAGCACTCAGGAAGCTAAGGCTAGAGGTTTATGAGTTCAAGACAGCCTGCCCTACACAGGAAAATAGATATTAAAGTAAAATGAACAAATAATTGTTCTGAAATGAAGGAGCCAAGCATGAACACGCCTGTGGTTCAGAAACTGCTAAGTGGCCATGCATGTGTGCACGCATGTACCCATATGCCTTTCAATCCACCCACATACCCACTCATCCGAATGGCCACCCATCCACGCACTGACCATTCACCCATCCACCCACCCACACACCTCTTCCATTCCTTAGCAGATGTGTTTTATTGAGCACCTGTTATGTTCTCTGGGTGCTATGGGGTCCTGTTTTTTTTGTGTGTGTGTGTATTCCACGGTTTTTTACGTGTGACACAGCATACAGTGCAATGTGAAGACAGGCACAATAGTGACCTCTGAACATACAATAGGTTGGCGGAGAAAGACCAGCTGTGATCAAGAAGACTAGACGGCAGGAAGAGGGAGAGGTGGACACAGACGCTTTGAACGGGGGTGGGGGTGAGAGCAGCCCTGGGTGTTGGTAAAATGAAAGTCCAGCGGGGAGAGGTGGCCGCTGTAGGGAAGGCTGAGGCTGGGAAGTAGGGGGGAGGCAACTGTATGGAGGGTTTTGGGGATCAGGGAGTAGCCTTCCTCACATGATGTGGGAAAAGGTTGCTGGGTGTTAAAATTGAGGACCCATTGGTCCTCAATTGCTGGGATGACATTTCTGAGCTACCCTTTCGCTCCTGTTATGTGACAAGTATCACAAACCATTGAAGATGATGAAGCGCTTCTAGCCCAGCTACCTGCTCTGTGACCTAGGGCATCCTACTTGTACCTCAAACCTTAGGATCCAAGTCTAAGAAGAGTCTGGGGTAGAAACAGGAACATCTCATACCTTTCAGGATCAACGACACAGAGTCCCACCGGTCCAGCTCCTTCTGGTCAAAGTACAGAGAGGTCCCCATGCCTCTAACAGCTAAGGTCTAGCTGTTTTTTTTTTTTTCCCAAGTACTTCCTTGAAGCAGGAGTTCAGAGGCGGGGGTAGGAGATGGAGCCAGAGTCTGGGCTAGGTCATGAGTCTGGCTGCCTTTAGTTGAAGGGGTCTAGACCTGGCATGGCCAAAGATTCTAAAACATTCCATTTGGAAGGTCCCCAGGGAATCCACTTCATTGCTGGGACAATGGACCAGGTATGGTGTGGTTAATCCCTGGTGAGGAAAGCCCCTCACAAATATCCCTTCAAGATGCTTCCCCATTAGCACTGAACTGCAGCCTGGCCCTGTGTTCACCTCTTCCTCCTTGTCCGCCTTCACCAGCTAAGGAGTGTCAGGCTGGACTTTTCTGGCTCAGTGATTGGGTTGTTTCCCTCTGGGGTTCCGAGCTAGTCCCGCAGTGCATGTGCTTTCTTCTCTACCTCTGTCTGTTCCATGCCCTGGGTACAAATGTCCCTTCCCGCTGCTCTACCTGCAGAGACCTGCAAATTGCCACCTCCTTTTACACAGCCTGTCTCACCTGTAGCCCCCTTCCCACTTCCTAGGGGATCTCCCCCAAAGCAGAGGATGCCTGAGCTGCACAGACCTGAGGGCACACCTAGGCAACTGGCTCGGCTGCCCTGCCAGCCTCCAGTCAGGAGATAGCCTCCTGTTCCTGCTTCCTGGAAAGACGGGGGATTTGGGTCTTTCTGGAGAAAAAAAGATCTGAGTGTGCAGTCAAACAGAGCCCTTGAAACCCACACGGGGAGTTTCCAAATCGTCCCTGGCAAGAGAGTTGTTCGTTGCAGCATAATCATCCATTACAGTGCTCAAGCACGAAGCAGCGTGTGCTGGCCTCTGCCAGAAGAGGCTGGGCAGGAACCACTGGAAAGAGGGTCCCACTGAGCAGGGGAAGGTGGGGGGAGGGGGGATGTGGGGGAAAGAGGGTCACAGTGAGGTTAAGAGACACCACAGAAGGAGCAGATCAGCAGACAGCTTCCTCCCACCTCTTCCTCAAGCGTAGTGCTCATGCCCGCAGGCTAGAGCCTCCTGCCTCCTGGTTCTCAGCCCATCCTTAACTGGGACACGGCTAGGCATAGACACTTGTCTCTGTGGCTACAGGTCCTGCACCCTCCCTTGCCATCCTCTCTGAAGCACTGGAAGCCTGGGGAGCAGGGGCCCAGCCTGACAAGCTAAAGGCAGAGAGCCTACTCAGCTGTGGCTGTAGGAAGGACAGATAACCTGGCAGCTTGGGTCTCCAAGGAAAGCACAGAATTGCTAGGATGAGGCCTGTCCAGGCAGACACCATCTTTGCCATCTTAAGTAGGCTCCTAGGAACTGTCTGGACTTCCCTCTACAGGGGATGAAATTGAGGTCCAGAGAGCGTTTGTAAAATGTCCTAGGTCACACAGTGGAGCAGTGGGGATCTTGCCCACAAGGAAGTTTTACCAAAGCAGGGGAAAGCCCAGGCCTCAGGACCTGAAGCAGCCAGCCTTCTGCAGGGAAGGAAGGATGCCTAGACTTTCTCCATCTCAAGAGTGTCCCAGGGGCTGATGGGCTTATACTCTGAGCACTATTCTCAGGAGTCTGGTCTCAACAGAAAATGGCTGCCATTCTTACCGTCACTCCCTCTCCCCACCCCACCCCTGCCAAAGACAGGGTTTCTCCGTGTAGCCCTCGCTGTCCTGGAACTCACTCTGTAGACCAGTCTGTCCTCCAACTCACAGAGATCCGACAGCCTCTGCCTCCCTAGTGCTGAGATTACAGGCGTGTGCCGCCACCACTAGGCCCTTACCATCACTTCTAGCGAAAATGTGACAGTTCAAAGATTAACACGGGACCAGACCTGACCTGACGGCATTGGATTGGGGTGGGGGTGGGTAGGGTTATTGCAAACTGCCTCTGGTCACTTTTGGGCAGTGAGAAGCCAGGTCCAGAACTCAAGCGTCAGAATTAAAGCCTAGGCACCTGCAGGCCTCCGCCTGCCAGAACACTGCACACCTGGGGTGAGTAGTCAGAGGATGAGGCAGGGAGAGCTTTGACCTGGGAAGCTTTCAGGCTGGGAGACTGAGCATATTTTCAAATTTTCAGTGATGCTGTGATCTTGGGGCAGGGCAGAAAGAAAATGGAGACACGGGAAGGGAAAGAGGCCCCTCATCCTGGGTTTATGTTTCTGGCAGGCTGAAAGCCAAGGGTTCTAACCCAAATCACCGGGTGGAGCTGGGATGTGGCTCAGTTGGTAGAGTGCCTGCTAGCACATACATGCAAAACACCCATACACAGAAATGTAAGAAATACATAAATTTTTAATAAGATAAAAATTTAAAGAGTAAAAAACAAAACAAAACACCCAAACTGGGCATGCTGGCACATGCCTTATCTGTGAGATGCCCTGGGTTACACAGCAAAGCAGTGACATTCCCTTTTATTTTGTGATAATGTCTCACTAACACCCATGAACTCTGGTAGCTGAGGCTGGCCTCGAACTTGAGACCTCCCTGTCTCCCCCTCCCCAGTAGCTGGGATGCCAGGCTTAACTAAGCCACTAGGCCTGTTCTTTTTTTCTCAACGAACCCTGACTTTGCTTCCTATGACTAGTCCTGAGATTCTTTTCTGGGCACTGGTGTGACAGTCTTGGGCTACGCTGAAAGTTCCACATAGGTTTTTAAGAAGTGTGCTTGGAGCCTGGAAATGCCAATCAGCCTTCCAGGGCAGCTCCTGCCATGCTGCAACTATAGAGGTGGACATCCCTGCCTCTCACTCTATTCATCCCACTCATAGCAGAGGCGAGGGGCCCCATTGAGGGGAACTGGGCTTTCCAACCCACTGAAGCGCATATGTAGATACACAGTGATTAAAGATCCCACTGGCCTTAGCCTCCCGGGGTCAGGGCCAGCCTGGGGACAGATGAGGACAATCTCTCAGCCTCATGTGAGCCTCTGGTTTCCTCAGGATGGAGCTGGGTCTACAGAACAGCCCTGTAGCCTGCTCACCCTCATGCGGCCCTTCTGGACTCCAGAGCCCTGACTGACATAGTCCTTGAGAGTTGTTTGGCCCCTCCACCTTCCCTCCACGGGGCACCAGGTATGAAAGAAGATACCAGCACTAGGAAAGGGGATGATATGAGTTGAGGCTGAGGTCCTGGATCCTGCTAATAGAGGAACCAAGAAATGTTTTCTTTGAAAAGAGAAGTAAGTCATTGTCATGGCCTCAGACACACAGACTCCCACCTATGTTCTAAGTCGAGTGTCCATTCTCCGGAAAGCCACAAACATTCCCAAGCAGGACTTCTCCTGAATTATCTCAAATTCTTTGAATTTCTCTGGTCTGGAAGGATTAAAGGAGGGGACAGGAGGCGTGGAATGGCCCTCCAAAGAGGTTAAATAGGTCACTTCAACACTGAATACCAAGACAAGCAGAGCACCCAAGAAGATCTTCACCTGGGCTTCTGGCACCATGATGTCACTTCAGATGCTGTTCCTCGCTGCTCTGCTTCTGGGGACTTCCCTGCAGCACGCTAGCGCTGGTAAGAGCTGGGCACAGACGGGCAGGGCAAGGGCGGAGCCCCTCAACCACACAGACCACAGCAGAAACACAAGCTGTGTGACTAGTGCCCTGTCCACTCTTACGGAGGGCATGAGGGCTGGCAGTAAGCGCTCTGGGGAAGGAACGATGGAGCTGGGGTGGTGGGGTGATGTTGGCAGTGTTGGACACCTGACCTGGACACCTGCCTGCTGACTCCACGGGCCGCACATCTCATCCTGAGATGTTAGGACACAGTGGCCTGGACTGTAGGCTTGTGATGCAGGATGAACGGTTTTCAGAATTGCTGCCATTTGTTTCATTAATGGGCTTCACGTGTCCTCAGGGAACAACATAAAGATGGAGAATTGGTTTCAAGAATGTATGAAAAGAGATTTTTATATTTAGTTTAGAAAGGGAAGTTGAAATAAGGTCCCTAGATACAGACAGCTGCACATGCAGACACACACAGATGAATATGCAAACATGCAGGCACAAGGAGAGCACACACACACTCACACACACTCTCATAGACACCCCGCCTCCATGGTTACATACACACCAGGAACAAACAGAATTCAAAGAGAGGTGCATGAAGCTATCACCCATAGGTGCATGCAGGCACACATGAGGACACTCCATGGGTCCTCAGGCATATGTCCAGACCCTCAGGACACCTGTTTCCCATTGCTCTTCTAGCTCGAGCCACCAACGTAGGCCGAGAATGCTGTCTGGAGTACTTCAAGGGGGCCATTCCCCTCAGGAGGCTAGTGGCATGGTACAGGACTTCAGCTGAGTGCCCCAGGGATGCCATTGTGTGAGTTTATCCTCCCCACCCCATCCCCCACCTGGGATCCAGAGTGGTAAGCGGGAGGGCCTTGGAGTACCCAGGAAGGTCACTGGCAAAGAGGGAAGAACACTGCCTTCTTCCCCCGGGCCAGCTCACAGATGAGAGGGATTCAACCTCTTCATTTATTTATTGTGAAATTGAGGCCCCAGGATGGGTAGGACATCCTGGGTAGCAGAGCCAGTGGGCAGGAATGCATTCCCCTCCCCCTCTGGGTCTGAGCTGAATAGAGGATAACACAGCCCAAGGCTCCTTGTGTCACTTCTGCTTGTCAGGCTGGGGCTGCCCTGAGGGCCCAGGCATAACGTCCCTGGTCCTAGCAAGGCTGCGATGGAGTCAGGCTCCCAGTAGGGAAGAATCGCTAATGACATGGGTGACTTCATCCAGTTCTTGCCTAGGTACCTCAGCGTTCAGGTCAATGCAGGGGTGGCTGGCTACAGAGCTCTGCAAGGCCTTGCTGTCCCCATCCTCACTGCTTTCTCCTGTGTAGGTTTGTAACTGTCCAGGACAGGCTCATATGTTCAGACCCCAAAGACAAGCATGTGAAGAAGGCCATCAGATACTTGAAAAGCTTAACGCAGTAGCCTTTCATCAACCTCCCAGCCTGGAGCATTTGAAGACTCCAGTATTGGTGCCCATGATCCCAACCTGCGTCTGGTGGAGGCCTGGAGAGCCCAAGAGAAGGCACAGAGTGGGAGTCCCTGTCCCCCCTTTTATGGACTCAAGCTACATGCACACACACACATACACACAAACACTGATTAAAGTTATTCTCCTTCAGTCTGGGTCAGTGTGTTCTGTCCCCACAGTACAGAGCTCCTTCCACTTTGGTTGGTCACACTGGACAGCTGGTCCTGCTCTGCCCTGGTCCTGCTTGCCAAGGCTAACGGAGGCTTAGAGGGAGACACAGCCCCACACAAGTGACAGGTGGAACCTGGGAGACATGGGGAAGGACAGGGCAGAGGTGGGCAAGGATCACGGTAGGATCCTCACAAGTGCCCTTCCTCCCTCTGTACTCAGGGAAAGTGTCCGAAGTAGTCCCAAGGAGGGCCTTCTCTGCACCCCAAGTCTCCCAATCACCCCAAGACTAGCCCCTATCATTGCCCCACATGAAGCCAAAGTCATCCTAATTGCATTGGACTCTATTGCAAATATGTTCAGATCCTTCTACGTTTGTCCTTCTTCTCGTAGGGCCTGTCTTGCCTCCATTTCAGAGTCCCCTCACTGCAGCCAGTCTGGCTCTGGGAAACTGTCAACCGCCCCCTTCCCATGCCTTGGCTGCCTCTCCACAGGCAGCTTAGCTTCATGGGGACTCGGGTCTCTCTGGCTGTTTGGAAGACCCACCACCTAAGCCTCCCGTCCTACTTCATCACCTGCCCCAAGGCTCCAGCTGGCCGCTGACCCACGACTCCTCCGCAGTCACCTCTGTACGTGTAGAACACTCCTCCGATGCCAACCTCACAGGCCCTGGGATTTCCTCCCAATAGACTGCCTTGCTGCAGGCCTCTGGTGCTGTTGGTTCACCAAACTACGCCTGTGTGTGCTTGTAGACCTGGCTCTACCATTCCACTGAGGGCTCCTGGGGCACTCTGGGACCACCACGAGCCACTGAAGGATCGGCACAAAATCTATGAGGCCCCTCTCTCCAAGCCTAGCTCAGAGCTGGCGCCACCACAGGCTGTGGGGAGTTGGGGTCTTGGTATTGCAGGTCATCTTTGCCCACCCAGCCCAGGTCAGGCTGTAGCACAGGCAAGGGTCTGCCTCTTCCCAGCACTCTGCCAGGCTGGAGGTAGACTGAGCTGCAGTATTAAGTTTTTCTGGGGAAGATTTTTATCCTGTTGCTGCCACCTCGTGGCCAGTTTTTGCCTTGCAGAACAATAGCCAAGTGTCCTAGTAGGGGTGGAAAAAAGACCAACACACTAACAAACAGAAGGCTGGTGGCCCTGAAGTGGTGTCTCCGTGAACCCCGGGTTCCTTCTAGTGCAGTAGGTTTCTCTTTCTGAGGATCAGGAGCGTCCCTCCAACAACTGCTTAAGGTTCTGAGTCCCGAGGCAGCTTTGGCTGAGTCTTTGTGAAGGAAAAAAAAAAGCTTCTGAATGCAGGGCCTAGAGAGAGGATGATTGGTGCGGAGGGACAGGGAGAGGGAGAGGGGGAGCCCCTGTTGAAGGAAGAAGAGCCAGGGCTGAGGCCTGAAGGCCCGCACCCTACGTTCCAGAACCAGGGTGCCCTCAGTGTGCTCCGCTGCCTTGTTGAAGTCTTCCAGAGACACCCTTTGGGTAAACTCAGGTAAGTAGAGGCCTGTGAGAGGTGGGGGGTTTCCTGTGGGACCCGGACAGAGCAGAAGGGTTGTTTCAAGTCCACCAGGGAAGGAAAGCGTGGGGCCACAAGTGGCAACAAAATTCGGGGTTCTGACCCCGAGTGGTCGGAGGAGGGTGTAAGGTGAGTGTGCCTGCTCTTTCCTGGGGGCACTTTGACGAACTGTGGCTTGAAGACTCTCATGCTTAACGAGAGAGGAATGGTGATGGGAAGGGTGGGTGATCAGTGAGGTGGGAAGCTAGGCAGAGCCTTTTGTCTTGAAGTGCCTGCGCGGCCCACTTCTGAAATACTTTCTTTTGGGGGCTCGGTGCAAATACCACTACCTTCAGGAGACCTCCATGGTCTTCTTAGTTTTGTAGGAAACCCCCACCCCAACATACACAAGCCTAATCTTGGCCAAATGTCACCTGACACTTAGGGAGCTTAGATGTCCCCCAGTAAGTTTATAGTCTCTGATAACTTGGGTCGGTCGGCTCACAGTAAATAAATTACTTACATAATAATGGGACATTTGCTAATATGTCTTGTCAACAATGGCTGGATAAATTCCAAAAGGCACACCTATGGGGAAATAAACTCCCCAGAGTATACCTAAAACACTGGGGCTTGAAGCACCCGAAATACCTAGAGATTGAAATTGGGCAGTTCTCCAATTCCCCGCAAGGGGGCGCTAGAGTTCCAAGACTAATGGGGGCGCACAGACTTTAGCCTCAGGTGTTGAAGCTACAAAAGACCACCATAGACGGGGGAGTCTGTAGCTGTCGGGTGGTTCCCTGGGGATCCGAAGTCAGGAAATTATGAAATGCACTACCAGAGTGGGAGAGCACTCACAGGGCCACCAACACCAGAAGTAATTTAGGTTAGGTAAACTCCAAGAACACTGGGCAAGAAGTACACAGGCTTCCATTTCCTTCACCTGTCTATTTGGCATTCGCTTATCACAAGGCCACAAATACCAACTGGTGTTTATATATCTGTGATCCAACTTTGGTGAGTCTTTAAAAATCATTATAAGCCGGGCAGTGGTGGTGCTCACCTTTAATCCCAGCACTTGAAAGGCAGAGGCAGGCGGGTTTCTGTAAGTTTGAGGCCAGCCTGGTCTACAGAGTAAGTTCTAGGATGGCCAGGGCTACACAGAGACATCCTGTCTCAGAAAACAAACAAATTATAAACTAGGCATGCTGGCTCCCAGCACCTTCGAGGTGGAGGCAAGAGGAGCAGGAGCTCAAGGCCAGCTTCTGTAACAGTGTAACAGTGTGAGCATAGCCTGGAGTGTATGAGAGCCTATCGCAAAGACAAAAGCAAAAAAGACACTACAAAGCCATAGGCATTGCAGCATTCCTGTAGTTCCAGCCACTTGGTAGGCAGAGGCAGGAGGATTACTTGCACCCGAGAGCAGCCTGGGAAACATTTTGAGAACCCCTTTGTCTTACTATTTTTTTCTGCTCTGTTAAAAACACAATGACTAATGAAATGTATACAAGCTCACATCTTGTTTGTTTTTCAAGACAGGGTTTCTGTGTGTAGCCTGGCTGCCCTGGAACTTGCTCTGTAGATCAAGCTGAACTCAAAAGATCTGCCTGCCTCTGCCTCTCAGAGCTAGGATTCAAAGGCATCACTAGGCTCAAATTTTCTGAAGACCTCCATTGGGGTTCTTAACTTTTCCACCAAAAAACCTTTCAGGACAAGTCAGTATGAAGCAGATTTGGTATTTACTAAGAAGTGGCGTGGTGGTCAGCCCTTGGTGCTCTTCTTTGGGACCGTAGTTTGATTCCCAGCGCCTACATGGCCACTCATAGCTGTCTGTAACTCCAGTCCCAGGGGATAGGATGCCTTCTTCAGGGTTCCAAAGGGACCATGCATACACATGGTACACAGACATATATGCAGATCAAACACCCATACAGATAAAATAAAATTTTAGAAGTATTTTAACATAGACTTAAGCATGGCATTAAGGAGGAAAGAAAGGCACTAAGGGAATGGGCAGAAGGCATCTCAAGATGTGAGCACCTCCAGAATTAGCAAGAGCCACACAGGCACAGCTTGGGACTTCCTCTGTCCTTCTCTCCCTCTCTCTTTCTAGATTGGGTCTCACTATGTAGCCCTGGCTGGCCTAGAACTCAGAGATCTACTTGCCTCTGCCTTTGGAGTGTTAAAGGCATGTGCCACCATGTTCAGCTAGGAAAATTTTTAAATGAGATCTTGGGTGGTTTCCAGGGCACTGGAGAGTACTGAGGAGATAAAGCCATAGACCCCAGGGATTAAAGAATCCTTACTATCGTAGGTCACAAGGGAGTTAAGACATGTTTTGACTACAAAATAAAACCCCACAGTTGTGTTTGTGAGATTCTCAAAGAAGTTACTCGTTTGCCAGTTGTAAACCTGTTTGAGTTTAAAGGTCACATACACTCAGGCCTTCAGCCTGACTCCCAGCTACTTTAACATCCTTATTTGCATTATTTCTATGTAGGCAATTTTTGTTAGCCCTGCTGAAAATTCTGGACTCTCAGTTGGGCAAAGTCTTCAGCCAGACTCTGGTGAGGGGCTCCTTTTCCTTGCCACCTTCCCTCAGCGTGCTCTACCCCTCTCTCCTGCCTCGTCTGCCACTGCCTGCCTGGCTGTGGGCCCTCACACATTGGCCTCCCTTCCCTCACACTTCTCCAACGATGAACTTAGGCCTCCACGGACCTGTTGAGGGTGGATCCAGTTAAGCCGCTGCTTTTCTGCCTCTCACGCAGAAACCCTGCTGTGGCCTTGAGGTCCCATTGCCATGATGTGGGCATTCCCCACCCACTGTATTGGTTGTTTTGTCAACTTGACACAAGCTAGAGTTATCTGAGAAAACTCCATTGAGAAAATGCCTACAGGGATGTTTACAGGGCATTTTGATTAATGGTTGATGTGGTAAAGTCCAGCCGGCTGTGTGCAGTGCTACCCTTGGGCAGGAGGTCCTGCGTTATAGAAGGCTGAGCACACATCAGGTGTGAGTCCGTAAGCAGTGTTCTTCTATGGCCTGTTTTAGTTTCTGCCTTGGTTTCTCTTCATGGTAGACTATGCTTTGAGATTGTTAGGCCAAATAAATCCTCTTCCCTCCAGGCTGTTTTTGGTCACAGTGTTTTTATCATAGCAACAGGAAGTTCCTTTCTTCAAAGCCCACACAGCGACTGCAGGGATGAAATACGCAGGCAAGTGAAGGAACCAAACCTTTGTCAAGAAGTGAGACCTGCTGGCACGCTGAAGTTAGGAAGACTGCACGTTTGAGGGCAGCCTAGACTACACTAAGAATTCAGTGGGCTTGGTCATCATGCATGTGCACACTTGTTCATCGGTCCGCGCTGAACCTCAGTGTGGTTTCTGGATGTCATGGAGTAAAGAACTCATTTATGCTGGATGGCGGGCTGTAACCCATCAGGCAGGCCACTAGAAAGGAGCACACCAGAAGAAGCCAGAAGTCCCTGAGGGTCAAGGGGCAGCTTCCCTCCCTGGAGTAAAGGAGAGCACCTTCCCCCCTCTCTACATGAGTCACTGTGGCAAGACAGCAAAGGCAGCAAAGAGAAGGTAGGGCTACAATCACACTGACCTCTCCAGATTCAGTTTTACTTCACTCATTTTCAGTTAGGGTTCGGGTGGTGGTGTTTGCTGAGGTAGGAGAATCTCCTATGCAGTCCAGGCCCACTCTGAACTCAGTCCTGCATCAGCCTCCTGATTGCCAGGATTACATAGGTGAACACTTGGTCACACCACTCCTTTAAGGTTAAGGGTTGAGAATTGACAAGGTCTCCTAGACAATGCGCAGCACACTGTGTGCAGAGTTCCAGGAACTGTAAGTGTTTTTGTTTTGTTTTGTTTTTTAATTTATTTATTTTTATATCAATCACAGGTTAGGTACTTTGCATCCCAGGCGTAGCCCCCTCCCTCATTCCCTCCCACCCTCCCCATCCCTCCCTCATCTCCTCCCCGCCCCCTCCAAGTCCACCAACGGGGGAGGACCTCCTCCCCTTCTATCTGACCCCAGATCATCTTGTCTCCTCAGGGCTGGGGTGTTTTTGGAAAAAACAAAAAAACAAAACCCACTATTATTTTCACCACCTTAAAAAAAAATCTCTAGGGGCTGGAGAAATGGCTCAGTGGTTAAGAGCACTGGCTGCTCTTCCAGAGGGCCTGGGTTCAATTCCCAGCACCCACACAGCAGCTCACAACTGTCTCTATGGGATCTGGTGCCCTCACACAGACATATATGCAGCCACAACAAAGCACATAAAAAGAAGTAAATCTGAAAAAAAAATCAATAGATTGGTTTTTTTTTTTTTTTTTGAGAACCTCGTCATATATTCCTGGCTGTCCTAGAACTCAAGAGATTCACCTGCCTCTGCCTTCGGCGCGCTGTTATTAAAGTCATTCACCACCATGTCCAGCTTTTCTCTCACGCTCTCCCTCTTTTTTTATATCTGACATTATTCTTTGAAGATTTTGTGTGTCAAGAGGCCAGAAAGTGTCAGATTCCCTGGACCTGGATATAGTTGTGAGCCACCTGACCTGTGCTGGGAACTGAACTCAAGTCCTTAGGGAAAGTAGCAAGTTCTTAACTTCTGAGCCATTTCTCCAGACCTGCATCTTGATTTCTGGAGAATTCTTGAATTGCATCTCTAAGTAATTACTTTGGAATTTTGAGGTCCCCCCCCCCATTTTTCATTTCTTTCCATTTTATTTTGGGCTTTTATTGCTTACTTCTCCGTAGCTCTTACTGGTTTCCCCAGCCTTTTTACATTTTTAGATTGAATAGATAGCTCAGCATTAAGGGCACTAGCTGCTCTTCCAGAGACTGGTTTCCATTCCCAGCACCTACATGGCCACTAGCAATCAGATCATTTAAGTCTATTCGAGGAGATCCAGGCCCTCTTCTGGTCTCTAGGGATAGTGCACACACAAAGTACATATCATATAGATGCCGGAAAAGCACCCAAACACATAAACCTCCAAAAGTTTTTAATTGTAGGTGGCTCATAAGATGGTGTAACACGTATGTCTATGTGTGTGTTAATGTGTCACTCCATGTGATGTTCCGATCTATGTAATTTGGGTTGTTTTGTTTGGTTTGTTTTTTTTTTTTTACATATATATGGCTGCTATGCTGTTCTGTATATGCAATAGTCCTGAAGGTTCATGTCAGGAGGTTCAGGAATTTGTTCTGGCCTAGTGGAACTTTTCTTAAGGCCTAGGGTTTACAATTCCTTAGTTTTATAAATGAAGTATCCTAAATTCCAAATACATGTATGTATAAGGCACATAAATCAATGATAAAGTACTGATGCCTCCCACCCAGCTTAAAGAATCGTCAGTGGCTGGGGCTGTAGCTCAATAGCTGTGTGCTGAGCATGTTTGAAGGAGGCCTGGGTTGGATTCCCACTACTGCAGAAATAAACAACCTTGCTGATAGATGTGGTGGCCCAGCCTCAAGCAAGCACTTGGGGGGCTGAGGCACGAGGATGAGGTTAGTCTTGGCTACAAGGCTAAGTTCTAGGCCATCCTAGGCTAGGTATGAGACCTAGTCTCTAACCAACCAACCAACCAACCAACCGTTTTCCTGCTTCCCTCAAAGTCTACTTCTCTATCTTATTTTCATCCCAGAACACACTCTGGTCCCAGGTATGTTCACCAGTTTTCTGGAACTTCTTTGTCACATGTTCTCAAGTTATATGTATATTTGTGTGTCCTTTAGGTTATTAAAATTTTTCCTTCCACTCCCATCTCTTCTATGCACACACAGAGATATACCTCCCTTATCCATACCCATAGTTACAGTTCAGCCCTTCTGCTGTAAGCCCCGTGCTGTGGCCCCGTAATTCACCCCTCCAGTCTCTCAAATGGTTACCTGATTCTTCCCTATGTTCTTGCTCTTTGAATATAGCTGCCTGAGACTTTTGTTTTTAGAATTAGTTTCATCGTGTAACCTAGCCGGATGCAGAACTTTTGCCCAGGCTAGCTTCAAACTTTCAATCTTCCAGCCTCAGTGTCCAGAGTGCTGGGATTGTAGGTGTGCGCCGCGATGCCTGGCTTGAGTGTTTGTGTGTGTGTTTGTTTGTTTTTAGCTTGTTTTCTGCTGTGTGAGAATGATTTTCTCTAGCACAGAATGCTAGAGTCATCTGGTAGAGCCTCACAAAGCACTGATGCCCTAGGTCCACTCCAGAAGGTTCTGATTTAACTGGTCTTTGTAAAAAAAAAAAAAAAAAAAATCCAGACCCAGGAGGTTGTTTTTTATTTTTGGAGTACAGCCAGTGTTGAACTGTTCAAACGAATCTTGCTGTATTCCCACCTGCCCACACCTCCACCCTTATCTGGTAGTGTTTCTGCTTGGCCTTCCCCATCCCCAAACACTGGGTAAAGCAAAACTGCTTCTCTCATGAAAGAACTATCAGCTTCAAACAATGGCAGGCTTCCCTGTAGACTCCTCTCAAGCAGGAGTATCTGCAATGCCCGAGTACCTTCCCTTTTCAGCCTACCTCACTTACTCCCCTTCACACTTCAGCTCTAAGCCCCCTTTGCCCCTTACATGCCAGCTGCCACCACAGCCCAGGGAAAATGTGGCTTGTCTCTGCTGCCTTTACCAACTGAGTGACTTCAGAACGAGGGGAGACTTATGCCTCACTACCAGGTTCTAAGCCAAAGTCCTTGGAGAGTTAAGAGTCCATGGCGCTGGAGGAATCCTCTGGCTAAGAGAACATAGCTGCTTTTGCAGGACCTGCTTTTGATTCCCAGCACCCACAGAGTGGCTCACAGCTGTAACTGCTGTCCCAGGGGCTCTGACACCCTCTTCTGGGCACTGCACAAACCCAGTGTACAGACATACATGCAGACATACACATAAAATGAAAAAAAAAATTTTTTTAAAGCCAGGTATGACATGATGGCAGTACTTGGGAAGCTGTGAGCTCCAGGCTAGTTTGAGTTACACAGTAAGATTCAGGCTAGGATGCCCAGACTTTGTTTCAGACAGGGAAACACGAGGAAGAGGGGAGAGAGAGCTGGAGGCCAGCCTGGCCTACATGTAACCCATTCTCAAAACAAAATGAGGGCCAGTGAGACTCAGTGGACAGGGTAATGCTGCCAAGCCCAATTACTTGAGTTTGATCCCTGTGACCTACATGGTGGAAGAAGAACCAGCCCTGCAAGTTATCCCCTGACCCTAACATGAGCATGCCTGCCTGCACACACATACACACAAGAATCATTACATTTACTAAAAAAATAAAAAAGGCTCCCAATCCCACAGATGTATTTATGTAAACTTAGGTTGAATTCAGTGACAGCCTACACTGTTCTTGGAGTCTGTACTGTAACAGATGAAACTTCCCATTAGGCTGATGTCACAGAAACAAGCCCGCAGCCAGAGGACGCCTGTGCCTGCCACTCCAATTCCTCAATGTCCAGAGGATGCCTGTGCCCACCACTCCAATTCCTCAATGTCCAGCTGTAGCCAGGCTGAGGTCCCCATGTGCTCTGGGCTCTCTTCACTATCCTAGGACGCAACGGCCTTCCCTCTGGCCCTACTGTAAAGAAATAGAGAGGCTGCCCCAGGGCCCTATTATTCATGCCAAGTGAATCACTGTCCTTTGTGCCAGTCATAGCTGGGAATCAACAAGAGGTCTGGAATTTACTAAGCCAAGGAAGCTCTGGCTCAGGAGCTCCTAATCCAGAGGCCAAAATGTTTGTCCCTCGCCTTGGCAACTGCTGCAGAAGCAATCAACAACAGGTCCATAGCTGGGCCAGTTGGTCAGCGCTGAACCTAAACCCATCTGGGGCTGTTAGTTTTTGTTGCTGTGTGACAAATCACAGTCAGCCACCTACCCGCTTATTATCTTGGCTTTTCAGTCAATTGCTCTGGCCTGAAAAAACCTTTTTTAGTTTTGGTACTGGGAACCAAAAATAAAGCCTTGTGCACAGGCTCTATCCATGGATCTCAGCCATTACCTCCGGCACAGGCTGTGTTCATTTGAAACTCTCTCTCTTCCAAACTACAACAGTGCTGGCAGAACCCAGCTCCTTGTAGTTGTAGGGCTGTAGCCACTTTCTTGGTGGCCGTGCACTGTGGCATACTATGTCCCTCTCAAAACCTTGCAACTAACTTCTGCAAGGGTAGCAAGACAAACCCTTTGTTTTCCAGTTCTTTTAAAGGATCCACAGAGTAAGGATCAGTCAGAATAACCTCCCACATGATTAACTTCAAGTCCCGCAGGGGCTGTGAGTTCATCTGCAAAAATCCTTTCACTTCATCAGAGCCTCTCCACTCAGGCCCAGAAGAGAAACCTCAATGGCTTTCAGGTCTTGCTGTAATTGGAGAGGGAACGAAAGGAATGGGTCACTGGGGTCAGTGGAAGTTCTGCTTCTAAGGAGCTTTTCACGACACCCATAACTAAATTTCAGCAGCACAGAACAGCAGAAGCAAGCTTCAAGAAGAGGTAACAGTGGATACTTTTATTTAAAACAGGAAAGATCAGGTGTGCTGGATTGCAGGCGTGTGCACAGGCCGCAGGGAGAATGAGGGGTCTCCTCAGCCTGGGCTCCCCCACAGGAGATGGAGACAGGCCCTGATCTAGAAAGGCAGCTCTGGCCCCACTCCTGTGTGACATCAACTTCTTCAAAAATAAGTTTCATAGTCCAAGTTGAATATGGAGGACTGACAGGTCCTCACCCGCCCAGTCCTTCCACTCCCCTGCCACACGAACACAAATACAGACATATGAACACATGCATGTGTGCACACACACAGACAATAAAAGGGATACATAGAAACATGAAAGTTTAATACCTATTTAACAGAAATGACAACAGGACACAGATACAAGACTACAGTACAATGGAGCGAGGTGAGAGAGGCAGAGATGGATCACAGCAACTGGGGGAATGACTTCTTTGGTGCCCCTGAGGCCCTTTGCCAGCTGATCCATGGCTCCAAGAATTATAAACCGAGGAAAACCAGAGGGCGGCACCATCACTGAGTGGAGCCTGGAGCTTATACAGCATGAGTATTCAAGGATGTCTAGACTCAAGGTGGAGAAGGTCAGCACTGTAACAGCAGGAGCAGAGTTCCTCAGGTACACCCTCTTCTCCTAACACTGTCAAGAGGCAGGTCCCCTCATACCTCGGTCTTCACAGCAGCACCACACCCCACTGCACAACAGCAGCTTCACTCTGCTACAAGCCTCTTCCTGCGCATGTTTTCAGAGTGACTGAGCCCAGAGGTGGGAGGAGGCAGTGGTGGGAGCTGAGGGACAGGAGTTGGCTGGAGGAGGAGGTGTGTGTGCTCGAGCTTCCTCCTAGGCATCCTGGAGATTGCTGGTGCTCAGGAGCACCTGTTCTCCAGGTTTGAAGGCTGGCATCCCAAGGTAGGGGCAGTTGGCGCAGCGGAAGGCATCACCCAGGTAGCACTGTGGAGAGAACAACAATCACATAGAGGGGCTAAAGGTCAGAGGCAAGGACACCTCAGTATGCCCACAGGTCTCTTGTTTTATGAAAAGCCAGTCAGTAAGGGTTCCAGCCAGGAGAGGTGATACACACCTGTCATCGCTGTGCTTGGGAGGCTGAGGCAGGATTACAGTCTGCCTGAGCTACACCGAGAGCCCCGTCAGAGAGGGCTTGTAGCTCAAGACAGCCTCTGTTACAGAATCACAGCAAGGTCAGCCAAATGGCTGAGTAAATTGCACCCCCACACCAAGTCAGAAACCAACAGCTAACAAAATAAAAGATGACAGTCACCCCTCAGCTTGGGCATGAAAATGCTGATGCCCTCTCTGGACAACCTCTTCTCAGTACAGCTACATACACTGTAGCTACAGCTACATACACTGGCCTACTGTGAGAATACTTGATGAGAAATTCCTCAAGTTCAGCTAGTCTGTGTCCAGTTTAGAGTATCGGGAGCTGGCGAGTGTTGAGGGTGTGTTAGGTGAAGGCACGTACATTTCCACAGGCTGACTTGGGCTGAGCACTCTGTTCCTTTGACTTCTCTTTTTCCAGTTCTTCTGCAAGCCCGCAGGTGCTAGGGGGAAACCAATGGCTGATGAATGATACTTGCCACCACCCAGAAATTTCCAATCTCTCACAGTGTAACACACACTTAAGACTTCTCTATTCTTACCAAGTGTCCAGTTAAATGCTATGGAAGAAGCATGCTAGGGGTGAGGCTTCTGAGGAAGACAGCAGAATGGAGAGGGACAGAGAGTGATGCTGCTGACTTCTGTGGGAAGCAGACCCAACGCTGTCACATTTTCCAAATTCAAGCACAGAAGGGGCTGAAGTGCAGCTCAGGGGGAGAGCACTGGCCTTGCATGTGTATCCCCAGCACCACAAACATACAAAAACCAAAAATACAATAAAATAAAATCCAGAATAAAATCTGGATTTTAACTTGAAATCCTCTCATTTTAAATATTGGGAAACTGAAACACCTAAAGACGGATGAGGGCTTCACATGGTGGTATAGGCCTGAAACCCCAGCACTCAGGAGGCAGACAAAAAAGAACTCCAAGTGTGGTCAGCCTACTCTACTGTGACACTATCTCAAACAACAAACAAATATAATAAAAACATTCAGTGGATAAATAAGCATGCCAAGCCTGTCTGACCTTAGTACAAACAGCAATGCAAGGCTTCCAGTTTAGAACATAATGACACAGGAACCTAAAATTTCACTTTCTCTCAAATCCTCACCAGTACTACAAAAACAACAGCAATACAGTGTGGGCACAGAAAGAGAATCACCTTAACAGATAAACTACCACATCCTGAAACCCATGTGCCAAAGGCTGACAGCACACACAGATTTGCTCTCAGCAACCCTGCCCCAGCTGAAGGCAAAGGGCTCCAGAATTTGGAGCCTCCCCACCCCCAACACCTGCCTAAGTTCCCTTCAATATAAGTGAACAAATAAGTCCAGTTAAATGCTCAGTTACATGACCAGCTTGTTTTTATTTTACAGTTTTTGAGACAGTCTTTGAGCTATCTTTGAACAGTCTTTGAACTGTTCAAAACTGCTAGTTTTGAACTTACAACCCTGCCTCACTCCTGCATGCTGGAACTCTCTATGTAGACCAGGCTAGCCTCCAACTCAGAGATCTGCCTGCTTCTGCTTCCAGAGTGCTGGGATGCCCAGCCAGGATGCTTCCATTTCTTAATATAGACTATAGTGTGTGGGTCTTTGCTATTCTCTGAAGTTTACCTCTTTAGTTTATTCCTCTATTTGCCTCACATCTCACAGGAAAACCATTTTCAAGAGAATAAGGCACAGAGAGATGACTTGACAATTGGAGAAGCATCCAGTAGACCACACCTGCTCACCCAGCACTTACCAGTTCTTACAGGCCTTCCTCTTTTTCCCTTCCCCACATGAAGGAGCCTTCAGGGAGGCTGGATCTGGCTTCTTCAAATCTTCTGGATCTAGCAGTTCATCTGAATCAATGAGATCCTGGAGAGTGACAAAACAATTAGCAACACAGTCATGGTCCCTCTGATGAAAAGCTGAGGTAATCACAGGCTGGGAGTCTAAGCACACACAGTGCAAAATACAAGCAACATCACTGTAACTAGGCCATAGGCTGAAGAGGCCAGTGGTCCATGGGAGACTGCATGAGGCCAGAAATAGCCGCAAAACTGGCTGGTACCATATACAGAATATATGTGTGTTCGTGGGGAGTGTGAGAGCAGGTGCTATGAAGAGAAGTGCTGTATTTATCCCATATATATAGTCATGGGAATAAAACAAAATCAAAGATAGTAAAACACTGCCTATAAAATTCCAGATGGAAAAAAACCCAAATAATTATACATATATATTTTTGTAAATGTGAAGATAGTCATGTCTATTAAGTTCAGAGAACATGAACAATATTTTGATGGCATATTTTACTCATCACTCTCGACGCAATAGTAAAGGTATAGAAACAAAACAAAATAAACAAATTCCTCCTGTTTTTTCAAGACAAGATTTTGCTGTGTAGCCCTAGCTTTCTTGGAATTTGCTCTGTATGCTGTGCTGATTGCCTCTGGCTCTCAAATCTAGAATTAAAGGTGTGTACCACCACTGCCCAGAATAATTTTCTTAAAGATAGGGCAGATTAAAGGTGCAAACACCGAGTTTAAGAATAGTGAGCATTCAATGACTTGCCTAGACAGAGGCCAATAAAATAGCTGCCACATTCTTTCCTAGTTTTTCTGTCTACAAGAATCTTTACTATTTCACATAAAGGAAAAACAACAAAATCTACGGGAAAAAGAGATACTTCAAAAAGTACATGCTGCTCTTGCAGAGGACATGGGTTTGGTTCCAAGTACCCACAACAGCAGCTAACAACTACCTGTAACTCAATTCCAGTTCCAGGGGATCTGGCACCCTCTTTTGGCCTCTGAGGGTACTAAGCATGCATATAGCGCACAAGTATACATACAGACACTCATACATATGAAATTAAAACAAAAACAAGATAACCTTAAGGTCACTTTTCACTGTAGCTGCTCACACTTAATCCAAGACCTGGGGGGATGGGGTAAGGGCAGTCAAGTGACTATAGGGCCAACTCACCACGCTGTCATCCTCCATGTCATTGGCTGAGAGGGTCCAGAGCTTGGCAGCATCAGGATCCACAACAGGCTTCACTGAGGAAGAAAAAGAACTCCTTAAACAGTCAAGAGCAAACTACAAGCAAGCACCAGCACCTATGGAGACTAGCACAGACCAACTGGACAGACTGAGTGGGGAGGGCAGGCTGTGCGCTCAGCTCCACTAGGAACTGAAGGCGCAGCCTTCTCACAGTTATAGAAGTCTGCATTCATTACACGTTTCTTTATGCTAGGCACTCCGCCTGCGCTTCCATCATCTCACCTAACCATGCTAAGAACCTTGGGAGGTGAAGGCCACTCTAGTTTTATAGCTGTGGGTCTGTTTTATGAGGCTACAACCCTCTCTCCATGCTGCCTTTTCCCTGCTACTGAGCTCAGACTCCTGTAACATGGGTTGTAGCACTCTCCCTGACAATTGTAGATATCTAGAGAATCAAATGAGTATCAACAGCTTCCATAAATAGCTAAGATTTTGCATCACTTAAGCCTATTAGAGAAGAAAACAGACTCTAGTGCTGCTGGTGGCCAGGTAACAGTCAGTGATAGAACACTTTCCACCTAGGTTAGGACCAGAAAGAATCTATGAGCTTCAGGGCTGGGGATGAGAGGGGGAAATCCTCGGTGAGGCCTTTCGGGTGAGTCCATCGCCAGGGTCACCACTGCCACAGCTGGATGCTCAGAACATCCACAAGATCAAGTGCTGAGCTAAGCTGTCACAGAATATGAAATCAATGGTCCAAGTAGTTCCTGAGGCCACGTTTGAGAACACGGGCCTGCAATTCCTGCCACTCAAGAGGGCAGTGGAGTGAGGACCATGCATGGAGGTCAAAGGACTTCATAAAGATTAAAGCTAGACAGCCAAAGAGTGCAGTATGGACATACCAGCAAACATCTGTTAAATCCAGCATTCCTCACAGCCTAGACTCAATTGAGAAATGAGAAAACAGTAATAGGCAGGATGAGGAACGGCAAAGTGTGTATGCACACAATTTTTTGAGCAAAAGAAACACAGATTTTGTTTTTAAGCATTTAAACAGGATGAACGCTATAAGGTGTTCCACCAAAATCAGACCAATAAAGTCCTGTGATTACAGCTCTAAGAAAAACATTAAAATAATACCTACAGGGGATGGTAGTGAGGGAACAAACAGGAGCAAGGTACAAAGATGTATAGAAAAATGTCACAACAAAACCATTTTTCTGTGTGAATATGTTGTGTATTAAACTGTTAATTTAAAAAGGCATGTTAAAAATGGCTGTTGTAAAAAAAAAAGGCTGTTGAAAGGGGCCTATGACCGAGATATAAATTGAATAAATAATTTTAAAAAATGCCTGTTGTACACATAAAAATTACATAATTACATTTTAAAAACTCTGAACTATATAAATATAAAACATGCACAAATCATGTTTTATGATTTGTAAAGATAGCAAGCAATCTTTACAAATAAGTCTGTGACTTTACACGCATAAAGCCCTGGAGCCAGGCAGCAGTGGCACATGCTTTCAATCCCAGCACTCAGGAGGCAGAGGCAGGCAGTCTCTGAGTGAGCTGTAGGCCAGCCTGGTCTACAGAGTGAGTTCCAGGACAACCAGGGATGCACAAAGAACCCTGCCTCAAAATAAATAAAATAAAACAAAATAGAGGGTCAAAAAGGAGAAGGGGAGAAGGGAGGGGAGGGGAGAATAAAGGAGGAGAGAGAAGAGAAGAGACAAGAAAAAAAAAGCCTGGAAACTGAACAAGAGTGCTGTCCACCATTTTGAGGTCTCCTGAGGATAAACCTATCCTCCTAAAGAGACTTCAACCAAACAAGCGACTCAGGCCTCCAAATGAGGTGGCTTCAGTGCTCCCTAGCACAGAAGGGGCTGCTCTAGGAAATATCTATGTTTGCTTCAAGTTTGGGTACTAGTATGTCCAAGATAAGAGCCCAGAAAGCATCCTGCACTTAGCAAATGACAGAAATCGAAGGACTGATCTAAGAGTATTTTGGTCAGGCCCACACACACAGAAGGAAGTCCCCAGGCTAGTGTTACCTGAAGAAGACTTCTTGTTGGTGAGAAGCTTTAGCTGGCTAGAAGAGCCCACTTCAAAGTTCGGCTTCTTGCCAGTGACATGCATGGAGAGCAGGGTGTCACTGTGGTAGCCCAGGTGTTCCCGGACAGACTGGACCTCCTCGGGGCTTAAGGATTCCCGCTGCAACTGCAATTGAAGATATCCCATGTATCAGTTCACTCTTCTCCATTCACTGTTTCGCCAAGCTGGCCTTGTAGCCAGTTTGGGCAATATCCAACAATGAGTCTCTGTCTCAAAAAAGAATTTAAGGCCCTGAATTACATTAAAAAAAATCAGAAACTAACAATAACAGCTATCATGGAACAACACCTCTCTCAAACCAAAGAAATACTAATGTTTTAAAATTTAATTTTGGAAAAGAATATAGTACTATAAATGCCTCTGCTCAACTTGAACATCTCTATTCAACTGTCATTAAGTGCAAATGCCCCATCCTTAGTCTTGACTTGACCAAAAGGTCTAATTGACAGTACTGTATCCAGGCCTAAAAGCTGTACAGACTGAGATGGACAGAAGCAGCACAGCCACCACTGCTAAACAGCTATAGGAAGACAAGTCCAAGCTACCTAGAGTCTTCAGAAGGGATCTGCTCCCAACGGCTCCTTTTTCAAGGTATCTAGAATCCATCTCTCAGGCAGCAAGTTTCAAGTTACTTCCTAGTTCTGTATAGCATCTATCACCTCACTTGCCCCTGCTACACTGACAAACACTGTAGGTTTGGGTCATCCAAGGCTTACATACCTAACAAGAAAGGCTATCTACACACCTACCTCTTTTATTTCCACAAGGCCAGAAAGAGTCAGGGCTGAACACAGCTTAGAGGCCGTCTTCAATTTGTCATTGTTAACTGTCAAGGAAAACCCCTATTAATGGCTGCATAGGAAGAAGTTGGGAAAAACCATAAAGATTCTAACCTTTTTGCATCATCAGGATCTCAAACAGGAAAAACCTACTTTGTTTAATGTGCATATAATTTAGTAATAGCATTTTTACATGAAAAATCTTTTAGTCATTCCAAGTATTCTTTCTGAGGCAAATACAGGTCATAATTCTATTATTACTTATCACTCTGCTTCTTGGAAACCCTTCCCAAAGAATGGAGGATAATGAATAAAGTTATAAACTATGGCACACACAGAAAGTTAACCCAAGGCTTAAATTTCCAGCAAGAAGCTGAAGAGACGGCTCAGTGGTTACAAGCACATATAGCCCTTGCAGAGGATGAAATTCAGCTTCAGCACCCACATTGGCAGGCTCACAACTACCTTAACTCTAGTTCTGGGGATGGGGACGGGGTGGGGGAGAGTTGTTCCCAACACCTCTGGCCGCCTACACTTATTTTTATACACTCATGTATATAAACATGACACAGATACATGCTCTCTTAAAAATAATAAAACCATAAAAACCAGCTTCCAGCAAAAAAAAGCTGGTGTGTGCCAGAGCTATCACAAGGGCACGGCTACAATACACAATACATTTTTATTAACCCCAAAATACTTTAATTTCTAATTTACTTTATTTGATGGATTCTATTTCCACATCTTGATTGAATTTAGTAAAAAGATTAAAAATCCAGACAATTCTGACAGCTACACTACTGAGCAAAAAGGGTTTTAATTCCTGGAGATTGGTTTTAGCGTCTCACACATTACTCTTTACCCCCAGAATTGCAGCCGTTACTTTAAAACTCTTTACTCTGGAATAACCAAGACTCACAGGAAGTTGCTGCGTGCTCTCCTTCTTGCTGCAACGTCCTCTGTGTCAGAGACATAACAAAGATGAACCTTTCAGATTCAGATTCAGCCACTTTAGGTGGTAATTTCTTTCTACTTATGACCAAAGATCACTTTTCAGCTCTGCTGCCTCAGAGTCTAACATCTTTCCCTGAGAAGGCATTACTCCACAGATACTCATCTCCAGTATGGCTCAGGAGACAGCATGCCCATGCAGAGACTCACGCTGTTAAACGTTCATCTTCCGAGTAGCGAGTGATAGTCTCACCTACAGTTGTCTCCACTGGTTCTTTCAGAAAAAGACAACCGCCTGGTCGAAGGATCCGGGCCATCTCCGCCAGAATCTCAGCACTGTGCAGAGAGGTGCTCCCTGGGACTACGCCCGACAGAATGACATCGAAGCTTGATTCCTTATGGGCAGCTGAAAAGAGTATTTGACAGTTGCCAAAGCTGGGAAGCAATCTCTCAACTCTCCCACAGAGCTCCCATAGAAGACCCAGACATCACCTAGGACAATGACCCTACATGGCAAACAGTAAGTCTACATAGCAAAAGGGTACTGAGTCTCTGTTCTGCTCTGTATCTTACTAATTCTTAACCTTAATAAGACCAAGGGAAGAAGGGGAAAAGAAGCTTTTTGCAACAAAGAACAGCCTCCAAAGAACAAGAGCATACAGAGATTACCAAATACATGCCCACATCCACTATACTTCATCTGAAAAGCAAAGAGATAACCCCACATAAAACTCAAGTGTCAGGAACTACAGACAAACAGCACTTCTAGCAAAACTCTTCTAGCCCTATGAGAAGAAAAGGGTACTTACACTGCAACAGCTGGTTGATGTTTTCCATGAATACTTGGCCCTCACTGCCAGTTAACCCTTGAAGTCTATCCACCAATTTTTTCAGGGCCTCCTCAGGAGATGACTTGTCCCAGAACACTGCCACAAACTGGCCAGGGGAGATCCCAAATTCTGCCATTCCTGTAAGGCGGCTGGACCTAAATGCTACTGGCAAAAGAAATCAAGAAACAGTTCAATTTAATCCATGGATTATTACCAAGTATGATTAGAATCATAGCCTACTTCCAACAACCTCCCACTAAGGATGATATTACAGAACTTGGTGTAGACCCTAAGAGTCTGACTAAATGAACCTAGAGCCTCAAGGCTTCATAATCCAACATTCCCTGACAGAACAAGTAGGCAGACGGATGAGGATTAGAGTTAAGGAAGCAGGTTGGAGACAGAAAGATTATTTCATCTTTGAGATAATTCAGTTTGAGCAGACTATAAACAAACAGGGCATTTATCAGGCAGAAGTGACTCAGCGAGGAAGCCAATAAACTGGCAGATATAGCTATAACCTAACCATAGCTAGCCTTTTAAAAAAAAGACACCTAAACTCTATAAACCAAACACTTATTTTTCATTACTTACAAAAATTTCAACTCCACGGAATCTGCAGTAACCAACAATGCCTTCAACATTTAACACTGGCCAGGTTCTTTACAGCACCTTATACATACACCAAATCAACTGACCCTCAAAAAAGCCTGATATTAGGTCATTCCCAATGTACTGGTAGAGCTAGGGAGATGGCTCAGAGGCTAAGAGCACTGGCTGCCCTTCTAGAGGTCCTGAGTTCATATTCCCAGCAGCTGCACAGTAGCTTACAACCATTTATAGTGAGATCTGGTGCTCCTTTCTGGTGTGCAGGCACACATGCAGACAGAACACTATATATATAATAAATAAGTAAATCTAAAAAAAAAAAAGCTTACACGCTAACCAATGTACTGGTAAAGAACAGTACACAACCAATATTATGTGGTATAAAACAAAGGCTGGGATTAGAATCCAAACCTATGGTTTTTTGTTTTTGGAGACAGGGTTTCTCTATGTAGCCTTGGCTGTCCTGGAAATGGCTTTGTAGACCAGGCTGCCTGTCTCCCAAATTCTGGGATTAAAGGTGTGTGACACCACTGCCTGGCTTTCAAAACTGTGTTTTAACCATGAAAACTTCCCACCTGGGCTCAACTTTCTCTTCCACTCAATATGCAAGTCTGTCCACAAGATGCTCACTGTGAAGGTGGCCAAGGGATACCTTTGTTCAGCTCCTCCATCCTTAAACATTAATGCTACCAAGTTTCTAGCTTCAAACAAGCAAAACAAAGAAGTAGTACGAGGCTCATACTGAACACTTCTGACTTCTGCAGAGATGTCCAACTCTGTCACAGTGACACCACACTCCCAGGCTGAATTTAAGTCACAAGCATTACACTTTGCTTCTATAAAAAGTCACTTCAGCAGCAAGCATGATGGATCAGCAGGTTAAGGACACTTATCGCCAAGCTTGATGAGCTGAGTTTAGTCTTCATGAACCCGCATGGAGAGAACTGACTTCTACAGCTTGTCCTACAACCTCTACATGTGTAGCTATGACACAGGTGGCACACACATACAAATAAAATGTAATTTAAAAAATTCATTTCATTTTTTTGTTACCTTCTTGGAGGAAGGGGTCAGGGTCTCATATAGCCCAGGTTGGCCCTGAACTTCTGATCCTCCTTCCTCTGATTTCCAAGTACTAGGATTACAGGTATGTGACATGTTTGACTTTTTTAAATGTCCATTTCAAGTAACTGTTTCTTTAGTGTCTAAAAACCATGACCTTTAACCAGTTACCCTTGATTACACAGTGCTTTGTCATTTCAGAAATAAGTTACTAACGGTTTTTATTTCTACAGCAAAACTGAACTCCGTAGTTAGCGAGATTGAAAATCTGGTTTCCAGTCCAAAATGACTCTCTCCTTATTGCATTTTCTCTCAACCATACCTTTTTGTTTAGTTTTTTCATGTGGACAGCAGGTCTGGGCTACCCTGACTCAGCAGAAAGCCCAAGCAAAAGGATGACCCGTGGTCATCAGACAAGCAGGATTTCTTGGTTGTTTAGTTTTGGATTTTAAATCCCTAAAACGTACAGCATCAAGAATGAACACTTTAAGCTTTTAATTGTCACATAATGTTGAGAAACATCCTTGTAAATCTTTGAGTTGGGTAACTTGGGATCAACCTCACATTTAAGACCTGCCGGGAAGGCAAGAGTACTTACTGCTGGGTAATAAGTTATTAAAAAAGCAACTTGTAGATCTATCTACTAAGGCAAGTCAGCTTTTCTGAGTCTCTTTTCCTGTCAATAAACAGGAACATTAAGTAACCTCATACTATTAAGACTGATTAGGAAACCCTGTAAAGCACTCAGCAGATGTCTGAACATAGGGCTCAATGAGATAATGGTCTGAAAAGACTGGGCCTCCACTTCTCTGCAGGCAGCTTATCTTTGTTCTAACAGTCTTGGTTAAAGATGCTTGTAAGGAAGGTATGCAAAGCTTCTCTTTCATCCTTAGAACCTCATCGGAGAGCCTGGCCTTTTTCATCCCAGTATCACTAGGACTGTGTCAACAAATTACAGAATGTAAATAAAGCATTCTGCTTCCCATAACAAGAGGGACCTCATGAGTAGATCAACCTCAAACCTCCCCCTCCATCAAAACACACACATCTACAAGCAAGCCTTCAGTCAGCATCTCCTAAACAGACAACAGTTCTTTTAAGCTCTAGGAGCAGAGGTATAACAATTCCCATCTGTTTTGTTGTTGTTACTGTGGCAAATCTGTTTAAAACAAACAAAAAACCTATTAAACAACAACAACAAACCAGTGCCTAAGCCTGCAGACTTAGGAGCTGTGACTCAGAGCTGTTTCACAACTACAAAGAGATGAAGAAGTCAATATCACATAAATGACCTTGCTTGTTAGATGCTTCTCCAACTGGCAACCTCCACCAATGGCTTTTCAAAACTGTTACTAGCAGACAGGTGTGGTGGCATTTGCCTTTAACACCAATACTCCCCTAAGACAAAGGCAGGCAGATCTCTGGAAGTTTGAGGCCAGTCTGGTCTACAGATCAAGTTCCAAAGCTACATAGTGAGACCCCATTTCAAAGAAAAAAAGTTACTAGCAGGAAGTAAGAGCAGACGTCTGAAGATAACTTGTGGAGATGGGCTTATTTGTCTTTAAGGCACTTAACAAGCATCGATTCTTAGGCTTGTGGTCCCATGGAAGGTGGCTGAGGGGCTGGAGATGACAGTGGTTGCAGGTGTGGCTGATTAGGGTTAGGGGTTCGGTTCAGTGGTATGTGCTTACCTAGCAAGTGCCAGTGGGCTCAATACCACAAAGCCAGATACCAACAGCCAAGAATGGTGGAGCTTGCCTGTAACCCTATCTCTCTTTTGAGACTGAATAAGGATCATGAGTTCTGAGGCTTGGGCTCCTCAGTGAAATTCTTCTCTCAAAAAACCACTAACAGGTTCCCGGGATGGCTCAGTGGGTAAAGCCTGTGCTTTGCAAGCACAAGGACTTGAGTTTGAGCCCGAGAACCCACACAGAAAATCTAGGTGTGGGGGCCATCAAGATGAGTCAGTGGGTAGGGGTGCTTGCTACACAAGCCTGACCTGAGTTTAACCCTCAGAACCCCAACTCCTGAAAGTTATCAAGTGAGTTCCACTGTGCACATGCTACCCTCCCCAACACACACAAAATAAAAGCGCGCGTGGCCGGGTTTGTAATTCAGCACGGGGGAGATGAAGGAGGGCAGACTGGCCAGCCAGCCCACCCAGCCATAACCGGTGAGCTTCAGGCCAAAGAGAGGTCTTGTCACAAAGGCGGTGAAAACAGTTTGATGAAAAAGCTGTCTTCTGGCCTCCACATACGTGCATATGCACCTACACATATGAGTTCCCTCCATGACCACGACAGTAAAAACACTTCGTTTACTTCTTTCTAACACCAAGTCATCCCTGGTGGAGGCAAGGCAGACACTAAGAAGCAAGCCTCTCCCAAACTGGCTTGTTAATGCTAGATCCCTGGACCACACCCTGGCAACAGGGTCAACTCTCCAGGACAATAGCCTGGGTGGTTCGTTTTATAAACAAGCTATGTGGGAAATAAGTACCAGGCTCAAATGGACAACCTGTGGCTCCAGGTTCCCCTCAGCTTTCGAGCTTTCCGCCAAGCGCCCTGAAGGAGACTCAAGGTCACCGCAGACGGCTATGAGTAAACTGGCGATCCCGAGGCCAGCTCCGGGTTTCACGCGGAAAGAGGAGGCAGAGGAGCCCCGGTGTCAGGCACGCCGCCGCATGCAGGGCCCCGGCCGCCGCGGCCCCGCACACCGGCTTTCCCAGGCACGCCGATGACGGCACCGGGAGCCGAAGCGAGAGGGCGGAAGACGAGAGCGGCCCCGAACAGGGCCGTTAAGCCCAGTCTGGTCCTCGAGCCGCACCGCACGCTCTCACCTTCCTCCTAGCCTGAATACCCGCTCCGCAGATGCCGGCTTCTCGTCCTCGGTCTCTCGCGAGAAGAGAAGGCAAGCAGCACCTAGTACAAGAAGGTAGACGCGGCCCCGCTGACGTCATGACGCTGCCCAGCGCGTCGCTGCTGTCAGCGTGCGTGCCCACTTCCAAGATGGCGGCGGCTGCAGCAGTGTCTGGCGTCCTCCGCCGGGTGGGCTGGAGGCTCCTGCAGCTGCGATGCCTGCCCGGTGAGGTGACAGCCGAGCCGAGGCGCGGGGGGAAAGCGGGGAGGGAGGCGCGGGATGGATCTGGGCTTGGCGTGGGGCGACGGAAGCCTTGGTGGGGAGTTAGCAAGGTGAAGGGCATCAGCGTGGAGCCGCTTGAGTCCCGAGCTGGAAAAAGCCACTTAGTGGGTTTCCATCTCTAGACTAGAGCTGTGAGGGGCAAAAGCAGGGAGCAGGCCTATGACCCCGGTTCTCCAGAGGTAGTGGAGCTTCAGAGACGGCTCGGTGTGCCCAAGGTCACAGAGCTCGCCTGTTGCAGATGCGTTCTCAACTCTGTTGCCGTGGGCGGTGGGCCAGCCTTGCTGGAGGGACAGACGGAACCGCCACAGAGAGCGTCCGTTTCTTCCCCAGGGTCAGTCATTGCCACACCCCGTCTCTAAATTGGTGTCATTTGTTATTGCCATGTGACCAGCATTTTTATTTCCACATAAATAATAGTCTTTTACTTTTAAGACTTTGTACACTGTCTTTAAGTGGAAAAGCAAAAATCACTGTCCATAAATCGAATATCTCTACACTAATACATTAACTTAAATATGCAACTAAAGTCTCTGTGAGTCTCAGATTTCACAGCTGTACTTTGGGGACCCTTCACTTCAAATTTTGTAGATATTTGCTCCATTTTCTCTGCATATACTAAAATGCTGATGTTAATATGCATGGTGTTCTGTGTTTCTTCTACATTGTTGTTCCCAGTAATTTTCTTTTTGTCATTTTTTTAATCTAAAGTTTCAGACAAAATATGTTTAGTAAAAATTATGCCCTGTGTCCCAACAAATCCAGTGTTGGGTATTTGCCCAGGAAACTGTCCACAAAAAGTTCACAAAAACTTTATAATGGTTGGACTCTGAAAAGCTAGGCATTCATCTTTTTCAGTACTTTTAAGCCCTCTATAACAGGTACCTCCAAAGCACCCCTCCTCTTCCTAAAATTTTTGAGACAGACTCTCACTCTATATCCCTGACTGACCTGGAACTTGCTATATATGACCTGACTGAGCTTGAACTCACAGAGCTTGGCCTGCCCCTACCTCCGGAGTGCTTAAGAGAGTGTGTCATCATGCTTTTCTCATTTATTCCTCTTTTCTTTTTTGATCTTGTGTGGTACTGTCTCACCCTGAGTTATATAGAAAGCCTTTACCTCAAAATAGTATGGGCTGATCTTTTAATTTTGTGTGTGTTTAAAACAATCCAAGTTTAACAAAGAGATTTTAATGTAGTCTTAAGCACAAGGGTTAAGAAAAAAGAGGGAGAGAGAGAGGCACTCACAAGAAAGTAAGACAGATCCAGAAGTGTAGGTTTTCAAGAGCATCTCAGAAAATAAAACATTCCCAGGTGTTGTAATAGACTCCTCAAAGAGTTACCTACGGTGATCTTTTAAAAATATACTAATCGGGGAAGCTGGAGAGGTGGCTGAGCAGTTAGAGTACATGCTGTTCTTGTGGAGGACCCTATTTGGATTTCCAGAACACATGTTGGGCTATTCACAACCACTTGTAATTCCAGCTCCAGGGATCTGATGCCTTCTTCATACCCACACACAGACTGATACCAATATACATAATTATAAACTAAGTCATGGACTGGACAGATGACTCAGTGGTTAAGAGCACTGGCTCTTTTTCCAGAGGATCCAGGTTCATTTCCTACCAGTCACATGGATACAGGGCCTTCACCTGTAGCACAAGCATACATATAGGCAAAACACCTATATACAAAATAAATAATAAAAAATGTAAACTAAGCAGGGCTTCAGAAATGGCATGTCAGTTAAGAGCTCTTGCTGTTTTTACAGGTGTCCTGGGTTCAGTTCCCAGCTCCCTCTTCTGACATTTGGGAGTATCAAGCAGACATGCAGTACACGTGCATACATGAAGGCAAAACACTCATACACATAAATAAATCTTTAAAAATCAGCCGGACAGTGGTGGTGCACACCATTAAAAAGCCTTTAATCCTAGCACTGTGGGAGTCAGAGGCAAGCAAATCTCTGAGTTCGAGGCCAGTCTGGTCAACAGAATGAGTTCCTGTACAGCCAAGACTACACAGAAACCCTGTCAAAACAAAAGAAACTTTAGATTAAAAAGAAAAATGTAGATAAATCCAAGGACAAGTAAAAACTAACCTAGGGTTTAAGTTTCAGAACAAGTATGGTCATTGACTGAAAGGGTTTCTGGGGTGGTAATGTCTGTCTACACAGGATTCATGTTGTACAAGTATATGTGCTTGCATTGCTCACAGGATGATTTATTTAAGATTTGTATTTAAGACTTATTTTGTTGTATATAAACAATTCATAAAGGATCAATAAAAAGTGAACTCTAATGCTACATACGCTAAAATGTTAGAGATGAGCAACACTGAGATCCCCAGTAAATAGTCAGTAGATTAATGAAGAGCATGATAAATATGCAGAAGCTAGAGCGTTCACAGTTCCTTCAACTTATTTACATATTTGCAAATTTTGATGAGAAAATGTTGGGAAGGAGGAAAGGAGTATGAAACACTACTGATCTTTCCTGAAGCAATGGGGCTGAAGGGGCTAGGGAGATATCGCAGAGGATAAAGTGCTTGAGAGTGAGAACCAGAGTTAAAATGTAGGATGCTGGGACATACATCTTTAACCCAGCAACTCTGAGGCAGAGAAGCAGATTTCCGGGAGTTTGAGGCCAGCTTGATCTATATAGTGGATTCCAGGCCAGCCAGGACTACATAGTGAGACCTTGATCAAAAAAAAAGAAGCCCAAAGATGGAGATTAAGGATCTCTAGTGCAGACTGGCTAGCAAGACTAACCATATGTTCTGGGTTTGAGAGACCCCACCTGTGGAAGAACAGATGCTTTTAGGATGATTCCCAAAATTCCCCAAATTCTCCATGTCCTTGTGCGTGCTCACCCACCCACATACATGCAAACATACATATGCACACCCATCCACACAAGCATGAAAAAGGAAAATAAAATGCCATGTAACACTTTGTAGGCACTGTTTTTTATTATGTATACAGGTATAGCATTTCACGTTTGGGGGTTACTTTAACATTGTCATTGAACAAGTAGAGATTAATACTCTTTAATTTGTGGGGTTTTGAAAAGCTGCATATTATGAGGCCAGCAAGGTGGTTCCGTGAGTAAAGGTGTTTGACACATAAACCTGACTACCTGAGAACCACCTCCACAGAGGTGTCCTCTGAGCCATGATAGAAACACCAGGAGACAGTCGGGTCTTCGTAACTGGATTACATGTCTCAAGGTTTCTGTTTTATGTGTCTGTGGGGCACTCAACACTGGGGTGAGGGCTGCGGAGGCAACCCTGCTGTGCATTTCTTCCTCACGCTCCTCACTTCGGGTCTCAAAGGTTCTTCATGGGGAGTGTCCCTGACAGCAGTCCTGTTTCTGTTTCAGTGGCCCGCTGCCGATCGCCTCTGGTGCCACGTGCCTTCCACACTTCTGTGGCATTCAGGTTCTCAGAAGAGCAGAAGCAGCAGCCTCCCCACTCTTCTTCTCAGCAGCACTCTGAGACACAGGGGCCAGAGACGCCCGGCTCAGAGGTTCCTCGTCCACCCCCCAGGCTAGTATTGGTGTCCAGATCTACCCATTGCTGGCCACTTCACATGCATCAGAATGAACCTTTTCCTTACTACCCCTCTCGCCTTCAGACAGTTTTCTTCTTTTCCTTCCCTTCTTTCCTCTCTCCCATCTTTTCTTTCTGATAGGATCTTGTTATTTATCGATTGTAGGGTTTTTGGGGGGGAGAGGGTGTCTGTTTTTGAGACATGGTTTCTCTGTGTAGCCCTGTCTGTCCTGGACTCACTCTGTAGACCAGACTGCCCTCAAACTCACAGAGATCCTCCTGCCTCTGTCTCCCCAAGTGCTGGGATTACAGATGTATGCCACTGTAGCTGGCTGTGTTTATGTTTTTTGCTTTTTGTTTTTTGAGAAAGGGTTTCTCTATGTAGCCCAGGCTGTCCTAGAACTCTGTAGACCAGGCTAGCCTCGAACTCAGAAATCTGCCTGCCTCTGTCTCTCAAGTGCTGGGATAAAAGGTGAGCACCACCACTGCCTGGCTTTATATTTGCTCTTGTTGAGCGGGTATACTTCTTATATACCCCTTGAACTCTTGGAATCTTCCAACTTCAGTTTCCAAAGTACTGGGGTTACGGGTGTGAGCTACTGTATGTAGCTACTTGCAGGCATTTCTAAAGTTAAAAGCAGTACCTTTCCATTTTAGAAGAGTTAGGAATTGTGGAAAACACTTGCAACCATAACATAGATAACTTGGCTGACATGAAAATGCCTTTTAGATATTTCTATGTTTTGGGGGGTTTGTTTTGTTTTGTTTTTAAGCTGAGATCTCACTCTATCCTAGGCAGAATTTGAATTCAGCAATCCTCCTGATTCAGCCTTCCAAGTTGTCAGGATTATAGATGTATACGAAAGCCAGCTCAAGAGTAGATTCTTAATGTCTTTTTACAGTTTTTATCTTTTTAGTAGTGCTATAACATTCTAGTAGTAAATGAGCTGAAATGTATTAACCTGTCTTACTGGTGACTATTTATATTTCATGGTTTGATAGAGTTAAAGCATATTGTGTCTGTCTCCTTAGGTATGGGAACTTTGAAGTCAGGCATGGCCTGTAATCCCAATTAGTAAGATGTCCTAGTTAGGGTTTTTATTGCTATGATGAAACACCATGACTAAAAGCAAGTTGGGGAGGAAAGGGTTTATTTGGCTTACACTTCCACATTGTAGTCAATCATTGAAGGAAGTCAGGACAGGAACTCAAACAGGGTAGGAGCCTGGAGGCAGGAACTGATGCAGAGGCTGTGGAGGGGGGTTTCTTTCTTGCTTGCTCACCATGGCTTGCTCAGCCTGTTTTCTTATAGAATCCAGGACCACCAGCCCAGGGATGGCATCACCCACAATGCACTGAGCCCTCCCCCAACAATCACTAATTAAGAAAATTCCCTACTGCTGGAACTTACTGAGGCATTTTCTAATTGATGTTCCCCCCTCCCAAATAACTTTAGCCTGTATCAACTTGACATAAAACTATTATTCAGCACATACGAATGTAAGAAGGAGGATCACAGGTTCAAGGCTGGCCTGGGCTACTGTGCTGTTTAAGAGCATACAGGCAAAAGATAAACACATTTAAAATTTCATTGCCTGTATGGGACAAATTTGGCTTGCACAAGGAAATAATAATTTACATTTTCATTAGATCTGTTTTTCTTGTTAATCCTGCCACTGGACATTGAACTTTTCTCAATGGAAATTGAGAGCATTCATCAGTTTTTCTACAGTTTTGTTTGTTTTGAGAAAGGTCTCCTATGTAGCCCTGGCTGGAGCTGGTCCAACACTCACAGAAACCTGTCTATCTCTTCCTCCCAAGTGGTGGGTTATGTGCTTCCATGCCCAGCCCAGTTGTTCTAGTTTTTTATAACACTTTCTTTTAAAAAAAATATGTATATGTCCATGTCCATCCATTCATGTGTTTGTTGTAGTTTACATGGGTGCTGGATTCCCTAGAGCTTAAGTTACCAACATCTGTGAGCTGCCTGGTGTGGGTGCTAGGAACTGAGCTCAGATCCTCTGCTCTTAACTGCTGAGATATTCTCCAGCCCCAATTGTTTGGTTTATTTATTGTTTGTTATTTATTATTTTTATCTTATTTATTATGTATTAATTTTGTTTTATTATTTCATTTATTGTTTATTATTTATGTAATTTATTTTATTTGTCCATTTTATTTAATTATTTATTTATTTTATCATTTATTATTTGTTTTATTATTTATGTATTATGTTTGTTTATTTAAGATGTGTTTTCATGTATCTGAGACTGGCCTTTTAACTCCTGAACTTCCACTTGTCTCAGTAGTCCATGTGCTGGGATTGCCACCATATACTCAGCTAAAATGCTTTGCAATTCAATGAAGATTTATACCTGTGACTAGAATAACCATTTTCCTTGTTCTCTTGGAGTTAGAGCCTGGTGCAGACATAAGAAAAACCTTTAAACACCAGCAGTGCTAACAGGAGTGTCCAACCTATGACTGCAACATGACAAATGTATTGAGCCATATCCATAGCTCTCCCAGGGCCCATGAAGCCCATGGACCTCAGGTCGTCTAAGGATGATAAGCAGGAGCCCAGGCTGCTGCAGGACTACTGTCTTCATATTGTAAGAACTCAAGTGCCGGGGGCTGGAGAGATGGCTCAGAGGTTAAGAGCCCTGTCTGCTCTTCCAAAGGACCTGAATTCAATTCCCCATAACCACGTGGTGGCTTATAACCACCTATAATGAGATCTAGTGCCCTCTTCTGGGGTGCAGGCATACATGTAGTCAGAACACCGTATACATAGTAAATAAACAAATCTTTAAAAACAACCACAAAAAGAAAACAAAACAAAAAACAGAAAGCCAGGCCTTGATCCCAGCACTCAGGAGGCAGAGACAGGTAGATCTCTGTGAGTTTGAGGCCAACCTGGTCTACCAAGTGAGTTCCAGGACAGCCATGGTTACACAGAGAAACCCTGCCTCAAAAAACAAACAAACAAACAAAAGAACTCAAGTGTGGGAGGAGGGGAAGGATGATAGGATTTGAACCTTATTGGTATTAAAATATCCATACAGATGCAGAAGGGAGGCCCCTCTTATCTAACATGTTCAGAGGAGACCCTGCATGTCAGGCTGTAGACAGTGAGGCGTGATGTGTGCTGGGCTCTGTATCTCAGGTACACAGAGCAGAGTGGAGAGGAGGAGGAGGACTATGAGAGTGAGGAGCAGCTACAGCACCGCATCTTGACAGCAGCCCTACAGTTTGTGCCTGCCCATGGCTGGACTGCAGAAGCCATTGCTGAAGGAGCCCAGGTAGGCAGAGGTGATGGGTGGGGCAGCAGACCCAAATAAACCCAGGGTCAGAACCGCAAAGGGCCTCACGCTTCCTTCCAGCCTAGGTCAGAGCTTCACAGCTACAGGACTGTCTAGCTTTTCTTTTTCCTTCTTTCCTTCCTTCTTATTTATTTTATTTATAGACAGTCCCTGTCTATTTAAGTTCCAGTGTTGGCTATCCTGAAACTTACTGTGTAAACCAGACTGGCCTTGAACTCATAGAGAGATCCTTCTGCCTCTGCCTTCTAAGTGCTGGGACTAAAGGCATTTGTCTGGCTTAAGAAACACTGGGTTGTTGGTTGGTTGGTTGGTTGGTTGATTGGTTGTGGGATTTTTTGTTTGTTTGTTTGTTTGTTTGTTTGTTTGAGACAGGGTTTCTCTGTGTAGCCTTAGCTGTCCTGAACTCACTGTGTAGTCCAGGCTGGCCTTGAACTCAGATCTGTCTGCCTCTGCCTCCCTGAGTGCTGTGTCACCACACATCTTTGCTATTTAAGAAAAACTGTTTTTAGTGTGCTGATTTTTTTTTTTAATGCAGGGCTAGACATTTGGCTGTGATACAGTGCCTTTGTAGCATGCATGAAACCCTGGGTTTAATCTCTAGCAGCACATAAAATTAAGTGACCCAGTTGGTCATGGCTCAGTACTCTTGAGTTCAAGGCCAGCCTGGTCTACAGAGCAAGTTCCAGGAGAGCCAAGCCTACACAGAGAAACCCTATCCAAAATAATAATAATAATAATAATAATAAAACAAAAAACCCAGGTGTGGTATTACACATCTGTACTTCCAGCATTCAGAAACTGAAGATAGATCAGAGGTTGAAGGTCATCTGTGTGGTACAAAATAAATTCAAGGCCAGCCTGCACTACATGAAATCCTACCTGCCATAAAAAAAAGCAAAAAAAGAAAGATGTTGCTTGTTAAACTGTGATATGTCACCAATTCTGTGAAGCACACTGATTTTTAAAAATTACTTATTTATTTGTGTGTGTATATATCTATGTGTGCACATGTATAGAAGTTAGAGGAAGAGGGTCTTATTTTCTGTCATGTGGGTCTCAAGGATTGAATTCAGGTGGTCTAGCTTGCCTTGGCAAACTTGGGGCTTTTCTCTCCTGAACCATCTTGATGGCCTCTGTTGGGTTTTTTGTTTTTGTTTTTCTTTAATTTGGAGATGGGATCTTACTTTGCACTCTGCTGTCCTGGAACTCACTACGTAGAACAAGGTTGGCCTCAAACTTGTCCTGCTAACTCTGTCAGGCATGTGATAACATGCACACCTTTCAACCCCTATTCTTTTAACATGAAAAAAAATTTACAAAACTGTTAGTATATTCTGTAAATATTTATTGAGTGATGATGTGTACCAGGCACCGTGCCAGGGACTGTGACTGTGAATGAATGAACAAGTCCCTTCCCTTGCTGAGCCCAGTATAGCAATATTTTTCTTTAAATTTATTTTATTTGTGCATTTTTCCTGCATGTATGTGTATGCACCACGTGTATGACTGTGCCTGAGGAGGCCAGAAGAGGGTGTTGAATCTCTTGAAAGAGATGATTACAGGTAGTTGTAAGGTGCCATGTAGGTGCTAGGAACTGAACCCCAGTTGTAAGTATTCTTAACTGCTGAGCACTCTCTCCAGTCCCCCAAGTTTAGCATCATTTATGTAAGTATTGCTGGGACTGAACTAGAGCCTTATGTATGTTAGCTAAGCACCCTTTGTCACTGACCAATGACCCAAAGTTTCTTTTTTACACTTTTATTTTTTATTTAAAAAATGACTTTGTTTCCAATGTATGGGTGTGTATCTGCACACCACATGCATGTCTGGGACATGCTGTACCAGAGGCTGAAAGAAGTTGTCAGATCTTCTGGAGTTACAGATGGTTGTGAGCTACCATGTGGGTGCTGGGCATTGAACCCTCTGTCCTCTGGAAGAGCAGCCAGTTTTCACTTACTTTCTCTCTTCTCTTTTTAATTTATTTAAACACTTTACAGCCTGGTCAGCCAGCGCTCTTAACCACTAAACCATCTCTTCAGTTCCTACCCTTTATTTTTGTTACCCAGACTGCCTTAAACTTACTCTAGGAAGTCTTTTGCTTCTTGTGTATTGAGAATGGAAACTTAGCCTAAAGCATACTAAGCAAATGTTCTGCAACTGAGTTTTTACTATTCATTAAATCTTGGGGCTAGCATATAAAGAAATGGGTTTCATTATGACATTGCAAACCTATATACTATCATGCTCATATTCATGAGTCCCTACCCCTCCTCTGTCTTCTCTCTTGTTGAGCTCCTTTCTTCTTCCACCCCAAATCATTTCCCAACTACGTTCATGATGTATATTTGATTACGTTTCCTTGTAATCAAATATACCTCCATTTTTAGACCTTTTCTTCCCTCATAGTTCCCTTTCTTTCATGTCACATGCACACGCACACACACTTAAATCTAAGTTCTGCCTGTGAAAGAAAATATTCAAGTGTATTTTCTTCTGAATCTAGCTTATTTCAGTTAACGTAATGATACCCAGAGTCATCAGTTTTCCTGTAAATGCCTTTACTTCATTCTTTACATCTAAATACAATGTTCTTGTATATATTTAACACATTTTCTTTATCCATTCATCTGTTAATGGGCAGATCATGACTGGATTCATGTCTTGACTGTTGAGAGTAATATCTTTGTAAATGATGACTTGGACTCATTTACGTACGCACCAAGGTGTGGTAGAGCTAGATCACATGGTAGCTCTTTCTCAGTTTTTGAGAACCTTCATACTGATTTCCACAGTGCCTATACTTACCACCAGCAGTCTGTGAAGTCCCCACCTTCTGTTCTGACAGGCACAGTGGCTCATGCCTGTGATCCCAGTACTTGAGAGGCAGAGGCAGGAATATCACTACAAGTTTGAGGCCAGTGAACCAAATTCTTCTTTTTTGCGTATCCTTGACATCATTTCTTGTCACTTGTTTTCTTAAAGCTAGCTATTCTGACTCACAAATAATTTTTTTGTTTACTTTAAGATGGTCTCATGTTAGTTAAACTGGCTTCAGATTTGCTATATATCTAAGGTTGGCCTTGAATTCCAAACTACTGATCTTCCTGCTTCTGCCTTCCGAGACTTGGGATTATAGGTTTGTGCCACCATGCCAAGCCCTCAAAGCAGTTTTGTTTTAAATAAAAATAAATTATTATTATTGAGAGTATGTGCAAGTATGTGTGTGCACCACTCAGGGTATTGGACTGATTCCCCGAAGCCAGAGTTGGAAGAGATTGTGAGCCTCCAAGTGTGGGTGCTGGGAACTGAACTAGAGACGAGAATGGCAACGTCCTTAACTGACATTTTTTCAAATATTTATTGTCTTGTGTGTGTGTGTGTGTGAGGACTTTGTATTGTTTTGTTTTAGTTTTTTTTGAAACAGGGTCTCTCTGTGTAGCATTGGCAGTCCCAGAACTGTAGACCAGGCTGATCTGAGATCTGCCTGCCTCTGCCTTCAGGTGCTGGGATTAAAAGCGTGTACCACCATGGTTCAGGGCATGAGTTGTTTTTGTTTAATTTTTGGAAGTTTTGTCTATTTTGTTTTTGGTTGTTCCAGCTCTGTGTTTATTGCCAAAGCCTCGCTCAGGCTTGCTGAGGGGCTTCTGTGGAAGTGCTACGTGCCTCCTGCTTCTTGTGCTTGGAAGCCTTGGCATGCCACATATCTTGTTCCAGCTTCTGGCATGTGAGAGCCTCAGGGCACAGAGTGTGGCTCATATCTTCTTGAGTCCAGGTCCAGGGGCTTGCCCTTGCAGAATTTCTTGACATTTTCTTTCTCCTCTGTCTTGAGCGATGGAATTGAAGGTCTGTGCTACCACAGCTAGCTCATTCTGACTATAGTTAATGACTATGAAAATGTAGGTGATAGATCTGCAGACAACTTGGAGCTTGAAGAGCCAGGGTTTTGTGCCATTTGTCACTTTAATGACATAGCTGGGACAGCTCCGACTTCGGATTTTCTAGCCATTGCATCAGTTCCTCCTTGCCAAGAAGATCCCGGTCCTTCATCTTAGCCTTGGCTGAACTTGGTGGTGGTGGTACTGCGTGCTCTGAGTGAAAGAGCTGGCGTTCTTTAGAGACGCCAGATGTTGATTATCTGTCTTGAGTAGTTAGAAAGACTTCCTCCCAGACTGTTTCTTCACTCTGGTGATTGTTTCCGTTGCTGTGCAAAGGCTTTTGACTTGTTCTAATCCTCTCTGTCAATTCTTTGGTTGTTTCCTGTACTGTTGGTTCCTTTCAGAAAGTCCTTCCTGTGTCTAAATCTTGAAGTGCTTTGTCTGTGTCTTTAATATCCAGTAAATATTACTCACTGTATGGGACAGATGAAACTGTGTAGTAGTGACCTTAAGGCACATGAATAGCTCCAGAGGTTGGACCGTCACCTGACTTTAGCCTTAAGGTTGCTAAGCTGGAGAGCTGTTCTCATTGATTCTCTCCTCGCAGAAACTAAGGGTGGGGTTGTGTTTTTCCACATGCTTCACTCTCTGGACCTAGCATTTTGCCTTCTGTACTTTCAATTTGTTAGCATCTGGCTCTCCTCCAAGCTGGAGTTGTCAAGCATATATATAGGTCTAAACCTGAGGAGCTAGCAGGACTCCAGATGGCTGCTTGAGTACTATAGCATGTGTCTGGGTGTGAGTATATGGCAAGAGTAAAAAGTGGAGCGAGAGAACCCCAGTATTATGTGGTGACTCACACCTGTAATCTCAACCCTGGGAATTTGAGGCAGGAGGATTGCAACAAGTGTGAGGGCAGCCTGGGCTACATATTGAGAGCCTATCAAGAGAAGGGCTGGGAAGAAGGATAGCAAGGATAGGTCTGGGTTAGAACATACTGGTAGATGAGAAAAACAAAAGATATCTTCCACAGCTAGCTATTGGTTATTATAGCGATAGTTAGGGGTCCTGGATCAGAAGTGAGAGGAAGGGGGCTGTGGCATGGAGGAAGTGGAGAACTGTTAGGCTGAAAAGGCTGTGCCAGCAGGGGAAGCAGGATGGAAGCTGAGCATGGTTGAATACTTGTGGGAAGAGGAGGGAAACACAAGTGAGGATGAAGATAAAAAGGCAGGCAAAACCAAAACCACGAGATTCCTGAGGCAAGAGCTGCAAGATCTGGAAAACAGGTAGAAGGACTAGCCTTAGTTTGGGGTTTTATGTTTTGTTTGTTTTGAGACAGTGTCTCTCTATGTGGCCCCTGCTGTCCTGGAACTTACTTTGTAGACCAGACGGCTTCAAACTCAACACGTTTAGTTTCTAAACTTCTGAACATTAGGGAAGTTCCTGTGGAATGACTTTTGCTTTCTTTGTTGTGTGAATGTGATAGCCCAGGGAGCCTAAGGTTAGGTAGGAAGTAAAAGGAAACAAATTTGCAGGGAGGGAAGAAATCGATGAAACAAATGCGAGAGAAATTAATAGGATTGTTTGGGAAAATCAGATGAAACGGAATTCTCTGGTAACCAGCTTTCCTCACCTGCTTATCTTCTTTCATACTGAGTGCATGATACCTACAGACTCCGCCAACCCTGTTTGTGGGTGAGAGCTGTGAGCCTCAGTTTCCTGCTGTGTAAAGGACAGCCAGGACACACCCACTGAATAGAGCTGGTATGCAGTGCCGTGAGACGGTGTGTGGCTGTGCCTGGAGCAGCCTGGAGCAGTGGCGCAGCTGCGTGTCAGTGCTGCGGCACTCCCCTAATGGCCTTGTCCACAGAGGAGAGGCAGTTCCCCGCCCAGCGGGGGGAAGTCACACCAATGTATTTTTCCCCTTTCCTGCCGTCTGTTCCTGCTGCCATCAAGCTGCTGCCTCCAGTAGATGCACAACAATCAGTATGGATCAGGAAAGCAGAGGATGTCTCTGGGTTGTTTAGCTGCTCAATGGCTCTAATGAAAAAATTGACAGGTGCTTGGGATGTAGCTCATTGGTAGAATACTTGCGTAGCATGCAGCAGATCCGAGGTTTGATCCCCACACTACAATAGTAGTTGAATGAATGAAAGACACACACCTAGCAGGCTCATTTTGCTGGAGCTCTAGGTGAAGGGAGTGTGTCAGGAAGGGAGTGTTCTCTCTGCAGCCCCTGCATGTTAGTTAAGGCCCCAGGTTTCAGTGCTAGAACTCTGCTCTAACTGGCCTATGTTAGAAAAGGGTTTTTTGTTTGTTTGTTTGTTTGTTTTGACCCATTTAATGAAGGATCATCTTGAAGGAGCCTGGTTCAGTGTCTTGGTCAGTGTTGCTAGAATGAGTTCACTGCCAGGATCCTAGAATGGTCCTCTTTGAGATCCTTTGCAGCAGGCTTCCATGCTGGGCTGAAATGGAGCCGCAGCCCAGCAGAAAGAGGGCTATCTTTTCCTAAGATGGTTAGTTTTTAATTGCCAACTTGCCACAACCTAGAGTCACCTAAGAACCCTTGATTGAGAAATTCTCTAAATCAGCTTGCCCTGTGGTCATGCCTCTGGGTTGACTTCATTGTTCACCGAGGTGAATGTAGGTAGCATCATTTCAAGTGATGAGCTCCTAACTGTGTAAGAACAGAGACAGCTGCGCAGAAGAAACAAACAGCTAACATGGGTGCACTTGTTTCTCTGTGCTCTTGACTAGGATGTCAAAGGACTAGCTGCTTGAGTTCTTGCATTAGCTTCTCCAAAATGATAGTATAGGAAATCTAGTATTGGAAGTCAAGCAGTGGTGACAATTGCCTTTGATCCCAGCACTTGGGAGGCAGAGGAAGGCAAATCTCCAAGTTTGAGGCCAGCCTGCTCTACAGATCATGTTCCAGGACAGCCAGGGCTACACAGAGAAACCCTGTCTCTGTGCATCACCACCACAGCCTTGTGTTGCTTTCTATAGGGGTATTGTCACAGAAACAGAAATAAAAGGAGAACCTTCCCATACTAAGCAAGATTCCTAAGGTTGATATCTGAGTTCTATGCTTGGTACATACCTATCCCTGAGTCAGCTGTTAACCCCAACATGTACACCTGGAGTCATGCTTTGCACAAACTAAGGGGCTCACTCAGTAGACCAATCACGGGAGTTCAGAGTGAAGGGTCAGGGTTCTCTACTGAAAATCCAGCCCCTGTTAGGGGAAGAGGTATTCATGATAAGCAGGCTTTTAACCCTAGTCTGCTTATCCACCATGTTGCTGCTTTCTCTCCTGTAGTCCTTGGGTCTCTCCAGCGCAGCAGCCAGCATGTTTGGGAGCGATGGCAGTGAACTGATTCTGCACTTTGTGACCCAGTGCAATGCTCGCCTCACTCAAGTGTTGGAAGAGGAGCAGAAACAAGTGCAACTGGGCCAGGCAGAGTAAGTTTTATTATAGCTCAGGGTGGCAGCAAGGGACCAGCCGCTTGCCCCATCAGCTGTCCCCTGGAAGCTGATGCAAGAAGTGCCAAGAAAGTCGTGCTAACAGCTACAGCTTGGATGGGTCTGAGCTCCGGCAGCCGCTCTGACAGTTGTCCTCAGCAGCTGGGGGCACATTCCTCCTGGGGTTGAGTAGGCAGTGTGGCCCCTGCTTTTGAAATAGAGACAGTCTGTTTTCTTTTCCCTCCTCCAGGAAGAGGAAGACAGACCAGTTCCTGAGGGACGCAGTGGAAACCAGGCTCAGAATGCTGATCCCCTACATTGAGCACTGGCCCCGGGTACAGAGTCTATAGTAAAGCTGCAGAGCAACAGTAGTAATGCCTCGTCCTCAGCACTGTGCCCCTGGAGGGCTCAGCACACTGTTGAGACATTAGCTCACGAGTCTTCACCGTGGGGCCTGGAAAGCCTAGCCCAAGTACTTGGCAGAGGGAGTGCCACAGGGAACAACGCTAAGCCACCTGAGTCCAAGTTCATGGGCCTTGAGCAGCCCTGCATATCACATATCATATCATGGGTGGACTCCATTCCCTGAGTGTGCTACCAGGTCTTTAAGGAGGAACAGTCAGAAGTTGGTATCAGCCATCTTTCCTCAGTGAATGCCCTGCTGTTTTTCAAATCTCAAGGACTGTATTGCTTGGGTGTGTAATGTCGGTTGTCCAGCTGATGCACTTTGATCACCTTGTGGTGAATAAAGTCCGGGCAGTGTCTTATTGGGTTTCAGTTGCCTGGGTCAGCACAGTGCTGCCTTCCGGGCCGCTTTCCAGCTGGTAAAGGACCTCTCTGCCAGTCCCACAGCCGAGAGGATTATAGAATTGGTGAAGTGTCGAGAGCGTGTTCAATCAGGCCTGGAAAAGCTGTATTTTCTAAAGGAGGCTCTCAGATTGGTGCTGGTACTAGCATTGACTGGGAGAATTTTGCCTGTTGGGAATAGGAATCAGCCTGAGTTAAGCAAGGCAGCAGAATTGATTGTGACAGAATGGGGTGCCCTTCTCATCCTTGCTCTAGGACTCTTAGGAATGACCCCTTCAGCTGTCAGTATTCCCAATTTCAACTGTTGGCCTGGAGAATCTGCTTAGGTCATCTTAGGACAAAACTGTGTCCCTGGCCACATCACTTCTAGTCAGGGTTTCTTGGTGCTACATCCACCCCTGGTGGCTTTCAGAGAGCAAGAACTAGGCTGACTCCTGTTACACACACACACCCATCCACCTCATGGGAGCCCTGTGTGTGCTGCTCTTACCTGTATGTGGTACCTCCTCTGTCATTTGTTTTCAGGCCCTCAGCATCCTCCTGCTCCCTCACAATATTCCGCCCAGCCTGAGCTTGCTCACCAGCATGGTGGATGACATGTGGCATTACGCTGGGGACCAGTCCACTGATGTGAGTGTTTTCAATAGGCCCATAGGTTGCTAGCAGAGGCTTGGGTCAGACATTTCTTGAAGTTTGTGAAATTTCTTTGATCAAAAGTCTGGAAGGTCTGCGGTGCCATTTCCGTCTCAGGAGGAAAGGTCCTTGATGAGCCAGAGCGGCATCATTATTCAGGGAGCAGCACTGGAGCATGAGCTGTAGAGGGGACACCGTCCTTGGGGACTTAGGATGGTCCTGCTGTAGCCATCTCCCCTCAGTCTCCTCAGACATGGATTCTGCAGCAGAATTCCCCCATGTATGCCTTTGCTGAGACTGACTCTGAGAGAAAAAACAGAAATACATGGAGACACCCATTGCTTTAAAAAGAAACTCCTCCCCATCTTGACCTGTTTTACTGGGAGATCAGTAAGCCCCTTTAAGCAGGCACCAGAGAGAATATGACTTGTTAATGCTACCATATTTCTGGTGGGGTATTTAAAAATAACAAAATATACCTTCATAAAGGAAATTAAAATGTGATGGTACTTTGTGGCCTCTAGCATGGGAAGGTACGTAGATACATACTCCCACCATACTTATAACAAAGTACTTTAATAAACTTTCTCTGTGTGGGAATATACCACCAACAGAGATGGTAGGAAAACAAAATTAGAAAGCAAAGAAATTAAAGGAATAAAACATGAGTAGCTGAGCTGGTCCTCTGAAGAGCAATTACTAGGGCTGGCAGAAATCACCAGGGACTCAAACTCTCAGCTTTGTCCAGCATCCCTGATCCTGCCTCAGCCCTCCCCCTGTGGTAGACATGCTAAGGTTTAGTCATGACTGTTAGATCATAGTACCTCCCCAGGACTCAGAGGGCTGGGCATTTCTCCAGTCAATTCACCTGGGCTGCTGGTTAAATCTCCCCATTCCTGGTGTTTAATTCTGACCCTCTGACCCCAGCCTAAGAGATTGGAACAGGAGCTTACAGTTTTAATTTCACAGGCAGTTTTGATGCCCAGACAGGTTCAGGGCAACATTGGTGTCCAGAGGGCCATATGTGTCAGAGAGAAGAAGTGAGGAAGGAGCCTGGGAGTCTCTGAGCTTTTGAATGGGAAGAACCCAAGAGTCCCTTAACCCACAGAGCAGTGATTCCCCACCTGTTGGGTGGGTCTCTCTGCAGTTTAACTGGTACACCCGCCGTGCAGTGCTAGCTGGCATCTACAACACAACAGAGCTGGTGATGATGCAGGATTCCTCCCCAGACTATGAAGATACTTGGCGTTTCCTGGAAAATCGGATTAATGATGCAATGAACATGGGCCACACAGCTAAGCAGGTAGTTGGGGATTGGCCATTTGGAAACCCTTTCAGTAGTAGGCACACTTGTCTGTCTCAAACACATGATCACCTGGCTGTTCTCTTGCTTCCTGTTGTCCTTAACTGACTCTCCTAAAGGCCTTCCCAAGGAGGCTGGCTGTTTCTTCCTCATGCTAGCCCTTCCTTAAAAGTCTGCTCTGTCTGTCTGTGATTGTGTTGTCCCCAGGCTCTTTTCCAGTACATTAAACCACCTTGACTCCACTGTGAGACTCATAGGCTTCATGAATTGTCCTACCTGTTTCACCTTTGAGCTCACTCTTGGGGCTTAAGAGAATCTGACCCAGACTCCTCTTAGGTGAAGTCCACTGGTGAGGCACTGGTGCAAGGACTGATGGGTGCAGCAGTCACGGTGAGTACTGCCCCGTTGATCACTGCCTGTCTCCATTCCACTGGCCCTGTGCTGTTTGTAACATGTCACCAACCCATAGAGCTGTGGAGCCTTAAACTGAAGCCGAATAAAACTGACCTTGGTTTATCCTCAGTATCTTATTCTCCAACGCTCCCCCGCTTCTTTGTTGGCATCAAGAAACAATTCCCAGAGCTGAGGGAGGAGGGGCAGTGCATAACCTGTATTCTATCACTCATTATGCTAATGCACTATGCAGGAGGGTAAAAAGTTCCAGGCCAGCTCATCCATATGGCAAGCTCCTCCCAGCAAAAAGAAGACCACTTCTGCCTCTGGGCCTCCAGTGTGCTCGCATCTGTAGCCTAGCTACACCTACTGCCCTGAATACCCCGGGGCTTCCCGTAGTCCTCAGAGATAGAGCAAGCCTCACCATTCTCTCTGCTTCTATTTCTGTGTTAGCTCAAGAACCTGACAGGTCTAAACCAGCGCCGGTGAGAGAAAGGGAGAGTCTATGTGCCTGGAAGGAGCAGCTGTAGATATGAAGAGCTTTGACAAGATGCACTATCCATTTAACAGGATGTTAATGAGAACACACTGAAGAACTTGGAGTCACTGACAGCCATAGGCTGGGGATCACAGTGCACTTGTTACTGTTTGACCTGGAACTGGGCCACTTCCTCAGTTTCTAATATCAGGCCTGGCCTACTGATGGTGTTCTGTATTGCGGCTGTGTGAGCGAAAATGAGACTTACATCCATGTTCTCAAACCACAGAAATTTGGCGTGACTCTGCATGGTCTCAGAGGCACCTTGATCATGTCTCGACCTTAGAACTGCTGTCTGGACATTGGGCGTGGCGGCATACACCTATATCCTCAGCACTCAGGAGACTGCTACAGCGGGACTGAGGTTCCCGCTGGAGCTGCATGGTGTGATCCCGTCAAACAAAATCCCCCAAGATCTGAAGCCAGCACACAGTGGCAGCTCCTCCCTAGCACAGGAAACACAGTGTGCTCACAAAGGTATTTGCCACTGGGTCTCCTCAGAAAGCTGCCTCCCATAGACAGGTGCCTTCTGAACAGCCATGCTAAGCCTGACCGGAAGTGTGATCCCAGACCTGGCATCACAGTCACCAGCATGCATTGCAAGATCAGTAGTGTATTTGGAATCTGTAAAAAAAATAAATACGTTTGAGAAAATTTCCTGTTGTACAGTTTCCATCTAAAATGTCAAGTATCTACGATCCCAGCAGTAGACAGTAGTATATGGAAGAGAGCTGAGGTCTGGCCTTGGCACTGCCTCAAACCTACAGGGCCACTATGACTGCTCTTCATCTCTGGGCCCAGTCAAATGAGGGTCAGAGCTCTTCCCTGGGCCCTGAGCTCCCTGGTCTCTGACTACTTGAGGCAGTCCTCCAGCCTCTACACTGGCTGGGCTTCCCTGCACCCATGGACAGCACTATCTTTCTCCTGTTTAAATCAGCTGATGGGGAAAGTTGAGTTTCAGATCTTGTCTTGTGGGCTTCTTGTAGAACTCTTTCTGTACCTCTCTGATTTTTTTAATGCCTCTTGACATAAAGTTACTGCCATATAATTACATTTCATCTCTTCTCTGTTCTGTAGAACCCCCTCTCTTACTCTGCAGGCTAGTGTGGTCCATCATTCACAGGCATGACATGTGCAGTGGAGAGGGCCCCCCTGTCAATGCCTTCCTCTGTCAGCAAGAAAAGTCACTCCTTGCTACAGCATCTCTTCATTCGCTGGTAACTTCTGCCCTCCAAATGCAGTTCCTTCAGGGTTCTGTTAAAGGGCCTCTTTTCTCTGTGTGAGCAGCTGCCACTTTTTTGAGGTGCATTCAAACTCTTCAGTTGCAACTACAAGGCTCTGTAGAAGTGGAGAACATTGTACCTTTACTTCAGAAGTACATCATATAATCGACAGTAGAAAGGAAAGGAGTGTATCATTTAACACATAGGGACATTGTTGAAGTACACTTTGGGGACTTTTGAGCCAGCTCAGTAGGTAAGAGTACTTGTAGTCAGGTCTGGCAAATTCAATCCCTGGGAGTGGAAGGAGAGAATTGATTCCCACGTTGTCCTTTGCCTTCCAAACACATGATGTGTTTTTACCATCACATACATACACACACATAAAAATAATGTTTTGTTTTTCATGTGTATGCATATATGCATAGTGCATTACAGCACTCTTGCTAATCTTAGCTCAAAACTGGGCCTTTCTCTGCTTCCTTCTTTGTACATTATCTAACTGGCCTGAGAACTTCTAGGGGATTTTCTCTCCTCCTTCCAACTCAAAGGAGCATTGTGATTACAGGCTTTTGCATTAACATGCCCTGCTTTACGTGTGTTCTGAGGATTTGAACTAGGATCCTCACTCTTGTACATCAATCGTTTTACATAACGAGTCACCTCCCAGCTATTTTGTTTATGTGCACCCTTGTTCTTTTAAAAGGCTTCATTGTATTCCTATGTATTTTAAAAATTATATATATATGGGTGTTTAACCAAGAGTCCACCAATCGTTGCCTAATAAGCTATTTTTAGCAATTACCAATAACATTAGCATGAATGACCCTGTACATGCATTTTTGTGCTGTGTATCTTGGGGATTTCAATAGCATTGGAACCTGATGCATTTTGGCGCCAGTGTGCTTAGAAAACGCAGATCAGGAGAGTTCCGGCCTCCGGTCAGCAGGTGGCGCTGCGCGCACGCCTAGCCGGAAGCGCCGGGTACCCCGCCGACAAACTGCTGGTGGCAGCGTAGGCGTGCTGAGGGTCTGGCACGGGAGACTGGTTGCCGGTCGCGATGCCGTACGCCAACCAGCCAACCGTGCGGATTACGGAACTCACCGAGGAGAACGTCAAGTTCATTATCGAGAACACGGACCTGGCGTAAGGCGGCGAGGGGAAGGGCGGGCGGCCGGGCCCTCGGGACCCTGCTCCCGGGGCTGTGGCTTCGGGGCCGCTCACACCGCCTGCCTTTCCTCCTGTAGGGTGGCCAATTCCATTCGGAGGGTCTTCATCGCTGAGGTGCCCATAATAGGTACGCGACCCTCCCTCGGGGCCCCTGCCGCCGGCCCTCCGCTCCGGGGAGGGGAGAACACCGAGGTGCTGCGCCCTGGGCCGGGGCCGCTCAGACCCGCCTTGGTGCTTGGTTTCCAGCACTGTTCGTCTACCCAAAAACAGCAGAAATAAGACTAAACATCATTAAACTGCTGAGAGCTTTAGCCTCCTCACCCGTAAAGGAATCGTTAGTGATATCAGCGATTACCGAAGTCGCGTAGATTATGCGCCTTTTGCTATTAAGTCAGTGTTTGATACTGGTGGGTGTCTTTTCAAAATGTATGTTAATTTTACAAAATAATGGGCCTCGTTATGACATTTTCATACACACACTCACACATGGTTTGATTTGGATTATATTCATTCCCCATCTCTTCCTCTTCTTCCCCTCGCACTGGTCTCTCTGGCGCCTTCCAGATAGTACTGCATACTTTTGTCTCTCCCTCTCTCTTCAAAACATTATATTTATTTACATATATGTGATTATCTCTGGGCTCGAGGGTACCATAGTGTATGTGTGGAGGTCAGAGTTCAGCTTGTGGGAGGGATTCTCTTCTCCCACCATGTGGGTACCAGGGATTGAATTTGAGTATTAAGGCTTGACAACAAATACGTACCTTTACCCTGCTGAACCATCTTAAAGTCCTGACCTCTCCCTTAAAAAAAATTAGATTCCGCATGAACGAGCATATTTGTTATTACGACTTTCTTCTACAAACGACATACTTTTGTTCTTTATAGTTGAAGTGTGTGTATGTGTGTGTTAACAAGAGAGAGACTAAGACTGAGAAGACCACATTTTCTTTATCTATTCTGGGACGTGTCTTAAATGAAACTCTTATTTCTTCTGCATGTGCAAATCATATAAATTTTTCAGGTACAAACATGACAGGTGTCTTAAGGGGTGTCTGAACCTTTATTTTTGTTTGTTGTAGTTGGTTTTGTTTTTTGAGAGAGGAAGGACTCAAAAGGAGGGAGTGGAACCATCTGTAGACATACACACACATGGTTTTTAGAAACTGGGAATTTTTACCTGTGGGGCAGGGTTTGGGAGGATTAGACTGTTAGGAAGTAGAGCAAGTGGAGAGTAAGGCCTGGAAGTACAGAGTCGGGAAAGCTTGGATGTGGTCCTTGCTCGGGTTGAGGAGGTAGTGCAGGCAGAGCCAGTTGGGCCTATCCTTGACTGGTCTTCTGACTTCTTTTCCTTGTGTCCATGCCAGTTATTTGAGAATTGGGCTCCAGCACCATTTGATTTCTGAATTTCATTGTTTACATGCAGGTGTTTGCTTATGAATAGTGAGGTATATGTTTTCAAGTGAAACCTCTGTAAGCGTACAGTCCTATATTCCCAGGAATGAACTGGGGGGATTGGGTTTTGTTTTCAGTGTGCGTTCTCTGTTGAAGACATCCAGTGAACGTCCATTGATGGGAGTAATATTGATATTCTAAATGGGTTATCTGGTTATATCAGAAACTCTCGATTTTTAAAAATTATTTTTGACTGTGTCTCTGTGTGTGGATTTTTACAGATGAGTGTAGGTGCCAGAGGAAGCCAGAAGTCTCAGATCCCCTTGGAACTAGAATTACAGGCAGTTGTGAGCAGCCTGACAATGGTGCCAGGAACCCCTTAACCTCTGAACCATCCCTCCAATCCATATTTTCCCCCAGCTTCTAAGTGCCCAAATACCATTTGTTCTTGGGTTTGGTATTGACACAGGAAACAGATTTAAAGTGCTCTTTAGGGAAATACTCAACTCTCTAAATATCCCACTCCCACAATATTCTCTAAGTGAGTGTTTTTGTTGTTGTTTTGTGGTACCACCAAGCCCTATGTCCAGTTCACTAGGTCAGCAGAGTTTTGGGTATGGTGTGTGTGGTTCATTAAAACTAGAAGCCTGAACCTTGAACTGTCACTTTGGAGTCAGAACCTCTGGCAGTCTGGCCTAGGCACCTTCAACTTTGTAAGTACTGACTGGTTCATTCTTTCTTTCTTTTCCTTTTTGATATGGGGTTTCTCTGTGTAGCTCTGGCTATCCTAGAACTCACTTTGTAGACCAGGCTGGCTTTGAACTCACAGAGATCCACCTGCCTCTGCCTCCCAAGTGCTGGCCACTTAGTGGTTGAAAACCATGCTGTACATGAATCTGGTGGCTAGTCCTCAACTCGCGCTGTTTTGCCTTTTCAGCCATCGACTGGGTTCAGATTGATGCAAATTCCTCAGTCCTTCACGATGAATTCATTGCCCACAGGCTTGGTGAGTGCTGCTGTTGAGGTGGAAGGGATCAAAGTGGCATGCTCCCCGTCCCCAGCCCGCATGACCGACTTGAGGTTCCTGCTATTGGCTGTTCTACAGAGCAGTTCCCTGTGTCTTACAGGTTTAATCCCCCTCACTAGTGATGACATTGTGGACAAGCTGCAGTACTCCCGGGTATGTGTGTTGGTGGGTAGATTGGAGGCACGGGGAGGTGGGATTGGGGCTAGGGCCGCTCCTCCCAAGAATCTTTCTGGATGGCTCCTTCTAGCTGACCAGAGCACAGTCATGTGGAGATGATGTCCTAATACTGTGGCCCTTGGTTCTGATGGGGCTTCAGATTGATTATGCTCTCAGTGCATCTAGACGTCTCATCAGTGAGCCTCATAAGAAGGGACACACAGCCGGGTGTGGTGGCACATACCTGTAATCCCAGCACTAGGGAGGCAGAGGCAGGTGGATTTCCATAAGTTCTAGGCCAGCCTGGTGTACAAAGCAAGGACTACACAGAGAAACTCTTGCCTCAAAAAACCAAAAGGGGGGGGAATACCCCCAAATGCCCATAAATCTTTTTTGTAAGGTTTTTTTTTCACTTTTATTTATGTATTTATGCATATGTGTGCTTCCTTGTATGTACAGGTGGGTTGGGATGCTGGAAAATGTCAAAAGAGAGCATCTGAGGCCCTAGAGCTAGAGTTCCAGGCAATTGTGAGCAGGATGTAAGATTTTGGGAACTGAACTCAGGTCCTCTGCTAGAGCAGCAGTACTCTTAACAGCTGAACTACCACCACCACCCTACTTAATCTTGTTGTTTTTGTTTATTTTTAAAGAGAGTATCACTGTGTAGCTCTGGCTAGCCTTGAACCAAAATCCGCCTCCTTTTCTTCCTGAGTGCTGTGGTTAAAGGCATGTGTCACTGTGCCTGGCTGACAAACATTAATAAGACACCCATTTATTTTTTTCTCTATAGTTACCAGATGTTAATATGTTACTGCATTTGATTTATTTTTCAGAAGCTGTTCTTTTCCCCCAACCTTTTAGAAAATAAGTTACAAACCTCCTGAGCCTTCTCTTGTAAATACTGGTGCCCCCACCAGTGAGCTGTAACGCTGTAATGCCTGCACCCCCATTTAGGAGGCTGCCTGATGAACTATACCCTGTCTTACACAAAACACCCACAAAGAATGGCAAAGGTTGAGAATTAAGAAAGCTAGAAGATTATGCTAGGTGGCACTCAGTCCTCTCTGTTTTTGTGTACGGGTGAACTTTTCCATTAGAGGTTTGAAGTAAAGATCGGGTGGCTGTTGCAGCACATGTCTACAATACTAGCATGTGGGAAGTAGTGACAGGAAGAATGGTAGTTTAAGAAAAGTAGTTAAGTTCATCTTCAGCTCCATCGTGAATTCCTGACCAGCCGGGGGCTACATGCGGCACCCCCACCGCAAGTAATCTAGAACTTGAAAGGCGTTTTTATCTGTTCTTCTTTGCTTGTTGTATTTGCAGTAATTCCCAAGGTGGTCTGCATAGGCAGAACTATAGTCCCATTACAGGCTTGGTCCCTTGAGGCAGTCGGTGCTGGGCACGCATCAGCAGTGTGCCCCCTAGTGGTATCCTGCAGCAATGGCCTCAGGAAGGAAGTGTAGTTGCCAGCCGGTTACAAGCTGTTGTGAGGAAAGTCGCAGCCAAGAAGAGCCCTAGGAATGTGGTCATCATCTTGTCACAAGAAGAAACTAAAAGGTGCTGGTCAATAGAAGCAGGGGGTCTGGTCTACTCGTCCCTTCTGCCCTTTCTGCCTCAGGACTGCACATGTGAAGAGTTCTGCCCCGAGTGTTCTGTGGAGTTCACTCTTGACGTGAGGTGCAACGAAGACCAGACACGTCATGTCACCTCTCGAGATCTCATCTCCAACAGCCCCCGGGTTATTCCGGTTAGTGCCCTGGCTCGATATTCTCTGCCTGGCTCCAAGGGGGACGGATTGGAGTGGATCTTTATGTTCACCTGCCCTGTGACCATCTATAACTGCCACCTAGAAGTGCCGGTCCTGAGTTCTTCAACAGAGCAGTGTGCCCTCTGTCAGAAGACCCTTTTAAAGGCCAGTGTGGGCAACACTGCCACCTCCTTCTCAGGCCTCCTTTCCCTGGCTTGACATACTATAGGCTGGATTTACTGGAAGGCAGTTAGTTGCCAGAGGTGACTGACAGGTGAGAAGCTAATGCATGCTTGTTTGGACCTCCTACAGGTAACTTCCCGGAACCGTGATAACGACCCCAATGACTATGTGGAGCAGGATGGTAAGGGGGTGGGGCAAACATGCTGGTGGTTAGAGGCTGCAGAGATCAGGTGTACCTACCCCCTTGAGCTTCCTGGTCTCTTTGCCACTAATCTTCAGACCGTTTTGTCCAGGTGTGGGTTGTGTTCATTCATTAGTTTAGGTCAGAGGCTGAGCACTGGCCTCTTGGTTCCCTGCTCACTCTCACCTCTCCCTGCAGACATCCTTATTGTCAAGCTAAGGAAGGGTCAGGAGCTGAGACTTCGAGCCTATGCCAAGAAGGGCTTTGGCAAGGAGCATGCCAAATGGAACCCTACTGCAGGGGTAGCTTTTGAATATGATCCGGACAACGCACTTAGGCACACGGTGTATCCCAAGCCTGAGGAATGGTATGTTCAGTGGGGGGAAGCGCACTAGCCATGGCTGTAGAGAGGGGTGGGGTGGATGGGTGCTCAGAGAGCCTTGCTGAAAGCGGTAGTAGTCACTTGTGCTTTACCTGTGCTTGCCCTCAGGCCAAAGAGTGAGTACTCGGAGCTGGATGAGGATGAGTCCCAGGCTCCCTATGACCCCAACGGCAAGCCAGAGAGGTAAGGCCCAAACCCTCTCAGGACTGTAACTGTAAGAATATAGGTATGGGAGGCTGTTAGGCAAGCTCACCAACCATGCCCGTTCCCCACCATGTGACAGGAGAGCTAACTGCCAAGCACGTACGCGTCTGAGTTGGTCTTCATCCCTCTCTGGTCACCACGATGAAAGGGCCCTTCTTATTGCCCCATGCTGTTTCTGGCCAGCCTGTTCAGGCTCAAGTCACAGCAGAACTAGTCATAACTCTACCCTGAAAAACTGTAGCCAGCATCGTGTTTGATTTTTTTTTTTTTCTGTCTCCAGTGCAAAAATGCATATACAGTCATTTTGGGTTTTTTACAACAATGCCCTTTTGAAGTAGCTATAGCCTCCTTGAGGAACTGCAGAGTAGGTGTGGACCACTCTGTGTAAAAGGTTTTAGGGGAAGTGTAGTCAGCTCTGTCCCAAGGCCAAGTGCCTTGTGGGAATGAAGTCAAGTCTCACAGGAGAGAAGGGAAGTCTAGAAAAGCCCGAGCCATACCTCATGAGAGCTCTCACCCTGCTCTTGTCTCTCAGGTTTTACTACAATGTGGAGTCCTGTGGCTCACTGCGCCCTGAAACCATTGTCCTCTCAGCCCTCTCTGGGCTAAAGAAGAAGCTGAGTGACTTACAGACTCAGCTCAGCCATGAGATCCAGAGTGACGTGCTCACCATAAACTAGCCACAGCTCGCCTCCTGCAGAAGACTAGGTTTAGGGTGGCTGGATTTCAGGTCTTGTGAGTGCTTCTGGTTTCTGGGCTCTGGACTGCAGTTGCTCAAGCTGCCTCCTAGGAGGTCACTGGAGAGATTGCCAGGGCTCCGCTGGTATTAGACAGGTTTTTATTAGGTGGCTAACATCAATGGCCCAACCTTGCTAATCATTGATTTTCCTCAGAGCCCCAGACACCCCGGTCATCCTGTTTCCTAGCTCACTAGTAGGGTCCCCTATTGCTTCCTAGTCAAGAGTCACCAACTCTCAGACATCTGTCACTCCAGCTTTTTAAATCTTTTCTACACAAGGAAAGGAGTTTTTGCAGTCCTAAGGCTTCTGATAGGGCTGAGTTCTAGAACCTTTGTTGAAGCAGCCTGTAACTTCTCAGGTCCTCTTCCCAGGGTCAGGGCCAGCTGTCACCCTTTGGGACTAGTATTAGGCTCTGGTTACCTTCCCTGTCCACAGGTGAACTTGGTGTTTCATACTCTGACGTGACCTTTCTTTTGTGGGGGCAGAGAGGTTGCCACAGGCCCCGCCCATATTTCTTTTCTCTTTAGTGACATTCAGGCCCTGCCTTTAGCACGTATCCAGATATGAGCAGGCCTGCACATAGTGGTTTGGGGGCAGCCTGGGGGAAAGCACACACCAGCACAGAAGGAAAGGATATTTATTGATCAACAGTACTTGTCTTTTTAGAAGTTTTTATTTTTGGCAATAAAGAGCACAACATAATCTCCTTCATGCGTCATCGTGCGCCTAACCGAGCTCTGCCTCCCTCCCGACAGTTTTGGGCCCATTTCTTCTACAGGCTAGCTGACCTCTGGAGGGTCATTTCCTGGGTCGAAGTCAGAGCTAGGCTGGCTCTAGGGGCCCTCTGGGAGGCTGGTTCCCTTATCATCCTGCCACAAATGTGAACAGTGGTTATTTACAAGGTCTGTTCCCACAAATCAGAACCCTAAAGTATTAAAAAACAAACACTCAACAAAAGGTTTGATGTGAATAGAAAGATAGCCCTTCTGCACGGTAGTCAATAAATACCAGCACTAGAAAATCAATTGCTTTAATTGCGTTTCAGCAGGGAACCTCAGCACCTTGTGGGGAGATGGAAAGCTCTTGCTTTTGGAATCTGGCCTGAGGTGGCTGGCCCAGGGCAAGGGACTATACCCCTGGTCCATGAAAGGGGGCAGCAAGGTGCTCCCCACAGCAGTCCTGCCGCAGACTTCCGGGCTGGCTCCAGCCATCCTCTGCTGCTGAGGTAATGGGCACCACACCCGAAGACATCCTCAGCCTGTTGAGCAGGAAGGAGCCAGTGCAGAAAGTGCATTTTAAAACCAGATGGCACCTCTGCTTAAAACTCCCAAGTGCAAGGCTACCACGCGGTACAAGAAGTTTAGGTCCTTCCTGTGTCACTGTAGGCCCAGAGGACGTACGTTACCTGCTATCTTGGCCCTTAGGCTACTGAGGAAGAGCCAGCAGACAGCAGTCTGATTGTCCCCTTCCTCTGACCCTGGCAGCTCAAGCAATCTTGGCAGCAGGAGAGTTGTATCACTGAGAACAAGAACTGCTGCTCTCATACGCAAAAACAGTCTTGACCATGCCTGGTCATGGAATTAAAAACAGGTGTGTGTTGGTGGAGAGGGATAGAGGGAAGCCTCATTTTATACAGGATATGTCATAAGCCATATATATTAAAACCATTAACAGTATATAGTCTCACGGTGGCTCTAGCCCCTCATGCTCAGGTGGCGGGGCCAGCCATGTGCTGAGGTCCAGCCTCACCCTTGAGGGCAAGGAGGGACAGCTTGCTCTCCTCTGGCTCTTGGCCAACAGCTCCTTGAGGCTGTCCATGGGCTACTGCAGGTACAACAGGTGGCCCAGGAGTCATCAGTTTTCAGGAGTCCGGCTGTCACTGGGAAGGGGTCTTGGTCTCACTGCTGTCCTCCTGCCTGGGCTTTGGCTTAAGCAGGATGAATCTGTTCAGGAGGTCTGTTTCTGAGCTGGCCTGGGCTGCACCATACCCTTCACCTGTGGACAGAGATGCAAGCTCAGAATTTGACTCCAAGACCAAAGACCCTTGTCCAGAAGGCCTCCCTAAGGATGGGACCCACGAGTGACTCACCGTAGCTGGAAGCTTCAGCAATGTTCTGAGAACCTGTGATGTGGTGCCAGTACGCGCTACGGGGCAGCATGGCGGTGGGCGTACAGGGATATGAGTAGTGCTCGGTGCCCTTGTTCAGCAGCTGTGGCACAGAGAAGGGGTCCCCTCTGTTAGTTCTGGGGACACTACTGCCAGCTCAAAGTAATGCACCTGTGAACACGCTGGTGGAGACTTAGCTGGCATGTCTGTCCCACTTCCCAGTGCCCTGGAACAACACCCACTGCCTTACCCTCACGTTCTTCTCCATTTCCAGCAGGACCCGCTTGTGCTGCTCGGCGATGGCCAGAGTGGCACTGTGAACCCGCTGGTAAATCTGCTCCCCCTCCTGTGTCTGAAAGGTGTAGAGTCCTTCCCCAGCGTCACACATCCTAAGGACACAGGTAGCAAGGTGTCAGGAGTTGTGCTGTGTGTGTGTGTGTGTGTGTGTAAATTCCAAATGCCAGCTGTGGTAGAGTTCCACCATGTGTCTTGTCTGTCTGTTCCAAATACCAGCTGTAGTTGTACCAAGGCCTTAGAGAACAGGATGGCCATGGTCTGGGGGCTTGGCCATAGTGTACATGGGCTGAGTGGTTACTACATACCGAGGGGCAGTTTGAAAGCTTCACACAAATTACCCAACTCTGCTTTTCCACCACCCTCTGGCTTACACACTGAACAATTTCCTCACACGTTTTACAGAGGAGGAAACTAACGTATCCAGGAAAAGAGTAGCTCGGCCAGGGTTCCACAGTGGGTGGTGCAGAGCTGAAGACTAAGCACGCTGGCGGAGCCCCGGCCAAGTGCCTTCCCTAGCCATATCGTCATTCTGTCGGGCGAGGGCTTCTTTATTCCCCTGTAAGAACTGGTACTGAGGCCACGGTCGAAAGCTACAAAGCCACCTGCAGCGGCTGAGCCAGAGAGCCGGGCTTTGGGATACAGCCTCACCAGCCCTGCCTGCCGAAGCTAATTAGTTGAGGCCTTGAGTTCCTCATCTGTAAAACTGAAGCATTATATCCCCCCTGGGTTGCCATGCTGGTGAATGAATGTGCCTGATGCCATGCAGAGAGCAGGCTCCATAAATGGCCATGGAGTGCCAGGGCAGGAGGAAAGAGGGTACTACCTGCCCGCCTCAAAGGTGAAGCGTGTAGCATCTCGGCCATAACGGCGCAAGGAGCAGAGGGGCCACGAGACGAGCTTCACGCGGGGGTTGTGTATGTCCCAGAGGTAGATGTTCTCGTGGGTGATCTGCAGCTTGCACTCGCCGTACACGTCCAGGTTGGGGCAGGGCAACAGGAAGACGTTGAAGCGATCTGCAGCAACAGAGGGTGACAGCCGGGCTGACTGTGGCCCCCACCTTCCCCATCCCCACCTCGAGACCCAGTGCTAGCCTCACCTGTTTGCTCACATTGTACTCCTGGGGCCAGGAGGTCAGGCTCTCCCAGACTGATGTCATTGAGCCTTGACCCCAGACATTCCACTGACAGCGTCTTGTACCACTCCTCTGCCTCCAACTCTAGAGAAAAATAGCACTTCATAGTTCCACCAGCTCAGAGCCCAGACAGCCCACCCAGTCTGTCCCGGCTTGAGTCACTGCACCTTACAGGGAAGGCAAGGCTCCCTGCCTGCCCACCCCCACCTGGAGACCTACCCCTCCAGGGCACACCTCTCCCACCCTTCCCATCAGGGGCGGCCTGCTCTGTTACCCCCGGCCTGGACCACACTGACTGTTACCAGGCCAAGGAGACCAGTTGGAGCCTGTAGCCCTGGGGCCTCACCTGAGTCACAGGTGAAAGTTCGAGCCGAATCATCGGTGAATATGATGGCCACTGCCTGCCTCTTGGTCTCCTTGGGGAGCCGTGTGACACACTTGACGTTGCTGATCTCAGTCACCTGAGGGGGGCAACCCAAGAGACTTAGCCAGGCTGGGGCACTTCACCCTACCTCCCATAGCTGTTCCCCCAGGAAGTTACTCTCAGACCTCAGGACTCAGCTTTGCTCACAGGTGGGGGGAGCTAGGGCCCAGGCCCCTAACCTTGGGGCAGCCTCGGAGGCACACCGACTTCTCATCAGGATACTTCTCCAGCCGCTGGGGGCCCTTGCTGGAAGATTTCCGAAACACCAGCCAGCACCTCCGGTAAATCTGTGGGTCACGAAGCTGACAGTCAGACTGTTGTTGGACCATGACCCCCAACAATGCTGCCCTGAAGTTGCCCCAACCCCGTGAGGGAGCAATACCACACCCTTCCCCGGGCCCTAGCGTAGAGAAAACCTGGGGATGGTAGCCAAGATAGCTACCCGAGGGACAGCCCTCCCCAAAGGGCCAAGGTTGGTGTTCATGATCATCTCTGTCGAGCTGTTCTAGGATCCTCCATGTGCAGAACATGGCTCTGTAAGGGAGGGAACATTTGTGGAGTGCTTCCTAGCCACACGTTGGGTGCTGGGACTACATGTCAGGATCAATCCTGAGGCCGGTTCCACTGTTGCCTCCATTTCAGAGACAAATGAGCTATGAAGAAGGCAAGTAGGAAAGACCTAACAAGTGGTGGGGCTGATGTTAAGACAGGATTGACAGAGACATACCCATTACCATAGGACAGAACTCTCCGGCCACCACATGGGGTCTCCCGTGGACAAGAAGTGGCCCCTTGCACTCAGCCAGCCTGTGCATCATCAAGGCCCTGTTGGGCCCAGGCAAAGCTCTTCTGTGAAGGGCATCGTTCTTCCCTGCAGGGATTTCCCTCACCACTTAACCAACAGTGTACCACAGGTTTTTCATGGGGATCGGAGGCCCACGGAGGTTAAGGGGACAGAACTAAGAACCAGCTGTGCCCTACAGCACAGTATCTTCCCTCTGTGGCATCTTGACTGTCCCAACTACTAATGTGCTATAGCTCTATACCACTGAGATTCTTCAGAGACAAACAGACGCCATGAAAGGTTGTCTAAGCACCTCCATAAATTGCCATATGACCTCTTGCAGAGCTTCTCCCTCCTTCCACAGGCTCTCTTTAGCTAGGCTGTGATGGATTTACCAGCTCCTGCCAGCAAGCTTCAAGTCTGGCGGGCCTATTTCCCAGGCATCTCTGTGCTACTGTCATTGCAAACAGGAGGGTCCTAAAGGGTGCCTGGGCTGAGCAGAGGAAGGGAGGAGACCACTAGTCACTGGTCAGCCCAGCTACCTTTTCTGCCCATGCCAAAGGTGTGCCAGGCTTTAGGCAGGCAGATCACAGAGCAAAACGGACCTAGATAGTCCTTGTCCCTACAAGTCCCTAGAGCTAGGTCACATAAAGCTCCTGTCTGGGACCCTGGGAAATGTGTCTGTCCCTGCACCTCTGTGGCTACTGGGCTACAGTTCCAAGGGCTCACAGCCAGCTTAACTACTTTCTCTGCCTATGCCAAAGGTGCACCAGGCAGATCAGGGCAAAGTGGACTTAGACAGTTCTTGTCCCTGGTAGTCCCTAGAGCTGGGCCACTTTTAGCTTCTGAGACCCAGTGAAACATGTCTGCTCTTGCACCCCTGTCCTGGCTCAGCCCTGATGTGTTCACCTGAGCCTTTTTAAAGCAGAGACCAAGTATACCATAGTCTCACAACCCTTGCTTACATCAGCTAGCGATTACTGACAGTGATGCTGAGCAAGTGAATGTGAAGGACGGGCAGATGGACAGCCAGATGAATGGATAAATGAATGGGTGAGAGCTGCCCAAGCGCCCCACCCCAGGTCCTCAGCAGGCAGCAACATGGGAGGCCTGGGGACCTGAGCACCCTGGTTGCCTGGTTACTGGATATACACTCACACAACCCCAGGGAGCCGTGCGCTTAAGAGCTCTCCTCACTTGTCACAGGTCTTTGATCAGCACTCTGCCAGGCTCTACTCTGCTGAGGGAGGGAGGGAGGCCCTGACAGGTAGGAAGAGAGCTACATCTCTTTTCCATTCCTTTCAGCATACCCCTAACCTCCCCCCTCCCCGCCCCCATCTCTGGAGACCGCATACTGCCTGGGGCAACTGCAAAGCCCATCCTCTCACAGGATGGCAGGGTAGGCTCAGGTCTGAAGAGAGTAGAATAGTGGACACCAAGTCTGGGCCAGGCCACACCCTACCTGCCAGTTCTCCCCCCCTCCCCGGTCTGTCCACCTCTCCACTTGGGGTCTGGGAATCCTCCTGGAAGAGGTCTGACACTGATGCCACATGACTACCCTGTAGCCCGTGCTTTCCTGGCAAGCTTTGCCCTGGACAGAGCTTTGGCTCTCCTGGCCTCTGGGGACATGCTGGAACTAAGCATGAAAATAAGGAATGGTGGCAGGAGTGAGGTCCCCATTCCCTGGGCCTCTTTGCCTGGCCTTAGCCTTGCTCTTTGTTCTGTCTTGGAAAGAGCACGGTCTCTACCAGGCTTGGGCCAGTGAGACTCCAAACATACCCAGCAGCCCTGTCTCAAGCCACTGATGGCCCAGCTGATGGCAGCGGGACTGCTGGCCCTTGCCTGGACACTAGGCAGCTGCAGAAGGGCCCCAGAAGGAACAAGAACCACCCATCTCCAAGGTGGCCCTGAAGAAGACAAGTGTCCCTGGGCATCTCACACGCAGGCTAGCCCAGGAAGGGCGCCTTAAACCTAACCCATCAAGATAGGAGTCTTCAGTAAAAGAGACTTGGGTCACCTGTCACTAGGGCTTTCTTTCCTGCTGGGAAGAGCCCCCCCCATTGGAGGTAGGGGAACAGAGCTTCAAGGGGACCCTGGGGCCCTACTCATGCCTGGGGGGGGGAGGATTTTCCTCAGCTGGAAACCTCTATGGGGTGGTAAGAAGGGGTATGTGCCCCTCTAAGCCCCAGCTCGGGGGCCACCACCACCAACTCTGAGGAAAGCAGCATGTCCCAGAGCAACGGCCATTCTACCTACACATTTGGGAACGGTCAGCCTCTCCAGCCTCTGCCCCTGACACCCCTATCCCTGCCTCCTGCCTCCCAACAAGCCACTCTTCCTTCCAAAACAATTCTTCACCTCCCAAACAACCACCTAAAATATGAGTGCAGGCTCAGAGCACACTGAGAAGCGGGTGTGTGTTTGGCAAGGGGGGGTTCACCTTAAAGAAAAGAGAACAAGAGAGGTAGGAAGGAAAGCAGGAAAAGGGGGTTGGGGAGCAAGGGGAGGAGGCCCAGGAGCCAAAGCTGCTCTCTTTGACAGCTTCGCTCTCCAGTCACTCCCGCTACCGGAGTGGCTGCTGTTTCCACTGCTGCCAGCGGCCACAACTTCAACAATAGCAGAGATGCCTCTGCCAGCCTGTCAGCTACCACTACTGGTCCAGTGGCTGGGATGCCAGCCAGCCCAGCTGGGGCAAGAGATGCAGTAGACAGAGGCTTGGCCAGCCACATGCCAGTCAGCCAGTGTTGAAAAAGCCTCAGACCACAATTGCACAGTACCCAGTGCTGCTGGGCAGCATGCCCCCACACACCATGCCTCCAGACCCGTCCTTAGTACTGTTTATTGACAAGGGCCCCCCCCACCACGGGTGGCTTACCCCGAGCTTCCTGCTCTTCATCTTCACATAGCCTTGCTTGATGATGTCGTTGAAATTGGTCGCCATGGTTGCCCCACTCTCTTTGGGGTGCCGGCTGGGCTGAGTCCGGGGAGGGGTACCCAGGTGGTGAGCCCAGGTGGCTTGGTCTCCCCGGATCACCTGTTTGAGATACTCCTCACCTCCCCCGCCTCAGCATTGTTCTAGCAGCTCCTTTGCCCAGCTCCTGCTGGAAACCCAAATGACAGGGAGATTAGAGCCAGTGACATCTTTCTCTCCCCCTGGCTGTCTCGTTCTTTTTTTCCTTCCTCTTCCCACACTCCTCCCTCCCTCTGCCTGCCCGCCCTTCCTCCTTCCTTTCCTCCCCACCCCAGGACGGCAGAACCATTCAGGAAAAGCGAGGTGGAGGCAGATCAGGAAAATGGTCCAGCCCAGTCCCCTCCCTCAAGGCTGGGGCTGGCAGTTAACCCCTTCGTGGGATGGCTGGCTCCCGTTCTGCTTGCTGTGGAGGTGAAGGCAAAGGGGAGGTAGCAGGCTCCCTGTAGTAGCCTGGCCCCTCAGCTTGGTAGCACTTGGCCATCATTTTACAACTCTGGGGCAGACTTAGAGCAGCTTGCCAAAGCACCCCCCTCCCGCCCCCGGGTACTGGAGTCCCAGAGGAGAACTTCCAAGAAATGGTGAGGGGTCAGGAGATGGGCCAGGGTCCTCTATCTACAGAAGCCTGCACTTCTGGGTTAAAGACAATGCACTCTATCTCACAGACCCCAAGGCCCTCTGCCTGCCACACTACACCTGGTTCTCTCCAGCCCTCGTGAGAGGCTGGGAGTCACCAGCTGAAGCCATTCAGATCCTGTTCCTGACCCCTGGACTCTTAGGCAGCTCTTCTGGGTACTGGTGTTTCCTGGGCAGAGTCCAGGAGGTGGGGCTCTGGGTAAGTCTGAGGAATGTGTGGGACCTTGTGGTGGCCTCTGAGGAAGTAGACACTTACCCTGGCCTTGGATCTGGGAGGAGGCCAGTGTGAGGGCGGGGACAGGGTCCCAACAGGCCACTTGGTCTGGCCAAGCCAAGCAGTGGTATGTCCTGAGCATGGGCAGGCATTAATTATAAGAAAAATGATCCCAGGATATGGGACGTAGCCTAAGCAGTTCAGAAAAAAATGGGAGTAGCAGGGGGAGAATTGGGTTCACATAACACAGACCCAGGCAGTCTTGGCTGTGACTCAATCTAACATATGTTGGAAAAGAACATTGCCCAGAGAGAGTAAGCCACCAAGCTTAGGTCACACAGCAAGCCCAGGACACAACCAAAGATGAATGAAAAGCTCCCCGAGGGGACCATTGTCCAGCTGCCTTTGGCTTCCTGCCACCACCTAAGTGTTCTCTGCCATGACGCCTCCCTAGTTAGGGTTGTGCTCCCCGTATGACTCCCCACATCTCCAGGATCACTGGATGATGCAGTAGCATTTCTGGGGTCAGCTGGGCATCTGTGATGCCAGGATGGGGCCCTAGGGCAAGCATGCATTTCAGTCTGCCAGCAACTTGGCATTAATTAATCTCCTGGAGGTCTGTCTATTGAGTCCCTAACAAGGAACAGATGGGGTGCTCCATTGGGTACATGCAAACAGGAGGTGGGGCAGAGCGGTTACCTCTCTTTTCTGTGTGCAGTGATAGTCCCCTTAGCCCTTTACATCCGCTATCCCAGATCCCATGTCCAGGATGCTCCCACAGCAAGTGCACTGCCTCTTCCAGGTCTAATCCTCCACAGCTCTGTCACACCTGGGCTCTGGCAGCCAGAGGAGTCATTTTCCCCAGCTCTGTCTCCACCACCTGCTTCTGGGGTTGTTTTGTCCCCAGAACAAGTACTGGCTCTGTGAAATTCCCTCCGAAGATGACTAGCAGGGTAGCCACTGGCAGTTGGTCCCTAGCACTGAAGCCTGGAGTCCACCTACAAGAAGCCACCAGGCCCTGAGTTCACCTAAGGTGGCCCAGACAGCAGGGAATATGATTCTAGTAGGCTGTGTATAGTCCCTTAGTTTTTGTGTTAGTTTTTTTTCTCCCTCTCTAAAGGATGTAATGATAAATGCCTGTAATCCCAACACTAGGGAAGAAGCATGAGGCTTGCCACAAACTCAAGGTCAATCTTTCTAAAGGAGGAAGTGAAGCCTGAAGGTAGCTCCTTGCCCTGGACCCTCCTGCCCAGTCCATGCCATAGGCCCACTACAAACCAACCTCGAGAGGCCCAATGCAGGCTACTCTGTGCTGGTCCCATCAGCCATCTCCCCTGTACAACCCACAGGTCAGTGGGCCACCAAGGTTTCAGAGCTTCCTGCTGTGTCCGTCCGAAAACTACCCAGCCCTAGAACTGCTGAAAAGCGACATTTATGGGGGAACCTAAGACCTGGCAGCCTTCTCTGGGCTCATTCAGTTCCCAGTTAGGTTGTAGGTACAAATACCAGCCCAGGGCCCAAAATGGGGCTGGAAAGGTGAGGACAAAGGAGCGCCAAGAGAGGGATCCATGGATTTGACAGACCCATGCCCACCCCTTCCCCCAGCCAAGAGGGAGTACATGGCCTTAAACAGAAAGCAATTCCCAACCTGCCCCAAGAAGGTCCTTCAAAGGCTCAGTAGGCAAGAACTAAGGGCAATGAAAACACCCCTGCCCATCCATGGCCACCACTAACCTCTCAAAGGCCTGCAGAGGGACAGATCCCTCCAAATGTGAGAGGACCTGAGGTGTGGTACCCTCGGCTTTGGGTGTGAAGCCCTTGAGTACTGTGTACTAGATGGGCTAAGCTGAGTTTCCAGTAGCCATTCTTGTCCCCTACACACACCTCTCCTCTAGCCTGGTATCGACGTAGCTGGCTATTCCCAGAGGGACAGTAGCTGCCCTGGGCCAGGCCACCACAAACAACCAGGCTGGACAAAGCACTGCTGCCCTCCCCAGGGAGGACGCAGGAGGCATCCTAGGGCCCTCCCTACCCACCTGCCCCATGGGCAACACTGAGTGCTCCCTCCCAGAACCCTGCCTGGAGGCTTTGGCTCTAGAACAAACACCACTGGCTGAGCCTGAGTCCTGCCTGCCCTAGCCAGGCTGCCCCACCCCTGACAGATCAGATCTTATCAAGGCTGCAAATCAGCCCCACCTGGACACCATCTCACAGTCTTCTGTTTTCACCTCACAGCAGAGATTTGATTGTAGGTGAGTTGTCTCCTGCATAGAGGACTCTTCCCATTATCTACCCAGCTGCCCTCTGTGGTTGCTACCAAGGGCCAGCAGGGTGGGCTTCTACAGACTCCCATGCCCCAGAAGGTACTGTCCAAGGACAGCCACAAAGACCAAATACTAAACTGGACAGAGGACCGTCAGGGGGTCAGGACATGTGAGCACTCATGGTCCCCAGGAACATGATCCAATGCCAGACACCAATGCTGTCTGTTCCTCCCTGGTTCTCTGCCTTCTCAGGGAAGCTTACTCCTGAAGAAGCTTGCTTCTTCCCTGCCTCTAACACAATCCCCTCCTATGGTCTCAAGTATATTCCACTGCCTCATCCAGATCTCAGCCGAAAGTCTGCCTCCTCCCAAAGGCCCTCCTGACACCCCAGCCTTGCTAATTAGCTGTCTCGCAACATCCAGTCTGTCACACATCACTATGAGATTTTCTTTCCTGTTCCTTCATCTGTCACTTGGCCATGTAGAGATACCTACAATGACAGCTTCCAAGCCCCTTCTACGTAGCTATAGCTCCATCCCAGTGACCAGGACACTGACAGAAGACAGAGCAGGAGCCCAATCTAAGGAGGGACAAAAATTTTATCTGGGATTGTCTCCATCCTTTCCCCCCTCACCACCAGTATCTAGCTCTGCTTCCTGAGTGTGTGAGTAGCAGCAGGCTCCTACTTCCCTGCCAACTGGCAGGACCAGCAAAGTCCAAAAGACCAGGAGAACCAGCCCAGTTCACAATTCAGTTTGGTTCAAAGCTGCCTCGGGGGACTTATGCTGCTGCTGTGTCTGAGCCTGGCTAGGGGCCCCACCTTGGCTGGGGTTGTTGGATGAGGTCACACCCAGCCTGTTGCCCTGCCCAGGAGTACCCAGCACCCAGGCACAGAGACAAACAGAGCAAGAGGGACACAGCTCCCTGGACTCACCTGGGAGGCCTACACAGCAGTCATATTTCTCTGAAAAGGACGAGCAAAGACTTTGCAAGAAGCACAGCCCCTGTGGCCTGTTGGAATGTGGTGGAGCTGACACCAGGCCCCTGGCTGCCCTGCCTTATCAAAGCCCTCCACCCAACCCTTCATCCAATTGCCTGGCAACTGTTATGCTCCCAGGGCTCCAGGCAAGCAGGCTACCCAGAACCCCTGTCTGAGGAAGGCTCCGCTCCCATCCGTCCCTTTGCAGAAATCAGTTAGCTGTTTCCAAGGGAAGAAGGTGCCCAAGACTCCCAGGGCCAAAGAAGAAAGGTTTTAGGGCAGAAGACTGCTGGCCCGGAGGACTGCAGTGACCAGGAAAGCCACTTGCAGCCCGGGTAGGCAGAAGGGAGAAAGTGTCTCTTGGAATTTGGGGAGCAGGAAGGCGAGGAAAGCTGCTTCCGGGGAGAGGCTCAGGAAGCCGGGGATCTGGCTTTCTCTGATGGGATACATGGAGGCTGCAGGTGAGGTACGGTCCAGACCTGGGCTTCCTAGAGATGAGAGCTGGGTGGGGAAGGCTCAGTAAGTTTCAGGGTCCCTTTGGTTTCGAGAGGCGCGTCTGAGTCCTCCTCCCTTAAAATAGGACGCTCCCATGGCTGGGAGAGCCCGGAGGTGACCGAGGGCGCCCCAGGATGAGAGTTGCAGGAGTCTCACGGCTCGGTGAGGCCTAGGGACCCCTTCCCCGCTTCGCACTCCTCTATTTACCTGGGCGCCGAGGCCCGGGCCGGAGGCGCTGACGACGCGGGACACGGGGCGGGCCCATGCCCTCGTCTCGGCGCGGCCCGGCAGAGAAGATGGGGTGGCGGCGCGCAGAATCGGCTGGAGACAGAAGTGAGGTGCAGCCACCAGCTCCGGATCCAGCGGAGACCTCGGAGGTAGCTGGCTCTGCTGTTCCACGACGCCACGCCCCTTGAGGCCACGCCCCGCGCCGCCCTGGCGCCACGCCACGCCCCATCGACACGCCCCCGCCCATCCCTGGCGTCTGTGCCACGCCCCGCCGGGAGATCCGCCCCGTCGCGGAGTCCCGCCAACGCCGTCGTACTCCAAACTGCAGGACAGAAATTTCCCCGCAGGCTGCCTAGCCCTCTACTCACTGCCAGTACCCAACTCAGTCGCACCAGCTCCTCCCTGTGCTTCAGAACCCAAACTCGCGTTGCCTCGCATCTGCTGAAGGCTGAACCCCACATCAACTCCCGGTCTTTGAACCTCGCCTCCCAACTTCAAGAGTCAAGACCCTTCTACCTTCTTGTCTACTGACTCCCTTTGCTACCGCCCAGGCTTGCCCAGGACCTGCTCACTCACCTGCTTTCCCCTCTTTATTTTTTGCTTACATCACACTTTATTTAGATTTTTTGAGACTACGTTATGTGTGTGTGTGTGCTTCCAGATAACTAATTCTTCATCTTGTATTTTGAGACAGAGAGTTCTACAATTTAGGTGACATCGGTTGGCCGTTAGGCAGGATCTGTCTGTCTCAGCCCCACATACTGGGGTTACAAAACATAGACCCGTCCGTACCTGGCTTTGACATGGATGCTGGGAACTCACACTGACCCATCTCCCCAGCCCAGGGTCTTGCTGTGTAGCCCGGGCTGTTCTTGGACTTGCTGCAATTCTTCTACCTCTGGATGCTGGGCTTTTGCCACAACGCCAGGCTACATCTGTATGCTTTTTACATCAGTGGATTCAAAAGCATGGTCTGGAAACCTGAAGTTTGGGTGTTATCATGAAATAAGTTCCATGCCCCAGACATGTGAAATTAGAATTTGTGGGACTTTCAGGCAGAAGTCTGTTCAACATTTCTCCAGGGGTTGCGGTCAAATGCTGACGTCGGAGGACCCCTACTTTAGGCCATAAATACAGAGCAAAGCGAGAGGCTGTAAATGATTGCCTGAAATCCTGAGAGCTGACAATGCTCAAGTCTAACCTGTGAAGGATCAGCCTGGTGTGTGAAGGAACCGAAACCCAGCACCCACACACAGAGTCCACCCCCTGCCTTTGAAGCACCAGAGACAGCCTGGTCCAGTGAAGTAAAGGGTTTATTTGTTTTCTGTCCCCTTAAAACATTCCAGGGTTTTCACTAACATTCGTGTTACCTGGCAGCTATTGGGGCTACAGGACAAGGAGGTGGCTTTCCTCTTCTTCACTGCTAAGCTGAACCTCCTGACCTTTTCATGACCTCATGACCTTCCCATGCATCTTCCAAACTTGACCCCCTGCTTTACTTCAAACAGCAGCTCATAAAGTCCTCAGAGCTTGAGTCATCACCGAGAACTGCTTTCATCCCCAGACACCGCTGGAGAAGTTGAATGGCCACAAAGAGAAAATGACTTTCTTTAAGAAAGAGGCTTCTTGGGAGGAGGACCTCCCTTATCAGCGGACTTAGAGAGGGTTCAGGGAGGAGATGAGGGAGGGTAGGATTGGGAGGAAATGAGGGAGGGGACTACAGCTGGGACACAAAGTAAATAAACTGTAACTAATATAAAAAAATAAAAATTTAATAAAAAAAAAAAGAAAGAGGCTTCTTAGCCTGGCCTGGTGGCACATGGCTAGAATCTCAACGGAGGCAGGAGGCTGGTGAGTTCAAGGCCAGTCTTAGTTAGATCCTACCGAGAGAGAGAGAGAGAGAGAGAGAGAGAGAGAGAGAGAGAGAGAGAGAGAGAGAGAGAGAGAGAGAGAGAGAGGCAGAGCTCACTAGTCCATCCCCCGAGCTGCAAAATTAATCAGCATGAGAATATAATAAAATTTAAGAAGCACTTCTCTAAGTGGGACGCCTGAATCCATTCTCTCACTCTTAATTTTTTTTTTTTTTACTGAGCATCTATTACCCAACTGTGTACCCAATTGCCTTTTTTTCTTTTTTCTTTTTTTCAATTAGGATTTCTCTAGCCGTCCTGGAACTGATCGTGTAGACCAGGCTGGCTTTGAACTCACAGACGTCTGCCTTCTTTTATCTCCCAAGTGCCACCACCCAGATTTTAGTCTAATTTTTGGATTTACACTCAGGTGGCTGTTTGTAGAGCCACATGTGGATGGGTGGTTTAATACGGGGACAGCCTGAGCCCCTGTAACTTCTACTTTTCAAAGCCACAGGACAGGATGTTGGCAACCAGAGGGAGAGATCTCTGCGAAGGCATCCCCCTGCCTGCTTCCCGTCTCTAGCCACACTGACTCCCTTCCCTCCTGTGTAACCCCTCCGTGTTTCCCATTTCTGCACTTGGTAGAAAGCTTTGTAGTTAGAATCATAAAAAGTACAGTCCTTGGCAATTTTTCACTCAGTAACGTTTTTTTAATGGCGATTTTAAGCCAGGGCCTCTCACATGGTAGATAGTGTTCTACCACTGAGCCATGGCCCAGCCCTATTTCTACTTTTTATTTCAAGATAGGCTCTCAGTAAGTTACCAAGACTGGCCTTGAACTTACTACGTATAGCCCAGGTTAACCTTAAATTTGTAGTTTTCCCTCAGCCTCCAGAGTAACTGGATTTATCAGTTAGGGGTCCAAAAATCCCACCCTGCTCAGTTAGTAATGCTCGGCAATTCATCCAAGTCATAGCATGAATCAATAGTTTGTTCCTTTGGTGGTTGTATAGTTCCTAGCATTCTGCTATAGGGCATACCACCATCTGTTTATTCACGCACCCATTCAAGGATATTGGGGTTGTTTCTAGGTTTTCTGAATCTGTGTACTTTTTCTGTGTAAACTCATGTCATCATTCCATCTAGGGTAAATGCTACAGACATAATGCGGAGCTGTGTAGTTGCAGGTTGTCACTATATCTTTGTTTGTTTTGGGCTTTTCAAGATGGTTTCTCTGTGTACCCCTGGCTGTCCAGGAACTCACTTTTCTAGACCAGGCTCTTCTCAAACTCAGAGATCTGCCTGCCTCTGCCTCCCAAGAGTCTGACACTGCCCATGTCACTATTCTTTTGTTGTTGTTGTCTTGTTTTTCAAGACAGGGTTTCTTTGTGTAGCCTTGGCTGTCCTGGAACTCGGCTGGCCTCGAACTCACAGGGATCCACCTGCCTCTACCTCACAAGTGCTGAGATTAAAGGCCTTGTGCTACCACTGTCCGGCCCATGTCACTACTTTCTAGTTGCCAATATAATGGCTATATTCTTTAATTTTCCCCACAGCAAACGAAGGGATGATTTTTTTCCCCATACTCTCCAGCATTTGAAGTCATCAATACTTTTCAGTTTGGGGAACTTTTTGACAAATGAAAAGTTATATCTCACTGTGGTTTTAATTTGTCGTTCCCTGTGGTACTGAATGCATTTTCATGTGATAATTGCTCTTTGTATTCTTTCTTTGGTGAAATATTTCTTGCTGTTTTTTTTTCCAAGTTCTAGTTTGATTATTCACTTTTTGTTTTTGATTTTGTTTTTGAGAGTTCCTAGCATATTGTAAGTACTGGACCTCTTTTGAATATGCGGCTTGCAAATATTTTCTTGGTGTCTGCAGTTTCTCTTAATGTTATACTGAATGTATTCTCTTCCTTACTTTTCTGTTTTTTTTTTTAAGGATTTGTTATTTTTTTATGTGTGTATGTGTCTGTGTAAATGAATGGCACATGTGTGTGGGTACCTACAGAGGCCAGAAGAGGGGGCTGGATCCCTTGAAGTTGGAGTTACAGATGGTTGTGAGTCACTTGTTGAGGGTGGGAACCGAATTCAGGTCCTCCAGAGGAGCAATCCTCTTAACCACTGGGGCTACCTCAGCCTCCTCCTTCTTTTCCTTCCTTTCTCCCTTCCTTCTTTCCTTCCTTCCTTCCGCTTTCCTTCCTTCCCTCCTTTCGTCATTCCTGTGCAAGGGACCAAACCCAGGGAGTGCTGTACGACTGAGCCTCCTCCCCAGCTCACCAGATACTCTTATAAGACAAAACCTTTTATATTTTTATAGTGGGCACATTAATGAGTTTTCATTTCTAAGTCAGTCAATAACCTGCATTTTTTCTATGTTTTATTTCACAGGTTTCATAATTTCAGGTATTACGTTTAGATCTCTGATCCTAAGGACCCCATGGCAGCGTGTAAGTGGCTAAAGGAGATGGGTTGCTATGACTTAGACGCCAGCCTAGACTAGACAAGAAGTCCCAGGCCAGCTAGTACTACATAGACTCTCAAAAACAAAAGAAAACAAAAAAGTAAATAAATAACTGATGATCCTTTGGTGGAGGTTTGGGTGGGATGGGGGAAAGCTGTGGGTTTGGTGTAGGTTTTTTGAGACAAAGTTCTATGTACTCTCAAACTTATTATAAAGTTGAGGTTGGCCTTGAACACTTGATCCCTCTAACCACCACCCCTACCAAGTGCTAGGATTATAGTCATTCACCACTATACTAGCTGGTTTTGACTGTCAGCTTGACACAAGCTAGAGTCATCAGATTGGAAGGAGCCTCAGTTGAGGAAATGCTTCTATGAGATCCAGCATTTTTTCAACTGGTGATCAATGAAGGATGGTGCAGCCCATGGTGGGTGGTGCCATCCCTGGGCAGGTGGTCCTGGGCTGTATAAGAAAGCAGGCTGAGCAAGCCATGAGGAGCAAGCTAGTAAGCAGCACCCCTCCATGGCCTCTGCATCATCTCCTGCCCCAGGATCCTGCACTGCTCGAGTTCTTGTCTTGACTTCCTTCAGTGAGGAGCAGCAATGTGGAAGTGTAAGCTTGAATAAAGCCTTTCCTCCCCAGCCCTCGTTTTGGGTCATGGTGTTTTCGCCACAGCAGTAGAAACCCTAACGGAGACAGACACCATGCCTGGCATGTGTTTTGCTTGTGAATATCCGCTTGTTGGGAAGGTTCTCTTTCTTGCACTTAATTGTTTTTTATAACTTTCTCAACAAAACAAAAATCACTTAGGACTATTTCCGAATTTCCTGTTCTGATACATTAATATATGTTTCCATTTGTCTGCTAAAAGCACACTGTTTTGGTGGTTGGAAAGACGGCTCAGTAGGCAAAGTGTCTGTTGTGCAGACACGAGGACCTGAATTCATATCCCCGGCATGTGTAACTGGAGACAGATGAATCCCTAGAGTTCATTGGCCTCTGAGTCTGGCCTCTCAGTGAACACTGGGTTCAGTAAGAAAGAGTCATCTTAAAAGATAAGGTGACTGGGGAAGAGCTCCCACACTGTGGAGTACTGTTCACACGCAGAAGCACACACACAAAACTGACTCCTCTAGCTCCCTGCCTACTCTGGAAATCAGATATGAATTCTCTCCCCTTCACTCATCTCTGAAGCTGTGGCAACTGGCCTGTGTCCTCTGCCTCTTCATATAAATTTTAGAATCCTCTCATGGACCTGGACAGACAATCTTTTCTGAGATTCCTTTTTTTGCATTAAGCCTGTATATAGTCTGAAGACAGCTAACTCTACAATATGTCCACTCTTCCAACTCAAGACACAGTAAGTTTTTCTGTTTTCTTTTACGCCTTCTTTGATTTTCCCATCAAATGAGAGATGAGGGGGTCTCATTTAGCCAAGCCTAGTCTCAAACCTGCTACATAGCCAAGGCTCGCCTTGAACTCCTGATCCTTCTACCTCCACTTTCCAAATGCTGTGAGTATAAGCATGTGCAACTATATGCAGTTTTCTAATTTTCGTTTGATAGCATGTATTTTTTCACTCGATTCTTTAACAGTACTTATTTTGTGTATATGTCTGTGGGTACATGCACGCCACAGTGTGTGTGTGTGTGTGTGTCTATGTATGTCTATGTCTATGTGTGTCTGTGTAACTCTATGCAGGTCAGAGAACAACTTTTAGATGCTTATTCTCTCCTCCCCCCCCCCCCCCCAGGGCTCATCCTCAGGCTTGATAGCAAATATCTTTACCTGCTGAGCCACCTTGTTAACTCCATCTTTCAATTTGAAACTACTTATGTAGTTATATTTGAGGGGATGGGGAGGTGCCTCAGTGGTTAAGAACGCTTGGAACCCAAGTTCAGTTTCTAGCCTCCACATGGAGTCTTACAACTATCACTCCAGTTCCAGGAGATCTAACACCCTCTTCTGGCTTCTGAAGGGCACTTCATACACATGGTATACATACACACATGTAGGTTAAATATCCATACACATAAAATAAAAATAAATTAGTCTTTAAAAACAACCATATTGTAAGTGAGGTTTTCTGTGATGCATACAGTTTCATCACATTTTAAATCTGAACATGTCAGTATCTTTTCTTTTTTCTGAGACAGGGTTTCTCTGTGTGTCGTTGGCTGTCCCGGAACTAGCTTTGTAGACCAGGCTGACCTTGAACTCTCAGAAATTTGCTGCCTCTGCCTCCCAAGTGTTGGGATTAAAGGCACATGCCACCACTCAGACTGTCTCTATCTTTTAATTGGCACATTTAACTAATTTGTAATTAATGTAATGATTGTACATAATGAATGTAATTATTGATATGCTAGGGCCTTAGTAAACTGTTTTTAATAAACTATTGTATTATTTGGGTTTTTTTGACTCTGATTTTCATTTCTGTGCTTTCTTTTATTGCCTTCCTGTGGGTTACTGAAACTTTTTTCTATTTGATTTACCTATTATTTTCTTCTTGTTTTTAATGCTGGGAATCTAACCCAGAGCCTTGTGGAGTCTAGGAAGGTACTCTGTGTTAGAGTTATAGCCCTAGTCTTAATTTTATGTATGTAGTGTATATCTGTGTGTATGTGTGTTCACATGTGTTTGTGCATGCTTATGGAAGCCTGGGGTCTATGTTTAATGTCACTCTCTACCTTTTGTGTTAAGACAGGACTCCCCTTCTCCCCTGGCTGTCTTCAAGCTTTTCTTCCTTGGCTTTCAGTCATTTAATTCTGGTGAGTGTTAGATTTTGCATTGTCCTATATGGCCTCTTGAATTTGGAGGTCTATAACCCAAGGTTTGCCATCAATTGTACTGTGTTTGCATTTTTTTCAGTTCTTATTCTTTTCCTCTTTCAAGGGACTCTGATGACACAGACGATGGATCTTTGTTATCCTAAAGAGCTCTGAAACTGTGTTCACTTTTATTTTACTTTATTTTATGGCAAGTTCTGCTGTACTCTAGTCCGCTTCAGAGAGTTTTCTCTTTCAGTCCTGGTCCCTGCTGTTGAGCCACCCACAGAGCTGTCGATTGTAGCTACTGTGTCTTTTCAGATTTCCATTTGGATCACTTTGTTTTTTCTGTTCCCTTACAAGATTTTTTTAAATGTATATGGGTGTTTTGCCTGCATATATGTCTATGCACCACATGTGTGCCTGTTGCTTGCAGAGGCCAAGAGAGGGCACGGATGCCCTAGAAACTGGAGCTGTAGTTGTGAGCCACCATGTGGGTGCTGGGAACTGAACCCATGTCCTCTGGAAGAGCAGCCAGTGTCCTTAACCACTGAGTCATACTTCCAGCTCTCTCCTGCTCCTTGCTGAGACTTTCTGCTTTAGAAAGTTTGTTTCCTGCACCTTTGTAGTTGCTCACTGGAGCATTTTATGATGACTACTTCAGCTTCCTGACTACAAAATTTGGGCAATTCTACCATTTCAGTATTGGAAATTATTGACTGCATTTTAAATATCTCAGTTTGGGGTCTTTGAGTCTCTATATAGGTGCTTTTGGGGAGCCTGATTTTTTTTTAAGATGAGATCCCAGGTCTCACTGAAGCTTTTGGTGTCAGCTGACATTTCCTGCTGTGCTCCAGCAGGGGGAAAGGAGCCTGGTGGAGTAGAAGGTGGATAAAAAGTCCTTCACTCACCTATGCAGACACTCTGTAGACTCTTGTTGCCTGTCACTGCAGGGCAGTGTGGCATCGTTCCACTGACACCACTGTGGGAAATGCCTTCTGATCCCTGGGTGACGTTAAAGTCTCCATTAGCCACTGTGCTTCCTCTGATGACCACTCCAGAGCTGGAGGAATCGAGGCAGCTCATAACCGCCTGGTTGGACGGCTCCACACGCAAGGACACCCCTGTTTCTGCAGCAGGAAGACCTCGTTAAAAGCTGGTAAAAAGTTGGGGTGCCTCATATAGCCTAGCAAATATGGGAAACTATAGGGTCCCCACTCTAATAAGGGTGGAGATTCAACTACAGAGAAGGTAATACAGCCAGGGAATTCCCTGCTGTGCTGTTCCCTAGCCTGCGAACCTCCTAGCTCTGCCTTTTAGCGTCTTCTTGGGTTTGTTCACATATCACTTTCTGGTGTTATTAGTTGCACTTAGTGGAAGGCATAATGGAAACACTGGCCTGTTCCACCTTCCCAGAAACAGCTTACTCAAGAGAGGGAGAGAGAGGGAGAAAGCTAACGTGAACATCATTCCTGATCTGCCCTTCAATCAAGCAATTAGTGTCTATTAAATCATGGCTGTAATGGTGCTAGACGGAGTGTATGTGAGTGCGTGGGCACGTGCAGCAGTAGCAGTCATTGCTGTGTAACTGACATGTAATAAACTTCACATTTTTCAAATGTGTTGAATTCTGACACAGGTACACACTCATGAAACCATCAACACAGCGAACGCCTTACCTTCCTCAGTTCCGTACGCCAGCACTCCCCTGGCCTTGCCAAGCCCCAAGTTAGTTTGTGACATTGAAAAACTGGAGTGGTGGTGTGTGATTTTAATTCCAGCACTTGGGAGGTAGAGGCAGAAAAGTCAGGAGGTAAAGGCCAGCCTCAACTGTGTAGCAAGGTCAGGGTCAATCTTGGCTTCTGGTGAATTCAACAACACAGGTGGCTATTTCTAAATAACCATGCCACTGTGAACATGAAAGAAGCTAGAAAAAGAAGAAGGAGAAGAAGAAAAAGAAGAAGAAACAGAGAAGGGAAGTTTCTTCTTGCTGCAGAGTCACTAACAATGGACACCCAGAAAGATGTTCAATCTCCAAAGTAGGAGCCAATGGTATATATTTGTGGAGAGTTTCACACCAAACATGAAATAAAATCTAGGGATACAATCAGAGGCAAAGAAAGTGGATACAGAATAATGAGCAAGGAAAGGACTAAAAGATTGGTGGGTTTTGAGGCTCGATGAAACGGGGGTGGGGGGTTAGAGTGTCTTCATTTATACACTTGCCCCATTGATGTTTCTCTTTATTGTATAGCTCTGACTTAGCTTACTTAATGGCTACAACTGTATACCTATGATTTCATTTTTAAAATGAGATGGTATTTTAATACCTTGTAAAAAAGGAATTTTTGGTTCAACATACGGCTTTTAATTTATTGTTCTTGTAATCTAACACAAAGAAGATTAAAATTGTTTCCCCAAACCAAAACCAAAAAACACACACACACAGGCACGCACACAGGCACACACAAACACAATGCATATGTACGTATGTGTCACAGTATAACCTATATGGTATATACATGCCCATAGCATGTCTCTATATAGAACTGTTTCATTCCTACACTATCTAAAATTAAGTATTCACAAACAGCTATTCTGAATAATCTTCCCAGTGGGCAGGTGAGTTGGCTCAGCAGGAAAAGGCACTTGTCAAGGCTGATGAGTTGAGTTCTCACCCCAGGACCCATGTAGTAGAAGGAGAAAATTATCCTGCAAATTGTTCTCTGATAAATACATAAATAAGTAATTGTAAAAAATTTTAAAATCGTGTCCTGACATGGTAGTGCACACCTTTAATGCTAGCACTTGGGAGGCAGAGGCAGGTTCATCTCTGTGCATCCAGGCCAGCCAAAGCTACATAGAGAGACCCTCTCTCAAAAGAAAAGAAAAGAAAAATCTCCCCAAGGTCTACTTTCAGAATTTGAACTCTGAAACTGCACACCCTAAATGGTCTTTCAACTCTAAAGGATGGGAGAGGGCCAGAGGATGAATAAGGAAAGACTTGAAAGGAGGTAGAGGGTGTATCCCGGCCTCAGCCTGATACTCCTCTGCTTACAGGCTATTGGCAAGTCTTTTCCTGTCCCAGAGCCCTAGGCCCTCTTGTTTACAAATGAAACCAGGGCTGGCTCAGAATCCAGAGGTGCGCTTACTAACAGTAGGGGAGGATGGTGCCTGCTCACAGGTAGTGAGTATTAGTTTTAGTCCAGTGTCAGTGCTGGCTGGGCGGAGGCAGCAAGTGTGCTGAGCTAAAGGGCTGGGTCCTGGGAAGCTCATGGAGCTACTCAGCCCCCAGGGCTCCTTTATGGGCTTCTATCAGCCACACAGATTGATCAAATGACTTTGGCTGGAAGAGACCCTAGAGCCTAAAGTTAGAAAACAATGCCTAGGGGTACTGAGGCGAGGAATACAGTGTATCCAGCTTTGTGCCTTTTCCCCCTGTGGGTTCATGGACACCTAGCTCTTGTGGTCGGATGAGAAGCCAGGAGAACCCAAGAAGAGAAGGCTTGTGCTCAAGCACATGGGCTCAGTCAGGCTACGGCTCCACCCTTGGAAGGCTGCTCTGCACCTCTGTTTGCCATCTGTGAAGCAAAGGGATGCTGGTTCTGATGATGCTGCCGAGGCCCACAACAGCAACAATGATAAGGATGGAGTATTTCCCCCCTTAGAATGTGGGGAAAAGGCCTTGGTTGGGACCTGGTACCCATGAAGGACTCCCCTAGCGAGGGACTGGTCCACATACTTATTTTATTCTTTTTACTTATGTGTGAGTGAATGCCATGTGTACACAGGGGCCCACAGAAGATGGAGCTGTGTACTCTGTGATATGCCCATATGCCCATTGGGAGCTGAACTTGGGGTGCCCTTCTAAAACAGCAAGACTCTTAACCTTTGAGCCATCTCTTCAGTTTGTGTTACTCTGTAAATATTCTCTAAAGATTTACTTTACTTCTTAATCACGCATGTGTGTGTGTGTATGTATGAGTAGGAGTTGGATCCCCTGGAGCTGGAGTAATAGGTGTTGCGAGACCCCATGAGGGTGTGGGGCGCTGAAGTCTAGTCCTCTGGAAGGGAAGAAAACAGCTCTTAGCCAGGCGGTGGGGGGTGCACGCCTTTAATCCCAGCACTCAGGAGGCAGAGGCAGGCAGATCTCTGTGAGTTTGAGGCCAACCTGGTCTACAGAGTGAGTTCCAGGAAAGAGGAAAAGAAAAGAGAAGAAAGCTCTTAACCTTTGGCCCATTTCCCTATTCCCTTTGTTTTTAGCTTTGTTTTGTTTGAAACAGGGTCTCATTATGTAACCCTAATGGGTCTGGAACTTGGTATTTTGACCAGGTTGGCTTTGAACTTGTGTCAGTCACTTGCCTTTGCTGAGTGCTGGGATTACAGGTATGTACCACTAGGTCCTGCTGAAATGCCCATTTCCGCCCCCGAATACATACAATTATCCTCCTGCCATGGACTATTTGGGGATGGGGTGGGAATTGTGTCCAGCGAGAGATATTCCATTCCAGATTCTGACCAGCTCTGTGTGCAGCCGGCAGTCCACACGCAGGGCCTAAGCCAGGCATTGAGCTGGGAGTGGGTGGGCACTTGGGAGTGTCCCTGAGGACAGGAGGAGGCATCCAGGGCCAATCCAGCCCTGTCTTAGAATGGACACCACTGGGCACTCAGAAGGGAGCGCTGGCCCTGCTGTGGCAGTGCTGACGTCAGCAATGCCTGTCAAAGGAGCGCGTGGTGCCTGTGAGTGCTGAGGGCAGTCATTTTAACACTTGCAATTCTCTTTGGGCTTTTGTGAGACCCCTTCCCCCACCCCTCAGGAGCTGGAAGCCTTTCTCCGAAGCTGACCCTTCAGCTCCCTGACCTCACTCACATTCGTACCTCTCATCGGCTACTTTGCACTCCTCATGGCGGTAGGTGTCCCCCAAGCTCGATACTCTGGCCATGCACGGTTTTGCCAGATTCAAGCAGCTCCCATTATTTGCTCAGCTTCTTCCTTACTTCTGTTGCTTCCTCTTCCCTCTCCCACCCTCCTTTTCCTCCTCCTCCCCTTCTTTTCCCCCACTCTTCCCTCTTCCTTTTTCCCCTCCTCTTCTTTCAGAACTCTGGCGAGCATTCTGCCTTGGAGAGGGAGCTGAAGCCTCTTTTGCTATCCAAAACCAATGTTTCTCTCTCTATCCTTTCCTTTTCCTCTTCTCTCTTTCTCTTTTTCTCTTCCTCCTCTTCCACTTAAAAATATTTATCTTGTTGTTTGTTGTTGAGACAAGATCTCTCTGTGTAGCCTTGGCTGTCTCTCTGTAGCCTGAGCAGCTCTTGAACTTGCAAAAATCTTCCCAAGTAACGGGAAGATAGACATGAGTCACCATGCCCAGTTTATTAATTCCTTCCCCTCCTCCTCCTTTTATTTTTACTTTTTGGTTTTTTGAGACAGGGTTTCACTCTGTGTAGCTCTGGCTGTCCAGGGACTCTGTAGATCAGGCTGGCCTAGAATTCAGAAATCAGTTAATCAGCCTGGGTTAAAGGTGTGCATCCCCACTGTCGTGATCTTTTTCTTTTTAAACAGTTTAAATTTTATTTATATATTTTTTGTGTGTCTCTGTGTGTGTGTATACTCATGTGTCACAGCATATGTGAGGAGGTCAGAAGACAATTTGTAGGGTTCAGTTCTCTCTTTCCTCCATGTGGGTTCTGGGGTCTTCAGGCTTGGTGACAAGCCCCTTTATCCCCTGAGCCATGAGCTGGTCCTCACTCAGTTCATTCTACTTGCATTTTGTTGAAGGATTTTTAAAAAAGATTTATCTATCTATTTATCTATCTATCTATCTATCTATCTATCTATTATCTATACAGTGTTCTATCTGCATGTACACCTGCAGGCCAGAAGAGGGCACCAGATCTCATTATAGATGGTTATGAGCCATCATGTGGTTGCTGGGAACTGAACTCAGGACCTTTGGAAGAGCAGCATGTGATCTTAACCTCTGAGCCATCTCTCCAGCCCCTTGTTAAAGGATTTTATGTATTTTAGTTTTATGTGTTTAGGTGTTTTGCCTGTATATATGTAAGAGTATTGTGTGTGCACAGTGTTTGAGAAGGCCGGAAGGGAGCATAGACCCCTGGGAACTGGAGTCTCAGAGTATCCAAATGGCACCTGCAACCATATGTAACTTCAATTTCAGAGGATCTGACCCCTTTCTGCCCTCCATCAGCCCCAGATGTGCCTGAGATGTACATACATACATACATACATACACGCATGCATGCAAAATACTCATACAGTAAAAAAGACTACAGCAAGAGCTAGAGAATTGTAAAATTTATGATCCATCTTTCCAAGACTTTCTCCCTGGAAACAGTCAAGAGATGGTGAAAAAAAGGAAGCGAAAAAACCAGGTGTGATGGTGAAGGCCTGTAACCCCTGCTAGTAGGGAGGCTGATGTACGAGAATTATGAACTTGAAGCCAGTCTAAGCTACATAAAGAATTGAAGCGAAGCTTGTGCAACTTAGCCCAGACCATGTCTGTCTGTCTGTCTCTTTCTTTCCTTCCTTCTTTTAAAAACTCACTATATAGGCTCATCTTGAACTCACAGAGATCTGACCGCCTCTGTCTCCTGAAGGCGGGGATTAAAGGTATGTGCCACTATGCCTGGCCACACACTTGCCACACTGCACGGGGGAAAAAGAAGAGAACAGCAAATACCTTTTCTGTACCCTGACCTAGTGCTGGGTGGCCATTCAGCAGCCTGAGATGAATGTTGTGGTTCCCAGAGCAATGTGAGTTCACCATAGAAACATGGTCCTGGATCCCGGGGCCTCCCAGCTTCCATCCAGAAGAGGCAGCGCTGGTCCCATTTCACATAAAGAAACTGAGGCCCAAGAGTAGAAGAATCTACCCAGAGGGAGATGGCTCAGGCAGTAAAATGCTTAGTGTCCAAGCATGAGGACTGATGTGTGATCCCTAGAATCCACATAAAAAACAACAAAACAAAACAAAACAAAACCGGGTGTGGTGGCACATGCTTATAATCCTGGTGCTGGACAGGCAAAGGCAGGCAGCTCCCTGGGGCAGGCTGGCTAGCCAACCTAGACTGCTTACTGAGCTCCTGGCACATGAGGCACCCTCTCTCAAGTGTTCTTGAAGAAGGTACCTGAGTTTGACTTCTGGCCTACACATATGTTCTTACACATTTAGACCCCCATGCATGAACACACACACACATACACACACATGAATATGCCCAAGATGATAATACAGTTGCTCAGAATGTGAATTGGTAAATTGGGGCCTCAACATAACATAGAAGTATAGGGGTCCTTGCCCATGTCACTCTCATACACTGGGGCCTCCTGCAAGGCCCTTACTGGCAGAGTTACACCCAAGAGATAAAGCTGGGAGCCACGGAGAATGTCCAGCTCTCAGCTACCCACCACAGCCACCAGCATGGTGAGTTCCTTTAAGTGAAGCTGGTGATCATGGAGAGTGGTCAGTCAGTGTCTTTGAAATCCCAGGCTCCTCTGCACAGGAACACTGTGCACTGCACATTCCTTTCCTTGGCTAGTTAAGATGAACCCTCTTGTGTTTCCTGCCCCCAGATGACAGTGACACAAGCCAGTCTCCCCAGGAAACTTTACATCAAAGGAGACGGGGAACCCAGCAGGAGTGGAGAGGAAAGACCTGGGCCCCTAGCTGCTCTGCTTCCTTCCTCCAGGGATGCTGGTGAGGGGCCGCTTCCTATTTCTGATAGGCTAGGGGAGCAGTCCTCAGGAAGGAGGCTCAAAACAACAGCCCATCCCTCCTCCATCCCAGAGCGCTCCCAAGGTCACTGTTCACTGTGTGAACAGAACAGCAGGTCAGACAAGCTGGTCCCTGGGGGCAAACATTCCCATCAGCAGCAAGAGAGGCTCCTTGTCCGTCTGGACTCACTGATCCAGTCAATGAACACTTGAACACCCACTGTAGGCTAGATGCTAGGCACCAGGGCCACTGTAGTCCACAGGCACAGAGCATGTTCTTTGTTCCTTCAGAGCCCACAGTCTAGTACAAGAAACAAGCCTTGATCTAAGCACCAACTAGTTGCAGGCACAACTGGAAGAAGGGCAGAGAAGAAGAACAAAGGACTGTGGGGTTGATAGAGATCTACGGAGGCTGGACTTAGAGTAGAAGAGTCTGTTCATGGGAAAGGAAAGCAGTTAGTGACCCACGCAAAAAAAGTGCTCTAAAAGTGCTCTGTCTCGAAGGATCGGCAGGTGCAAAGGCCCCGTGACAGATGCAAGCATGGCTGTCCCCAGAGCATGGGAGGAAGCCAGAGCAAAGCATGGAGCTCAGTGAGCCTGGCCACACAGGATCTCAATGAACAGTTTAGGGATCAGTCTCCATCTGAAGAGTGAGATTGCAAATCAAGGTGCTCCATAGAAAAGAGGGAAAGACTCCATTACCATCTTGAAAGACATCCCAGCGGCTGCTTGTAGAGAATACAGTACAGGGGCCAGGGTGTGACTGGAGAGTGAGACAGGAAGTGAGGGCAAGTCTGTGGAAATAGTGTTGGGCAGACACCACAGGAAGATCTCAGACTCTTCAGAGACCAGTATCCCTGACCATGGAGATGGGCTTCCCCGGGGCTAGGAGATTAAAAAAAAGGTCAGAAAAGCAATGACCTTAAGACTCCACTGAGTGTTGAATCCTCCCTTTCTCTCTCTCTCTCTCTCTCTCTCTCTCTGCCTCCTTGTCTCTGTCTCTCTCTCTCTCAGCTGTTTGCTTTTACAAGTCTGACTTGTCTCTCTGGCCTTCCTCCTCTTCCTTCAAAAGGCGGCTTTGTGAGTGTTCAGGTGCCCCAGAGGACACTGACAGCCATTTTGCCACCGCGTTGTGGTCTTTTTTGCTTTTGTAAACAATACTACAGTGAGTGCTTGTGAGGCTGAATATTTGCACCCACACTTACAGAGATTGCATGTGCTCACATATGTCCTGCCGCAATCCGCCCAAAAGGGAATGGTCCTTGTTCTAGCTGCATTGTTGCCATATAAGGATGGGCATCACCAATGAGGGAAACCTTCCCAAGGCCTAAGGCCAAAGCCCTTGTACCAACAGAGCAGGGGGAGTATAAATAAATACACAGTAGCTTTGGGTCATGGTCATCTTGTTGTGTTTGCCTGTGAGAGAGAGAGAGAAAGAGAGAGAGAAAGAGATAGAGAGACAAAGAGAGAGAGAGATTGATTGGTTGACTGCTTGATTAAAGGCCCTCTGCAGAGCCAGCAGAAGGACACTGGGATCAACCCAAAGCTATTTCGCACACTGATGTTTACCAGGCTCTGGGTTCAGTCCTCAGAGCCAACCACCCTCAGAACTAGAGCAGTGTTACCCACTGGACATGTGAGAAACCCAGGTCCAGAGGGGATGCTCTGCCTCCCACTAACTTGCTCTGCTCTTTCACCTCTTAGCCCACTAGCCAGGGATGGCAGGGACTGGAGCAGGAGCCTAGGGAGGGTGTGGCCCTGGCTAGCAGTGTGGCTAGGGAAGATCCAGGATCCCCATTCAACCCATTCCATGGGACCTTCTGCTTCTCTTGCCTTCAGGAAGCTTGGCTAAGTGTGGGAGGCATGTTAGAGCAGTGTCCTGGACTCACAAGGGACTTCCCACCTTCTTTGAGGGAGTCAGCTCCAGCCAGCTAGCATCCAGAACCATGGCCACGGCCCCCAGCTGCTCACCCTGGCGCCTTGGCTGCTGTTTCTGAATCACTGTGTGGCAGCCTTTCCCCTCTACCAGGGTGTGCTCATCCATAAAAAAAAAATTAATGGTCCCTGCGAATAAAGAGGTACAACAGCAGAGGAAGGCTTTTTAGACAATCAATTAAAAGCCTAGAAGAGAGATTATCTCATTGAAATATCAATTTTTAATAGCCCTGCATCTTTGAGTTTCCTCTAAAAAAACTTTGCCCAGGCCATTAGCCTGCTTGCTCCTGACTTTGACTCCTGCTGCCTTGACAGAGTGGGCACTCCCCACAGCTGGGCCAAAGCAGAACACAAGTGCTGGCTCACTTGTTCACTCGCTCACTCTCTTGCTCACCCGCTCATCCTGTGCAGTGAATTCTGTGCTGGCATAACCTGGTGAGCCAAGGGGAGGAATGGTAGGTGAGTGAGGGACCAGAAGGTCTGCACGAGCCAGGTAACCATGTCAACAGTTACAGAAAACAGTGTGGAAAATAAGCTGGAAAAATAATTATCAAGGAGCAGAGCAGGAGGGGCCATGGAAGAAAGGAGTCCCAGGGAAACACTTGTTACCTTCTCGTCCTTCAGAAGTGGCACTTGAAATGAGACTAGAAGCATATGAAGAAGGAAAGAAGGTTCCAGGCAGAAAGAATGACATGTGTGGTGGCTGTGAGGCCAGAGGGGCTGAGGTCACAGGCGACCAAAAGGGGTGGCAGGGAGCAGGAAACCTGGAAAGGAACATCATGGCTCTGCAGGCCTAAGACGGGGTGTGTGGTCCATTCAAACACCCCATGAGCTTCTGGGACAGTGTTGAGCACATATCTGCTCCGAAGAGAAGTAGCTCATTTTAAGTTGTGCCTCTGAGTGGATAAGAAACCTCAGGAGGCCGCTAAAGGCCTTGACCTGGGTTTCTCACCCACAAGGAGGAAGAACTACTTTGACTGTCCCCCTGGGCAGTCAGGGGTGTGGCAGATGACCCACCTAGAATCTCCTCCTCCTTCTCCTCCCTTCTGCCCATCTTCTGTTGGCAGCCTCTTCAGTTTACCCCTCAGGGACTTTGGTATCAGATAAGCTCCATGTGATGAAGGGTTCCCACCAGCCAAGTTCCCAAGGAGAGAGCTACACCCCCAAGCTCCAGCGCCGCAGCCTGCGAAAGGGGCCCAGGAACAGTCAAAGCTGATTGCTCTTTGCAGTTACTCCACTCCATCCCCTCATGGAACTAACAACCAGACACCCAAGTAACTATCAGGTTGGGAGTCTGAGACTGCTCTGAGTAGGAGAGAGTGGAGGAGGGGGCTGGCTGGGTGGTCTGTCTTTGCCCCTGGACAAACCCTAATATGGACACATGAAAGTCTGCTTTCGTGGACAATTGGCTTTCCACCCAAACAGGACAAAGGTCAAGAAGTGACACACTGCTGGGGGCTTGGCACGTGTGTCTTCTCATTTCCCATAGGCTATCCCCAAGGTGCATATGTGGAAACTGAGGCTCAGAGACATGGTGCTTTTCCCGCTTAGTTAGAAGTGTAGGCAAGCTTCACCTGCTTGGTTGCTCTCTTCCAAGTTTTATTCTTTTATTCCCCTCTTCTCTCCCTGCCCCTGTGTGAGTGTGTGTGTGTGTGTGTGTGTGTGTGTGTGTGTGTACATGGAGACCAAAGGTGTCATTCTCAATCACTCTCCATCTTATTTTTTTGAGACAGGGTCTTTCACTGAATTAATAGCTCACTGGTTTAACTAGACTGGCTGGCCCGAAAGCCATTATTGGATCTTCTGCCACCCTCGGCTGGGAATATAAATAAATGCTGTTATACCTGTTTTGTGTGTGTGCGTACGTGCACGTGTGTGTGTCTGTGACTGTTTGCTCGTTCGTTTGTTTAAATACAGGGTCTGATTATCTGGCTCAGGCTGGTCTTAAATTTTCAGCACAAGCTCTTGGCCTTAGCTCTGGAGTACAGCAACTGTATACGTGAACCCCCACACTTAACTCACACTCTGTCCCTGCTCTGGATGGTTTTATGTCAACTTGACACATGCTAGAATCATCAGAGAGGAAGGAGCCTCAGTTGAGGAAATGCCTCCATGAGCTCAGGCTATAAGACATTTTCTAAGTTAGTGATCAGTGGGGAAGGGCCCAGCCCATGGTGGGTGATGTCATCTCTGGGCTGATGGTCCTGGGTTCTATAAGAAAGCAGGCTGAGCAAGCCATGGGAAACAGGCCATCCACCAGTACTTCTCCATGGCCTCTGCATCAGCGCCTACCTCCAGGACCTGCCCTGTTTGAGTTCCTGTCCTGACTTCCTTTGGTGATGGGCAGTAATATGGAAGTGTAAGCCAAATAAACAGTTGCTTTGGTCATGGTGTTTCATCACAGCAATAGTAACCCTAACTAAGGCAGTCCCTTCCATTTTTGTAGTGCTGGGGTAGAACCCAGAGCCTTGCACAAGCCAAGCAAGTGCTTGACCATTGAGCCCCATCCTCTGGAATTACTTGAATGTGGGAGCAGGAGCCAAGGAGCAGGAGCTACTGGAAGGATCTGTGATTCCCAGGATGGAGCCGCAGGGTCAGGGATAACCTCTTCAGACCTCAGCTGTGCCTAAAGGAGAGGATGAAGCGAGGCTGGAGATAAGAAAGGACTCTGCAGAGGATCCTGGTGATGGCTCTGGTGGCATCCTTAGTTCAGACCCCCTTCCCTCCCATCCCTGCCTCCCTTCACCAACAAGCTAACCAGCAGTTAGTCAGCATCCATGGAATCCTAGTCCTGACCTTGTCACTGGCTGTCCCCTCCCCTCTGTGGTCTCAGTTTTCCTATTTTAGCCATCTCCCAGGCAGTTGTGAAAACTAACGTTCAACAGCACAGGTAGGAGGAGCGTGATTCCAAAGCCTTCAGCTCTTCTGCTGGGGTTGATCAGCTGCCCTTCCTCAGAGGTTGAAGTCCAGTCCAGCTAGGGACAGACAAGTAGCTCTAAAGCCCTCATGGTGAAGTCTGGAATCCGATATCCAGGCTGACCTGCTTCAGGGGTGCTCTGGCCATAAGGCAAGTTCAGAGACGGTGTCTGGGAAGTAAGCAGAGGAGAGGGAGAGAGGACCCCCAGCAGGTCTGTCTGGACTATGGCTGAGTGCCAGGATGCTAAGAACACTCGGATAATGTCTTCAAGGTACAGTGGGTCCCTGGGTGTGTGGATGGAAGCTTGTGCAGTGGGGGACAGCTGTGGCTATTTCTTGGGTGGGGAGGGAAACTTGTATGTGGGAACCAGAGGCTTCTGTTCACACCTTTCCAGGCTCCTCCTTTTAGAGATTATCAAGGGCAGTAGCAGTGGGCTGTGGACTACAGGAGGGCTGGAAGGCCTTTCCAAGGAGCCCCTGCTCCCTTGAGAGGCACCTGCCTGGGGCCAGGGAGGCAGCTGGCATCTTACAACCCTGTAATTAGTGGGTAGAGTCAGCAGTCTTCTGCTGCTAATGGCAATGGGGGCAGTGGGCTGAGCTGCAGCTGGCTCCTGGGTGCTTCCTCTGTCTCCAGTTCCCACCCGATGCCCCAAACGGTTTGGCTGGAACAGCTGTCAGCCTCCTAGGTGGGCAAGGCTCTAGGGTGCAGAGCAGTGGAGGAAGCCAGAAAGAGCATGGACAGTGCTCACAGGAGGTGGGCTTGGCCAGCCCGCAGGTGAGCCTCCCTTTGTACTGAGGAACTAAAGTGGATTAGAAAGTTGGTGGGAAAGTGGGATGGGCCATACGTCATGCAAATCTGGGGTGGGGGTTGCCAGTGAAAGTGCCTTTCCTGAAGAGTCAGCCTGATAAAGTCTGCTTGGGTTAATCATCTTGGTTAAAGAACAAGGGCAGACTCTGGGGGTCCCCAGTCCTGTCACAGTGTAGAGGGAGGAGCCAGAGCTGGTATGCAAAGCCAGCCTGTCTGGGAACTCCAGTGTCTGGGATAAGAGGCACTGAGGGTCTGGGTGGCTGCTGCACTGGATTCCCTGGAATGCCTGTTCTCTCCAGAAGCTATCCCCCACCCCCAAGCCCCAAGGACAAGGAGCTGGAGTGGGCCAGGTTCTGGCTTCAGCTCTCTATCACCCAGTTTCTCCATCCTTCCTCCTCCATAACACCAATGCCCCCTACCTTTCTTCAAGGTAAGGTCTCACAATGTAGCTCAGGCTATCCTGGAATTCACTATGTAGACCAGGCTTGCCTTGAACTCATAGAGGTCTGCCTCTGCCTCCCTAGTGCTAGGATTTAAGGCTTATGACACTACACCCAGTTTATCCGACCTTTCTCTCCCATTGACCCAGGACACTGCTGGGGCAGTTAGGGGGATGGGTTGTGGAGGTGGGTAGTAGACAAACAACCGTTCACACTAAGAGAGAAATGGGTAAGCTGAGGCTGTGAAGGGCTGTTGGGGAAGGGAATTCTGGGTGCTAGTCGGGATCCAGCTTGGAAAAGCCGAATGTGCAAGAAGTGGGTAAGGCCATGGGCTCCTTACCCTGGAAGGGCAGCATGGGCAGGCTCTGCACTCAGACTGCCTACAGGGATGGGACCGCGGCTACTCAGCTGTGTGGTTGTGGGACAGTTCTTTGCTTCCCCTGGATTCTGGCATAAGTGGGACCGTGATGATAATGGTAACTTGTCTCACTGGCCGGTGGGAAAGACTGATGAGATCTGCCTGTGAAACTTTTGGCACTCACCCTTCCAGCGACCCAAGCCTGTAGACAAGTGGCATGGCTGTACCCCACACTGCCTGCCTTCTGGCTTCCCCTTCCACTATTCAAAAGGGACCCTGCCCTCAAGCGCCTCCCTAAGCGGGCACAAGACAAGGCTGAAGGGGCTGGTGGGGACTGGAGTGCAGTGTGCCTCTTTCCTCCTGAGAGCAGCTGCAGCCACGTGGGAGCAGAGCTGTGTGGTCAAAGGTGCTGACAGCTCAGGAGAGGGAAACCCACATTTGGACGGGCAGACTTCCCATGACTAATATTAGCAGCACATTAAAGATTTTCCTTAAGGCACCATGTGAGCCAAAGCTAATGCTTCTGCCGGCCATGACCCCTGGATGACTTTCACTGAAAGTAGCAGTGACCCATGAAGGGCTGTGAGCGCCGCCCAGCCCCCACACGCTCTACCCCCTACATTCCCCCAGCCTTGCTCCTGAGGCTTCCCTTTCCCAGGCCAGAGCCTCTGACCACAGCCACTCTCCAAGTGGTATGGTGGGAGGAGGCCTCTACTCTACGCTATCTCTCTGGAGGTGCCAGGGAGTCTGGGGGAGCCAGGGCTCTGCTCTGTGTCTGGGAATGGCAGCTGTCAGTGAGGGCCTGGCTTATAGCTCCTGGGGGTCAAAGGGCAGCACTCTCAAGTCTTTCCTCGGGCCCATTTCCTGTTTGAGAGAGGAAGAAGAAAGATCCCTGGCAGGAGAGGGTCCTTTCCTGCTGGGATGACTCCTGGGGACAGCTTTCCGGTATGGGATGTGTGTGGTGAACAGGATGGGACAGGATTCGACACTGATGGACAAGGGTGCTGTCTTTTAATCCCTTCTTCCTTCACCTGGGCGCCCAGGAGGGGCCTGGAGCCTCTGACAACCCACCAACACCATCAGTTAGGCCTGGTGAGGATGCCTGCTATCAGCTCTGGCTCCCAGCTGGGGCCCCTCAGCAGCTTCATCCCTTCCTTAGTCCCCAGGACTCATGGCACCTCTGGATCCCAGCAGTGTGGCCTCCAGGGACCTTCCTGACCAGATCACACAGAGATAAAGTCTTTACTGCAGCTCTCTGAACCTGGAGCCCTTTTATGAGCTCAGTTTAACTTCTCTTTGTGCTAGGCTGAGCCTCTTGTGCACCCCCGAATAAAGGAAGTTCACCAACTGCCTATTGGAACAAACCTCACATCTACGGAGCCTGTCAAGAGGGCAAGATCCAGGAATTTCCCTGTTTCTCTTTTTAACCCCTGGCTGTCCTGGAACTCCTTAGACTAGGGTGGCCTGGAACTCAAGAGATCTGCTTGCCTCTGCCTCCCAAGTGCTGGCCTTAAAGGCGTACACCGATACCCGGCTGACTTAAGGAAATTTAAGCATCTGCTGCTGTGACTCCAATACCCATTTCCTTCACATTCTATGCAAATCTTCTAATGAAGTTTGGAAATTAGATATCAAAAATAAAATCACTACCTGGGTCTGACGGCGCATGCCTGCAATCCCAGTACTTGGAGACCGAGGGAGGAGGATTGCATTCAAGTCCAGTCTGTCTGTGCTGCGGTTTTGGGCTAGCCAGAAGTGCCTATGAGCCTACTTCAAATAAACAACCAAAAATGGGAGTTTCCTATTTCATGTGAGTAAATTTCCATCCATCACCTAATCCTACAGCAATCAGCTCTTTCTTCACCCTGCGGGCAAATCCTCCTGCCTAGGATACATCTCCAGGAATTGTGACGTAGTTTTTTAGTTACAAAATGTATTACTGGGCTGGAGAGATGGCTCAGCGGTTAAGAGCACTGGCTGCTCTTCCAGAGGACCCAAGTTCAATTCCCAGCAACCACATGGCAGCTCACAACTGTCTGTAATTCCAGGATCCAACACCCTCACACAGACATACGTTTAGGCAAAACAGCAATGTGCATAAAATAAAAATAAATTATTAAAAAAAACAAAACAAAATGTATTACTATTATTGTTGGTGTGTGCATCTGTGGAGGCCAGACGACTTCATGGGATTCATTCTCTCCTCTCACCTTTATGCCAGTTCTGAGGATCAAACCAGGCTGTCAGGCTTGTGTGGCAAGTGCTTTACCCACTGAGCCCTGGAATACCGACTTCCAGGCTGAAAGCCTGAGGCTTGGAGAAGGTGAGAGATGTTCCTGAGGTTGCACAGCCAGCAAAAGGCAGAGCAGAGATCTGAGTTTCTTCGACCAGGGTCTCCTCTCATCCAGATCAGATGGACACCACACTTTCTTTCCTGACAGGCTGGACACCAGGTCCGGCAGCCACACTGGTTCCCATTTATTCACTCAGCAATCCTGACCGAGTTCAACGTTAGGTGCATGCTAATGCCACCCACCACGCCTCCTCCCCAAGTTTCCTGCACTTTCAGACTCCGCCCTGAGAGCTGGAACTCCCTTTATTACAAAAGTCCGCCTTCACGGTATCTTATTATGAACAGCCTCTGCCAGGCCACTGGGCCTCCCTCTGACATACTCCATCCCTGCATGGAGTCCTATGCGGGTGGAGGTCTTGAGAGCTGCTGTCCTATGTTTATAAAATCGAATGGGTCCAGGCAACCCTGGACATATATACAATATACATATCCAACAGGCTCCCCCTCCCTGGGGTGTGGGCAGGTGAAATTGCTGCCTTCCGGGGGGGGGGCAGGGGAGGAAGTGGTCCGTAGCAGGGTGATGGAACCCAGGAGGATGCAGACAGCAAGGACAGCTGCCCGGTTTGAGCGGATGCTTTGCTGGGCACCTGTGGCTTCGGGTCAGTCCTGTTCCGCCCCTGGATGCTCTAGGCCACCTGGATTTGCAGGTCCTCATCCTCATCTAGGTCGCTGGCTCCATCTCCGGCTTCCTCAGTGCTAAATCGGGTAGTACGAATCTTGCCAAAGAGAGGGGCGTTTTGCTGCTGCCTGCGGAGCCTGAGGGGTGGGGCGACAGGTCAGAGCTGGAATCACAGTGCATCTGTGGGGGCTGTAATGTACTCTGAGGTGCCTGTTCTCAAATGGAGGGAAATGCTTTGGTCACCCCAATTTACATAAAAGGAAACAGAAGCATAAGGAAGTGAAGTGACTTGCCTAAAGTCACTCAGAAGGAGACAGTGGGGTTGGGCTCTGAGCTGCAGGGCCAGCGCTGGTGTAGATGACAGACTGAGAAGTGACTGAGATGGGCCTGGTGCCTCTTAGGGGATCCAAGAGACCAAGTGTGGGGCACACTATGTTCCTGGCTTCTGCTCGGCCCTAGTTCCTCACAGTACAGTTTCCAAAGCCAAAGTGTGCCCCACGAGGAGGAGTGAGCACAGTGCCCCCAACAAGGCAGTTGCTCCGTGTATCTTACTGGAAGGCATGAATTATTAACGCGGCAGGGAGGGGCGAGAGTGCGGCTCCATTACTGCGTGGTGATTTAGTGCGCTGTCCCGGAACATTAAAGCAAGAAAAGTTACAAACTAAAATGAGGCAGCAATCCTGGGTGGCCCTGCCCGCCCCCGGCGGAGGTGCTGGCGAGGCTGAGCAGAGCCAGCCTGCCCATTTTGGGAGTTTACAGCTCCCCAGGAATGTGGCTGAGACTTCTGGAAAGCCCCAGGCTCAGTGAGCAGCCCGTTGAGGGGGGTGAGGTACAGGGTTGGACAGTGTGTGCAATAAACCAGGGTTGGCTGGGTGTGCAATAAACCTGACTCAGATCCATGCCTGGACCCTGTATGGATTTCAGGTGTCATTCCAGGCTAGGGGGAAACTGAGACCCATATTGATTATGCCACACAACTGTGAGGCCTGGCTCCAAAGCCCGTCCTACCCACAAGCAGTCAGCACACAGCAGCACTAAGTAGATGCTCAATAAACCCATTGCTGATGAATGACCAGGAGATCCCACCACGCCACCCACTGTTGGATAGTCATCGAAGGGCTTTCCCTTGTCTTCCAGTCCTCAGGGAAAAGATCACCCCCGTTCTGTGCCTCACAGCAGGCTCTTGATATAGTATCTAGCCCACACCTTAGTCCCTTCCCAGAGGAGGCAATGAAAGTGGCCAAAACAGTGCAAATGGTGGCTCAGCATTTGGTGGTCCAGTGTTTCCCAACAATTCCCATGCAGCTCAGGCTAGCCTCCAAATCCCTTATGTACCTGAGAATGACCTTGAACTTCTGATCTGCCACTGTCTCTTTAGTGCTGGGATTACAGGCATGCAACCCCATAGTCATTTTATGTGGTGCTGGGGATCAAATCCAGGTCTTGGACTATTGGCAGCAAACCACTGAGCTACATGCCCTGTTAGGCACAAATGACGTCTCAGCATCTGTTGGTTCCCGTGCTTTTTTAGAGACGCAATACCCTCTCTTTACTTCACAGTGACTGACCTCCATTTTACAGGTGGGGGAGCTGACCAGGGAGAGCTCAGTGTCCTAAGATCACCCAGCCTCTTCCCCTACCCAAAAAGTCTGGCTGTAGGCCCGGGTCCCTCCACCCACAGGTAAGATTGCAGGAATGGGTATAGCCACACTGGTCACATGCTTTTGGGGCTGCCCAGCTTCACTCAGGGGGGCTCTGACGGATGTGCTGACATGCCCAGCTGGTCTTGGAATCGTGAAGTGTATGGAGGAGGCAGGATTTAGGGCTGGGACAGTGGGGTGGGGATAGGAGAGGCGGCAGTGTGCCAGGTGGGTGGATCTAAGCCCCTCTCCGCTTCTTCAGCGGCTGAGGGTTCCTGCCACAGCTGAGGGAACTGGCTTGTTGCTCTCTGACATTCTTTACCCTTCAACCTTTCAGACTGCTGCTATCCCTGGGGCCACCCATCCCCAAGACCCCAGGGGTTATACTCTTTCTTGACAAGGACTCCCAGTGTCACTGGCCTGTCCAGAGCCTGGCCTCCCTGGCAGCTGGCCCAGAGCCAAGGCTCCTTGGCGGCCCTCCACATACTCACACCGCCAGCAGCCCGCCCACCTGAAGGAGACAATTCCAGAGCCCGCAGCTGGGCCGTCTTCCTGCAGCCACGCCCCACCAGCTTCCTGGCCCTGGCCCTTCCTGTTCGGAGGGGACAGGATTCTGGCCCCAGGAGCTCGTCCTTCACCGTCTCCCCTCTGGTCGGGAGGGTTGCGGCCCCGCCCTGTGCACTCAGGACCCTCTCGCCGCACCCCTGCCTACCTGGACTGCAGGTGCTCCAGCTGGACCTGCAGGTTCTCACTCTGCTCTGTCTGCTCATCCAGCGACCGCTGAAGCTTCCGCACCTGGTTGTGGGCCTCATCCAGCTGGGGTGAGCGGGACAGAGAGCAAGAAGTTCAGCTTGGGCAGAGGCTGCCTGGCTCAGCCACTTGCCCTGTTCTGCGCTGGAACTGTGTCCCGACCCAGCTGTTATTCCGGAGGCCTTGCCCTAGGACCACTTCTATCCCATTCTCCCTCCCTGCGGGCCACCAGTCTGCAAATCTACCCAGCATGCATCAATCTAACCAGCACCCACACCCACCTGCTGCTCATCAGATGCTCTTCCTCTCCTGTCCAGAGACGCACCCAGTTATCGATCTGTTTGTACACCCACGCCCACCAGCCACCTGTTCCTCTAGCTCATTCATGCATTCCACTCTCCATCCATCTGTCCACCTAGTCTTCTTCGTGGGGGGATCCTCCTGCCTTCTACCTAACTGCTGGCACCTCCGTTCATCTCATCTACTTTCCTTCTTCTCCAGCTGCCCTCGCTAGCTCGCTGTCTCAGGCACCGGGCCCCAGCATACAGTATGCAGCACAGGTGGGCCCATGGCCCACTCCTCTCGGGCCTGGGGGTACTTGCCTCATCCTCAGCCTGGGCCAGCTCTTTCTTTAGCTCCTCCACCCGTAGCCGCAGCTTCTTTACCTCCGTCTCGTGCTGCTCCACGCGCCGATTGGCGTGCGCCAGCTCCGCCACCTTTTCCTGGAACTGTTTCTTGAGCTTGCCATGCACGTGCTTCAGATCTGCCAGCTCCTGCAGGGGCGGGGAGGCTCGGGTCACACGCTCACCCAGAGGGGCTCATGGGGGCAGTCAGCCTGGAGAGCACCTGGCGTCTCCTCTGCAGACATGTCCCGCTTGTCTGAAGGTTAAGGCTTAGCGGGGGCTGGCAGTGCCACCTAGTGAGGTGAGAAGGCTGGCTGTGTGAGCCAGTGTGGCCCCGCTTGGGTGTAGAACGTAATGAGCCGGGAACGTGGTCCGGCGGGCTGCGGAGCTTCAGGTCAGGACTTGGGGGAAGAGGCAACAAGGACTACAGTCTTGGTGATAAGCATGTTAGACTCCCGGGTCTGCGGATGAGCTAGGCTGGAGAATACGTGGCACAGGAGGAGAGCAGAGGTCAAAGTGGGTCAGCCAGGAAGAGATGATCACCCGAGTGATCGTCACGCTGTCCTCCCCCAGCCCCAGCAGGGTCCAGCTGTCATCCTTGGGAACCACAGCGGCCTCCCTGCCCTCTGTCCTATCCCTGCCCTCCACCTGGTGGCTGCCTGCTCCACCTGTGCCTGCTGCTCTCACAGCACAGCCCGAGGTTCCTGCCTCTTACACCTGGGCGCCCCCTTGTCATAACTACCCTGTGACTCCCCAGTTCTCACTCTACCCTCTGGAAAGTCAGGTTACTATCAGTTTACTGTCTTTCCTGCAGGCCTCAGCTCAAAGTCGCTGCCCCAGAAAAAAGCCTTCACAGGGCCAGGCCTAACCATATGTGGCAAAGACAGCACCTTGTCCCTTTAAGCCACCATCCATGGACTAGGTAGACAAACCTGTCTGTTCCTTGCTGTCAGGATCACACAGTAGGTGCTCAGTACCTGTCACTACTATAATCACCAACTGCTTTTATCCTGTAGTAGTTGTTTAGTAAATGCAACTACAGGTTGAGTATCTTTTATTGGAAGTGCCTAGGTTCAAAGTGTCTTGGTTTTCAGTTAAAAAAAGAAAGTCTCAGGTAGCCCAGGCTGGTGTAGGATTCTTTCTGCAGCCAAGGGATGACTCTGTACTTCTGATCTTCTTGCCTCTCTCCACCTCTCAGGTGCAGGGACCATGGGTGTGAGATGTCACACTACCTTCTGTGGTGCTGAGGATGGGACCCAGGGCTTTGTGTGTGACTGACAGGTACACTACCAAGCTTTATCTTCGGCCTAGATTCCAGAATTTTTGGACTTTTGGAGTATACATACACACACACACACACATCATGAGGTCTCTTGGGAACAGGCCCTGGGTCTAAACATAGAATCCATTAGTTTTGTGTATGTCATCAGGGCCTGAGGGCAATTTTCATCAGCGTTTTTATTGCCCTCACATTTTGACTGGGACCTACCACACCAAGTTATGAAGTTTTCTGCTCTTTCAAGGCATCATGTTGATGCTCAAATTTGGGGTTTGGGAGCCTCTTGGATGTCTGGTTTGGGGATTAAAGAGTCTCAGCCTAAATCTTAGTTGTCCACATTCAGGATATACAGTAGTGTGCTGACTAGCTGGATGGGGGTCCTGGGCATCAGTCCCTGTCCCCACCTTGTTCTTCTCGAAGAGGGCAGCCTGGCTGGCCCTCAGGTCACAGTCCAGGGCACTGGCGTTCTGCCGCCGCCTGCGGGCCAGGGCCTCCTCCAGGTCTCCAACCTGCGCACGCAGCTTCTTGTTCTCCCGTTCCAGGCCCAGCTTCTCTGTCTCCAGCCGCTCTCTGCGGCCCCACTCAGCTGCATTCTCTGCCTGGAGCCTTTCCATCTGCAACAGCGAGGGATGCAGTAAGACTCCTGGGGAACAGGGGTGGAGAGACAAGCTAGATGCACCCCCCTCTCCTGAAGCCAAAAATGGCACCAGGAAGCAGATCCAGCTGCAGCAGCTATAATTATGCTGGGCTTTTTTTTTCACCGTGTGCAGGATGTGGGGGCGCTTCTGGGTTTTGTGTGGGAAGGGGGGTGCCTCCTGCAGGCTAGGCCCCTGGGGTGGGGCTGGCTCCTCACAGCACAGTCCCGGCTTCTGACTTTTTCCCCACTGACTACTGCACTGAACCCCTAAGCCCCAGGCATTGCCCTCCTTCCTGACAGCCACTCACCTCACCCCTCAGCTCAGCCATCTTGCGATCCATGCTAGAGCGTGCACCCAGTTCATCTTCCAGGTCTTCAGACATGCGGCCCAATTCATCCTGGTGCGTCTCCTTTAGGATGCTGAGCTGCGAGGACAGCACCCAGCCTGGTCTTGATCGGGATATATCCCAGAGGCAGTGCTGAAGATGATCTCGCCAGGGTGACGGAGCACCAAGGACTCAGGCTGAATCTGATCACTCTGGGCTTCGGATGTCTGCCACCTCCCTCACAATCCCCCCCTCCACCCACCCCAAAGCCCCTCTGAGGGTTCCTTGGTGCCTTGAGATAGAACCCAAATCCTACATTATCAGAAAGTCCTACAACATCATGCTCCCAGTTGCCCACAAGACTGCAAGTCTTGAAGGCAGACAGCGCTCAACCCCAGTAGCTCTCAACCCCAGTGTGCATGTACGGGCATAAGAACTGCTTGTGGGAACTTCTCCCAAGCTGCTGCTCCACACAAGTGCACAGCAAACATCTAGGACAATGCCGTGGAAGGAAGCCAGGCGCAAGAGGATTTTCTGCTCAGCTGCACATTGGCGCTCCACTAGTATCCTTCCAGCAACTATACCTAGCAGTTTGAATAATGTGGGGCCAGGTTTGTGGGCCCCAAAAGAAGAAGGGAGATTCAAGTAGTCAGGTGGGGACCTGAGGCTCTTTTACGAGCTTGAAGAGATTCCCAGGGAAGAGCCAGGTCTGGCAATTTTCCTATGCAAATCTCTGATCTTTGACTTTTCTGAGCCCAGAAGATCCAGCAAGGCTTTCCCAGGATGGCTGCGCCCCCTGGTGGCCAAATCCAATCTGCTTTGAGCACCTTCTGCAAGGTTCCTCCTCTCAGTTGCCTCTCGGCTAAGATCCTTTGACCACGATGAAGCTTCAGTTTCACTTGGTACACATTAAATGTCAAATCTGATGCCTCCATTCTGGTCACAAAACTTCTGAAATTTAGCCCCTAAATCATACCTCTGACAGGATTCCCCTGCCGCACTTGCCAGGTCCAGCACTCTAGGTGTCTGCCTACTCTAGAACTGCTGCTGTGAGCACCCAGACCCCCTACCTTCTCAAGAACGGCTTCATCTAACACCCTTTAGGTCTCTATCAAACAGCATCTTGTAGGGAGTGGAAGAGGGATGTTGAGGCAGGGTCTCACTCTGTATCCAAGTTGGCCTTGAACTCAAGGCCATCCTCTTGTCTCAGCCCAAATGCTGCAATTTCAGGTGTGACCCACCCTGACCGGCTCATATGTCATCTTATAGAGGCCCTCCTTGGCCTCCCACCCCATTTCCTCCATGCTGTTTTGATGTCTTTGTAACTCACAGATCTCACCTGCTGGGCTATCATCATCTCCTTGCCTGCCCTACTTGTCCCCAAGGCTGGAACTCCCCGGCATGCAACCACCACCACCAGGAAGTTACACACACACACACACACACACACACGCACACGCACACGCACACGCACGCACGCACGCACGCACGCACGCATGCACTCACCCCACCATCACTGCCACCCCCTCCTTACCTGCTTGAGCATCTCCTGCTTGGTCTTGCTCAGCTCCTCGTATTTGATCTTCCACTGGCTAAGCTCCCCCTCCAGTTTCTCGATGTTTCTGCTCAGAGCCAGCTTATCCCTGGGGATTGGGACAGGCAAGCACACGGGCTTTGTTAGACAGCTTTCGTTTCCTTTCAGGGAGTGTATTAGCTTGACGGTGCCGTCATCATTTAAACAGTAGGCTGCGCTCTCCCGTGTTCTGCGGCTAGAAGTCCGAGATGAGGTGTGGGCAGGGAAGGGGGTCAGGAAGAGCCTATGTGATCCTCTCCCCAGCTTCTGTGTTGATTATTTTTAAAAAGAAAAATCGTACATGTGAACCAAGTATCTAATCTATATGCTCCTTTCCTGGACACCAGAGCTGCAGACTATTCATGAACATGAGGCCATACCCTCTCATTGCCCTCATCAAAGCCACCGATGACCTCCATGCTCTAACACTGTTGCTGTCGGTCACCTAAGTGCTCAGTCCAGCTGCCCACTCTCCTGTTAAACACTTTCTCTTGGTTCCTTCTCCCTACAAATGGCTCTCTTTCCTCTTCACCCTCCCCCCTCCTCTAGCCAGCTTCTGAACTTACCAGAGCCAGGACTACATCCCATAGCCTTCTCCTTGCCCATCCATCCACTTCTCTAACACTCAGATTCCTGGCTTTCGACAGCCCCTGTTCACTGGTGACTCCGGCCTTTCCACCTCTAGCTCAGACTTGTCTGGGACTCCAGACCCCATCTGCTCACAAACTGTTGCCTGGCTGTGACAAAGACAGCTCCTTTAACCCTGAGCCCCCTAACTCGCTCTCCCACCCTGGCCTTCCCTCAGCCTGCTATCCTCTCTGTCAGCTTGAGGCCGCCATGGGCTACACACTGGGCTCAAAGTCAGCCCGAGTTCATGTACTGAGGCCCTGCTTTAAAAACAAAGGATGAGGGTGGAGATGTCTCAGAGGTAAAAGTACTTGCTCTTCTTATGGTGGACCCAGGGCTGGTTCCCAGCATCCAAAATGACAGCTTACTCACACCTGTAATTCCAGTTCCAGGGGCGCCAATACCCTCCTCTGGCCCCTATGGGCACAGACACTCACATGGTACACACACACACTCACTCAACACACACACACTCACTCAACACACAAAATTTTTAAAAAAATTAAAAATCTTTATAAAAAGTGAAAAAGACACTGTAATGGATTCACTGCTCTAAAATCTTAGAGCAGTGTTAGAATACTTCTCTGGAAAGCAGAAATTCCTGGGTTCAGTCCTGAAGGGGGGGGGAAGGGGGGAGGAGCTGCAGGAGGGAGAAAATGAAAAAGACTAAAGCAAGCAAGCAAGCAACCAAACAAATAGAAACCAACAAAACCACCCTAAGGTAAGTAATCTGAGATTGTGCCTCAACAGCTCTCATTCGTGCCCCATCACCTGGGATTCCTGGCGATGCCCAGCCCCAGGCCCCACCTTCCCTGACAGGACTCACTCTCGTTCCTTTAGCAGAACCTTCTGAGACTCATCTAGCCGTAGGCGCAGGGCAGTCAACTTGGAGGCATCCTCTTCTGTATTGGCTATGTCCTCCCAGGGTAGGCGGTTTCGATCCTGGCGGCCCGAGCTCACCCGAGAGCCTCCAGCCGCCACACTGCAGGAATCCCAGCAGCCCTCAGGCTCCTCTGGTCTGTTCTTCAGCAGGCTCTCTACCAGGTCCAGCTCCTGTGGGGAACAAGTTAAGGAACTGCACCTGGCCCAGGGCCTTGCCCTGGCCACTATCCTCATGGCTACCTCAGGCCCTGCTCTGAAACGAGCTTGCTGAGTGACCTGGGGCAGGCGACACAGCGCCTCTGGGCCCTGGTTTCCTCTTTTGTTGCTTGCTTCATTCTCCTTCTCTGGGTCTCCCCCTTCACATCCTGGAAGCACACTGCTAGCTACCAGGGTTTCCTGTGTCCTGGAACATCCCCTGGAGGAGCCCCTGTCACCCCAAGTACGCAAACACTGACTGGACTAATTGGAACAGGTGGTGAAGCAGAGCTCACTACCCATGGCTGAGGCAAACAGAAAGATTGGTGGCTCTGGTTGAGCGCTGACCTCCCATCTTCTTGACCTCAGACGGTCCTGTGGGGGACTCTGGTTGCCACCTGGGACAGTTGGAAATACAAGAAAGGAGGCTCACAGAATAGAGTGTCTGGGCTGGGGTACAAACTCAAGACTACAGACCTGGGGACTGTCCCTAAACTGTTCCTGGGGACTCAGGGGCTGTGATGACACGGATCTCTCCAGTGCTTGGCACGGAAAAGTCTTTGACTTTGAGGACTTCTAAGAGGTGTGTGTGTGTGGGGTGTGTGTGACCAACTTCCAGAACTTGGGGATCCCCAAAGCAAGGTGATCCTTCCCTGCCTCCCTTCATTACCACCACACGGGGCTCACTGGAAACCAGATCCCTACTAGTTCTTTCCATTGCTCCCTCCCACCCGGGCCCCTGTCAAAGGCTGGCCCGAATGGCTGCCTTCTTCCAAGCCTCTCAGCTGGGCGCACCTGGCTGCCGGGCGGCCTCTCCGCCCCGTTGTCGCGCACGGGCTCCTGCTCGCGCTCGGGTTCAGGGCCATCTTGCGTCTTGTCCACGGCACCGCGCGCTCCCCGCAGCCGGGCCAGCTCGCGGCCGCGCGCCTCGCACTCGCCCTGAGCCTCCTGGCGCTCGCGGCGCGCGCCGGCCAGCTCCTTGGTGAGCGTGTCGAGGCGCTGGCGCAGCTGGCGCACCTCTTCCCGCGCCCGGTTGCGCTCGGCGCGCACCTTGCTCCACTTCTCGCGCCAGTTCGCCGTGCAGTCCGACCACCAGCGCATCGTCTTCTCCATCTGCGCGGCTCTCGCGCGCGCCTCCTCCAGCTCCCGCAGCCGCAGCTCCTCGCGGCTCTCCCAGTCCCCGTCGGCCAGCAGGGCGGGCGTGGGCAGGGGTAGGGCGGGGGGCGGCCCGGGCGACGGTGTGCCGCTGGGCGGCGTGGGTGGCAGCGAGTCGGTCGGGCCCATGCGCTCGGGGGACGGGCTGCCCAGGATGGTAAGCAGGCTGCTCTTGGAAAGCTGCGGGGAATCGGCCAGCCGCGGGCTCGGACCGTGACTCATAGCGAGGCTGGGCGGGCCCTGGGTGCGAATTCGCAGCTATGCTAAAGGACGAGAGACCTACATGATACCGTCGCCTGTGACGGGCGCCTCGACCCGCGCGGCCCACTAGGATACCCGTCTGGGACGCTCCTTCAGACCTGCGGGAGAACACAACCTTTATTGGGCTGTGCCCATCACCGACAGTCACCCCATCAGTCCTGTGCTTGCTCAGGGAACTAAGCAGGCAGTACTGGCTGAAGCAGGAGGAGGAAGCTGTGTTCCAGAGTGGCCCCAAGGTGGGGCGTTCTGCCACTTTCTCCCTGACTCCCCACGGGGCCTTACTGGGCTTCTGATTCTCCATCTTTACAACGGGGACTGGGTAGGGAAGCCCAATCAGGGTGTGCTTCCGATTCATCGGGACCCTCACTTAATTAACAATCAGCAGATCCGTAGGCCCGAGTTGTTTGGCAGGGATGCAACAGAGACTTCATTTCAGGAGTGCGTGTTTGGGGGCATGTGGCATATTCAAGTAACCTCAGCGATCTCAAGTCTCTCAGCCGCCCCATCCCCTCCATGCAAAGTCACCAGCAGGCCTACTCTAAGCCAGTGTCACCCCGCATTTTTTACAGTTCCACGCGTATCTCAACCCCAAAGATGCTTGTGTGGACAGCCACACGGACCCAGGCTCTAGTTCCTAACAGGCAGTGTGCCCTCTGTGACTCAATGTCTCTGCCTGTGTGATGAGTTGGTAGCCTTGGCGCCCACAGACATTTCTGCACACACAGACACATCTGGGTTACATACAAGCATTCTCTCCCACACAAGACAGGGATAAATGACACATACAGTCAGAGAGGGACCTACGGGCACACAGCTATACAAAGAGATATAGATACGCTTGTTATCCGCGCACCAGTATAGGAATGGGACCCCAGACATAGACTTCTAAGAGAACTCTGAATACACGCTCTCCTCCTTCCCCATTTTCCTGGCCCAGTTCCATCAGAACAGCCCTCAAAACAACACTCGAGTCTGCAGGGGAATGGCGGGAAGCCCAACCCCCCAACCCCAACCTCCCCCCCCCCCCTGAAGGCAGCAGGTCTTCCCACAGCCCTGCAGTAGAAGTGAGGCAGTGGAGGCTGCTGCCACACCCACTGCCTCAGAGCCGCCAGGCCTGGCAGAGGCCTCTGCTTGGCTTAGAGAAGACTCCAACTGGCTCCTTCTAGAAATTCTAAGCCCATGGAACAGAAGCAGGGCAGACATCATCCAAGCTCCTAACAGCTTCCGGGATGGAGCCTCCAGAGTCAATCCTGGCTCCTCCGGGGTGCACGGTGGGGGAAAGGTAGGAACAGCGGAGCAGGGAGGCTGTGAAGACCTTCTGCCTTTCTCCTCAGGCCCAGGGCAGGTATGCACACGCATGGGAGAAGAGATGGGGCACGCTCACCCCACCCCCACCAGCACACCTGTGCAGACCCCAGCACAGCTGGCCTCTCTGCCTAGCAGCACTCCCCCACCCCCACCCTACTCACATAACAGCCTTGGAAAACTCAAGCAGCTGTGGTTACCCAGGTACACAAAGGCCCGGCACATGCCTCATGCTATAGATGGGCGGGCCCCAGCTGCCAGTCACTCACCCCTTCCTCCCCAGCTTCAGTGACATTATGGGGTGGGAGGAAGTCTCCTGATTACCTAAAGATGCCACTGCACTCCAAGGAGCGGCTCGAGGTGGGGGCCAGGGCCCAGAGAGCGCTCTTCCAGTCAGCCCATCCTTCCAACTCAGGTGCCACTACTAGGAAATGCCCTGATTTGCCCTATCCCATGCCATAGCCAGTCATACCTGGCCGGTGGCCTTTCTTGAAGCATCGCCTTCCACTTGGTAGGAGCATTTGTACCACTCACAGCTCATAAGACAAGCCCTGTGTACAGTACTTGCTCAAAGTCGGCTAGTGGCACAGCGGGTGCAGAGCTGCGCTGCGTGGCCTTGCAGGTCTCTGCTCCTGAACCGCATATCTGTTGCTGCCTGTTCCCAGAAGCAAGGATGCTTTAAATGTTTGCTCACTGCTCGCCACAGATTCAGTGCCGCCCACAGAAAGTGGCCAGTGTCTCCTTTTGTTCAGACTCACTGGGAGTGTCTCTCCCTCTTGCTCTCTACATCTGTAAACTCCCACATGCCCCGAAAGACCCACCTGCACTATTCTCTGGCCTGAGAAGACTTTCCTAGACGGTGGGTAGTTCATGCCAGTTTTCCTAAACACCAGAACCTCCTTGGTTTAGGGCAGCCGTTCTCAACCTGTGGGTCGTGACCCCTTTGGGGCTCACATATCAGATACCCTGCATATCAGATATTTACGTTATGATTCGTAGTAGTAGCAAGATTAGATATGAAGTAACAAGAGAATAATTTTATGGTAGGGGGTCCACCACAGCATGAAGAAGCGTGGCATTAAAGGGTGCAGCATTAGGGAGGCTGAGAGCCACTGCTTTAGGGAACAGACTATGAAGCTCTCAAAGGCTTCCTGATCTTGCTGGCTATCTAAACAGGGCTGTGTGTTTTCCGGGCCTATGGAAGGTGGACAACGATCTTATAGGGGGTCCCCTTGTGACCAGACAGGAGTTTGGGAGAGTGGTGTCATCCTAAAAGACCGTTTTCAGCCAGGTGCTGATCCAGATAGGTGTCTAAGCTCATCTGTGGTCAAGGTCAGAGTCAGGTGTCTGAGCTCCTGCCTGAGGAAGTCTCCCTGATTGGGGGGAGGGGAGAGGAGATATTCACTTTGTAGGCTATTTGGTTGGGTCTCTCAGGATCTCTCAGTAGAGAGGAATGAGCAACACTGAGACCTGGATGGGGGCCAGCTGAGAGAATGGGGAACCCAGCACCTCCACAGTTCAAAATCCTCCCATATCCTCTTAGAATCTTTCAGGTGGACTCTGGGGTACAGCCAGGGCCACAGGCCTAGCTGTGGGTAGGGATTAGAGCCCAGCAGGAAACCGCAAGGGGACTGCCTGATTGGATAAGTGCAGGGCCCAAGACTGGTCAGCCCACAGACTGTGGGAGGTTGTCCCTCTGACCATGGATAGTGAAAGAGCCAGCTTACGGCTGCTGGGTCTCCAGGAGAGAAAGGAAAGCTAGGTCTCCATGCTGGAATAGAGTCCAGGTATCCCAGTCTTGAACTGAGGAGCCACAAAAATACCCTAAGTCATAGATTCCAATCCCTTTTCCTTACAGCTGGGTCAGCCACTTGTCTACCACAGCACATCATGCTAGCAGTAAACAGAGCCTGAGGAGTGGAATTGGATGCTTCTGTGGCTAGGTCATGACTACCTGAAGAGCACCACAGCCCTGGAGAGATCTTCAGACCCTAGGCCCACCTAACAAATGTGGCTTGGATAAGGGAAGGTGGAAGCCTTCGTGGGCACCTACTCCAGCCCCAGGACTCTTAGCGGCTCTTGGAATTGCACATTCATACAGAACAGACATTAATCTTAGCCTTGTTATTGATACTACTAATCTTAGCTATTATTATAGGTTTTCTCCGACAATAAAATAAGCCAATTCAAGCTGAATTAAGAGTATGAAAGCAGGTTTATTGGGGGCAGCTCTCTGGCGAGTTCTCCAGTCCCAAGGAATGAGGCCAGGAAAAGCAGACAGACAAGGAGACAAGGGAATTGGGAGGCGGGGATATGTGCAGGTCCCTGGCCTCGCTGGGCCTCAGTTTCCCTATTTAAAGAATTAAGAGGCACCAACAAGATTCTTAAGACTTCCAGCAGATGGGCAGACTCTGTGCTAATAAGAACCAACCACACTCCTACAAAAGCTCGGGCTTCCTGGCCGAATAAGAGACATATTTCACTTACACAAACTGAAGCCGCGGGATGGGGAAGAAGCTTGCAGACTTCACCGGTCGGCACTACCAGGGCAGCGGGCAACTGAGTCCCTCCCTTCCCTCAGCACCGAGCTCTTGTTCCACCTGCCCCCATTCCTTCCCGAAGAAATTAGTTTTCTGCTTTCCAGGGCCCAGTGCAGCCTCAGTCCCTACTTAGTAGCCCCCTTCGCTGGCCACCAGCCCCGCTCCCCCTAGCGGCTGCCGGGGGGTGCAGGGGTCCCGTCCTGAAAGGCGCAGTCCCGCCCACCCCACCGCGTGGCTTCCATTGGCAGCACAACGGGTCTGGGCGTGAAGCCGTGCTCTGATAGGCCAGCGCAACCCGTCCGTCCGGCATTCGCCATGGTGACCACGTTGGGTCCCCCGGGAGAGTTCCACATTCCGCCCCCGCCCGCCGCCCCTCCCGGGCCCGCCGGCATTCCGGGGCGCCCCCTCCCCCACTGTCCCGCCGCGGGACCTGGCTTCCACCGGGGCGGAGGCGGGCCGGGGGACCCCAAGAGGGGACTAAAAAGTTGGGCTCAGAGTTTGGGGTGCGGCGGGCCCCGCCCCGGCTCCTGTCCCTCCCGCAGCAAAGCTCTTCCCGCGCTTGAGAGGCTCCGGGCCGCAGCGAGTCCCCGGCCGCGGCGACCTCATGCCCGCCGTCCCCGCTCACCTCGGACCGGGGTGATTCCGGACGTCCGAGCTGCTGCGCTGGGTGGAGGGGCGCGGGGCTGGCTGCGGCGGCCGTCCGGAGGCCGGGGGAGGGCCGCCGAGTCTCCTCCTCCCTCCAGGGGAGGGGAAGGGGAGCAGGCGGGGGCCCCGCGTGGGGCGCGGCCTGCCGCGGGCTGGGGCCAGGCCGCCGGACCCCCGCTGGCCCACCGGAGCGTGGGGCCTCCCACGCAGGTTCTTGGACCTCGGCTTTCCCGCCAACCACGGATTAGGTGCCCGGCGACAGGAACGGGCACCTTCTCGCCCAGGTGGAACGTCACCAAGTTCTCACTGCATTCCTCCCAGTGCCAGCGCTGTCACCGACTGGACCTGGGCCAAAGAATCCATGTCCTCACCGGGCCTCAGTTTCCCTTATTTGTACAACCAAAGCGACTTCAGGCCTATAAAGGAGCGTGATGGGGACCTACCCCCACAGTGGAGTTTTTTTCCTCTGTCAAGCCATGATGCTTAGCAGAGCCCTCGGACCCTCCTGTGCACAGCCACTTAGAGGCTATCTCTCTCCGGGGTCAGGGTGGCTGTAGTCTTGCCTGGGAAGAGAAAGGTCAGGATGGTGTCTCCCCACCACATCCTGCTGCGAAGTTCATCTGTCTTACAGACAGAACCAAAAGTCACCGAACTGTGTGGGCAGCTAAGCTGGGTTGGACTATTGTCCAGAAAACATAAAAATTATTATGATAAATGAATCATATCTCTTGACTAAGAATGTTTCAATTCTATTTTATGGCCACGTGCATAGTGGTTTGTGAGGAATGAATCAATTACTGAGTGTTGACTTGTTTGTTTGTGTGTGTGTGTGTGTGTTTTCTCACGAAGTTGAGTACTGGGATCCTTCCTACCGATTTGCTGTAAGAGGTTGGTTTTTACAAAAATACCAGGGCTGGCTGGGTATGGTGGTGCACACCTTTAATCCCAACAGTTGGGAATTTGAGGCCAGTCTGGCCTACTACATAGTGAATTCCAGGACATCAAGGACTGTTGTAGAGAAACCTTTTCTTACAAAAACAAACCAAACCAAACTAGCGCTTCATTAAAAACAAGGATCGCTTTGAACCCTCCCCACCATCCTTAAGAGCACTGTGTGTGTATCTGGTGGCTTCTGAGATCAGAAGAGGCGACTCAGATCCCTTGAAACGAGTTCTGGATAGTTGTGAGCCGCGGCGTGGGTGCTGGGCACCAAAATGGGGCCCTCTGAAACAGCAGCAAGTGCTCTTAAGCTCTCAGTCGCCTCTGCAGCCCCCTGTGGATCTTCTGCGGGCTGGGTACTTCTTTCTGAAGTCAGTCACTTCCTCACAGAGTCCTTCTCTGTGGTCTTCTGCCTGCTTCTCTGCCTCGGGGCCACCAACTTCGTGAAATCCCACGGATTTTGCAACTTTTGTAGTTTCGCTTATCAGCTCGTTTGCTGTGTGGGCAGTGCTCGGCGGAGGCTGGACCGCGGTAACCTGCAGGAGAACAGTTTGGGAGCCGATGCTTGTACTTTGGCCAGCACCTACAGATGACTAGGCTGTAGAGCCCCAGTGGCTGTCCTCCTGCTTCATGTACAGGTGGAACCTGTGAGACTCCCACATGGTGAACTCAGGGCTATATATATATATATATATATATATATATATATATATATATATATATATATAATCTTTCTTTTAGAGTTGGGGAAATGAAAGTTCAGATTGGCTTTTGGCTTGGATGGGATCTCACAGCAGTGAGATCTCCCAGGGAGATGGGATGTCTCAACAGTGACAGCTCTGAACCAATATCCGGGAGTTCTTTCCCTAGTGCTTGGTGATGGAGGTCAGGCTGATGGTATACCTAGCCTCTGGTATCACCTCTACTTCATCACAATTGAGCCCTTTCTCTTTGGAGAGGAAGTGAATACTGCCTTGGTGTCTATATATGTTTTACATAGGGTGGGTGAGGGGAGCTATTCACTCTTGGAACTCAGTACATGCTGGCTAGAGGCTACACAGCTCCCTGAAGTTACCAAGCTGCACAGCTACTCTGTGTACTGGTGTCATTGCCACCATGTCCTGGTGAGCCCAGAGAATATCAGAAACCCATCGGTTGGCTTAAACTCACTTTGGGAAGTTGCAGAGCCTGTATCTCTCAAGTCTGATCGCTGTCTCCAGGGACCTCTAGTGAAATGCTAATCTGGTTTTAGCCTCCCTCATCAGTGAACAGGGCAAGGAGTTTTGTGTTTAGACTCAAGACACTGGAGCCTGAGCCTGTGTTAGTCCTTCTATATGTCACTTCTATACCTCTGCTGTTACGTTTACCATCAATACATTGGCATTTTAAAAAAACTTTGTAGAAGGGAAGTGTATTTTAAGGGAATGCTTCATATTACTTGATTAAATAGAAGGTCTGTGTATAAGGTGCTGTTAATAGAAGAAAATCATAAAATGAATAGCATTAAAATAAAACAGTGCTATGAAAACTTTAGCTAGAAAGCTAGGTGTGGTGGCCTGTGCCTTTAATCCCAACACTCAGGAGGCAGAGGCAGGCAGGTCTCTGAGAGACAAATTTAGTCTACATGGCAAGTTCCAGGGCAGCCAAGGGTTACACAGTAAGATCCTATCTCAACAAAACAAAATAAATAAAATTTATCTAGAAACTTTCTCTTTATCAAAAAAGATTGTTTGCGCACCCCCATGCACACTGGAGGTATTAACAGCAGTCAGAAAGTAGCAGGAGCCCCTACTCATCAACAGGTGAATGGGTAGAAAAGAAAAATGGAATGCAATGCACGGTGGCTATTATCAAACATTTTAAGGACACTTTCCCCTCCCTCTTGAGTCGAGGTTATGTAACGCAGGCTGGCTTGGAACCTTCCATCCTCCTGCCTTTCCTCCCAAGTGCAGGAAACAGATTCTGATGTTTGTCGGAGGTAAGCATGACTGAACTCTCAGTCCTTCTGCCTCAGCCTCCCCATTGCTGGGATTACAGGCATGTGACATCACATCCATCTGGAAGGACAGTCTGACCTATGTATAACATGACTGAATCTTGCATCATGGAATTAGCCGGTCAGAAAAGGACACACACTGTATGATCCCGGTTAGAAGAGTTCCCTACAGTTCTTACATTGGTGGAGACAAATTAGAAAAGTGGTTGCCAGGCCTTTGGGTCTGGTGAGTGGGTGTTATGTTTGGGAAAATCAAAAAGGCTTGGTGATAGATGCTGATAGATGATGGTGATGGTTGCAGAACAGTGTGTGTACTTCACATTGCAGCACTCAATACCTATTAGTGGATAAAATAGTAAATTTTTTGATATATGAATTCCTTAACACAATACAATTTTTAAAGTTTTTTTGTTTTGTTTTTTGTTTTTGTTTTGGAACATGGTCTCACTACGTAGACAAGGCTAGCCTTGGACTGAAGGGCCTTTTGTGGAGTCATGGATTCTGGGTTTCACCATGCTAGGCTCAGGCATCATGCTTTTTGTGTTTAAGCAAAGAGTGAAGAAAGGAGAGGAGGCAGGGAGAAAAGGGGCATAATGAGTCTGGGTTGGAAAGAGGCAAAAACCTGCCATGCTCAAAGGCAGCCCCAGCTACTCTAGAAGGATTGCTGGAGCCCAGAACTTCTGCGCTGAGGTGTGCTGTGCTGATTGGAGGTCCTCACTACGTGCTGCATCAACGTGGCAACCAACAGGTTGCTTCAGGAAGAAGGACTGGCCCAGATCTGCAACATAGCAGGTCAGAACTTCTGTGCTCATCACAAAGAGGTGAAAGACATTTTTGTCTCTCATTGGAGGCTTCCAATTCCCAACAAGACTGGAGAAGATTTGGAGGATAAATGACTCATTCGTGGTGTCACACACCTGTTCTAATGTCTGGCCAGGTTCATAGTCCTTCATAGATCCCCCACATCGGGAGACCCTTGTTACTGGGTGACAAGGACATCATTACATCTGAGGGTCTGTGGAAGGTACTGATTTGTTTCTTCATGCTGTAGACTCCATATTGGTTTTTTGAGGAACAGGACTGCGGCTGAGCCCTGAGGGATGGAGTGAAGTTAGGGGACTGCCTAAGTCCATGTGTGTCACAACTGGCACATGGCCTAAATGAGGCTGGCATATACAGAGCTGGGCAGGAGTGGGAACTGGTTGGAGGGCAGACCGTGAAGATAATAGGGAGCCATGTCTGGCTTCTGAGCATGAGAATGTCTGAAGGTGAGCTCTAAGGTGTTGTAGGCAGAGACAACTAGCATCCCAAGCTGAGGCAAGAACAGTGAGGTAGGAAACAGGGAGGCTGTGGAGGCCTGGGATCAGAGCTCTACCTAGACCTTCATCTGCTCATTACGGAGCGGGATGCAGTTGGCAGTTCAGTCCTGGAAGCAGCCAGGAGACTCCTGGTATGAAAGGCCAGGAGGTGAATGTCTGGTTATGATGGTGAAAGTCAAGTAAAGCGTGGGGTGTGGTCCAATGTGTAGATGCTTGCCATGCATAAACAAGGCCCTGGAGTTGAGGCCAAGCACCACAAAAGACAATGGCAAGGGAAACAAAGCATACGAAAAGGGCCAAAGCTTATCTAAGTCACCCAGTGGCAGTATGGCCAAGGAGTTGAGTCCTTGTTTTACAAGGAGTTCCTGTAAAACATTTGATGGCATCTGAGGTGGGGGTCCCCTTTCTCTCTGAGCCCCTTGCACCCACTGTGAGCTGTGCTGAGCTGGTGCTGAAGGGGCTGGCTTGGGTGGCAGAGGGGAGGGACACTGTGCTGGGACCTGCCGGTTTGGTTTTTTTTCTCCTCTTTGGCTGCATATCTATCCCCTTACCCCACCCCAGGAGGAGAAGGGCGTGTTGTTGGGTTATGGTTTCCTCCAGAGAATAGGGGGACATGATGGGATAGGCAAGGGACAGCAACTGTGTTCCCCACTCCCTGAATCACTTCCTCATTCACTTTGGGCTCTGTAGAGAGCATGCCTGGTGTTATAGGTTAGACTGTGGGGCTTCTGGCTAAAGGAGAGGCTGGTCTGCTTTGTCCCCCCGCTGTTCTGGCCATTCTTTCTGAGCTCTGTCCTTGTCCACCTGGAGCTGGGCATTGTCCACTCTACACTATCAGCTCAGCATCTGTGGCACTTGCCAGTCTTACTGCTAATCTAAATGGAAATATATCTGTATATATTTCCCCTTTCTATAAATGGGGAGTCTGAGACCCGGGGAAGATCCATCCCTCGCTTTCCCAGAGCTGCCCCATCTTGAACACTCATGATGGTACCATGCTGCCCTTCCTGGTACCTCTTTGGAGGTTCAGCCCACTCTCAGGAAGCGCAGCAGAGACTCTGGAGTGAGATCAAATAGACACTGATCTTCATCTGGCCAACAGCTCAGAGGACACAGGCTGCTACCACGAAAGAAGAAGTGAGGCAGGAGCATAGGGTGACGTGAGGCCAGAAAAGCCAGGGGGCAAATGGGCTGAGGTGAACAGAGAAGCTGCAGCTTTAGACTCCTCCCAACTTCCTTTTCTGCAGAAGCTGGAGGACTGAACTGAGGCAGCGCAGCGGTGAGAACGTGGTTGCAGCAGCGTGGCAGGTTAGTCCCTCCAACCCCTCCATCCTCCCGCCCATCGGTCCCCATCTGCAGGTGTACAGGTCTCATAACATCCCAGGAATGTAAGATAGGGACCCATCTTCTTCCAACTCCAAAAGGAAGTCCTGCTTTCAGAAGTGGCCACTGAATTTTATGTTTTGGAGGGGGGCTTAGCTTTCCCGTTTCTCATATGTAAAATGAGATGAGTCCTGCACTCCAAGTCTGACAGAGGGTAGACTAAGATGCTCTTGCACAAGGTCTAGCGCTAAGCCTGTGCCCAGCAAACGGGAGCTGAACAGCTTGGGGACTCAGGGTCTTAGGGAAAGGGCCTTCAGACAAGCTGGGTCAGACACCTTGGTAGCTTCTCTGTGGCCTTCTTTGCCTATCTGTAAAACAGGCTGATAGTAGCATCTCCCTGGGCTGTGGCTTGCTGATTCACTGGTCCATTCTTCATCCAGGCCAGGAGCGACTAGAGGAAGCCAGAGCAGGGCCCCAGCCTGTACCCAGCAGGGGTAGCTGTTTGTGGGAGCTGTGTGTAGATATGTGTACTGTGATGTGCAGAGCCTGCTGCTGCTGGGGTGCATCTGTGCTGGGGAGAAAGCAGGGATTCCCAAGCCTCATGCGCTGATGATGAATTCCTGTCTAAGGCCTTTGGTTAGAGGACAAGCCCTAGGGTGGGGTCTGATTCCCACAAGTAAGGAGTCTAGGAATGGTTGAGTTCTTCTCCCTGGGGAATAGGTCTCTTTGGCCCAATTTTACACATGAGGAAATCAGAGGGTCAGTGAGGCCCATTTTTTAACCCAGAGCCACACAGCCTGGGCACTGAATAAATGGAGTTGGCTATTAAGTCCACAGCTTTCTAAGGCCCTTTCCTTTGTTCACACTCTCTTAATCTCCCTGTTAACCTAAAATAGAGTCTTACTTGGCTCTCACCACTTGGCTTTCCAACCACCTTTGAGAAGCTGCTACCAGTGATGGCTTGGAATTTGGAGCCCAGGTTTGGATCCTAGCTTGGCTACAGGAATGCTTCTGAACCCAAGCAAACCCTTTGCTTTTGTGATATTATGTTGTCATGTAGTTTCCTGGAACCATCTGGAAAGTCAGGAAAGGGATTCCTGTTTCCCGGGGGCCTTCTGGTGATGAACTGTAGAGACAAAACAGGATGGCTGAGGGTACAGGGTGATGGCAGGTGGGTCCTGTTCAGCAGGGACAGGAAGGGTAACTGGAAGTTACAAGCAAAAGTAAAGGTGGTAGTTTACCCTTGAGAGTGAAGTGGAAACCACAGCTTCGGTCTGGGGTGTTAGGGGTGGAGGTGGGTTGGGGAACTTCTGCTCCCACCTTGATTTTTATCGCTGTATGTGGGGTCAGCCGGCTCCTCTCTCTGCTTGGGAGCAGCTTTAGCTATGCTGCTAACAGAAGTCAGGCCTTAGGGTCTAGACCATGAAGGTCAAATTCTTCTGCACACTGGTTTTCAGTTTTTCCTACTAATAGTTCCATCAGCTGAGGTTTTCTGCACTATGGAGTCCTCACTACCATAGCTCTGTCTACCTTGCTGGATGGAAATAGTTCATGTTGTCCCTTCTAAAGCTTCCTGAGCCTTCCCAAACCTTGCCTCACATCCTTTTCTGAGATCCCAGGAAGGTAAGTGAATCATGCCGTCTAGCATCCCAACTCTAGTCTTAAGACCGGTTTATTTGTTAATACATGGTATTAAGAACAATGGTGGAAACCTGGCGCGGTGGTGCATCCATGAAATCCCAGCACTCGGAGGCAGAGGCAGGCACATCTCTGTGAGTTCGAGGCCAGCTTGGCCTACAAAGCAAGTCCAGGACAGCCAAGGTTACACAAAGAAAACCTGTCTCGGAAAACCAAAAAGAAAGAAAGAAAAGAAAAGAAAAGAAAAAAACAGCGAGGATGTGGCTCAGTTTGTAGAGTGCTTTGCTTAGTGCATACAAAGCCCTAGCATCCCCAGCATCACATAAGATGAAGCGTAGCGGTGCATGCCTGTAATCTCAGAACTTGGGAAGTAAAGGCAGGAAGACACTAAGTCTGCGATACCTCAGTTACATAGTGAGTTTGAGGCTAGCCCAGATTACACAGTGTGACCTGGGCTGGAAACCCAAACCAAACCAAATCAGAGGATTAAAAATGATGCTTCTACATCACAAATAAAAGATCATGTGATGTTAAGAAAATAATGTCAACTAGAAACTATTTGTGCTCATGGGATAGATGGAGTGATTTCCTATCAGGGAAACTTCCTTGAAAGTGATAGAAGGAAGTGACGGGTACATTGTACACATGGTGAACCTGCAGAGGCTGGAAGAGCCAGTTATAGAGTGGCACCCTTTTTTTGTTTTGTGTACCCCTGGGGACGGAACCCAGGACCTGGCCATGCTTGGCAAGAGCTCTACCACTGTGCGACATCCTAGCCTGGCTGCATTGGATGTAAGAGCCCAGGACTGGAACTGGCCAGTGGACATTAGAATCCCTGCGCTGTTCACCGCTATTAACAGAGGACTGTGAAATAAAGTCCTCCCTAAGGTAACACTCGCACATGCAGTTGAAGAGGTGGCATCCCAGGATACAGTTAGAGCAGACTCTCCCAGATGTGTCTTCAAGGCAGAACAGAATGGGCCAGGCTCCGCTTGGTATATTAAAGTCTGGCTTGTCTCTATTTGCATAAAGAAACATTAGAAGTGAGCTTGAGCAGACTCCAAGGAAGGGAGTATCCTGCAGGCCACTGACCCAGGACTGAGCAGCCGTCCCTGCAGATGAAGGGCTGCTTTGTGTTTCATAGCCTTTTGTATTTATTCCTTTACTTAGTGCTTATTTTTGAAAGATATAAATGTCTAAGCTGTCAAAAAAGAAAATAGAAACGGAGACATGTACAATCAAAGCATATGGGCAAATCTTAGAAACACAGATGAGGCCCACAGAGAAATGACGTCGCTCTCACACAGATGCACACCTTCCTGCTTTTGCGCATGTGAGAAATGCGGCCTGTGTTTGCCAGGATGGGCTTACAGTTGGCTATGAGCTGCCACGTGTGTGTTGGGAATCAAACCCAGGTCCTCCAGAACAACAACCAGTGCTCTTAATTGCCCGAGCTGTCTCTCCAGTCCTCACTTAAAAAAAAAGACATTAAAACATTTTATTTTCTCCTCTGGTGCTGGAGATCAAACCCAGGGCCTTGTATGTGCTAGGCAAGTGCTCTGCCGCTGAGCCTGCGTCAGCAGCTCCTGTGTGTGTAACTTTCAGAATTTCTTTCACTCAAGATGTTATGTTGTGCTCATTTTTAACTCTAAGAAGTATAATTCTCTGTATTCTCTTAATGCTGGCAGTCAAACCTAAGACCTGTACTTGCTAACCAATTGCCACTGAGCTACGTCCCTGGTTTTCTTTGTTTTAAACTGTTAATTTTGGACAGTTTCAGACTTACAGGTGCTTAAAAACTCACACCGAAAAGTTCTGTGCGTTGTTCACCCAGCATTCTCTATAGTGATGCCTTACACACCCGTAGCAAAGCTTTATACACCTGTAGTGTAATCTCAAGTGTAAGAATTTCACTTTGGTGCAATTCACAGATATCATCGGCTCCATGTGTGTTCACTTACACATCAGTACAGCGTGGGTAAGACCGAATTCTATGCAGCTTATTACATGTAAACTCCTGGAACAGCTAACACAGTCATAACACAAATTGCTCCGTCACCACACGGGTCTTCACACTCCCCCTTCCTAGACACACAGGAGCCCTCCCTTGCCTGTGGCAACCGCTGTTCTCATCCGTGTCTCTGTAATTTTCATTTCAAGCATATTCTGCTAGTCACATCATACTGTCTTAACATTTAGAGATTTTTTTTTCCTCAGTAGACCTCCCTTGAGGTCAATCTAAGTGTACAGTTTTGTTGTTGTTGGCTTTTTTCCTCCTCCTCCTCCTCCTCTTCCTCTTCTTCCTCCTCTTCTTTTTCTTCTTGAGACAGGGCTCACTATGTATCCCTGACTGGCCTGGATCTCACAGAGACCCACCCAGCTCTGCCTCCTAAGTGCTAAGATCAATGGCACATGCTAGCACACCTGCTAAGTATATAGATTTTAAAAAATATATTTCTCTAAGTTGCTGAGTTCCATCTCATGGCATGGCTGTACTGCAGCTATTTAACCATTCATTACCAGAACATTGGGACTGATCCTTATTTTGGCCCTCATCATCACTATTGTTGTTACTGTTACTAATTGACATGTATGATGTGTGCATGAGTGTGATGCATGTGTGCCATTTAAACAATGCTGATGTCTAAGGACAACTTTCTGGATTCGGTTCTCTCCAACCTTTACAGTGAGTTATAGGCACGGAACTCAGGGCACCAGACTTTTGTGGCAAGTGCTCTTACCCACTGAAATCATCTTGCCAGGCCCCCAACACTGGGATGTTATTAATAAAGCTAATGTCATTGTTTCTGTACAGATATTTTTTATGAACACAGGTTTTTATTTTTCAGATAAACAATTAAGAGCTATTTCAGACGCAGATGGTAGACGCTTACTTAGGGGCATGTTTAGTTTTACTTTCAGTTTGTGTTTATGATACTGCTGTGGAAAGGATGAGGCAAGCACTCCACGACTGTGCTGCACCCCAGTGCTCACATGATCCCTCCTTCCCTCTCCCTCTCTCTCACACCCACGCACACAATTGCCAAGCTGTTCTCCAGGAGTCATTATACCCTGTCTTATCCAGTTATCCTTCTATTGATAGACATTTTTGAAGTTTTTCTTTAAAAAAACATTTATTTATAATTTTTTTATTTTATGAGTGCTTTGCCTGCATGTGTATATGTACACCATATGTGTGCTCATTGCCTGCAGAGGCTATAAAAAGAGAGGGCATTAGGTCCCCTGAAACTAGAATGACGGACGGCTGTGAACTGCCGTGTAGGCCCTGGGACCTGAACTCAAGTCCTTTGCCGGCAACAAGTGCTTTTCACTGCTAAGCCATCTCTCCAGACCTTCAACTTTCCTTCTGTAAATTAATTTTTAAAAATACAAGGTCTCACTACGTACCCCTGGTTGGCTTGGGACTCCCTAGGTAGACCAGGATAGCCCAGACCTCACAGGGATCTGCTTGCTTCTGCTTGTGTACTGCCGAGCTGGGTTTTACATTGTTAAATACATTTATTTATTGCTTATGTGTGTGTGCACACGTGTTTCCGTGTGTGCAGTTCGTAGTACTTGTGTGGAAATCAGAAGACAACTTGTGTGAGAGATTGTTCTCTTTTTCCCCCGTGTGGGTCCTGAGGATTTAACTAAGGTTGTCAGGTCTGGTATCAAGTGCCTTTAACCCCTGAACCATCTTGCTGGCACAAATTTTTTTAATTTTTTTATTAATTACACTTTGTTCACTTTCTATCCCCCCTGTAGCGCCCTCCCTCCTCCCTTCCCAACCCCTTCCTTCCCCTTCTCCACACATGCCCCTCCCCAAGTCCACTGACAGGGGAGGTCTTCCTCTCCTTCCTTCTGATCCTAGTCTATCAGCTCTCATCAGGAGTGGTTGCATTGTCTACCTCTGTGGCCTGGTAAGGCTGCTCCCCCATCAGGGGAAGGTGTTAAAAGAGCAGGCTAATCAGTTCCTGTCAGAGACAGTCCCTGTTCCCATTACTATGGAACCCACTTGGACACTGAGCTGCCATGGGCTACATCTGTGCAGGGGTTCTAGGTTATCTCCATGCATGGTACTTGGTTGGAGTATCAGTCTCAGGAAAGACCCCTGTGCCTAGAATTTTTGGTTCTGTTGCTCTCCTTATGGAGTTCCTGTCCTCTCCAGATCTTACTCTTTCCCACTTCTTTCATAAGATTCCCTGCACTCTGCCCAAAGGTTGGCCATAAGTCTCAGCATCTGCTTTAATAGTCTGCAGGGCAGAGCCTTTCAGAGACCCTCTGTGGCAGGCTCCTATCTTGTTCCCTGTTTTCCCCTTCTTCTGATGTCTATCCTCTTTGCCTTTCTAGACGGGGATTGAGCACAATTTTTTTTAATAAAATATTTTTATTTGTCTCTGTGTATACAAGTTTCTGTGTACATATACATAGAGGCCAAAAAGAGTGCGGGGTATCCTCCATCACCCCCCCCCAAAAAAAAACAGGGTTTCTTTGTGTAGCCTGGACTCTCCTGGACTCTCTTTGTAGAACTCACAAAGAACTGCCTGCCTCTGCCTCCCTCAGTGCTAAGATTACAGGAGTGTGCACCACACACTTATCCTGCATGACGTTTACCTGTTCCTATTAAGCAGGGTCTCTTGAACCTGGGGCTTATGTCTTTGCTAGGCTGGAATTCTCCCGACTCTGTCCTTTCACTGGGACTACAGGTGCTTGTAGGGAACATTGGTTTGTCATGGGTGCTGGGATCTGGATTCCAGACCTCATGAGTGCCAGGCAAGCACTGTGAACTGTGCAGCCATCTCTCCAGCTCCAAGCTAGCTCACGTTCTTTCTTTCTTTCTTTCTTTCTTTCTTTCTTTCTTTCTTTCTTTCTTTCTTTCTTTCTTTCTTTCTTTCTTTCTTTCTTTCTTTCTTTCTTTCTTTCTTTCTTTCTTTTTGAGACAGGGTTTCTCTGCGTTGCCCTGACTGTCCTGGAACTTGCTCTGTAGACAAGGTTGGCCTCGATCTCAGAGATATCCACCTGCCTCTGCCTCCCAAGTACTCAGATTAAAGGCATCCACTACCACAACTTGGCTTTCTTTCTTTCTTTCTTTCTTTCTTTCTTTCTTTCTTTCTTTCTTTCTTCCCGCCTTCCATCCTCCCTTCCTTTCTCTTCTCTCTTTTTCTTTTTATGGTTCTGAGATTTGAACCTAAGGCCTCACATATGCTAGGTGAATGCTCTACCACTGAGCTACCTCCTTAGCCCTTTGTAAATTTGTACTCTTTAGACCTTATTTTATTTATTGTCTTATTTTTTTCTGTGATAGAACATCATAACCAAAATCAACCTGAGGGGGAAAGGGTTTATATCAGCTTATATCTTACGGTCTATCATGAAAGGAAGTCAGGGCAAGGACTCAAGGCAGGAACATGGAAGTAGGGAACAAAAACAAAGACCATGGAGGAATGTTGCTCAGTGGCTTATTTTCTTTCTTTCTAAACTTAAAAAAATGTTCTTAAGTTATGCATATTGAAATTTTGCTTGCATATATTTCTGTCTACCATGTATGTGCCTGATGCCTATGGAGGCCAGAAACCATGGAATTTGAATTACAAATAGTTGTTAGACATCATGTGGCTGCTGGGAATTGAACTGAGGTTCTCTGGAGGAACACTCACTACTCTTAACTGCTGAGCCGTATCTCAGTCCTCAGCCTACTTTCTTAAAGCACCTGGGACCACCAGCTCAGGGGTGGCATCTCCCACAATGACCTGGAGAATCTCCCATCAATCATCAAATGCCCAGTCTGGTGGAGTGATTTTTTTCAGTTGAGGTTCCCTCTTCCCAAAGGACTCTAGCTTGTATCATAAAGCATTACCTGGTTATTGTGCTGGGCATGAGTGTGCACGCACCTGTGGGAGTGCAGGCACATATGCGGCTTATTTATTTGTTTTCCTGTGTGGTCATCTTCCTGCTCAGCGTGTATGTGGAGGTCAGGGGCCGGCCTTTGGGAGTGGGTTCTCTCCTTCCACCGTGAGTTCTGAAGAAGGGACTTGGGAAGCCCAGCATCCACAGACTGCTGATGAGTTAGTTAGTTACTTTGTCAACTTGACATAAGCTAAAGTCATCTTACGAAAAGGAGACATTTGTCGAGGGGTTGCCTCCATCAGATTGTCCTGTTGGATGTTGTCTTGATTAATGGTGATGTGGTGGTGCCGCTGCTGGACCAGTGGTTCTGGGATCTGTGAGGAAGCGGGCTGGTCAAGCCATGAGGAGCAAGCCAGCAAGCATGTTCCTTCCTGGCTTCTGCTTCCTCTCCTGCCCTGACTTCCCTTCATGATGGAATGTAAGCAGTAAACAGAAACAATCCCCCACCAAATGCTTTGGTCGGAATGTTTATGGTGCGGAAAGCCCTCTCACGCTCTGAGCCATCTCGCTGGCCCCCATTTTTAAAAATTCTTTCCTTAGTAGCTTTAATTCGTTCCTGAAAGTTGTTTAATGAAAAGAAAGTCCCACTGATCAGGCTAGGCACATTCTAAACCCATGATTACATAAACAGACTTTGTACACTGCATGCAATGGCGTGAAGGATTGTTTTGCCTATTTCTGTTAAACTGCGTTCCCTTCCAAATTTTCAGCCTTTAGGGCTCATGGTTGCATTTTACTGAATAAAGTCCAACACAGAAATACAATTTGGAAAACATTAAGGTCTGATGCTGTGATATGTCAAAAGAAGGCGGGGGGGGGGAAGCACACATGGCCAACAGTCATGGATCTCTTCATCCTGCTTTCTTGGCAAAAGGACTAAGCAAAATTCTTCAGGTTCATTCAGACTCAGTGTATATGGAATTTCTTCTGTATTATTTTATCCTTCTATCAAGATTTTTGTATCAAATAGATTGGCTATCTTGCCTTTGTCTAAATGAATAATGTTGCCATATCACTAAAAAAAATGTTGTAAGGCTAGGCATGATTATCACAGGAGTTAGAGAAGCAGAGAAGACGCTGATGAGCCTGGGTCAGGGATGTATCTCGGTTGGTAGAGTGCTTACCTAGCATGCATGGGTTCCTGGGTTTGCTACTCAGTCCTGCTGGGTGATGTGATGCAGTCTTAGCACTTTGTGGGAGGAAACAGGAGGATCAGAAGGGCTCCCTCAGCTACATAGCAAGTTTGAGGCCAGCCTGTGCTACAGAAGACGGTATCTCAACAACAAACAAAACAAAACAGAAAACGAGAAGAAAAAGCCGGGGGAATACACAATTGTCTAGAAGGCAGATAGACCCTTCCGGCAGTGACCATGGTATCCCCTCTCCAAGGCCAGGAGAACAACAGCTGAGGACATGGATGCCCACAAGTCCCTTTTCTTCTGCCTGTGTCTTCTGGCTGCTTCAGGTGTCCTAGTAGGTAGGTGACGGCTCCATGGGGGAGGAGGCTGAGAAGCTGGGTCAAGGTCTGAGTCCCACTGTCCACAGAGACACTGCAGGACATACTGAACTTGATGACGCGCCTTGAGCAGCCCATAGGCCGGTCCATGTCTTCCAGAGTGAGGTGAGTCAGGGGTACCCTCAGCCATACCGCCCGCCCATATACAGCAGGCAGTGACCCACAGCGTGCCTGCTGCCAGGATCTGGAGTTGCAGGAGAGGCTTGACACAGCCACCTCAGAGTTTATTGTCTACTGGGGCCTTGGAGGAAGTGTTATAAACCGAAGGGGTCCCTGCATTTCCTAGGCAGGGGCGCTAAGGCTTGGGCGGAGCAGAGATCTGAAGGCGGGAGGGCTGGGTGCGGTGAGGGTGGGAAGCCCCACCCCTTGGCTGTCTCAGCTCCTCCTCTTACCCCACTGCTGCCGGTTCCTAGGCATATCCACCAACTGGAGCAGAAGCTGCTCAATGCCAGCTTCTGCGGACACAACTTGACCCTGCAGACAAACTCCATCCAGTCTCTGGTCTTCAAGCTGAGCTGTGACTTTCCCGGTCTCTCCCTGTCCAATGTCACCACGCGGAACACCTCCAAGGTCAGAGACAGCCGGGGAAGTCCTGCAGTCCCCTGGTCATGCTTTGCCCAGATCAGCTGGGAGCAGTCTCCTCTGCTTTGCTGTGGGGAAGAACAGAAAGAGGGGGTGGTCAGGGTCTTCATCCCGATTTTGCCTGGAGGCGGGTGGATGGCAGGTCCCTGGGACTGGTATCAGCCAGGTTCACCTGTGTCAGAAGGTCAGTCAGAAGGTCGAGGCTCAGGCAGAGCCTGGTAAGGTTCAATAATAGGAAGCCCAAAGGTGTTGGGACTGGATCTGTGGTCTTCATCCCGTCTGCTGCTATCCACAGGCCTGGGCCCCACATGCCATGCAGTTCCCGGCTGAGCTGACCAAGGGTGCCTGTGCAACCTCCCGACCTGCTGAGCTTAGACTCATCTGCATCTACTTCTTCACCACCCACCTCTTCCAGGTCAGCAGAGGGTGGCCAAGGAAGCTTCTGTGTCACAGGTTGGCCTGGAGATGGGGACCAGCTCACCGTGCAACTGTTGCTGTTCACTGCCTCCCTGGGCCCCACTTTCCTTACCTGGTTTAGGGAGAGACAAAAGCAACTTAAAGAAGAAAGGGTTTGTTCTTGCTCATAGTTTCAGGGTGCAGTCCATCATGGTGGAAGTTGTACAGGGGGGCACAGGCCTCTCCAGAGCCTAACCTAGTCACGATAACCCCTCACAGGCCTCCCCAGAAGTTTGACTCAGGGTGATCTGAGATCTTGTCAAACTGGCAATATGCATTAGTCCTCACAGGGAGGTAGGGCTGCAATCTGCAAATGAGACCTTCGGCTGTCAATGTCTGTTCTGAGATGGGAGACAGACAGACAGAAAGCAGTGGGGAGGACTGGCTGGGAGGACTCTCATCTCTCCCAGGGTTTCTCTGGCTCCTCTCTACATAGCCCCTTTTCTACTGCCCTTCTAGGATGGTCATAACTCAACCCTGCTCAATAACTATGTCCTGGGGGCCCAGCTGGATGACAGGCCCATGAACAACCTTCCAAAGCCAGTCAACATCAGCTTCTGGCACAACCAAAGTCTGGTAATGTTGGGATGGCCTCCACCTGGGTCTCAGACACTTTCCCTTTCAGCCCTTGTTTAGCCAAACCAAAAGTCGAGGCACCGTCCTAGAAACAACTTTAAATCTCTTTGAAAATTCCTGTTAAGAAGCCAGAAAGAAGTTTTTCACTTTTTTTTTTTAAGGTTGCTAGGGCTAGAGTGCAGCTTAAGCACTAAAGGGAATGTAGGTGTTCCTATCAACGGATGTTCAGGCAAGCTCTACCTTCAGCTATGGCTGGATCCAGGCATGGATATAATGCTGCTAGAGTTCAGTCTTCTCTAGTCTTAGCAATGTTTTCCTGCCTTGGTTTCATTTCTATGGTGAGGTGGATACTGAAGACACCATGTTTCCTTCTGTTCTCAGAAGGCTCCTCCCTACCTGTGCACACCAGAGCTGACTCGTGTCTATGGCTGAACCAGGCTGTGTCCAGAACGATGAGATGTGTGGATTTGCTAGGCTGGGTCAGGTGGGGTGAGGCTGATATTGGTGCTGATGCTGGAACACAGAAGGGTGCCCGGAATACGCAAGTCCCGATACTGCTGCTTCTGGGTCCCCAGCCTGCCTGCATCCCTGTGCGGAAGCCCACAGTGTTGTTTTATGGCTCCACACGCCTCCAGACTGGGCAGGAAGGGTTGCATTCCCAACTTCACAGTGACCTCTCCTTCCACCTTCTGAGCTCTGTCGCTGCCCTTCCTGTTGGAATGAGCATTCTGTTTCGCTTCCATTCAATCCATGTACTTCGTCCCTCCTTTGCTGCTTTCCATGCAGCCACCATAGGACTTGGCTGCCAATGAGTTTCTCATGGTGGGTCTGAGCCTGAGAGGAGGTAGCAAACAGCGGTTTATAAAAGACTCTTGGCACAAAGGGCCAGCACTGCCCCCCCCCAACACTGATTAATGGCCTTTTGTGTTTCTGCCAACCTGTGACGTGGATATGTATGGTCCATTTTACAGATGAATAAACCCAGGCTCAGAAAAGATTGCCCTCTTGTCCGGGACACTGGGAACTTGTGGTGAAGGTGGGACTGGTATCTGGGATTGTCAAAACCCAGCCAGCTCCCACCAAAGGCTGACAGTGGTGCAGTTGAATCTCTCTTGGGACCCAGGCCCCCCAGCCCAGAACAAGGGATCTTGTCCTGCACCTCTGGCCTGAACCCCACATCTCATTTCAGGAAGGGTACACAGTAACCTGTGTCTTCTGGAAGGAGGGCCTCAGCAATCACAGCTGGGGTTCCTGGAGCCCCAAGGGCTGTCACACGGAGCGGCCCTCGCCCTCTCGGGTCCTCTGCCGCTGCAGCCACCTCACCTACTTTGCTGTGCTCATGGTAGGTGGACATTCGCCTGGAGTGGCGGAGATGAGAGCTGCGTCCCCTGGGCTGAGGACAGGACAGGGACAGTGAGCCCAACCTCTCAGGCTTAAGTCACACAAGTAAAACTTAGGGACTCGCATTCCTTTAAAAGTCTGTTAGGCTGCAGGTATGGCTTGATCCAGGGGCTAAATCACACTAAGATAGGATTCCATCTCCAGCCCCCGGTATGCTTGCTCTGTCCTGGTTTGGCCCTCAGCTAGGATGCTGTACTGATGCCTTGCTGGCTTTCAGACAAATTCAAGAGCTTGCCTTATCCAGCCTCAGTCCTGTATCAAATCAGATAGACCAGGGTCGGTATACCTGTCTGTACAGCGGGAGAAGCGGTTCCCCAGCCTGTGTGCATGGAATGTGATGAGAGTATTTTCAAGGAGGAACAGGGATAGGAGTTGCAGGTGGCAAAAGCCATAGTGCTATGGCTTCATTCAAGGCAGGACTGGGCTGAAGGGAAGGGACTTGGAGCTGACGTCTGGGAGGCCTCTCCGGTGTGGCGCCGAGAGAGCTGGGCATTTCTGTCTTCAGACCCTCCTCCTCTTTTTCCCTGTAGCAGCTCTCTGGAGACCCGGTGCCCGCTGAGCTGCAGGTGCCTCTTGAGTACATCTCCTTTGTGGGTTGCATCATCTCCATCATGGCCTCGCTGCTCACCATACTGCTTTACGCCCATTCTAGGTAACCCCCGGCCTTGCCCGCCCACCTGCCCTTCTGCTACTCTGTGCCTTTCTTCTTACCCTAGCTTCCCCAGGCACATGGGGAAGGGCCACAGGGCATGCACCAGCCTGACAGTGTGGCAGCTGTTGGGTCCCTCCCTGTTTGCTTCAGTTTCTCCATCACTGTGCATCTGTGAGCCAGGCCATGACACTGTCTGAGTGATGTCGCACCCACAGGAAGCAAAGTGACTCCATCACACGCATCCACGTCAACCTGCACGGCTCTGTCCTGCTCCTGAATGTCGCCTTCCTCCTGAGCTCCCAGATGGCCCTGCCCGTGGTACCCACGTCAGTCTGCATGGTGCTGGCTGCCATCCTACACTACTCGCTGCTCAGCTGCCTTACCTGGATGGCCATTGAAGGCTTCAACCTCTACCTTCTCCTGGGGCGTGTCTACAATGTCTACATCCGCCGATACTTGCTCAAGCTCTGCGCGCTGGGCTGGGGTAAGGGACAGCCTCTGGAACTTCTAGTGTACAGGGTGCTGACCGCAAGTCCCCCTGCCTCTCACAGCGGTCACCGCATGACCGTGAGCCGCCATGCCTGTCAACATCCACCGCCAATTTCGGGGTTACTAAGTCCTCTCTGTCATGTCCAACTCCACCTCCGTCAACGACATCAGCGCTACCATCACCTCCATATCTACTTCTGCTTTCTTTATCATTATGACCATCGGTGGCTGTTCCCGCTGTCACCATCACCATGTCCCTGCCTCTGCCACCCTTTACTCCCATTTCCACCCCCCTTTATCATTCTCATCGCCTTCCTTACCTTCACCACACCCCATCATCTTTACCACATCAGCACCATCGCAGACACTCCCATCGCCACTTTAGCCCATCTGTCTATTTTCTCTGTTTCCTCTCAAGCTCCCCAACCAATGTCATCTCCTGTTAGCTCCCTGCCACCTCGCAGGTGACCGCCACCGCTGCTGCCGCTCAGCCCCGGAACCTCACTAACAACATATTGGAGATGAGCCTCTTCTGAGACCAAGTTCTGGACTTGTGTGAGGCTACAGCTTAGCACAGCATGCATGCACCCCTCCTCTGTCAGCGGGCTCAAGGACCAGAGCCAGCTCATCTTGAGGCCTCCTGAGTCTTTGTCTCACCCCCTCAGGCTCTCCAGCCCTCCTGGTGCTGCTTCTTCTGGCGGTCAAGAGCTCAGCGTACGGACCCTGCGTGATCTCTTTCTCCAAAAGCCAGGAAAATGGTACAGACTTCAAGAATGTGTCCATGTGAGTGCCTGGTGAGATAGAAGGGCCACCTGGACCGGGGCTTTCTATGATGAAGTGACGGCTGAGGGGTAAAGAGGAGCAATGGTGTAAATGGAGAGATTCAGCTTAGCTCGCCTTTCTTGCACAGAGCCCAGACATTGCCATCCCAACACCTATGCTGTTGTTGTGGGGCCTGGGGGAGGAAAATGCTGGTCAGGGGGAGGGGGTGAACTCAGCCTCTGCAGGGCCTGGAGGAAGCATCAGAGGAGGGATAAACTCTGATGTGGATTTCTACATGAAAGGACATCAAGCTTACCATTACAAACCACTTCCAACATCTGGATATAATACAGTAGTGTTAGAGATGCCTGTGGAGAGTGAGCGAGATGGATTGTGGGTAAAGGCACAAACCTTACAACCCCAGCTCTATCCCTGGAAACCGTGGTGGAAGGAGAGAGCCAACTCCCGAGAGCTCTCCTCTGACCACCACATCTGTGCCTGGTATGGCATGCTATGGTGCGTGCACACATCTTTCACACACAGCAATAAATAAAATAATAAACAAGACCCTCACGAAGCCACCTGGAGGGCTGAAGGCCAGCCCAGCCTCCTCGGGGAGGCTGAAGGCTCATGCAGTAGGCTTGGTGGATAAATTCATGCTCAGTGATCACAGCGAGGGCTCAGCCCCATGCCGCCACAGGGCCACTGAGGCACAGGCAGCTCAAGAACTCATCCACGAGGGATCTTGGGCTGTCAACAACCAAGAGTTAGGACTCAGCCCACCAACAGCTCCAGCGTGGTCCCCCAGACATTGCCCGCCTGCAGCTTCTGGCTGCCACCGGGAGTTTGGGGAAAAGTGAGGAGTGCTAGTGCTGAAGGTGAGCTCCTTTAGAGATGTGTTTCATTTTCTTACACGCAAAAGAGCTTAACTGAAAGGTCCCCGAGATAAAAACACAGCAGCGTACAAACGGAAACTTCCGAACCAACCTCCCTTGAGAGAAAGGGTGCATTTCTCTCACCCTTTCCTTTTTTTTTTTTTTTTTTTTTTTTTTTGATGGCTGCTAGCAGTTTATTTTCTGCTTGGTGCAAGGCACAGTTATGGGGTCAGTGCTGTGGGCTCTCTCCAGCTGCAGCTGGTGTCCGTTGCTTCCTGCAGCCTTCCTAGTTTACAGAGTAGGGTAGGTAGGTGGGACTCTGGCCTAGCACCACTTAGGCTGGGGCTAGCTGGTGATTCTGCCAAATCAGGACCGGGCACTGGTGTTAGCCTGGCCAGGATGGATGACTGGCTGCTTCTTCATGGTTTCAGGAGCCAGGTCACAGGTGATCGGGCTTTTGGGGGTCTGGGAGGACTCTGCTGAGTGGGGAGACTGCAACACTGTGGCCATGAATGGGAGGGTGGGCTTTCTGAAAAAGAAGGTAGCTCACCAGCGGCCTTGGGGAGACCCAGGGAGTGGGGCATGGCATCTCCCAGGTACTCAGCACTTTTGCAGGAGCTGTTGCTGGACGAGGAGCCCAGGTGTCCCCGATAGTAGTCATGGATTGCCATGAGCAAGCCGCTGGAAGGGATGGCAGCCATGCTTCAGGGCAGGGGCGCTACTGTGACCTGAGCAGAATGTAGGCCTGGTCACCGCACACCGGAGTGGGCCCCAAGTCTCCCAGGTCCTGCAACACTGAGCGGCTCCAACCAGCTCCGGCCGACTTAGGGCTAACCCCTCCTCATGGGCCTTGCTCTGGCGGCTATTAAAAACCATAGCTCTCTATCATCTGTCTATCTGTCTACTAAGTATGTTTGTATGTATGTATCTAATTATCTATGTATCATCTAATTACCTACCTACCCACCTATTTACCTACCTACCTAGCATTTACTTTCCTATATTCTCACCTTTCATCTATCTGCTTCCCTAAACTGAAATGATGTTTTAAAAAGCACCCCTCAAACACGGTCTGGCCATCCAGCAGGGATGCTGCAGTACTGAGCAACAGTAGTGTCTTCGTCCTAGAAAATCTGTAGCAGCAAAAGCAAAGGACGCTCAATGCACCAATGTGCATGCCTCTTGCAAATGATGTTGACAGACACCGGGACTCCAATGTCAGAGCCCCAGGGGAAGGGGGGATCTAGATACATGATTGTGACAGGAACAGGGACTCAGGGCCCAGACCAAAAGGTTTCAAGTCCCACCATTGCACCTAAGTAGTGTGTGCTCCTGAGCAGAAACCTCAGTTTTCTTAACTGTAGGATGGAGAAGCTTAGATGTCTGCCCCTGGTCTGCCATGAGGATTGCCTGGGATAACCGATGCTGGCCAGGGGGCCTGACATCTGACCTGAGCGAAGAACAGCACCTGTCTTGAGAGGTCGGGGTCCAGCAGGCACTCCGGGTTCAGTGCCCTCTGTGGGATCTCCCTGCTGTTCATCTGTTTCCCCCCTCTTGCACGCTAGAGCATGTACTCACCAAACCGTGGGTGGTGTGTCAGGGACTGGTCAGGTCTGGGTGGGGGAAAGGTCTAGGGAAGTGTGTGCCATTGCACAAAGGTGGTGACGAGGCGATGGCAATGGTGGGGTAGGGTGGAAGAGGAAGCTTCCAGAGCGAGAGCCCAGGCCACTGGGATGTTCCTCAGGCTGGCATGGAGGAGGTGAGACAGCAGAAGGAGGGGAGGAGGTTCTGTTGGGTCAGATTCGAGGCTTGAAAGGAGGTGCTTCAGTGAGCGGGTGGAGCGCTGGGTGATCCTGCTGTGGTGACTGATGGGAAGCTGGGTGGAGGGGCTTTGGCATATGAACTAGCAGGCAGGTTACAGCCACTGGAACAACAAGACCAGTGAGGGACAAGAGCTGGGTGCACTTGGCCTCCTGCAGGTCAGTGCTAATGCTGGCCTTCTCCCCTTTCCTGCAGGTGCTGGATACGCAGTCCCATAGTACACAGTGTCCTGGTCATAGGCTATGGTGGCCTCACATCTCTGTTCAACCTGGTGGTGCTGGCCTGGGCTCTGTGGGTCTTGTGCAAGCTCCGGGCTCGGGAGAAGGAGCTGAGCCCCTGGGCCTGTCGAGACACTATCATGGTGCTGGGCCTCACTGTGCTACTGGGCACTACCTGGGCCCTGGCCTTCTTCTCCTTCGGTGTGTTTCTGCTGCCTCAGCTCTTCCTCTTCACCATCTTCAACTCGTTCTATGGTAAGGCTGCAGGAGCTCCAGGGAGGGTGCTGGGAGGGGGCTAGTCCCTGAGGGCCTCTAGGCCAAAGGGTAGATGATGACTGAGCCCCACAGCTCCATTTAAGCTTGCCTCTCAACTTCACGGAGGCGCTCTCTCGATCCGTTCCTTTGTCTCCCAACAATGGAAGGTTGTTGGATTCTAGTGACATACTCTAGTGACCAGCCCGTCTTGCAGGTTTCTTCCTCTTCCTGTGGTTCTGCTCACAAAGGCGTTACTCAGATGCTGAAGCCAAGGCAGAGATGGAGGCAGTCAGCTCCTCCCAGGTGACACACTAACCCAGCTCCTGGCCTGCAGCCTCAGCCTTTCCTACCGTCAGCGATCCATGGCCTTGGCTCATCCAGGGAAGGTGGTAGGCTGGACAACAGAGTCCACAGCAACGTGGTAACCTGCAGGGACCCTTTCTGCCTCTCAGAATTACTGAGTGCGGAAGGCAGCTCATGGCTCTTCATCTGGGTCCTTCTTGTCTGGGCACAAACCCATTAGCACAGAGCACTGGCTTGGGATTCAGGAGCCTACGCTAGACTGGACCACACCTCGCCCCCTGCTCAGCACTTACAGATACTTACAGTGTTGTGGCCCCTGGCTGGAGCCACTCTTTCTTTTACCAGTCCCACGTAATGATGGCTCCAACCTTCTATCTTTCCAAAGGTCAGGAAATCCAGCCCTTCCTTCTTCTAATCCTCACAGATGGTTAGACCAGCAGCCAAGGCCAGGCCTCTGTCTCTTTCCCTGAAGCTGAACCAACTGGGCTTGAAGGATCTAGATGCTAGACCACTGTGTAGGACTGGATTTTCCTGATGGACGCAAGGGTGTGTGCTCAGCATTTAGAAACTTTCTGTCAACAATGGGAGACCATCTGCTCATTAAGTCAGTGCTTTCCCAAGGATGGACAGCAGGGGGCGCTGTTGGCTTGTGACCCAAGGTATTGGTGCCAAACCTGCCCCTGGAAATGCAGCTGTTACCTGAGGATCCATCGACCAGTAGAAGTCTAGGACTTCCAGTGCCTTTACCTTTCACACATCCACTGTCTCTTTCCCTGTGTAGAGAACTGAGGTCGCTTTGGGGGTTTTTGGAATGTGCCCAGGCATTCCTGGCACTAGAGCAGCTGGTTGGGGCAGACTCTCAGGCCCCATGCCAGCCATCAGACACATGCTGTACTTGAACCGTAGTAAGGGAATCAGAGAAGGACTCCATCCTCCTATGGGGTCCTCTGCCTTTCTGGGCGTTTCTGAGTAATCATGTTCTTAACCTCTCACTGGCCTGGTGAGTGGTCCAAGCTCTGGGCTTGCTGCTTGGGCTCAGATGCCAGCTCTGTGGCTGTGGACAAGTTGCCCAGCCTCTCCGTGCTTTAGTTTCCCCATCTACAGCAGGAACAACTCTTTGTAGTAAATCTTTGGAAGATTCAGTAAAAGAAAGAATCCACTTAAGTCTTACCACAGTGAGCCCTCAATATGTGATGGTGACTGCTTTCGCTAGATTGGTACTATCATTTTTATTGCTTTTATTTATGTATTTGTGTGTGTGGTGTATGTGCACATATGTGTGCAGTTGCAGCACCCCTGCACATGTGTACTAAGTCAGAGGATGCTGAGTGTCCTGTTCTCTGACTCTTTAACTTACTCCCTTGAGATGGGGTTCTCATTAATACAGAGCTAGGCTGAGGGCCGGAAAGCCCAGCGATCCTCTAGTAACTAGAGTCTGGTTTCACACCCCTGTTCCCATCCCCCCAACACAAACCAGTACTGGGGTTATGGGTTCATGTGACCAGTCTTGGCTTTTTACAGAGGTCCTGGGGTCTGGACTCAGGCCCTCCTGCCTGTGAGCAAGTGCTCTTATAACTAGCTCTCCAGCCCCTGTTGTTCAATTGAGTCAAGCTGGGTCCCAGGCCTGGTGCTGTTTGACCTCCGAGCTCCTCCTCAGGCTTACCTTTTCATTCCTGTTTTAGGGCCTCCTCCCCCACGTTTCTTGGAGGAGAACCTTGCTCGGTCCATCTGGCCCCTGGGGTGCCAGTGGCTTCACAGTGCCACAGCAGGCTAGCCCATGCCCCCATGCCCAGTTCCTCTGGCCCATCTATTGCAGCCTTCACAAAACCACAGGGAAGGCTTCATTTCCACTCTGGTCCCTGGCAGAATCCTCCTTCAGATCCCCATGGTTAGTCCAGCACGGAGATCCTTGGTCTGGTTTATCCACGCTAATGAGGGTGCTGAAGGATGGTGGGAATTTGGATGGCTGTGTGGGTGGGAGAGGTGACCCAGGTGAAGCCAGGCCCCTCAGAGCCACCCAAAGGATAACGTGGTCATGGTGACAGCCTTACACCTGTGGCCCTGAGCCCCACTGGGGCGCAGGCTCTGGGGTAGTACTTCATGTAAATACTCCAGTGGGGGTGGGGAGTGGGGCCAGCCAAGGGAGGCATGGGCTCCCAGCCTGGCTCTAGCTGTCCTTCGGTCTTCCCAACAGACTCAACCTAGGTGGTGGACCAGCTCCCGAGCTTCCAGACTGGCAGAAAGGCACAGGGGTCTGGGAGGGAGTTTGGGGGTGCTGCTCAGAGAAGGGCTCTGAGGAGGCCCTTGGTGAAGGGCTGACAGTGGGTGTGAGGTCAGGAAGGCCCTGGGGTCTGTTGAAAAGAGGACTCCAGATAATGCAAATGAATTCCACTTTTGAAGACATGCTTACACTAAGAAGTTACTCGTTTATTTGAAATTCAAATTCAGCCTCATGGCCCATATATCTATCTTTATTGTTGCTAAATCCAACCCTAATTAAAGAGTATTGGCTTAGGAGTCTGGGTGTGGGCTCTTCATCTTTCAAATCACCCCAACCAATACCAATTGAGCAGCCCCTCTGCCCATCAGATGAGCCCACTCTCTCAACCCACTTAGTTCTTCCTATTGCCAGCAGTAGCCACCAGCAGAAATCCCAAGGGCCCCCTTCCGGACCTCCTTACCGGCCTCTTTGCCTCCCTTGGAAGCAGAGGGAAACCCCTATCCTGCAGCCTCAGCCTGTTCTGCTGCAGCTGAAATCACCCCACATCCTCTTCCTCCTCCTCACTGCCAAACTACCAGTGGATCTTGGGAGCATAGGGTGCCTGACACATGACCTCTTTCTAGCCCAGTTCCCCTTTCTCAATCTTACCAAACAACTTTCATTTCCCTAGACAATATCCTTCTCATATTTTTTTTCCCCGAAATACTCCCCCCCCCCGCCACTGTACCAATGCCTTTTATTTGTGAAATGATGGCTACATGTCCTTAGCAGTTCAGCTTGGTCCATCCTCAACTCCCTCCAGCCTGGACAGAGAAGTCCCTGACCTCCAGTCTGGATGGAGCGTTCTTTCAACTCCCCTTCCCCACAGCAGAAGTTATTTCTCCGTCTTGCAACTAACTGTCCCTGTCTGGCTCAGCTGCCAGACGGAGAGCATTTTGGAGACAGGTGTTGTGTCTCATTTGCTCATTCATCCATCATATAATGGTTTAGCACTTATATTTTGGGCCTTGCACTAGTTGCTAAGGATATATAAATGAACAAGTCATCACATTCTCATGTGGGGGTGTCCTACAAGAAGCAGTTTAGCAAGCGGATATAAAATATGACAGCTGGTACCATGTGCTGTGAAGAAACATGAAAGAAGGTGAGAACTGGGGGCTGCAACCCTGCTTTCCTCAGAGACATGCTGGGGTGTCGGACTCGGGGGAGCAGACCCAAACTGGTCATTGGTCAGACAAGGTTTCCTAGCACAATTTTTCCATGTGGTGATAGTGCATTTTGGGGGAGCTAAGAGTAGGGAGGATGAGAAGGCAAGCTTCTATGAGATTAATCTCCCAGGTTGCTGGGGTGGTCCTGGGTCAGGAAGCCTTTTGTAAGAGGGTAGCAGTCTCAACCTGGAGGAAAAGGTCTCTTGGTTAAGTTAGGAGGATTTTCTCTATGAGTAAGATAAAGAAAAAGGTTCCATATTCACCTTCCCAAATCACAAGAGCATGAGCCACCGAGAGGGACAAGGCACAGAAAGGACAGGAAGAACACAGAACACGGAGAGGCCACGGGAGATGTTTAAAGTAATAAAAGCTGCAATAACAGGATGTATCCATAAGTGAGACAAGTAAGGATGGTGTGGAGAGAGAGAGAGAGGAGGAGAAGGAAAAGGAGGAAGAGGAGGAGGAAAAGAAGAGGAGGAGGAGGAAAAGGAGAAGGGGCGGGGAGGGAGAAGAGCAGCAGCACTAAAATGGAACTTCTAGAATTAAAAAACACCTCTAAGAAACCCAACCAGCCATCCACAGCCAAACGGATTTGGAAGTTGGGAGTTGCTTATAAGGTGGCAAGAGTTATGACACAAAGAATAGAAAGAACGGCAGAGGCTCAGATTCAGAAGAATCTCACATTGGAGTCCCAGAAGAAGAAACTAAAAGGAATGAGAAAGATACAACAGTCAAAGGTTTTCTAGAAGAGATGAAAAGCAGGCCCACGGAGCCAGGAGGCATGGTGCATCTCACGTAGAATGCCTGCACTTGGCACATCGGAGAGAAACTTCATATGCCAAGGGTAGAGAAGCGGGGAGAGCAGTCCCTGGGGACGCACAGACAACATGGGGACATGAGCTATGGCCGTAGCTACAACAGGCTGGGAGACCGCAATGAGGTCCCCAAAGAGAGGGGGGCAAGAAAATGTCAACTAGGATTGCGTGCAGCAAATAGGCCTTTCATAAACAAAGACCCAATGGAAAATACGTTCCTTCTAACATTTAAAGGTAAATAAAAGCTGAGAGCAATTTAAAGAGATTTCAGAGTGTGCTTCAACGAGGAAAGTGATTCCAGAAGATCACCGTGAGCCACACATGAAGGAACAGGGGACACAGAAAACGGCGGGTGTAGCAAGGCCCGTTACGCCCATGTGTTTCAAATAGTGTCTCCATTTGTTAAAGACAGACAAATGTGAAATACCAGAGAATAGAATATATAGCTCAGGAGGGGGAAGGGTAGTGCCACAATGACCAGCAACTACTGTGTTTAGGGGTTACAAAGGTTGTCAGTACATTGATGTTAAAGCTGTGGTTTGTGAAGGATGTAAGTATGCCCTCCCCCAAAGCTCCCAGGTCAGGAGCCCAGTCCCTAGTGTGGATGCCAATAGAGAGGGCTAGTGGAAGGTAATACGGAAACCTGCCTTGACAGGGATTCATATGACGCCCACGGAGCCCCAGTCAATTCCCAGGAGAGTGAATTATTTTGTCATTGTCTCACAGTACATCCAAACCCACTATTAGCCCAGGATGGCCTTGAACTTCTGATCCTCCTGTATTCTCTTCCCCGAGTGCTAGGATCACAGGTGGGTGCCAGCAGACCCAGACTGGGTATTGTTAGAGAGAATAAGCTCTGATCCTCATCTTTTTCTTTTTTTGTCTTATCATACGATCTCTTCTACACATGGTTGTTACCTTAAGGGTCTCACCAGAGGCTAGATCAATGCAACCACCCAGTTTGGCGTTTTCCGCCTCCTAACCATGAGCTAAATTAATCTCTTTGTGTAAAAAAAAAAACCCAGACACGTGTATTTTGCTATAACCACAGAAAGTGGGCTAATACAACTGGATGTTGCTCTTAAACGTACGTGGAAAGACTTCAAGGGCAACAATTAAGAAAATAAAACTGAATGAAATAATTTTATTCTAGGGGAGGAGAAAGTGGCATAGGAAAAGAAAATAAATAAAACTCAGTTTGAAATACGCATTCATTATTATTTTCTGTGTATGGGTGTTTTGTCTGCATGTATGTCTGTGTACCAAATGAGTGCTTTGTGCCCAGGGAGGCCAGAAGAGGACTTCAGATTTCCCCTGGTTGTTAGCTACCATGTGGGTGCTAGGAATTGAATCCTGGTCCTCTGCAAGAGCAATAAATGCTTTTAACCACTGAGCCTAGTCTCCAGTCCAAAGATCTTTTTTTTTTTTTTAAGGCAAGGAGAGAAAAAAAAAAGAAAAGAAAAAGAGAAAGTGAGACTAATAGAAAATAATATTCAAAAGCCTCAAAAATTAAAACCAGGCCAGGCATGGTGGCACATGCCTTTGATCCCAGCACTTGGGAGGCAGCGGCAGGTGGATCTCTGTGAGTCCTAGGCCAGCCTGGTCTACATAATGAGTCCCAGGATAGCTAGCCAGGGCTGTAGAGTAAGACCCTGTTTCACAGAAAACTTCTCAAACAAACAAATAAGAAAAAAAACCCAAAAAACCAAACTGGTGCTAGAAGCAAATTAGCCCATTTGTTAGCTCTAAGCCCTGGCACATGCTACTCTACTCCCAGGGTCCCAGCTGGCCCTAACTGATCATCATTTGTTAAGTGCACAGAATGTGGTACACAGCCCACCCGCCCATGAAAGTGGGTGCAGCTAGGCAAGCTGCGCCCGCCACACAGTGAAATATCATAGACATCAAGTGCTGAGCAGCACAGTTCCACTTCCTGAAGGAAAGGGCCTAAGAGCGAACAGTCCCGCAGAACACGGCCCAGTGCCATTTAAGTCCAGAAGAAATAATTAGCAGGGAAGCACACACACTGTGCTGAATGAGTTACTCAGGCAAAGCAGCGCCACAGTACAGCATTCTGGGTGGTACAGGGGAGCCTTGGGATTTGTAGTCTATGTGCGGAAGGAAGTGGACACCGTTTCCTTTCTTCCTGCCGCCACCCTCCCTCTCCCTCTTTTCTTTGGTCCTCATGGTGCTCAGGACCCTTGGGCATGGTATGCTAGTACTAGAACCCCAGCCAATCACCCAGTTTTTTAAAAAGGATAAAAGATGGTACAGAATTGCTATGTTTTTTTAAAAGGATTGTTATGATTTTAAATTATGTAAATGTTTGTGTGGGTGTGTGCATGCCTGTGCAGTTGCCTGTGGTGGCCAGAAGAGGGCATCAGAGCGTCTGGAGCTAGAGTTACAAGAGGTGTGAGCTGTCTGACGTGTGTGCTAGGAATCAAACTCAAGTCTCCTGAAAGAGCAGCCACCACTCTTAACTGCTGAATAATTTTTCCAGCCCTAGACATCTCTACTTTTGAGAATTCAAAATTTTCTTCCTTTGTGCTCTACTTTCTCCCCTTAAAGAAAAGACTTTTTGTGTATTAGATTGTCTATAAATGTTTCATCAACTCATTTGCTATTTTTTAGTTTTTTAAAAATTTTTTATATTAGTCACAGGTTATGTACGTTGTATCCCAGCCATAGCCCCCTTCCTCATTCCCTCCCAATCCCCCATTCCTCCCTCAGCTCCTCCCTGCCCCTTTCCAAGTCCACTGATAGGGGAGGACCTCTTCCCCTTCCATCCGACCCTAGCTTATCAGGTCTCTTCAGGGCTGGCTGCAATGTCCTCTTCTGGGGTCTAGCAAGGCTGCTCCTCCATTGAGGGGGGGTCAAAGAGCCAGCCATACAGTTCATGTCAGAAATAGTCCCTGTTCCCCTTACTAGGGTACCCACTTGGATACTGAGTTACCATGGGCTATATCCGAGCAGGGGTTCTAGGTTATATTCATACATAAAAGTCTCATAAAAGACCCCTGTGCCCTGATATATTTGGTCCTTGTGGAGCTCCTGTCCTCTCCAGGTCTTACTAACTCCCCCTTCTTTCATATGATTCCTTGAACTCTGCCGAGGTTTGGTTATGCGTCTTAATATCTGCTTTGATACACTTCTAGGTAGAGTCTTTCAGAGGCCCTCTGTGGTAGGCTCCTGTCCTGTTACTTGTTTTCTCCTACACCCAATGTCCATCCCATTTGTCTTTCTAAGTGAGCACTGATCATCTTATCATTTGCTTTTTACAACAGACTTGTGAAATAATCCGCATCAACTAACTCACAGATGGAAACTGAAGCACACAGAGAGGTAGAGAAACTTGCCTGAGGTCACATAGTTTCTTGTTGCTGATGCTGAGATTCAAGGCATTCCTTATTGGAAATGTGAGGGTGGGAGTGAGCCCCAGGACAGCAGTCTCCATGGATGTTGCTGATGTGTACTCACACCAGAATCACCAGAAGATTCTTCTCAACGATACTGCAGGGGCCAGAAAGGTACAGGCATGGTTTCTAGGTGGGCTGGGCTCAAAATGCTTGCCTTGGCTGGCCAAGCTTCTCGGTGACTGTATTTCCATATCTGCATCCTGGCTGTGCTTCAGGATGGTGTGAAAGATGTGAGGCGCCTGGCCCACTGCCCCGTGTGGCAAGCCTTTGTGTTTGTTGTCTAGACTGTTGGGCACCTGTCTCTGACGTAACTGGCACCCTCTTCAGGCACCCTCTTTAGGCATCCTCTAACAGCTTTTAGCCAAGAGTGGGTCCTTTGGGGTGTGAGGGACCAGTGGGACCAGTGCCTTTGACCATGAAGCTGCCGCACACTGTCTCAGAGTCTCCTCTTGGGTACAGCAGTCTGTTCTGCAGGCCTGTTACCGGCATCCAGCCAGCTGAGACTCTCAGGGCTGCCAGGCCAGGCTCTGGAGTGGTCATTCCCAGGATGACCACTAGGGGACAGTATTGACCACTTTTCCTTTCTCCATGTCCCAGCAGCTGCTTAGGGCAAAACAGAGGCTCAGCATTGCTGTCTGCTGGGTGGACAATCTCCTGCTAGAGTGCACTTGGGGTTCTGGCTTGATCTAATTTCCGTTAAAGAAGTGTTGCTGTCTGTTTGTTCTGACGATCCCTTTGTTCATTCACTCATCTGTCTAACCATCCATTACTCCATTATCTTTCATTTGCTCAACTGCCCCTTCAGGTATCTACCTGTTCATTACCTCCCATAATTATCCATCTACCCTCTCCCCCGCCCCTCCGTCTGTCCACCCTAATGTGTGTCATCTTATGACTTTATATGCACATCCATTGATCATGACACCCCCGTCCAACTGCCAGCTTTATCCCTCATACACAGAGGACCTCTCCTGAGCCCAGCCTTGTTCAGCCGTAGGGTACCCCTGATGGAAAGAGACCTGGAAATCAGGGCGGTACGAGGGATCCGACGGTAGAACTTGGGTAGTGGGAGAAACTGAAGGTCTTTGTCTAAGGCATTCCAGTTCCTTGCTCCATGTCAAGAAGCACATTCCAGCAAGGAGTGGGGGTAGAAGAGCTGCAGGGAGGAGAAACTGTCCTTGATTGACCTTGAGTAGACAGGATGTGCTGGTGCCTCCCGGCCTCCACATGCTGACCTTGAGGAGAGACTTTGGGCAGCGCTGGGATCAAGGTTTTGAATGCGAGGTGTGTGGGATGGCCCATGAAACCAACTAGAGTTATCTGAGGGGAGAAACATCTCAATTCAGAGATTGCTTCCGTGAGATCCAGCTTTAAAGTGTTGGTCCCGAGCCCAGGTCCGCTTCTTCCCTTCTGGTTGCTAAACATGCAGGCAGCTACCCAAAGGAAGGAAGGAAGCTTAGCCAGGCAGGAGGGTCAGTGAAACAGTCTGGGCACTTTATTTGGGGTGAACAAGGGTTCTATGAACCTTGGGGAGTGGGGAGGGGTTTTCAGGTGGGGTGCATATCATTGGCTGTGGATGCTTTATTTGCATGGAGAGGAATTCCAGGTGCCAGGCTACTTGACTACCTTGAGAATTTTGAGGGTGGGGCTCCTGTGTTGAGGCAGGCAGAGAACAGGTAGGGAGTGATCCTTACTCCTGCGGGTCTCGGGACTGAGATTTTCCAGGTTTAGACACATCTTGACCTCACTCTAGCTCCATGCTGGTTTCCTGATGGCACAGTCCATGTGCCCCACAGTAAAGCATTTTCTTTTTCGTTTGTTTGTTTGAGACAGATTTTCTCTGTGTAGCCCTGGCTGTCCTGGAACTCTGTAGACAAGGCTGGCCTTGAACTCACAAAGATCCTCCGGCCACTGCTACCTGACTAGGATTTCCTTAATTAGTGACTGATGGTGAAGGACCCCACCCATTGTGGCTGGTGGTGCTGAGTTCTATAAGAGAGCAGGCTGAGCAAGCCGGAGAAAGCAAGCCAGTAAACAGCACCCCTCCACGACCCCTGCATCAGCTCCTGCCCCTAGGTTCCTGCCTTGTTTGAGTTCCTGTCCCAACTTCCTTCAATGATGAACAGTGATGTAGAAGTATAAGCCAAATAAATTCTTTCCTCAACTTGTTTTTTTTTTTTTTTTTCTTGGTCATGGTGTTTCATCACAGCACTAGGAACCCTAAGATAAGTTGAAAGTAGCGCAATGGGGTGCTACCAGAGACCTGACCATGTGTTTTGGGGAGAGTTGTGGAAGCACTTTGGAACTTTGGACTAGACAAGCCTTTGAGTGTTGAGAGCTCAGTGGGGTGTTCTGTAGGAGCTTGGAAGGTAAGAATGTTGAGGACAGTGCTGGGGATGGAGGCCTGGCTTGTGAAGTTTCAGAGGGAGGTTTAAAGACTCTACCATTTGCTATTATGAATTAAGATTCTGTTATCTGACCAGCTGGCCTGAAGAGTCAGCTGTAATTGAGGGAAGACCGGCATCACGGAGGTGAAATCCTCTGGGAAGTGTTTCCCCAGAGTCAGCACACAGAAGCTGTGGTCCAGAAGTGGCTAAGGTTGTACCTCAAGCCGAGACACACTATTCTAACCCTGACAGGGGTAGTGTGAGAGTCACCCAGGTGAAACTGGTTTTGAAGGCTTGAGGATGTCATGGAGAGCAGCTGAGGCTTGGCACTGTGAGAGGCCAGGAGAGACCATCAGTGAGGCTACAGCCTCAGTGGCAGTTGAAGGCCTGGGAATGAAGGAGTCATTCAGAGAAGTTGAGTCTTGGAACCATGAAGACAGCCCATGAGACAGCCCAGTTACAGCAGAAGATCCCAGGCTTTTGGAGATGGCGGTACCACGGATGACCACCAAGAACAGCAGCAGCACTGGAGTGCAGGCAACCAGAGCCTGGAAGACTCTGTGTGCTGCAGAGGGCAGAGCTGGAGAGGTGACCCAAGTGAAGGAGCCCAGAAGATCCTGAGTGACTCCCAGGTAACTGGACACTGAGGTATGTGTACTGTGAGAGTTTGATTTTGCTTTGTTCCGATTGTGAGTGTGCCCTGGTTCTTTCCTCTTGAAAGTATTTTATTTAATTTTGATTTTTACAGGAGCCTACAGCTGAAAAACTCTGAGCTTTTAAAAGAGATTCTTGATTTTTAGAGAGCTTGAATATTTTAGAGAGATCAAAATTTTAATGTTTGAATCTGTAAAGACTCTGGGACTTCTATTGTTATTTATGTTTTAATGTGGGATCTTGGCTGATGAATAAGAAAGAAAAGTTAGGCTGTAATCCCAGCACTCTGGAGACAGAGGCAGGTGGATCTCTGCAAGATAGAGGCTAGTCTGTTCTACAAAGCAAGTCCAGGAACGGCAAGGCTACAGAGAAACATGGGGAAACAAAACAAAACAAAACACAAAAACAAACAAGCAAAAAACCCAAAGCAAACAAAAAAGGAAGAAAAGGTTGTGGCCTAATAGTGACGTGTTTGTGTGTCAGAATGACAAGGGGTCAGTTGAACTTGATACACAAACTAGAGTTATCTGAAAGGGGGGAACCCAATTGAGAAAATGCCTCTGTAAGATCGGGCTGTGAGGCATTTTCTTTATTAGTGATTGATGGGTGAGGGCCCACCCCATTGGGGGAGTTTCCATCCCTGGGCTGGTGGTCCTATATTCCTGAGAATGCAGGCTGAGCAGGCCAGGGAAAGCAGCACCCATGGACTCTGCATAAGCTCTTGTGTCCAGGTCCCTGCCCTGTTTGAGTTCCTGCCCTAACTTCCTTCAGTAATAAGCAGTGATGTGGAAGTGTAAGCCAAATAAACCTCTTTCTCTCCAACTTGCTTTTTGGTCTTGGTGTTTCATTGCAACAACAGAAACCCTAACTAAGACAGGGTCCCAAGAGAGGCGAAAAGGTGGTGTGCATGGTACTGTTTTTTCTTCAGGGCAAACGATGACCTTACTCTAAAAAGTATGCATTCTTCTCTCTCTCTCTCTATCACTTGTGTAATGGCACACACACACACACACACACATTCACTATCATTTGTTCCCTTCATACCATCCTCTTCTCTTGAGACCCTTTCTTCCCAACCAGGAGCCCATTGGCCAGCTAGAGCCTTGGCACCTGTCTGCTGCTCTAGAGGGGTTTTCCCTCAAGAGAACTTCATGACAATTTTCTGGCCAGAGGAGAAGGTGTGTTAGACGCAGGGTTGGCTCTTGGTGGAAAGTCCCTGCTGAGGGCTCCAGTGAGGTGGTTGACTGGTGGTTTTAGGTTTATCCCCTACAGAGTCTGACTCAGCCCAGGGTTAATGTGCCCTCACCCCCCTTTGTCACCATACAACTCGATGAGATCTTCATGGTGGGTTAGACAGAGCAGGTTAGCTGTACAGGAATGCTACCGCAGCAGGTGCCTGTCCTCCGGGCTCACAGGATGGGAGACGGATGTCACTATCTCCTGTGAGGCTGTAACACTGGCTGAGACAGACACCAGGGCAGAAGTTACTGTGATAAGTGATGGGGCGGAAGGACGGGAAAGAAAGCAATGACTAGGTAGTTTCTGGCTTTTTAATACAGAGGCAAGGACAGGCCATCATTACAACTAAAGCCAAACCAAAGGTTAAAGGGGAGAACTCACGGCTCCCATTCAGCCTCATACTTAACCCTGAGAAGCCTCAGCTCTCCCACAAGCACCATCGAACCACTGAACTCTGGACACTGCGGACCCCAGCCTAAGCTGGGCCTTGTGGGGTCCAGTAAGGTGGGATGTGGGATTGGTGCCTTGGAACTTGGCCACAGTCATTGTGGGAACAGGCTCTGGCAGAGGGCACCTGGCTGCAACCTGGGTGGGAGTTACAGCACCTGCACTGACCTGCTGTGCAGGGGACCGCATGGGAGATCTCAACGATTTGGAATCAGAGCCAAACAATGCCACCAAAGAGCATCGAGAGAATCTCAGGGCAGGACAGCCAGCAGGATCCCACAGACAATCACTCAAGGTGGCAGGTTAGATGGAGGGCTGGTCATTCCTAAGAGGACTGTGGATGGGCTTTTGACTCTAATGGGCAAACAATAGCAACAGGGACCTGATTTCTTTAGCAGTTCAAATGGATGTGGGGCTGTTGAGATGCCTCAGGAGACAAAGATGCTTCCTGGGCAACTCTGGTCCTTGGAACCCACATAAAGGCGGAGGGCAAGAACTGACTCTGACCTCCACGTGCATGCTGTGGCTTATCCTGACCACCCCATGCCCACACACATCATGCACAGAACACACACAATCTTAATAGAACAAATTTTAAAGTAATGGCAAAACACAGACCCCAGAGCCACCCACAGGGAGAAACACTGTGTCTGTGAATGTTTCAGCTGGAGGGCCTTCCAGACAGCCAAGACCGGCCAGTCTGAGAAAACACAGGCAAGTGACTGGATCTCCTGAAACATGCAGGGAGTTTGAATGGAGACTGGCCCCTGGAGCCACCTCAGCCTAGGCACTGCTTGAACCCAGAGGGGTCATTTCTCTCTGGGTAAATGTTGACACCTTTCTGATGTGATACCCACTCAGAGACCACAATGTTCATTACAATTAGAACGGAAGGGCTGGGCAAGTGTGCTTATGACAGAGAGAGAAAAAAAATACAACTTAAAGAACCCTAAATGGCCCAAAGTTTCTGCCTCTTTTATAGGAATAAAATTTTGAATATGAGCAAGTATTCTATTTAAACATTGCTGGGGAAAACACTTTAGCAGTTAGCAAAGCATTCAGAAAGGGAATCTCTATGGAGTTGGAGAGATGGTTCTGTGGTTAAGGGCACTTGCTTTTTATCCCAGAATATCTGAGTTTAGTTCCTCATAATCCATTTTGGGCAGCTCACAACTGCCCATAACTCCAGCTCCAGGGGCTCTAAGACCCTCTTCTGGCTTATGTGAGATCCTGCATTCACATGACATATACATTTATACAGACACTCATGCCCATATATTTTTTAAAAATTAAAAATAAGAAAACAAAGAAACAAGAAACAACCATAACAAAATGGATCTGTAGGGAGGTTGAAGAAGATGCACCTTCAGTCAGCTTCAGATTCCTAAGTTCTCTCCCATGACTTGGTGTCCCTGAGTGGAAAAGACTTGCATTGAAGGCTCTCTCGATTCCAGCAGCCTCTGATATTGGCTTCCCTCTCACCAAGGAGTCCAGGGGTCCTCGCTGTCTGGTCTGCAGTGAGAGAATGGATTTATGGTCTCCATGTCCCAGCTCAGGCTGCTTGAACTTGCTATGTAGACCCGGCTGGCCTTGAACTCAGAGATCTGCCTGCCTCTGCCTCCCAAGCGTTGGGAGTTGTTAGAGAATATGCAGGACATATATGCCGTTGAACAAAAATAATCAATAAAACATATGTCAGCACCGTCCTTACGAGGAAAGAGAGCCTGGAGGGAACACCGGCAGGTCTGTCCTCTTCACAAGGTCCCTGCACCAGAGTGGGGCATTGTCCCAGCCTTCAGAGAAACCCCCTTGGTTTACATTAACTTCCCCACCTGTATCTACTTTCCTAAGACCTGCAGCATGGTTTTGCCAGCCTGAGAAGTCTCCCTCCTTCCCCGACTCCAGCCTCTCTTCTTCCCTTCTGGGGTTGAACTCAGGGCCTTGCGCGAACTAGGAATTGCTAGTACTCAGCAGTCCTCTTTAGAAAGTTTCTTCTTGAGGTCCTCTTTTCCCAGATGTATGAAGTTGACAACCAAGATTAGCCACCGTCCAGACAAGCAGACACATTAAAAAATACGACCGCGTGCTCTCTCTGTATGTGGGTTGTTTTTTTTTTTTTTTTTTTTTTTTAGTGTACTCAGAATATCCTGATGGATGATGAAACTGATTTTATCTTCCCAGTTTTTGACTGTTTTGTTTTCCCTTCCTTACTTCGAGAACATCGCTCTGTGTGTGTGTGTGTGTGTGTGTGTGTGTGTGTGTGTAGATGTGTGTGAATTTGTTGGTACTGGGGGATCACACCCAGGGCCTTCCCCATGCTGAGCATGTGCTCTGCCTCCCAGCCACACCCCAGCTCCTAGGACAGTGTGCTGATGTGATGACAGTAGGCTCCATTATCTCACGGCTGATCTCAAGGGAAAGTTCTTGACAGTTTCACCTGAACGTATAATGTTTGATGAGGTGTTTTTGGTTTGGTTTTGCTGTTTTGGTTTTTTTTTTTTTTCATTAAAAAAAATCAGATTTAAGAAGTTCCCTTCTGTTTCTGATTCGTTAATGTTTTGTTTTTTTTTTCAATCTTGAATGGGTTGGGTATGATAATGAATTTCTTTTTCTTTTTCTCTTCTTGTTTTCTGTTTTGTTTTTTAGTGACAGGGTTTCTCATTGTAGCTCTGTCTTATTGTTGTTCTGGAACTTGCTCTGTAGACCGGATGGCCTCAAACTCAAGAGATCCAGCTGCCTCTGCCTCCCACATGCTGGGATTAAAGGCATGCACCACTGTCAGGCTATGGTATTTCTAACCCCAGTACTTAAAAAGCAGAGGCAGAATTATGAGTTCAAGACCAGCCTGAGCTACATAATAAGGTCCAGTCTCAACAAACCCTAAAAAATAAAAAGCATGAATAGATGTCCAATTTCAACCCACACCTCTTTTGGCTATATTGTAATGATTATTTGAACTTCCCACTTTGATCTGTCCCTGCATGGCCACAGTAATTTTCCTATCTTGCCTTGGTTGAATGAAACTCAATTGGACATTGTGTTTTCATCAGAACTGTAGTTAGGTTGCTAATATTTTGTTAAGAACTTTTGCATCAGAGGGGCAGGGTGGGAGAGAGGGGGAAGGAGAGGAAACACTGTATTTTTTCTTGTTTGTTGTTGAGCTTGAGGGTCTAGATTATAATTACCTCAGAAAAAGATTTTGCATCTTCACAAGGGCTTGGAGAAACTCGAAGCTATTAGATAGTTCTCCTGGGAATGTTGCAAAGAACTGCTGGTGAAGTTGCCTGCACTTGACCTTGCATTGTGGGAAGATCTGTGAATTCAGTCACAGGTCCTTCAGTGTATAGGTACTTTCAGGGTTTCTAACTCTTCTTGTTATTTTAGTTACTTGTTTTGTGTGCATATATGTTTGTGAACAGGCATGGGCATCGGTACCACAGCATGTGTGTGGAGGTCAGAGGACAACTTTGGGTTCTCTTTATCACCTTGTGGGTTTGAGGGCCCAGACTCAGGTCAAGTCATTCTCAGTAGCAAGCACCTTTACCTGTGGGGCTTTTGTGCTATATAAAGCTATATTTTCTAGCTTTAAGTCTTTTGTCTCTTTTTATAATTGTCTCCATCCAACCGGAAATAAGTTCTTTTCAACTGGAACATTTGATCCATTTATATCTCATATAAACATAAATATAATACACACTTAATGTAAATATTTAAAATAATAAACCCTATTACCTTCTGTTGTGTTATGAATCCCACTCATCCTATTCCTGTCCTCCAAAAGTTATTTGTGTATATTTTATCACTGTATTTGCTTTTTGAATTTGATTTACAGCTGTCTCTAGCCCTTTTCTGCAACCTTTTCTGTCTAATGTGCTTAGATAAAAAACACCCCAGCTTTTGTGGCTCTTGGAGTCTAGGGTCCATTTAACAATTCCCTCCCTTTCTGGCTGGCCCTGGGCTTGACTTCTGTCTTGCTCATCTAGAAAGTGCCTGAACCTAAGCCCACATTTGCCTATCTGTGGGTGTCCTTGACACTAAGGTAGCTTCATTAAGTTCTCTTGCCAGACTCAGTGTTCAGGTTCTCCAGCCCCCTTCTAGCTCTCCAGCATCCTTTTTAAGTCCAGCAGAAGGAGGAGGCCCTACATTTCCAGAAATGGAAATCTCGCTGTTAGTTTTACATTCCTGGAGCTTGAGGCTACAGAAAAATACATTCATTAAGGGGCCATCTTGTGTTGCATTCCATAAATCATGTCCCTGTAACACTGTTGCCTACCTATACTGAGCCTGTGCCTTGTTGCCACAAACCATGTGCCCTGGCCAGCACGCCATGCCTTCTGAGCTGGTGTGCTTGGAAATGCATGGCAAGTGGGAAGCTGAGGAGGACCCTGGGGTGGAGGGCATGGAGACGGTGGCTCACACATCTCAGTGACCACTCCTTTATCTATTTGTCCCCAGACAATTGCTCTGAGATCCCTCCTGCCTCATTTCCCATGGTTCATGAATTGAGAGCAGTGTGTTGATGGGATCTGGGCTTGAACTCGGAAGTCAAGTTGGTCTGGTGGGGATCCCAGCTTCCCTGCTTGTTAGCAGCATGACCTGGGACTTTTCCATGCTGCCTTGTCTATATTGGAATCAAGGAGATGATCAAAGCAGAAACTAGCTCAGAAAACTGAATGGAGAATTTGAAAGGTGATTTGTCTTTAAGGGGGTGCTGTGGAGTTAGTATCACAAAACTTGTTTTAAAAAGATGTTGTGGGGTCTGGAGAAATGACTCAGCGGTTAAGAGCTCTGGCTACTCTTGCAGAGGTCCTAAGTTCGATTCCAACCAGCCATCTATAATGGGATCTGATGCCCTCTTCTGGCATGCAGGCATACCTGCAGAAAGAGCACTCATATACAGCAACCAATCGGTCAATATTAAAAAGTTTAAACTTTTTTAAAAAGTCCCACCAGAAGTCCAGGGAAGCAAAAGTCCAAGCTTTTAGTTCTGCTTTCATTGATGCTGTGCAACTATGGCCTCATCCATACTGTCCCAGGCGTCTGTTTCCCCATTGATCAACCAAGAGGAAGGGTTAGTCACCCCTTCTATAGAGTAAAAGGACCAGAGCCAAAGGGAAAAACTCTTGGACCCTGACTTGACTCCAAACCCAAGTCCAGGGCCAAGAAACAGAAGTCCACCAATCCCTGAGCACCAGATCCAACCAATCCCTGAGCGTCAAATCCCACCAGTTCCTAAGCTTTGCCCCAAGATCAGGCCACAAAAATTCCACCAATCCCAGACCACCCTGGAAAGCCTCCCCCCACCCCGAAACATTATATAAGGCCTGCTGCTTAGTTCCCTGCTGCTTCTCATGCTAGTGGAGGCATCCCTCCCACCAACTGGGTTTTTCACTCCCAACAAATCTCTTGGGCGAGGTTTGTGGTGCAGTGTGACTTTGTGGTATTCCTTGGCTCCCGATTGCCAGGTTCCCCCTTGGAACTGCACTGTAACACACCTTCTAGCTCTGTCTGACCCCTGAGAACAGATACTATGACCAAGTCCAAGGTCTGTGCAGGGAGGTTGTTGGGATCATGGCTGCCAGGGTGACCCTAGAATCTTGCAGGGCCGTGGCATGTACAGGGGGCAATGTGGAGGGGCTGTCCCCAAACCCATCAGCTTGAGGAGACTCAGCCTCAGCTCTGCCACGCCCATAGCGCTTTTCAATAGGTGTCGCCAGCTTGGGTTTAGAGCTTCTCACAGGGTGTGGGGTGTGGACCTGGCACCTTGAGACTTGTTGCTCTGTGGAAACCTCTGGCAGGCACACCTCCCTCTCTGGATTTCTGAGCTCTTCTAGGTCCTAAGTTCACTAGGACACTGGGAACTGGCCTCTAACTGAGCCTCCCAGCAGCCTCGCCCTCTCGGGGCTGTTTCTGCTCAGTGAAATGCGACTGAGAAAGTGTAGATAATTCTCAAGAGTCCCACCAGACAGTCCTTTGAGCCTAGCCCTGGTCCCCCTCTCCGTTTCCCGCCTGGGGATGGAAAGGAAGACATACTGAATATGGGCTACTTGGAATAAAGGTCCCCCAGCTACCTAGCTACCTGACCTCTTTGGGCCCCATGCTGTCAATCAGGCCCCTTCCCACCCCTGGTGGCTGTGGGGCTCCTGCAGGGTTTTCACCCACAGCTTGCCCCAGGATCTGTGCTTAGCAAGGCAAAAGTAACCTACTCCTTCACCATGACTCCACCAGAATCTTGGCTAGAGCCAGGTCCTGGAACTGGAGGGCCTTGTCTTGGGACCTCTGGAGTAGATCTGGAGGCTTCTTGGGTAGGAGCTTCTTCTACATACCCAGATCCTGCCCTGACTCCAAACCAAGGGCCGAATTAGTGATGTAGGGTTCCCAGGCTATAGGCAGGTAATTGCTTTATTAGTAAAACACAAAGGCTTTAATAAGCAATTAATTAGCAAGTGGTGACTGCCAGAACCACTCACTTCCCTCAGTGGGACCAATCTTATTAGCCACTTAGGGAAGGCTCGAGTGGATGGGTTACATCCCTCGAGATCCTCCGGGAGACGACAGGCAATGGACTGTCACTCTAGAAGTCGCCCTGGAGACTGGGCAGTGTGCTCCATAAACCTGCCTCTCTCAGTCCACACAGAAGGGGCACTGTCACTGTGACCTTTGTTCAGATGAAGGAGCTGAGCCCCAGAGAGTTCACCCACTTCTCCAGTGGAAACAGTCCCTGGTTAGTCTCATTCCAAAGTTACCCCTCCTCCCCTTTAGAGAGAGAGTCTCTTGTAGCTCAAATCCGCTGTGTTGCTGAGGCTGATCTTAAACTTCTGGTCCTCCTGGTCCACCTCCTGTGTCCTGGGATGACATACATGTGTCGTCGTGTCAAGTGACGTCTCTCCCTTGAGGCCTCTCAAGTCCCTTTTCTTTCCTTGTATGACTGGATGTTAAGGAGAAGCTTCCCAGCCTTCTCCTCACGGCTTTACAAGAAGAACTCACCTCTGTTCCTGCTAACTCCCCTTCTTTGGCCTCAAAAGAAGCCCTCAGGACTCCAGACCCATGAGGCAGGCCCACCCCTTAGCTACCAGCCTCCACCTGCTATTTCCAGATCCTTCTTTGGCTTCCCACTCCCAGAGCACTGAGTCACACTCACAAGATTAACCTAAAATTGTTAAATATTATTTTATCTGTGTATATCTTTCGTCGGCATGGATATCTGTGTGCATGAATGCCTAGTGCCTGCAGAGTCCAGGAGAGGGCATTGGGTCCCCCAGAAACTGGACTTACAGACGGCTGGGAGTGATCATGGGGGTACTGGGAACCGAACCCAGATTCTCTGGAAGAGTGATCAGTGCTTTCAACTTTTGAGCCATCTCTCCAGCCCCAAGATTAACTTTTAAAATATTTATTTTTATCACTTTAATTTATTTGTGTGTGTGGGAGTGCACATGCCATGGCATGCATGTTGGGTGAGGGGGCAAACTTTTAGGCATCAGCTCTCTCTTTCCACCATATGGGTCCCAGGGATCAAACTCAGATTGTTGGCTTGGTAGCAGGTGTTTTGGCCACTGAGCCGCCTCCTCGGCTACAAGATTAACTTTGAATTTTAGTATCATGATCAACCCATTCTTTATGACCTATGTCCCAGGTCATATGAAGTAAGGGAATATTGTGTTTTCTTTTTAAAAAGCAGTTATTTTGAATCAAACACAAAAATATCAACTAGATATGGTACTATACACTTTCAGCCCCAGAACTCAGGCGCTGAGGCCAAAGGGCTGCTGGGAGTCTGAGGCCAGCCTGGGTTGGTTACATAGTGAAACAAAATGACAGCAGCAACAGCAACCAAAAAGATGCAGAAGATGATGTTAGGCGAATATTTAACAGGTTTTATTCTTAGAGTTGAAGGAACTGGTCAAAATGGAACTTGTTGAGGAGACCTGGGATGGCTTCTCTCTGGGTTGGGAGTACTAGTCAGTCCCATGAGGACATCCTCAGCCTTCAGACCCATGGGGCTGCTTGCCCCTGCAGCCCTTCTGTTCCTTGGTCAGCTTCTAAGAGCAGGCCCCTGGGGGAAGTTAGCTTTCCTCCTGAGCCAACGGCTGGCTGCTTATTTCTCTGAAAAAAATGTTATCAACCGCCTGCACACATACGTTTAGAACAATCACCGTTGCTTGTGGGAAAGGGGGAGGGAGACAGACTTCACGGGGAACACGGGACTCCTGAAAGATGGGCTTATCTTGACTGGGTAAGGATCTGGTTGCACAATACACAAACACACCCGCCAAGTCACTGTGATGTGGCTTGCACAAAAACAACATAAAATGTGGAAAATTTAAGGTAGACAAATCAAGATGATTGGAGACTAGAAGCCAAGCCAAAGTCACAATTGTTAGCTGTAGTTCTGAGTTGGGAGCTCACCTGTCCTGTGGTGAGGCTAGCTCTCATCCAGCTGTCATTCCAACTGTTCTCAAAGCCAGTGTTTATGGAGTTCCACCATGTGTCAGTCTTGACAGCAGTGGCCAAAATGTCAGAGAGCTGTCTGTCAATGGGCTGTCATGTCTGTGGGAAACAGTGGCTTCGTCCATAGAGGACTTTGGGATAGCTGCTCTCACAACAAAACTCTACTACTTCATGTGATGTGCACATACAGACACTGATGCAAAAGTGCTAAAGAATATATTAAAAAATTGTTGCACCTCACTCCAGTCCCCTACCCTTCTCTGGGCTGGGTCCCCTGTCAGTTTTGTGGTATGAGAAAGTGTAGGTAGTCTCAAGGGCCCACCTGCTTTACCCACTGGACAAAGGTCCCTCCTTTTCAAGTAAGTCAAGAAATCCAGGAGTCATCTAAGTGTATGAAACTTTTCTATGATCAAAGACATACCAAGAAAATAGGCACAGAACAGGCCTTGGGAGGATGTGTGTCTCGTATCCATTAAGAAATTAAGATTCTAATATACAGAAGGCTCTATGAGTCAGTGAGAAAACTATAAACGAATAAAAATCAGCAAAGGATGCAAATTTCTATTTCACAGAAAAAAATGAACACGGAAGATGAATGTAGTATAAAAAGATGTTCAGTCACACAGAGACAAAAGTTAGAAGATGCAGAGCACCGATGTAGATGCAGTGGGGGTCAGGACTTCAAGGTCATTTCCAGCAACGAGAGAGTTCAAGGTCAGTCTGGGTTACATGACACCTTGTCTCTAACAAACAAACAAACAAACAAATAAACAAACATCCCACCAAGACCAACAAAAACAAAAAAGAAAATGCAGAACAAAAGTACATGGTATGGGTATGACCCAATTAAAGCTATCTTATGACATTTGTGGATTCTAAATTGCTACCACTTTTTAGTAAAAGCTTTGAATACACATTGTGTCCTACTCATCTCAGTTAGAAATGCTTCTGTCAGAAAGAGCCACTCTTTTGCCCAAGAAGACCCGCTGATCATTGCAAAGTGCATTACACTTAAACTGAAAACCGCCTTGTGGTTTTAACTATTTTTACATTCTGTGCAGTGAAATTCTAGCACCAACTAGAACTTTCTGTACCAATCTGGAGTGACAATCATTATACCTTGGCAAGGCAAGGGAGAAACCTGCCCCAGCTAAGGGTTAATAGGAACAGTGTCCCCTCTTGGCCATTTACTGCACATACCAGGAGCCTGCAATTACTCCTGCAGTAGGAGAAACTTGGGCCCACAGTGATTAAGAAATTTGCCCAATGAGCCAGGACCATGCAACCTGACTGCACAACTCCAGCATGGAGCCCTGAGTGTGGCTTTCAAGACCCAAAGAGGTTTGCAAACTTCAGCAATCTCACAAACCAGCACTGGACAGTATGGTCACTTTTAAACAACTATACCGAACAGACTTAAAACCCAAACTAATAAAGAGGGCTGATAACACAAAGCCTGGGCCCTCAGCAGACTCCTCCACAGGATTTTGGTTTCTGTAGCTGCCTCTAGGCAATAAATAACATGGCTAGCTTGTTATTTCTTGATTTATTAACTTTGGACTCCAGCTATCAACTTCTGCAAGCGCTCAAGGGAGCCAGCTTACTTCTGCTTCCTGTTGTTGCCTTGCTTTGTAACTATAAGCTTTGGCGGCACACACTCCTATCTGCACCCTGGGCTTGAGCATTTGCAACCTTGTTGCCAAGATCAAGTCCAAGGTTAAGGGCTCTGGCCCTGATCGCGTCAGTGTAGAGGGAGAACCTGGCCTATCTGGCCTGTTTCCTTTGAGTGGCTCTCAGGGGCTCAGCACAGCCGTGTGGGTACCCTGGCTGAGTGCCTACCAGAGGCTGGCAGGGCCGCATGCCACTCAGAGGCATGGGCAGGTGTGCTTGAGAGGGGCATGCGAAGCCAATAGGAGTAGGAGTTTTATTTTCCATCATTGGCCTCCTCGTTGCCCCAGAGGTTTCTGCACATCTGGCCAGCCAGATCAGAGGCCCTGGGTCTCCTGGGGAGAGAGGAACCAGTGCAAGAAGGTCGGCGTCCAGTGCTCAGCTTTTGGGGAAGAGGAACTGCCTTCCCATTGCCAAGCCCTGCGTCACCTAGTAGGCGCACTCCAAATGACAGGATCAACACCAGGCATCAATTCAAACCTGTTAAATCAGAGGCACCAGTGGGAGGCCAAGGTGGATGGCAGGCTGCCCAGACAGGACAGTGATTGGCAGAGGCCGCATAACTGTTGAGGGCACAGGAGTCCCTAAAGCGTCTTTATCTGGGAAAGCACATAGGTCCTGTTTGTGGATCTCTTCAAATAGAGAGGCTCTTTAGTCAGTATGTCACAGACTCTCCCCCTCTCCTTGCCTCTGCATTATAACCTGTACAATGGGTGTGTGGACAGCAGGGGTGGGGATTGAAATTCTGAACTGAGACTGGCTCAGGGGTAAAGTATTTGTGTAGCACACACAAGGTCCTGGCTTCTATCCCCAGCACCATGAGAAATAAATAAATAAACAAATGTAAAAAGAAACAATGATGACTGAGGAAGATTCTTGAAGCCTTACTAGGTGGACTGTTGCTATGGCTACGCTAACAGGGTAACTGTCAGGCAGGGAATGGTCTGTGCTGTTCAGGTTGAGTATGGCCAGGCAGGGTACCAGATATGCATCCTTCCTTGCTCTCCACCCCAAGATATGGTCTTGGTCCAGGCTTATGGCCAACAGCATCTGTTCTTATTCAGACAGGCAAGAGGAAACACAGGAATGCATAGCTTGACTCTTCTTTTAAAAACTTAAAAAAAAAATACATTTATTTGTTTGTTTGGCCACATATACGGTGTGCATGAGGAGTCAAAGGTCAACTTATGGAGGTGACCTTCTCCTTCCACCATGTGGGTCCAGGGATCAACCCCAGGCTGTCAGTGGTGGCCACTGCATTTACTCTAGGCAGGGTGGGGGAGGGGATGGGGACCAGCAGGGCAGACTCAGCTTCAGTGGCCACCTACTGGCCAGCACTCAGCCATGTGGCCACCCTGAGCTACAAGGTGACCCAGCTGAAAAGCAGAGGCTCTATTCCGAACGGTGGCAATGGCAATGGCAATGGCAATGGGAATCAGCCCGCATCAACACAGACTCTGGAAGGGCCCAGCTGGAGCTGAGACCCTGCTCTGGCTTTTGACGGGCTCCATTTGACTTGCAATGGCTTTCAATCCTTCAGCGATTGCCCAACTTTTAGTAATTGGTATTTTTCTTGCAAAAATCACACGTCTAGCTTCTCTGGCAAAAACTGAGGACCAGACCGCACGGTCCCGTATTTGTTGCAACTGAGCACCCTCTGAGCTGGCCACCGCTGCCGTGGGGCTGTCTCCCCAGTTCAGCCCCTCCCCTTTGCCTGCCCCATTCTCCCTGCACTGGCCAGTTCGTAGCCTGGCCCATGGGCACCACAGTTTGTAATCCTTGCCTCTGTACAGCTGCCAGCAACCAGAGACAAAGAAATTGAAGCCAGAGGAACAAGGGAGCAGCCCCTAGGAAGGTCTCAGCACGGCTCGTTCCTCACAGGACACCCCAGACCCAGCCAGGTGCTTCTGTCCCTGGGAAGGATTACCTAGTGGATAAACAGGTAGGCTGGAGTCTGGTAGGCTGGCCTCCAACCTGGATTCTGTCCTTTTCTAGATAGAAAAGGCCACACCTCTGTGCCTCATCTTCAGATTTTATTTTTTGGCAAGGCAATGACAGGGTGTGCTTCCTCCAGGCTCAAGATGGGCACCTTGACAGTGAATGTCTACTGTGTGGGCTCTCCTAGCTATACCAGATGTGATGGGAACTCAGGATCTGTGGGAAAGCAAAGGTCTCTATAGACATATGACATGGAGGGCCTGTGGCCACCAGGTCCCTATAAGCTGCAGTCTCTTTCCTCTGTGGTTGTGGCAGCGCCATGGTGCTAAAGGTTATGTGGTGAGACCAGCCCCCGACAGGCTGTAGAGGAGCAGCGCTTTGGCTGGGCTGCCCTGAAAACCAAAATGTCGTCTTGGATATAGGAACCGGGCTGCTGGCCTTGCATTGCTCCAGCCCCTGGGGCTGCCTTCTGGGGGCGTAGCTATGGCCTGGGTTGCTATAGCCTTGAGGAGACCCAGCTCCCTCTTCGAGACAGCTCTTCTGAGGAATGACATGTTTCGGAACTGGGCTCAGGCCCCCATTGCATCCCTACCACAGGCCCACATCTGGTTTCGGTCTCTAGATAACCCATATGCCTAGATACTCATGAGTTTTGTTTTGAACAAACAACATTTGCGTAGCCACAATGGAAATAATTCTAACGTGGTTTTTCAGCGGTACCCACAGTCCTAGCCCATGGTTCTGCATCCTGGCAATGCTGCCTGCGAGCATTTGACAAGCAAGGCACTGTCATGGTGGGAAGAAAAAGCTGAGGCCCCAGGGGCAGGTCGCCTTCTTAAAGTCACGTGAACCCAGTTCCAGGGTCTGACCCTTACTACTCTTCAGAGTGGCTCTCCTTGCCTCACATCTCTACCACCCTCAGGCTTGGCTCAAATATTCTAATTCTTGCTAGATAGAGGCTTTCCAGGGTCCCTGGGTGCCAGGCCTGCCTTGGAGGAGAAATACTCTTGAGTCCAGCAGAGATGTAGCCTTTGCGATCTTTTTATTTCTACTGAATTTACCACTATAGTAAGCACATTGTTACTGCGGCCGTGCAGATGCTCATGTGACCAACTGTCCTGGTTTGCCTAGAACCAAGTAGTTTCTTAGAGTGCAGACCTTTCCAGGCAAGGACAATTCTAGACAGGATGAGACACTTGGTTACCCTCAAGATGAATGCTGGGATAAGTTTTTTTTCCTGTCACTGGGCATGTTAGACTATTTCTATCTCTTTGCTTGTAAGCCTGACAGCCCTGTTACGGTCACTTGTCACCAGAACATCTCTTCCTCAGGGTCTTCCCTGAGATAAGGAGACCAGGCCTCTGGAGTTCCTCAGAGGAGATACACAAGACTCAAAACCATATTGTAACCTGTCTCTTATCTGAGCTCATAGGAAGCCACCTTCAGACCTAGGATAGAACTGAGGGGCAGATGCTAACAATAGGTGTGACCTGCTTGTGCTAGCTCGCAGAACTGCTTGGTAAATGTTTAGACCATCTGTGGCTTGGCTGTTGAAATGACAGGAGCTGGAGGGAGTTCAGAGGTAGAGGAATTGCCTAGCATGCATGAGGCCCTGGGTTTCTTCTCTGGTCAATCTGTCTGTCTGTCTATCTGTTTGTCTCTCTCTGAGAATTAAAGTTGGGCATGTGCCCTGTGGTCCCAACTACTTGATAGGATGAGGTAGGAGGATTGCTTGAGGCCAGAAGTTTGGAACCAGTCTGCACACAGCAAGTCCTGACCACAAAAAGGGGAAGGAAGGCTGAAGGGCTGGGGAGGAGGAGGAAGAAAAGGGAGAGAAAGAAGAGAGAAAAAGAGGGGAAGGGGAGGAGGAAGATGAGGAGGGCAAGGAGAGGAGAGAGTGAAGGAGGGAAAGGGAAGGAGGATGAAAGGGGGAGGGGAGGAAGAAAGAAATTAGGTTACATAAACAAAATTACAAAGTAAAAATACTCAGAGTGAGGAATTTCTCTTTTTCTTCGATTTCTGAGACAGGGTCTCACTACGCAAACCTGGCTGGCCTAAAATTTAGAGATCTTGCCTGCCTCTGCTTCCAGAGTGCTGGGATTAAAGGTGTGTGCCCTCATGCCCCACAATGTAACGCTTTCTAATTTCTACTTTTGGCTATAATCTGTTACCATTGTTCAACTCTTGTCTCCCTTTGCTTTCTTTGTCATGGGAATCAAGGTTACCTGAGCACAAGTATGTAGGGTCTTTCCTGAATTATTCAAGTTAGCGGGAGGCTCTTAGGATCAAGCCTTGGAAAACAGGTGATGCGAGTCCAGAGAGCCAGGCACAGAATGTGGAGACAGAGACCCATCGATGATACCCCCCACCCCTAAGAATGGCAAAGATGGCTGCTATCTACCAGAAGCTAGGAAGAAAGGTTCTTGGGGTCCTCAGAAGGAAAAAGCCCTGTGGACACCTTAATTCTTGACCTCCAGCCTCTGGAACCAACACCACCTTTGTATTCTTTAAGTCAGTCAGTCTCTGGTAATTTGTTACAGTACCCCAGCAGACCTACTTCTTGAGGTTGGTGACATTTACTACACGGGTATCATGGCAATACTATAGAAAATGGTGTCTCTCCACATCTTCTTTGGTTCTGTGTCCAACACCTAGCATATTCACACTGACTGTTCTGAGGCTGAGGTATGGGAATTGAAAGAGATGGAAAACAGCCTGCGTCATTAGCTTGACAATCATGTGGATAGATTCAAGGAAGTGGTGGAGAGACTGTTGATAAGGCCGCCATGCTTGTAATGGTCACATCGTGAATGATGCCAGACAGTGGAAACTAGAGTAAGCTAAGCAACCTAGTATCTTAAACTCTAGTCTCTAACTCAGAAAAAAAAAAAAAAGTTTGTGTTCTTGACAATCAAAGCTCCACCAGATTTCCTTCTACTTAATATAAAGGAAAATGCCACATTCAAATCAGAACGACACCCACAACAGGTCAGATCAGAATCTCAAACCCTCTCCTAGGTCTGCACTGACTCAGGCAGGGTGGCAGGTCAGTCCTCCCCCTTCTCCTACCACACGTAGAGATGTCAGCTTCCCTACACTGGGCCCGAGGCCCTTCTGAGCCTTCCCACGTGCTGCTCATCCTGCCTGTGGCCTGAGTCCACTCTTCTCATGGCTGTCATCTCCTTGTCTCCTCCAAGAGGGCCTCTCTGATTTCCTAGGAAATGTGGGTTCTGGATTTTATTTTCTCTTCATCACTCTTTGATTATATGTAAATATTTGTCTTCCTATCTACTGGGTTATCACATTACTTCTCCAACTTTTAATTTTTTTTTTCTTTTTGGTTTTTTGAGACAGGGTTTCTCTGTATCTCCCTTGACTGTCCTGGACTCACTTTATATAGTCCAGGCTGGCCTTGAACTCACAAAAATCTGCCTGTCTCTGCCTCCCCTAGTGCTGGGATTACAGGTGTATCACCACACCTGGCTCAACTTTCTTACCTGTTTTCCTCATCAAGACACGAGTACCCTAAAGGTAGACATAATGTCTGGCTGGTCCCAGAGACCAGCTCAACACTTAGAAGCTGTTGAATGAACAGATGAAATACACCATCAGGTAAGAAGCTTCATGACGAAGATAAACCAGGGATCGGGAGTTCATTCAGTTCCTCCATTTGGCAAGGCAGTTACAGTTGGGTCTCAGCCCCCGGTCCACAATCTCAGACGCAACCCAAATACAGCCTGAGCCTCGGTGTTTGCAAGGGACCTGGTACACAGAGGTAGTACTCCAGGAGCTCATCAGAATGTTCTTACAGGTACAGGGAGGGGTGGCACTCTGGGGCTGCCAGGGAAAGGGCTAACTTCCTACACAGGAAGACTGGGTTTGAGAAGACAGGTTGAGTTTGCCTGGCAGAGGACGGGTGGGAAGTAGGTCCCCTGTGTGGGTGGAACCCTTCCTTGGGGCCAACCCCCTCTATGCCCTTCTGCTGGGAGCCCAGATATGACATTTGGTTTCCCCCAGCTTCCTGTGTCTGTCTAGTGGGCTCATGGTGAATGCCAGCTCCAGGCTGAGGTGGGGGTGGGGGGCTGCAAATGTGACTCAGTCACCCCAAGACACAGGACCGATACAGGAGAGGCCCCAGTACTACTCAAAAGCAGTGTCACGAAACACTGAGGATGTGGTCCAATAGTGCTAATTCACCATGGAGTGACACAGCTAGCTCTCTCCCCTTCTGAACCCGTCTATAAAATGAGGACAGATGCTGCTCTTGGATCTGCTGGCTGCTGGCATGGGTGTGTCTTCCAGCAGTTCCCCCCTGGAGTCCAGCTGCCTGGGTATGACTTCCCCATCTCCTCATGTCACGTCAGGATGGACCTCTTACTGTCCCCTGCTGACTGTGGGTCAGAGAAAGGCTCCAGCTTCGAAGCGTTGAAGTCTTACTGAGTGGCAAACACTCAGACTGCAACGGGGTTTCCTGGCTCTAGACTGGACACAGGTGGATGGCTCTGGATGGAAGAACCTAGATGGCTAGACTTGAACACGACCAAAGGATGCAAAACTGAGAATGAGCTCACTGAGAACCTAGCCAAGTCGGGGTCTGCTGCACAGCCCAAGTTGGCCTTGAACTCTCAATCCTCCTGCCTCAGCTTCTTGCTGGGTGATAGTCATCCCACCTGGCTTACCATGAACTCCCCAAGGGCTAGGCAGTGCCCCCAGCTTTCCAGCCTGCCTCCTTTCTGCAGAGCATGATGGGGCCACCCACATTCCTATGCAGAATGACTGCTGCCAGGAGCGACCACAGGGAAGACAGTTCTTGTCACTGGAAGCAGCAGGAACATCACTGAGCACATGCGAGGCTGCCAAAAGCCAGTAACTTGCCTTCTGCTCTGCACAGAGGATGGGGAGCATTTGTGGGGCATTTAAACATATGTCAGCCATTGTTGAGAGGGCTTTAGCATCTTCCCATGGATTCCTCACAGCATGGCTAGGTGCCCCTAACACCTGCTATGCACACAGACTGAGGCTGAGGGAGGCTATAGTGGAAGTTTTTAGTTTCTTTAAAAACTCCAAAGCTGTCAACTATGATTGTCTCATGCTCTGACAGAGGGTGTGATCTTTGCCAGCTGCAGATGGTTTAATTCTGAGGACTCTCAGAGGGTATAAATGCCAGAGCCCAGAGAGGGATGAAGGGAGGAGGTGACTGCTCCTCTTCCTGCTGTTACCCACCAGTGCTACTGGTTCATCCTGCTGTTGTGTTTGCTGTTTGCTGGGCCGCTGGCAAGGAACTACGTCTAAAGAGGGCTATGGCTCTTTTCCTCTCTAACCTTCCTTCTCTCCTACCTAGTGTTGGGGGTTGGAAGGGATGTATAAGAACCCAAATAAAACTGATTTAAAAAAATACACACCAACAGGAGATGACTCCAGCAGGTGGAGCTGGGCCCCTGACCTTGCCATCTCCTCTCCTCGCCCTACCCGGTGTTTGTTTTCTGAAACCGAGGCCCCAGTACCTAGTACTTACTATTCAAATATTAGCTCAGTGGATAAATACAGGAACTAGTGAAATACAAGTTAGTTAATCTGTCACTAGGAAACCTACACAGTCATCACCGCAGGTGAAACAAGGGCCACCTTTTCAGTGACCACGGTGAGTTCAACCACGGCTCTCCACAGAGATGGGTAGTTCACACCCTGACCTTGTGGGCTCCACCAGCTCTCAGAGGGAACATGGAAACTTAGCTTGAAAGCATGAGGTAGAGACCTGAGGACCTTCTCACCGCACCCGTGGTGTGTCCAGGATGGAAAGGAGTCTACCCTTTTCTGTTTTCAATGTGGAATGGTAGGAATAGGGCTGATTCTGGAGTCCAACTGCCCGGGTGTGACTTCCAGCCTGTTCCTGCTTTGTCTGGGAGTACCACACCCTCAGCATCAGGTAGCTTCCAGGATGAGGGAGGAGTCAATGTGACCCACAGTTTGCATTTGGCTCAGGGCTGCTTGCCTGGATCATTGCAGTTACAATTCATGTCTGCAGCTGGCAGGTCTGAGACCTAGACACGTTGTCACATTTCATTTCCCTAAGTCCACTCTCCCAGGGGATGGTCCGGATCACAGGAGACTCACAAATGCTCGCCATGTGCCTGCACTGCCAGGGTACACTAAACTTCCCAATTCTTGCTGTTTGGGGAAGGCAAGCAGGGTGAAGGCAGGGATCCCCATTTGATAGATGACCTGAGGCACAGAGAGGTTAAGCAACCTTCCCAGGGACACCCAGCGAAAGAGGGCTCAAAACTTCGACTCTAGCCCCGCCCTTGCTGTTAAGTGACAGAGACAGGTAGTTATGTCACATGCCAGGGGCCCTAAGGCCACAGGAAGATGTTAAGTGTGGGTGTCACAAGTGAGCGAGTCACCAGTGGGCACACGGGAAATCACCGGGACTCCCCTTGTGTCCTTATCAGGGTGGATGGTGTCTCCAGGGCCAAGGTGACTCTGCAGTCAGGCTTTTCCTGTGGGCCCTCTCTTTGACATTTATCGTCGTTGGCACCCCTCATCTGCTCAGCTCTAGAGTCCCAGCTTGCACTGGGCAGAGGAGGTCTGTGTGACCACCCTGTAGCTGAGGAGTCTCCAGGAGCCAGGAGTTCTCTTGTGGAAGGGGTTATGCTAAGACCGAGAGTCTCAGCAGGGCCTGTGCAGACCCGTTGCCAGCAAACAGCGGCCTGCATCATCTCAGGGACTGACGCGCCCTACCCCACTTCACCCCACCTGGATCCTTTCCAGATCCCACCTGCTTATCTGCTCTGTGGCTGCAGCCCTGCCTTTGGGGCCTTCATTCAGCCACACACGTGATGAGCAACCTCATCCTCATCACTTAGGTCAGGACCACCCACCTCAGGGCCTTTGTCCCTGCTCTTCCTTCCACTAGAGTGCTCTCCCCTAGGTACCCCAAAGGCTCCCTCCTTGAATGCTGTCTATACTCAGGCTTCATTTCAGAGACTCTAACCCCGCCCCTGTATCACCCCCCTTATTTTTTTTCTCCCCATCGTTCTTACCATAGATCTGGGGAGATTTCATACTTATTGCTTATTAATTTATGATGTGTGTCCACACAGCTCTGAGAGGGCAGAGATTTTAGCGTCTCTCCTCTGCCCTGTGAAAGCGCCTGGATCGCAGTAGGCTTTCCACAAGCCTGTGGCTGAATCCACCCACCTACCCATCCACCCATCTTCCCTCTAGACCAGACCCTATTCTGTAGCTGCTCTGGTAATGGTTGGGGTACAGAGACAAGGAAAGCAGGGGGATTGATTTGGGTTTGCAGCAAGAAAAACAACAAAGTGTGTGTGTAGGGGGGATTCCAAGGTAAATCCTACTGGAGAGACACCCCCATGACCTGGCCCACAACCCTGTTTTTATAACATTTTGTTCAGAGGATTAGCCTCTGCTTGGGTTGGCTTCCTGGGAGAAATGTGGCTCAGCCAGCAGATCTTAAAGTTGGGGGCTCGGTGTGCATCAGAAGGCCACCCCACCCCCACCCCTGATACTGAGGGGGGGTTGTAAGAAGGTTGAAAAGAGGTGGGTGTCAGGGGCTGTGAGGAAGTGCATGCACAGGGCCTCTCCATTGCAGGGTGGGGCTTGCCTGGATGGCTCCCTTGGTACCCTCCCAAGATACCTGGGGACACCGCCACCACCCATGCCTAGGAAAAAGCCCCATTTCGGCCCCACCTTCTGCCTGCTCTGATTCCACCTTGGTCCAGCGGGACAATTTGAGAGCCCCACCCACGGCTCTGGAAGCCTCTTGCATCCAGCCTGTGGCTGGTTTGTATTGTACTGCAGGCAGGATAGGGGGCAGGATTCAGGTAGGGCACTAAACTCAGAGGCGGCGGGCAGAAGCTACAAAGGGCAGCAGTTTGCAGGTGTGTGTGGGCGTGGCAGCGTGCCTCCCGCAGCCTGAAAGTGTCTCTGAGGTTCAGAGACAGGGTGACCCCAGCCTCACACAGGGCAGCTCTTACTGTCCAGGGTAGAGATGTCAAAAGTCCACGGAGGCTGAAGACCCTGTGGAACCATGCCAGGAAACTAGGAGTGTCAGAAGGCCACGGCACCGGAAGCCAGACGGGTAGGCGGAGCCTCACCTGGATTAAGTTTACTGCTGCCTAGGCGGACTCCGACTAGGTGCTGGGCACCTGGAAGGAGGAGGCGGCAACGGCAGCAAAGACTGTCAACAGAAGGGCCTGCCTAAGCTTGGAAGTAAGAGGCTGCTGCTCAGAGTGGGACACGAGGTAAGAAAGGGCGGCCGGGTATGGCGTGGCTGTAGCCTGGCCCAGCCCACTTGACCTTGGTCTCAGGGTCAGCTCAATGCTTAGGCGTGCGCCTGATCCCCGGTGTCATCCAGGGAAAGGCTGAGTTAGAGGCTCTAGCTATTCCAAAGTCACTCCTTGCTCGGTGTGTGGTCTGGCTCACGCTGGGGGCACTGGAACGTATTGGCAAGGTGTGAGGTGTGTCCCTCTTTGCTCAGAAGAAGACACACATGTGAGGGCTAAAGTGAAGCTTGGACCCCGGCGTGTGGATGAGGACCGACTGGTAGCACAAACACCCACCTTCACCTTCGTCCCCAGTGCTTCCAGAGCAGTTTCCTCCTGAGATCCACGAGGAACCGGTTTAGCAGCAGGTCACCTAGGTGCTTGACTTTTGAGGAGGAAGAGAAGGCAGACACCGCCTTTCCTGGTGAGCCAGGTCGGCCGGAGCACAGGTATATCTGTTTGCTGTTGCCTGCCAAGGGTACCCTTGCCACTGTCACCCTGTATGTCTAGTCAAAGGTGCAACCTCCTACCAGCTGCTTCCCCCACCTGGTGGCCTAAGCTGCAAAAGGAAAACTTCAGGCTTGGGATGGCCCCTGGTGGGACCCTGGCATTCCTTCTGTCTGGACCCATGCCCACAGCTGTACCATGATGGAGGTAGACAGTGCTTCAGGTGTGGAAGCAAATGCTGCTTCTAAAGCCCCAGTGCCCAGCCCCCAGCCCCGGCTCATGGCCCCCACTCAACCAGAAAAAGGTGGGCGGCTGGCGCCACTGCTCTGCCTCTGCCAGTCTGGCTCCCCGAGGCATGTGGGCTGCACAGTGGGACCCTGCTAATGAGCATCTGTCATCACTCCATTATGCCTCCCACACCACCTGTGCTCCAGCAATTAGTGGGAGACCCCGGGGTTCCCTGGTTGCTGGGCAGAGGGGCATGCAGAAGGTGGGAGGGGCTGGGGGAGGATCTCCTGGGGTTAGGGCCCCCTGCTCTGGGATCTCTACAGAGTACTTAGGATTCCAGCTCTTCATTCTATCAAAAGAGAAACGCTGGAGCTAGGCAGAAATCATCTCCACGCTGAGGCAAATCCATCTTGAGTTCTGGTCCAGCCTGGGCTACATGAAGAGACAACCCCCCCCCCATCTCAAAAGAGAGGGAGAGGAAGTAGTCTAGTGGGCTCTCAGGTGAGGAGACAAGTATGTGTCCTCTTTGTGAATTCCCAAGTGAGTCTCAGCCAACACCTCGGCACTTCTGTGCTGTGTATATCCTGAGAAGTGGATGTGGGCACATACAAGGCCACAGCCAACATTCTGGTCCTGGAGACTCAAGGTGACCTAGCCTAGCTTTCCCTTCGAGATAGAGTGCATCTGACCCAGTCTTTAAACCTCTCTGGATGTCCCTTGCCCACCTTGGCACAGGTGAGATAATGCCTCTCTGCTTGGTCAGTAACAGCTGGACCGAGTGTGGTGTCTGATCAGCTGCCACCCAAACCTCAGGGCAGGACCTCGGGAGGGGCAGCACAGACGAGGCACAAGTGTGGAACAGTTGGCAGCAGCTGGCATGGTCTTTTTGGGGAATGCTGATCACCTCAGACCAGGTCTGCCTTTCTAGCCGAGGCGGGTGGCTCCTGTGGAGAATTGAAGTCCGTCTGTTTCTGCTCACTATTTGCTTTTGTTGTTTTGTTGTTGTTTTCCTGGACTTGCTTTGTAGACCAGACTGGCCTAAAGGCAGACCCGTGGGGCTAGGGAGATAACTCAGTTGGTAACATGCTTGCTGTGCGAGCATGAAGGTGTTTGGATCCTCAGCACCTCGTTAAGAAGCCAAGCTTGGTGGTTTGTTGCCTGGGCCCGGGCCCTGGAGAGACAGGGGGATCTCCAGCCTTGCTGTCCAGCAACTCTAGCAAATCAGAGAGCTCCAGGTTCAGTGAGAGGCCCCCCATCCCTACCCCCTACACAACTCCTGCCTCATCTTCAAGTCTGAAGACCTGAGTTAGATCTCTGGGTCTCACATGGTGCAAGGAGAGAACCAACTCCTGCAAGTTATCCTTTGACCTCTGCATGTATGCAGTGGCACTGGTACCTACAGTCACACACACACACAATAAATGTAATTCCTAAAACATTTAACACGTAAGGTGGAGAGTGACAGGAAGACACACACTAGAGGTTGACTTCTGCACCCCCCCCTCATGTAAACATCTGCATATGCTTCAACACATGCTCAAGAGTAAACCCAATGGTCAGGAGGACACTGAGGCACAGAAAGATCAAGGTCTGGCAAGGAAGTTACGGAGGGCTTTGGGACAGTACTGAGGAGGCCTCATCATGACAGGTCCCCCCACCCATCACTTCAGAGGGAACCTCTGTTCAGAAATGGGTAGGGCCTCACAGGAGGACATGAGGCCTTTGGATCCTGAAGGACCAGCCATGCTAGCAGATGTGGCTGGACTAGTGAGGGTTTGTTCTAGGTGCCTCATCTTTGGCCTGCACTCAGGGACTTCTAAATTAAAGGCAGGAACATGGTCATTTTGACCCTCTGAGCATGATCTGGCTGGATCCAGCCCTCCTGCTAAGTGCTCGTGGTGTGGGGGTAGCTAAGCTGAGGGTCAGACATTCCGTCATGCCACAACATGAGCAGGAGATTCTTGCCCGGTTTGCCTGTCTCAGGTAGCTGGGCACCCAGGCATGGCCACCTCCTAGAGTAGGCAGTCGGGGAGGCCTTGAAGGCAGCCTGTCTGAACTTGGCTATGGAGCAGGGTTAGTCTCTTCCCTGCAGGCAGGAAACAGGGAGAAAGGTTGTGTGCCCATACCAGAGAATAAGGCCACTTCTTGTTGGCATGTGGCCAACCGTCACTGGGGCCAGGAATAGAGATCTAGGGGAAGGTGCTAGCCTGGAAGTCAGAGGTAGGTTTCAGTCATGAGTCAGGGCTGGTGGTCTCCCTCCCTTTCCTGATGTAAATAAGGCGGAAGCTCCTTAGCAGGCCTGTAGAGAAAACACCAGCGGCTTGTATGGCATATGACAATTGTGCCACCTTTCTTTGCATCAAGGGCTGAAGAAGGATGGGTTCAGAGATGGGTAGGGTCTCTCAGGAGGTGCTGTAGCCAGAAGGGGATTAAAGAATTTTTGCCAGCATCTGAGGGATGTATCACTTCCCTGACCACAGTTCCAGGCCTTTGGAAATCTGAGGCAGGTAATTGTAGGCGGGGCACCTGCTTGGCTCCATCCCCAGAGACCTGAAGTGGACCCCAAATAAGGTCTCAGAAAACAGGCAAACTTGACTTGGGCAGACTCAGCTCACATCCTGTTGCTAGCCTTCATTCCACTTTATCTGGCATGATGTCCTTGAACCCCAAGCCCGGGCTTGAATCCCCATGAGGCTCCACCCACTTCAATGGCAGAGAGAGGCCCTGTTTCCCCTGCTCTTGGACCAGCCAGATTTTTCTGCTGCACCCCAGCTTGGGGAAGGGGACACTCCCTAGTAGGGAAGGCCATCCTGGGCACTGGCACACAGCTGCCTTTGTGAGGGTGGCTGAGTCACATGGACACCCCCATCCTTTCTGGACCCTGGGGCGGTGACGGGAGGTGGTGTTATCATGGGGCTGTGCTTTCCCCCACGCTTGTGGGCAGGAGGCTTTCCCACGGGAATGAAGAGAGCAGGGAGCTGGCTGGGAGTACAGCCCTAACACATCTTCTGGGTTACAGGCTAGAGGATTGTGGGGTGGCTTTGGGAAGGTCCTCATTCTGAACCTCAGTCTCCATTTCTGAACAATGGGCCAGGTGTTCATCAGCTGTAGTTTTGGGCCCTTGTGTACACGTTAATATCAGTATACCAAGTACCAAGCCATAGTATACAAAGTCACTGAGCTTTCAATGGAAGCCTGTACTTGAACTCTTCTGATGCAGTAAAAACCTACCTCTGATCAGGCAGGAGCTGTTTGGGCCCCTTGGCAGGGGTGGGCACAGCTCATTGTTCTTCATGAGGCTGGCTTGTGTAACCTGTTGTTCTATCAGGCAAGTTAGAAAGAGATCAAGGCCTGAAGACCCCCTGTAGTTCTACCAGCCACACACTCCGTCCTTCTCTGTGCCCAGGCCTTGGGTGGCCAACAGCCTTAGGCAGCAAGCCTTGTTGGTTTCTTATCCATATCCTGGGACACATGTGCCCCTGAAGGTCTCTCTTCAGAGCCCAGGGAGCAGGTGCCATTTTTCATCCTTAGCTGACAGAGGAGGGGTGGTGGGTTAGAGACCCTTGCCCGAGTCACCAGCTGGCAGAGTCTGCTGTAGCCAGTTGGCCACAGATCAGCATCCGTATTGCTGCTCCTGCTCCTGCTGCTTCTTTCTTTTTCTGTTGTTTTTTCAAGACAGGGTTTCTCTGGGTAGCCTTGGCCGTCCTGGACTGGGCTGGCCTCAGATCACAGAGATCTGCCTACCTCTGCCTCCCCGAGTGCCCGGGATTACAGCTGTGTGCCACGGCGCCCGGCTTTACCTCCATTTCTTGTAAAGAAGGGGCAACCCATCGGCTCCCTGTGCTCCCCCACCCCATCCTGCCTCTGTCACCAGCCTGTGAATCCACAGCTGTGGCTTTCTAGCAGCCACAGGACACGGAGAGGACACGTGGCTCCCTCATGCAGCAGATCCACTCCCATCCCACCATGCATTAGGGCAGCCTTTTCTTGCCTCTCAGATCTACACACACACACACACACATACACAGGACTGTACATGTCAGGGGTGCTTTTGATGCCTCCCCTCTCCCTGTTTGATTTCCCCAGCCTTGTTTCAGGTTTCTTGGATGAGAGTCTTTACCTCAGCTTTTCTTTTATCTCCATCTTCAAGGCACCGGCTAGAGCCCAGCCACCTGTCCATACTTCCGCACACCAGGCCTACCTGTTCAAGCCCTTAAAGGAGAGATGAGTCTACTTAAACTTTAAAGCCCACTGTAACCACCTGGGCATCCTATTACATTTTAGGTTCTTATGGGATGGATCTAAGGCACATCTGAAATCTGAGTTTTTGGGCAGATTTTCATGATTTAAGTGCTGAGCACAGGTGTCTTTCACTCAAACACCTTCCGTGACCCCCGCCCCCCATGCCTTTGATTAACCCTCCAGTTCCATGCATTCAGAATCTTCTACTTTCTTCCAAAAAACAGTTTTACCCACCTCTCCATCCCTGCTTCTGTCCCCGGGACGCCTCTCCACGGATCTTTTTTTTTTATTAAAGTTCCTGTCTCCTTCAGTATCCAGCAGGGGCTCTGAAGCAGTTTGTTTCATGCCTGGCTCCCAGCCCTTGAAGGGTGTGGCTAGAGCCCCTTGCTTTCTCTGTACCTGGAGCCTCTTCTGTATGGTGGAGACATGATGGAGATGATGATGTTAAGGGCCTGTACCTGCTGGATGCCTGCTGAGCACCAGAGGTCCAGCTGTGTCTTAGCCATGCGGCCTTGGCTAAGTCCCTGCTGGTCTCTGCTGGTCTCATCTCACATAGTGGAGGTGGACTGCTGGGCTCATGCCTGACCCCTCTACCTCCCCAGCTGTGTGACCTGGACCAAGTTAACTCCCTCCTCTAATTTCCATGTCTCTGCCTTGCCCTCTTCCTTCTTCATTACCACATTCCTGGAGAATATTTCCTGAGACTCATTAAGTGTCTGGGCAGGTACTGTGAGAAAGAAGGCACGAGGGAAGCCTGGAATGCAGTCGGTGTGATTGCTGTTATTCTATTTCCACCATTGTTATTGTTAGTGCTTGCCCTCATTAGGTTATGAAATCTTCACAACCCTTTTGACCTAAGACTCATTTCGCTCAGGCCATATGGGAGAGGAAAGACAGAAGGCTTCATTTCAGAAGGGCTGTGGGTATCCCAAACATTCCTGCTGCAGGCTGTGCAGGACCAGTGAACTTCAGCATTGGAGGCAACAGCCAACAGACAGTGGCCAGAGAGGGCATGGTGGGGTTGGCCCATTTCCAAATTGCTCTTTCTGAGGTTTGGAAGGGCTCGTTACCTGGGCCTCAGTTTCCCATTTGGCTCAGCAGACAGGCTAAAGAAGGCTATTTCCAGAAGTCCCTGGGGTCTCAGGGTCTAGGACATGCATCTTGAAAGGTTGTAACTGAAGGAGAGTGATCTGGCTCCCTGCTGGGAAGTCACTCAGAGACGTGGGTCAGCAGGCAGCCACTCATGGCCTCCAGCCAGGCGGCCTGAGGCCTGACACCCCCTTCCTCCTGAAGGGCTTTCCGCTCTGCCAGTCAGCGCTGCCTTCTGCCTGCTGCCTCAGAGGTTAGACTGTCCTTCAGGAAGGGGCAGTTGTTGGCTGGGCCTGGAGGAGGGGAGCGGTGTCTAAGTGGCCTGTTGCCATGGCAAACTGGTTTCTATGTCAAAACTTCAAGGGAGCAGCCCTCAGGGACTTAATAATGGGGGGGGGGCTAAGTGAGAAGGTGCAGTCATCCCGGCTCATGCCCATTCTTAAATCTGGCACCAGGGTGCTGGGATGATGAGAGGAGAGACCCAGGTCCCCACTTGCCAAGCCTGAGTCACGGGCATCCTACCAGGGTCCCCGCCTCACCTCTGTCAGCGCCGCTGCCTCCTCCTGCCTCCCTCTGAGAAAGCCATGACTCACAGTTAGCCAGCCAGTCATCTCCAGCCTGAAGGGAGGAGCTGAGCTCGGGCAGGAGGGTGTCCAGGCCTTCCCCTGGTCCTACGGCTCCACACAGGCTGCCGCCTAGTCTCTACTATAGGAAAGGGGCTGCCGGTTGGCAGGAGCCTCCCCCCCCCCCTTCTTCAGCCAGTGCACTTGTTAGCTCTCACTCTGGCTCACACTCTTATGAAGAAACCCAGACTGGCAGATTCAGCCTTGGAGGTGAATCCTGAAAGGTGGTCCCAGCTGCCTGGCTCCTTCCAGACCCTTCTGCCTGGCACCAGGTACCAGACTAAGGGCGGCCAGTAGGTGGGAGGAGAGGTGAAGGGCATGTGGCCGCCAAGCAGAGTGTAGACTGTAAAGGTATCTTGAGGGGGCGCTTTAGATCAGATGCATACAACTGTAGTCGTGTGTAAACTGAAGCTGCCTAGGAGGAGGATGGGATCCGAAGGAAAAGGACTTTGGGGGCCATTAGTTTTAGGATCTTGAGTGGTACAGTCTCTGGCCCAGCAGTGTGGCAGCATGGGATGTCGGTGCCTTTTGGTAGACTGGCTGTTCTCAGCCAGATGCTGGGGCGCACACCTGTAACACCAGCATTTGGGGAGGCACAGGTAGGAGGCTCTCAGGTTCAAGGCCTTCCTGGCCTACAGTGGCCTCTGCTCTGATCGCAAAAGCAAGAGAAGGGAGACTCTGAGAGGGCAGGCAGCTTGCCTGAGGCCACACAGCAAATCCAGAGGCACAGAGCCAGGCTCCAGAGGAGGACACTGTGGTAGACTGAGCTGGTGGCCCCGGGGCTGACCTCCCCTACAGCTTCTCTTAGGGACGGGACAGGGCCCCCAGAGAACCAGGGCAGTCTAACAGCTTGAAACCCAGGACGGAAGAGTGTCTGGTCTGAACAGGAGGCACCTGGAACCTGGGAAGTGAGGCTGAGGTTCCAAGAGCTGCTTACCCCCTAACCACAAGACCTAAGGGCCCCCAGCTGGTTGGGCCTGATAGGACCTTAGTCCCCTTCCCCTGGTGTGGGAAATGGGGGCAGGGTTCCTGTCTTTCCCGCTCTCCCACCAGCCATCTGTGTGTGGTACCCGTTAGGGCCTCCAAGGGGCTCATTTTCCTGAGGGGGTGGGGTGCGTAGAGGCAGCCCTCCTTTTGTCCCCCTTTCCTACCTGGGCAACTGTGGCATGGGGTGGGGGACCTGGGTAGGGAAAATCCTACGCCTCCTTCAGAAGGCCAAGGGAGGTTGCTGATTTTAGGTATTCACTAAGCGCCTACTGAGTGCTCCCTATTGTCCTAGAGGCACCGTGAGCAATGAGGCAGATAAGGTCAGTTGGAACTTTCAGTTGGCCCCTCCCTGCACCCCATCTCCCCAGATGTGAGAGGCTGTGGGAAGGGGCAGCTCTGGTAGTTGGCAGCGGCAGGCTGCTGAGGGGTCCCAGAGTTCAGGCCAGTCCCTGTGTGGACTTCCCCGCCCTCTTCAGACACTTACTATTTCAGGGTTCAGACTTCATCTTCTTTTCCTAAGAACTTGAGATACAGCCCACCTTGGTCCAAGTCCCTTCACCTGGCCTCTCTCTGGGTTGCTAAGTTGTTTGGGGATGATCCAAGCCACCCTGCCTCCTCCGTGGGCTGAGGATTTGGCCCCAAGAGTCGCAAGCAGGGGTCTCCTGGCTCCTGGTGTGATCCTTGGTTAGGAAGCTGTCTAGGGTTGCTTGTACGTGGCATTTCCATCCTTTTAGGGGCAGTCTGGTGAGGAGGTGTGATTGCAGGGGTTGATGACTAGAGGAGAAGGCAGGAGCCCGGGGTCTGTGAGAAAGGAATAAGTCCAGCCCTAAACTGGGCAGAAGGGAAGAGGGGAGGGATGGTGTCTGAGCATAGATGAGTGGAATGTTCACGGCGGAGAATATGATTGGGAAGCGTTTGAGGGAACAGGGAAAGCTTGGGGGCATGAGGCCCGCAACAATACTGCAGCATAGTTGGTGTCATGCCAGAGGGTCTCAGTCTTCTGTGCAGGGCAGGCAATAGTGAAAGGACTGGGCAGCGGGGTGGGAAGGCAGGGAATGAATGCTCTAGACTGGGCCTGACTACTTAGCCCTTGGCTGTAGGTTGAGCCTCATGCTTGGGGATGGCTTGCTTCCTGGCTAAAGGGAAAGGCGTTAAGGTGACAGTCCAACCACAAAGAAGGGAAGACAGCAGATAAGAGTTGTGACAGGGGTAGTATTCTGTGGGGGATAGCCTGCTTATCAGGATCCTGCATGACAGGAAGAGGCATGAACGGGACAGCCGTGAAGGGGGCCACTGTGGATGATCTCCCATCCAGTACATGCTGAGTCCTCACTGGGATTTGCGATTCAGGACGAGCTTCTAGTCAATAGGTAAGGTGCAGGGCCTTGTGGAGGAGGCTGGGGGAAGTGTGTCAACACAGGACCCTAACTCTAGTGTTGTGCCCTCTGCCTAAGATTGAGGAGGGCTTCACACTCCCATCCTGGTCCTCGGGGTGGCCCTGCTTTCTGACTCACATCAGATGAGGGCATCATGTGAGAGCACCCAGCAGCCAAGGGTGACCAGCCTCCAGGGACCTGGCAGATGGCAAATAGGGGGTGGGGCAGGGCTAGCACAAAGGGGCCTCTCAGATGCAGTGGGTGGAGCACTGGCAAGCTGTCCCTCGCTCGGCTGAGAGCTTGTCCCTGCTCCAGGCTCTGGACCTCCAGCCCCATCTGGAGTTGATGGTGTGGGGGGGGCGGGGGTTGTCCCTGGGGAGCCTGTAGATTCTGAGGTCAAGCCTGGGCTGCTGAGGAGAGGGAATAAAGGTAGCCCACTGCTAATCACTGGTCTGAGGCACTGACTGGAGCCCCATGTGTCCTGAACCTCCTTGCAGCACTCAGTGTTTACTCTAGAGACAAGGAATGGGGGTGAGGCGGCTTCTCTGGTGAGGGATCCGAATCTCTGGGGCTCCAGGTCCCACTGCTGTTTTTTTCTGCCTCTCGTGGGAGGCAAGGAGGTCCTGGTCTGGGTCCTAATCCTAAGCTAGTTGTTGGAGGGCATGTCCCCATGCCCTGCCACTAGCAAGCCTATGCATTTGGTGATGGATTCAGGCAGGCTTGCTCAAAGAGAACCTGGCTGTACCCCTTTCAGGTTGTGTGGGCGTGAGCAGGTGCCTCTGTCTTCTCATCTTTAACCATATCTTCGGGGAGGCTGCTCTGGGAGTGGCGGAGTTAATATGAAAACATTTCGAACAGCGCCTGCGTCGTGAGGAGCTAGCGTTTGTCTTTCTCGCTCCCATTGGATGGATGGGAATACTGAAGCCAGAGGTCATTTCTTATCTCCACTGCCTGTGGGGGAGCTGGGCACTAGACCGAGTCAGCCTGCCCCAGCTAGTCCCATCTGTGTGTTGGCAGCAAGGCTGGCGTGGTTGGGTACCAGGCTCCTAGGCTGGCACTGATGTTGATGATGCATGGCACGCAGTTCCAGGCGGGCAGAGATAAGAGCTTATTGCTGAGAAGCTGGCAGAGCATCTGACATCAGCGGTCCTCTCTGCACTAATGAGGGAATGGGCTGGGATGAGAGGCCAGCAGGCCCTCCTAGTTCCCTGATGGGTTTATAGTTCTGTGGCGAATAGCCTTAGCCTGCCTGCCCTGTTTCAGAACCACTTTAACTCCAAAATGATGAGCTAGAAAACTGTCCTTACTGCCTCTTCATCCTGCCCTTTAGTCCCAGGCCTCTGCCCTCCACCTTTCAGCAATATCTGCCAGGATTCTCAATTCCCATGGCAGAAAGTGGGTGAGCATCAGAGGCTCATGTTACACTGCCAAAGATCACAGCTTCTCTGGGCCTCTTCTCTGGGCCTTCTTGACTGTGAATGGAAAGAACCAAACCCTAAGGTTTGTTGCTGGAACGCAGGGCAGCATGGGCTGCAAATGTATTGTTAGCACCCTGCAGCTTGTGGGAGTCCTCAGTATGCCTTGTTCAGATAGTCAGGGGTGCTTGAATTCCAGCTAAGTTCAGATCCTTGAAGAACCACCTTGAACAAGTGGCACTCTCTTCTCTTCCCTTCTCTGTTCTCCTCCCCTCTTTCCCCCTCCTCCTCCCCTCCTCTTTAGTCTCCCTCTCTCCTTTTGCTTTTTCACACAGGGTATCACTGTGCAGCCCAGGCTGGTCTCAAACTCGTGACCTTCCTATCTCAGCCTCTCAAGCGCTGAGATTACAAATATGTGCTGTCATCTCTGACAGGTAACTTCCCTGCTCCGAGGTCAGGATGAAGATACTTGAATCTCCAAGAGGCATTGTGGGGGTTGAAGTCAGGATAGCCACATGTTGCTGGGGCTCAGGAGAAGCAGGCTTCATCCCCATCTGCCCCCAGACCTCTTATCTCCCAGTGTGCCAGTGCCCTGGCATAGGTGGTTAGGAGTGTGGGCTGTGGGTCAAGCCTGGTTCCAACACAGCGCCAGCAGCTGTGTGAATTTGGATGGTAGTGCTGACCACTCTGCTTCCTGCTTTTCCTTAATTTTAAAGAGTGGCAATGGCATCTTGAGAGGGTTGAGGGAGCCACGAGATTTTAAAGTGCACCATTCCCAATGCGTTGCTATTGGTACCATTCTGGAAACTTTTTTTGGGGGGGGGGTCAAGAGAGCTTATCACAGAGCAAGAGCCTGTCCCCTGTCAAGATATCATCAGGAAGGCTCTAATCCATAGACAGCCCACACCTTAGATATTCCACTGACAGGGTCTTGGTTGCTGTTGGGGGATTCGTCCTGTGTGACTCGATCCTGCTTCCTGAGACCTGGGGCCTTACTGTCAGGCCCTTTCCTGCTGCGCATCACTTGAAAGCCAATCAGTTTTATTCAAGAGCTACCTCCTTCAAGGCTGAGCTTCTTCAGGGTCCCATCTGGGGTCCTCTTGTGCATAGAACCTCTTGTGGAGAAGAGCAGTAAGATGGTAGACAGACAGACTCCATGATGAGCAGTCTTTGCCACCTACCATGTCTGATCCTTTTTTCAGGGGTTGGGGGCCCCGCTTTGGACTTTGACCTTCTAGAGCTCCCATGGTCCATTAGACAGATGCCCCTTGTCTGCAAGAGAAATCTCACAATAGTTTATTCCCTGTGTCCATTGACTCATAGCTGCTCGGTAGTATCAGGAGTACAGCCTATTCTGACGCTATCTAAGGGTCACTGGATTCCCTGGGTTCTGCTGTCTTCGAGAAAGATGACTTCGCAGTTAGCATTACAGTCATTCAGCTGAGGCCTTTAGAATTTCAAGTGCAGGGGAGGAGATGGAGTTTGCCAAAGGCATAGCAAGGGGAGGTGACCATTGGGCATTGCCCACTGTTAGACCTTGGCCTGTTTGACCATCTTCATGGGTTCAGAGGGAATACCTGCGTTCCAGCCAGGATGGTGGCCTGAGCAACTCTGCACGGTCACTTCTCTTTTGGACTGGGTTCCCTTGGTCCCTGGGGCCTGGGCTGAGTGGTCATTCCCAGCTGAGTCAAGTTCTCAGGGTATGGCTCTGTGTCTGGAAGCCTGGGTTTCTGACCTTATGGTAGGTGACAATTGCCCAGACCCACCTGTTTTGATGTGACAAGTGTGAGGGGTAGACCTCAAGAAGTTGGTCAGGGTAGCTGAGTCACACTGAGCCTGGGCCCAATTCCCATCTGTTGTATCATCATCTGGGCAGGTGCCAAATATCTTGGGTTTGGCCAAGAGCCTGTCTTCCCTAGCCTCTATTTCACTGTCCAAGGCTCTCATTCTGTCTTCAGTACTTATGGGTCCTCCAAGGCTGAAATTTTTATCCACATTTCAGAGATGATGAAGCAGAGTGAAGGTCCCTGGATAGTCCATGGTGGCAGGGGCTTGGACTCAGGTCACTTGCCTGTAGTCAGACTTGTCCCTGTTTTATCACAATGGCTGTTTCTACCAGAGGTAGTGAGCGCTTCATCTTTGCAAGTATTCAAGTTGACCAGAGACCTAGAAGGTAGTTGGGAGCCAGGAGTGGGGATTATGAGAATCTTCTTCTCCATCCATGAGCTTTTCCAATCCTGGGGAGATGGCACCGATGGCCATGTCCTTTAGAGTTGTCATGTGTTACCTAGCACGTGGGTAGTTCTGGTTTATCAGGTGATGTCCGTGAGTGGCATAATGCCCCTCCACCTCCTGGCTGGTCACTCACTGTTCCTGGCTCTTCCCCATTGGTGCATATGACTACATCTTCAAGGGTATTTTCTAAGCAGCCCATGAGGGACTAGGAGCGAGTGAGGTGGTTTTGTGCAGAAACGGCACCCACCCACCCGCAGAGTTCGAGGCTTCTTGATCTTCCTATAGTCCTGAATCTGGGCAGGGTATCCATGCTGCCACAATCCTCCTCCCCAACACCGTCTATGATGTTACCTTGCTGGAGTTGTGGGCAGAGGGCAGGACCAGCAAGGAACCCTCTCACCAGACTCCTTTAAGCTGTACTTATCCCAGCTAGTAGCTATTCTTGCTCTACCCCCTGGGAACCCCTGATGGTAGGGTCCGCTCTTTGAACCTGGGGTAGGATGAGCCATCACCAGCTATGACTGGGGAAGACAGTTGGCCCTTCTCCCTGGAGACCCTGCTGTGGGTTTCAACATAAGCAAGCATCCCACCTCTGCCCCCCACTAAGGGAACCAGAGTTCAGAGCTGCAGTAAATGTGATCTGCAGAGGCTGGCTGGCACAGTCCCTCAGCTGGGAGGCCTTGGAGTTGTGGTAAACCCGAGCCTCTGCACAGGCGGCTAGCACTCTGTGCTGGCGGAGGGAGGGGGTCACCAGTGCAGGGGCTTGTGCTGTGAGGCTGGGTGCAGGGAGATGTGCTGCGAGAGTACAGTGCAGACACGCAGATGAAGGTGTCACAGACTGGATTGGAGTCCAGTTTTACCAGCTCCATGGCCCGAGGCAGACAGCCTCTCTCCAAGCCCGTTTCCTGCAGTTTCTCACAGGTGGCAGTGGAGGTGTGGAGGCAGGTGTGTGTCATGGGGCTCACAGGATGTGGTCCCTGCCATCCCCAACTCTGTTCTGTGGGCCTATCCTAGTCTTCAGAGGCACCCAGCCTGGGTTCCTATTCCCTAGCACCCTGATCCTCTTTCCTGATCCACTTCAGATTTCATGCAGGAGCCCAGCAGGGAATGTGGCATGATGTAGAGTAATAGTCACGTGGCCTGGCTTTGTAGTTGAGGCTTCTTCCTGGTCTCCCTTAATCCCGTACCATAGGTGTAAGCCCTTGAAGGGGGAGGGGTTACAGGTTGGTAACATTGCCTGAAGAGAAACTTGGGGTTTCCTGTTCATAGGTGCTGGTGGGGTTGCAGACATCGTGGAATCCAGAAGCCTTCCGAGTGGTCCTCTCACCCCGAGGTGGAGTAGGAAGAAGAAAGCCGGGTGCTTCAGGGACTTCTCAGAGTTCTTATTAGGCTGAGGCGTGCCGGAGGGGGTGTTAACCTTGAGTTTCAGACTCTTCCAGCTCTCAGGCTGGGCATCGGGAACCCTACACTGTCCCAGCACCTGGCAGAGGTGTGTGTACTCCTTCCCTAGTCCAAGGCTGGGGACGGCTCAGTGCTTTGTCCTCAAGAAGATGCCTGTAGCCTGGATCTACCGGATCAGGAGCCAGCTGTTGGGGAGACGGAGCCTGTGGCCTGGCTTTGAGCCTCAGTTTTTCTCATTTGTCCATGTGTTTAACTAGTGGCACTGGACAGCTGCTGTGGTCCCCCTATGCATCAGCAGGGGTGTCAAGAGGTGCCGAGTCAGTCAGTCACACAGACAGACAGACAGACAGGGCTAGAGAGACGGCTCAGTGGCTATGAGCCGATGCTGCTCTTGCAGGGGACTTGAGTTTGATTCCCAGCACCCATGTTGGGCAGCTCACTACCCCCTGTCCTGTAACTCCAGCCACAGGGAGATCTTAGGCCTCTGGCCTTCATAGCACCTGTGCTCACATGCACAGACACACACAGAGAAGCAGACATGTACATACAAATGATTGGGGAAAAAAATAAAGCATAACAATAATAACTTCAAAAAGAAAAGGACAGTAAATGCCACCGAAGAAAAGTAAACAAGCTCATTGCAAGGGCGCTCCCGAAGTGACCAAGAGCCCTCTAAACAAAACAGGTGACTTGAAACAGGTGATGGACTCAGAAGTCATTTTGAATTGGGGAATCGCAGATGGCATCTCAGGAGAAGGGGACATTTGAAAGAAGGCCAGTCAGAGGGGAGGTCTTAGAAAGCACCCTCCGTGGTGAAGGGAAACCGTGTGCAAAGCCCCTCTCCCCCATGTGAAGCTAGAGGTGGATTGGACCTAGTCAGTGTGAGGGAAGCAGGGGTGGCAGAAGATGGGCTGGAGTGTGGTCGCCATCTTGGATCGCCCTGTGAGCCTCAGAGATCTGACAGACATATCTGATCCCCTCCTCCTCTCTGCTCCATAGAAGCTTGGGGAGAACTAGGCTGGTCTATCTCTGGCTGTGGTTTCTGAGCAGCTATTAGCTTCTGTCAGGCTTCTCATGGGCGAAGATGGGTAGGAGGCTCAGGGGCTGGACATGGCAACGAGCAGCCATGCCCCTGTGTCTTGCTATATAGTGAGTGTGCGTTAAGGGTCTGGGTGCCGTGCCCCCCCTCCCAACCAGTTTTCCAAACTCTCAGCACCCCTCCAGCTTCTTTGAGGTCTCAGGGTCCTTTGATACAGCATGGCTACCTTCCCAGCCAGTGGGCCTTGGAGCTCTTTCTGGAGGCAAGGGAAGGTGGCCCTACCCTGCCCCCACCCCCAGCCAAGGACAGCAGCTCCTTTCTTTGCTTTCTTTTCCTCTTCCTCCAGGCCCAAAATAGAGCCTGAATGGTCCTTGGCTCTGGCAGTGAGACAATAGTGGCCTCCTGACCGAGGCAGCCTGCTGGCCCCGGTCCATGGGCTGGAGGCACTGGGCTAGTGAACCCAGAGCTCCAAGCCCCGCTGCCTTTCCCAGGGCCCATGCCAGCCTGCCCTTCCTCGGCATGGGATCCCCTGAGTTCCCGAGGTGCTCTGGGGAATGGCTCGCCACCACTTGGTGGAGGGCTGGCGGACCCTGTGCTTCGGCCTCCCCACCCCCACCCTGTCCCTATCTGCTGTCTGCCTGGAGCTGGAGGCCTTTAGACACCTCTCTGTTCTCACTCAAGTTTGTCTGGAGCTCAGAGGTCACCCCGAGTGTTTGATGTCTTTTTCCCTTTTGACTCACTGGGTAGAAAAGCTTCATGGAGGTAAGAGCTGTACCCACTCAGAAGTAGGTGAGCACCCTGTCCTGCCAAGCAAATCAAGCTCGGAGGTACAGTCATGTTGAGGAGGGAACCTGCGAGGATGAGGTGGGTGCTTAGAGTCTTCAGGGATCTGTGTTTGGGTTCCATACCATGCCCTTCCCAGCTAGGTAGCCCTGAGTAATCACATCCCCTCCCTAGTCTCTAGGGTCCTGTCTCAAGAAGGGCTCAACCTGGTTCACCGTGCAGAGTAGTGGCAATGAGCTTCTAAAATGCCCAGTGCTTGGTGCCCAGTGACTGTTTCAGGGGCCTTGACTCCATCCTGTGCTCTTCCTGGGAAGGTAAAGAGGGGTCCAGAATCCTCCACCCTAGCAAGGGAGTTCTAGAAGAAAAGTAGGAGCCCAGCCTTGGGCTGGCTCAGAAATGGGATTTTGAGTGAGCTGTGTCAATCTGGGAAGACTTCCAGGAGGAGACAGACTCTTGGCATACACTCTGTTCACCGCAGCCAGTGGTAGGGTATCTCACCCAGGTAATGGCCAAGGCAAGGCAGCCAGCTTCCAACAGGTACCATTTGGTCAAGGTTCTGGCTCCTATCCTGTTCTAAAACCACTTGGTGTTAAAGTCATTGCTAAGGGTCAGACGTGGTGACACACACTTGTGACCCCACTACTTGAGGCTGAGGCAGAAGAATAGCAAGTTCAAGCCTTGCCTGGACTACGTTGCAGGACCTTCCCCTCAAGCCTCTCTTCTCAATGAGAAAAGCCAGGGGTGGGGGGGACTAAGTGGAACATTTCATGTGGAAATCTACCATTCTGCCTCTCTAGATAACTTGGGTGCACTGGGGCTTCGAGGTCCTCTTCCAAGATGGCCTGTTGCTCCAGGACCTGCTTTCTTGTGCCTGGACCCAGCTTGTCCCTGCCGGTGTCTGGCTAGCCCAGGCAGCCTCAGGATGAAAGCACTCATGGTCGGGTACAGACAAGTTAGAGAGCCCGCGCTCTAAGCCAGGCAGTGACGCAGTCCATGCAGCTGCCAACGGTTGCCGGGGGAACGGTTGCCAGGGGCTGCTGTCACCTGCGCCCCTTCCTCCCCCTTGGTGCTGGAGGCCCTTCTTCTCAGCCCAGCTTCCCGCCTGCCCCCTTTGTTTGAAGTGCTGGTAAGGGGGTGGTGACTCAGGGGGTGCCCAGGCGTCCATGCGGCATTCAGCCCATTGTACTAGGGGATAGTATCCCCTATTCCAGCAATCTGCTGCCTGCACACGGGGAGTCTTGGCCCAGTCACTCTTGCCTGGAGAAGGAAGCCAGGTAGATTCTCGATCCTGCCCTCTTTCGTCTCCTTTTTTCCTCCCTTTCCTTTCCCCCTTCCTCTCTCTTCCCTTCCTCCGCAGCCTCCTTCATTCTCTCTTCTGTAACCCTGCATCCCCCATTTCCCGGACACTGACATGTGGCTAATGGTGGTGGGTTGCCAGGGACTCTGGGGGCAGCTGGCCCTCTAAGGGGACTCAGACAGCAGCAGCCTGGAGAACCACCAGGAAGTGGTTGGGGGTAGCCACACACTTCTTCCCTCTCTAGCTGAGCGTGTTTTGAGTGTCGGCTGCAGCCGTGTTCACAGCATAGGTCTCAGAGAAGGTTTGGGTTGGGGGATAACCGGACAAGGAGGGCTGGAAACACCCCAGCCTTGGGAAGAGCCAGAGAAGCTGGGATCCATGGTCACCTGGGTAAGTTTCTGTCGTCCCCTGAACTGGGGCTGTGCAGATGGCAGCCAGCTTACCTCAAGCAGACCATTTTACGGTGGCTTCTAAATAGAGGCTTTCACCAGCAGGTAAGCTTTCCATTCAAGAGCTGCCCTCTTCCCCAGCCAGCTTGGATTCCCACGCAACCTTTGCTCCTCACTGCGTGAGCCTGGCAGGCGACTTGACTTCCCAGAGGCCTCATGTTCATCTCTTCACTAGGTAGCAGTCCTTTTCTGGTGGGTTTTTAAAAGGAGATTAGATGTGTTGGTGTAGGCTAGGCCTGGTGGCTCAGGCCTGGAATCTGAACATTTGGGAGGCTGAGGCAGGAGGATTATAAATTCATTGCCAGGCTGAGGTACATAGAGAGATACCATCTCAAAACACAAAGCAAATAAATGGATTCATTGCTTAACTAGCTTCGAGTCCTGTGCTGCCCTTCTGAAGTGTTTTTACTGTATTACTAAGTGTAGCTGTATGGCGGCAGGGGCAGGTACCTGCTTGTGGGTGTTACAGAGGGGCTGAGGGAACCTTTGTGTGCTCAGAGAGCCAGGGGCTCTCTCCTCCCTGCAGGAGGGGCTTTGGATCCAGCTGCCGTTGGGAGCTGCCTGGCTTTGTGCCCCTGAGCTGGCAGACTCTGGGCAAGGGAGGAGGAGAAGAAAAGGGAGGTTTGGTAGCTGACCTTGGGAACAGAGAGATCCTACAGTCCACAGATGGGCATTCTGCCTGGTCCAGGGGAACCCAGCACAGCTTCCAGAAAGCCAGTGGGTGGCCTTGGGCAACTCAGGAAAGCAGATGGGAAAGGGGAACTTTGGACAGACACGGAGACTGCTGTGGTCTGAAAAGGAAGAAAGTCTGGCCAGGGCTGGGCGGCCTCTTTGTCCGTCACTGCCAGATCAGAGGTAAGACTTTTCTTCACCTGCTCATACCCTAAACCTGCGCAAGTAATAGGCAGGGGACAGGGATCATAGTTGTCCATGGACAAGGTAAGAAACTGAAGCCCACTGAGAGGCAGGCTGGCCGGAGATTCCAGGCCTAGGTGGCCTCTGTGCCTGTAACTGCTGCCGCCTGGCCTGGGAGGCAGATGCTCATCCTGGTACCAATCGAAGAGCTGGCCACTGTGGCTCACTGGATACAGCTGTGTGCTGGACACCTGACTTTGACCTGACTTAGAACACTCAGGGACAAGAAGTTGACCAGGGCTGGCACCAGAGTCCCTGGACTGCCTAAGCCCTAGTCTATACTGGGTTAATTACAGTATGACAGATGTGGGTTCTGCCATTACCCTGCTCTCTCGCCCTTAATTTCTCAGACACTTCAGTTGTCCCCCAAGATTCCCTGGGACTTTGAGCATCTGTATCCTTGGACTCACTCTTCTCATTCATTCCAGCGTTCTCGGTGTCTTAGTTGCTGGAGACTAGAACATAAACCCAGCTGGCTAGGGAAAACTGTACTGGGCCAGATCGCTTTGGATCAGGCATGGCGCTGTCCTTTCCCCACGAGCTGCTGCTGCTGCTGCTGCGGGCGAAGGGAGGCAGGCTCAGCCTGAGTACACCCCAAGCCCACAGGGGACCTGTCTCCTGGAAGTGTCAGAGGTAGTGATGAGGGGCCCTGGGGAACACTGGAACCTAAATGGCTTCAGTGGCTCATCGTGTGCTTAGCTAACAGCCTTGGGGACAGCTCAGAGAAGACAAGGGGCTGGGGAGTGTGGATGTGTGTTCACACACGTGTGTACTTAGGTGAAGATGTGTGCTGATAGGCTACTGTCTGTGCAATGTCAAGGTACCTGGAGGCTTGTTTTTCATGTGAATGACAGGTGGCTGAAGGGGCCTGTCACATTGGCTGAAAGGACGGCCCCAGTAAGCTTGGTGCTGTTTCTGCTTACGGGACTTATCAGAGCTTTTGCTGTGCTAGGGCACAGAGAAAGTGGGGTCCAAAGGTCTCTCTAATCGGAGGATAAGTGGCAAGTTCCCCTCCAGTGAGGCCAGGGAGCCTCGGGGGAGGGAAGGGTCGCAGTAGCCACAGTGGCTGAAACCATTGCTTTGCGGTTAGATGGTTTGAGTCACAGCCTGGCTCCTTCTTTGCTTTGTGATCTGGGCTGTGATGTAAGCCCTTTGCATTATCCCTGTCTTTGGATAAGCATTGTTTCAGAATTAGTGGGAGGTGAGTGTGCTACAGAGTCGAGAGCCCTGGGCCACAATGTGGCAAGGACGCCAGATCCCTACTGAGCCACACACACTGTCTCCTGCCCAGGGATCACTATGGAAGCTGTGCAGGAGGCAGATGCCTGGCCCAGGACAGTGGATACGTTACAAGTTAGCACCCTAGGAAGGGTCTGTGGGTAAGGGCAGTTTAAGGGAGTGGCCAAGGCCAACTCATCCCTGCTTGGTGATGATCCTTGGCCTTCCTAGGGCTTCCCATGTACATGCCGACTTATAGGAAAAGGAAAGCTGCAAAATGGTCAGCTGCTGAGGCCTGAGAGTTCTTTGTTGTTCACAGGCCCTCTGCTGGGCTGACACTCAATGCCCACAGCTCTCCTCCCTCAGTTTCCCCATGGGACAGGGCTGGCAGAGGGTATTGCAGCTCATGGATGTGCTCGGGAAATCACAGGGAGGTGATGCCTGTGCTAGCTGTGTAGCCCTATATAGCAAGGCTGGGTCTAGAATGGCAGCCATGTACAGTGGCTCAGGCTTGTAATCCTGGCACTGGAGAGACTGAGGCAGGGGGATTGCTGTGAGCTCAAGGCCAGCCTGGGCTAAGAGCGAGACAAATAAAAACAAACAAAAGTGAGCCTTGCCCAAGTAGGTAAGGCCTGGGAACCTGCCAGCCTCCAGGGCAGGTGCCGACTTGATTTTTATTATCATGCAGTCTAGACAGATTCCTGAAGCCTGAAGTCACTGTGCTGCCCTGTGACCCCAGCGCTCCTTCTCAGTGAGGGGTAGGCTCTGGAGGGGTCCGATTCCTTGGGTGTCAGTCACCCAACTGTGAAGCAGGGGCAGATGCAGAAGGCAGAGTCCAGCACTTGCAGGCATTGTGCTCAGAAGCTGGGGACCTAGCCAAGTGAGCTCTGGCTGAGTGGGGAGGGTAGCGCTTGTCCCCTGGGTCTGCTAAACATCTCCTTAGAGCATCTGGGTGTATGATGCTCGTAAGGAGGGACTTGCACCGATGAACCGAGCCTGGAAGGTGTTGGAAGGGGATTCTCTCATCCCTGTGCTCTGTGAGGCAGTCCATTCAAGCCCATGCCACCTCACAGGCCCCCACTCCCGCTCTGGCCTTGGCTGTGTGTCTGCGCCGCCTCCTCTGCAGAGATAAGGTAGTCTACACCAGCCTTGCTCACCCCGTGCTCACTGCAAGTGCACGCTCATGGGCTCGTGGACACACACCCTCGAAGCTCTGCGTGCTTGTGCTCTGAAGGTACTTATTTTCCCCCTGAGCCTCCATAGCTCTCAAGGAACACATTCTAAACCCTGTGTTAGAAAGTAGCTGATGGTAAGCTGGGGCCTCTCCTCAGTGTCCACAGATAGGCCGTGGGTCAATCACAGCAGACTCAGACCTGGAAACTAGTTGGCTCCTTTCTTCCTCCTATGAGCTTTATCTCCAAGCATCTTCCTGCCGTGGGTCCCAGTGCACTGACAGTTTGGGGCACCTCTGATGGGGCCAGGGAGGCACACAGGGCTGTGTGTGGCTGGGAAGAAGGCAGGTACTCCTGGAGACTTGGGCTTTGAACAGAAGGCCACAGTGGAAATCTGTCATTCGGAATCCATCACCCTGAGGCTATGATGGATACCTTTGGGGTAACCTGTAACCCTAGTGGGTATGAAGGGGTCCCACTGACACATGAGATAGCCGCCTGGGAAGGGTTAATCCAGAGCCCTCCTAGTCCCCATTCAACTTCTACCTCCATCCTAGGAGGAAATGGGGTTTCCAGGAACTGGCCGTGTCTAGGTGACGCAGGTCCACACAGGATGGCAGGGGAAGTGACTCAGGCCTCGGGAGAGAAAGTGAGCTCTGGGCCTGCTGCCCACCGTTCAGGGTCCCCTCCCCAGCAGCCAGTCATGCTAGGAATGGTTTTGGGGGTGTCTGGGCTCTTACAGCCCTAGCCCCCCTCTATCCCGGGGATCCCTGGGGACCCCGTGATGTCGTCCATTGTGTCAGGCCGGCTCAGCTTGTTCTGTTCTCTGCCTGTTTACAGGAAGCTGAGGTCAAGGACAGCCGCTCTGATAGAGGAGCTGGGGGTTCAGCCCAGCAACTTCTCTCTAGGCTGGACTTGCCTACTGTGTGCCCCTGACCTCTCTACAGCTCCTGTTTTTCTGTCTTCAGGGGACTCCCAAGCTAGGGGGTGTGTACTTCCCGGACTCTTGAAAGGGCTCAGCAGCAGCCCTGTGTGCTCTTGGGAGAGATGGCTTTTTGTGGCCTCAGTTTTCTCATCTGTGAAATGGTAAACCACAGGACCCTGTTACTCTCCAGATGTTGCTGTTACTGTCGGGGTGGGGACGCCGAACCCACCTTCTCAGTAACCGTTGGTTCTGGCAGTACTGTGGCAGATGGCACAGTTTTGCTATGGCCCAGCATTTGGTGGCCAACGCCGGTCTGCTTTGCCATTCTTCATCAGCACTGGTCAGAGGTGGGCTCCAAGAGGTGGGCCCCATCTTCTGAGATTTGCTTTCTAGAATACAGAGTTCCCTCCTTCTGGCCAGGAGGCAGGCTGTGGTGAAGAGAGTGACCAGATCTTAGGATGCCTACAGGAGGCCCTAGGGACACATCATAGGCTTCGGCCATGCTTTTTGGGGTGTGAGGCTGGGACAGTCCTGGGAGGGGCTCAGGCAGGAATATGCTAAGTGGTAGATAGGACAGTCCTCCCCCTGGCCGTGTGGACATCCCTTAGCTCCCTGAAGAGCAGCTCCCACCCCCATCACCTCCCTCTCCAGCTCCTGCAAGCCTGTGACACTCAGGGCCAGCTAGGAGGAGGGAAGTTCTCTGGGTGGGGTCACAGCCTTTCCAATACTGTGTCCGGAAGGGAGGATCATGTTGAGGAATTTCCCCTCAAGTGCTCTGAAGGCCAGGCTGGCCACCTGCAGAAGACCGAGGACTGGGGAGGGAAGCATAGAATGTGGATGGGGGGGGGGGAGGTTCTGAGTCGGGGACAGGCAAGCGCTGGACGGAAGGTATACAGAGGCAATCTGACTTCAGTGGTACCCTGTGTGCACCCCCGTTCCAAGCCGTTTATGGAGACCGGTAGACTTAATTCTCACAATGACATCTGAGGTAGGTTTGATTTGCAATCCTTTTTACAGGAGAGGGAAATGAAGCCCAAATATGGTAACTAAATTAAGGATGCACCACTAGTAAAGTACCGGAGCAGGGATTTGATCACAGGGGTCAGGTTCCGGAGTCCAGTCCGTTAAGAGATCCAGGCCACAGTCACCTCCTGCTCCTCAATCCCACCAAGAATGCGGATTGGGTAGGGGGAGGAGGGAAGGGTTTGTGTTCTTTAGAGTGGCTCCACACAGATGGGGTGGAGCACAGAAGTGGAGGGGCAATTGGGCCCCTTGTTTGTGTTTGATCACTTCCATGGGTTGCCGGGGTGACCCTGCCTCACTGAGTCCCTCCCTCGAGGGGGAGCTCACTCTTTTGTTGTCAAGGGCCAGTTGCCGAGAATCAGTGCGAGACAAATGGGCTCTGTCCTGTCTCAGCCCTGTGCTAACAGTTGATGGCCTATGTTGGGAGGGACAGGAGTCCTAACCAGCTGTGTGACCTCATGAAAGCCGTTGGCTATCTTTGGGCTTCAGGTCTAAACGTCATAAAATGGATGGTGATTTGTGGCTTCAGGTTGAAGTGAGGGGGTCTGTCTGAAGAAGAAGCATTTGAACTGAAGGTTGAGTGGACAATGACAGGGGCTACAGAGAGGAAAAGGGAAGAGTGGCTCTGGCCTGTCCCCAGACTCTAGCCTTTCTTCTGCTGGTTAGAGATGGCTAGTGGCAGTTTGAGAGTTTGCAGGGAAACTCTATGCCCCTGTGGAGGAAGCCCTTGCCCTCCCTACAACGTTCCTGTTCTCTGTATGATGCTCCTGCACCAGATGAGGACCACAGCCTTAGAAACTGAAGTTCTGTTCCTCACGTTTGGGTATTCCTCATGTTTGGGTATTCCTCATGTTTGGGTGTGAGGGTCTGGCTCTTACTTGAAGGGGCCAGGGTGACAGAATGAGACACATAGATCCAGCTTGGGCCATCTGGATGCCGACTTTAACATCTGCCTCTTCTAGGAGGCCTTCCTAGCATCCCCCCAAATTCAGACTCCTTGTGCCCCATGTTTCCAGACTTTCCTTTGCCTAGCTTGTGGCAGAGGAGTGTCTGTTGCTGTGGTCTGACATAGTTCCCTCCAGGCTGAGGGATGGCAGTCTGTATGTATGTCAGTCCCCAGCTTGGTCACTGGCCAGCTGGGAAGGTCAACAATGGAGGACACCTCCAGGGTTGGTGTGAGTTCACGTAAGTGTAGGGTCAAGAAGCACCCATGCTAGTAGCCAGCTAGCACTCAGCTAATAGTGGCCCACAGAGTCAGTGTAGAGCCCATGAAGCTGCCCCTCATCAGGGTGGGAGCACATAGAGACCCCCCCCTACCCCACCACCTCTCTGCCCCAGCTTCCCAGGCCCTGGTGGCTGGCTCCGCCTGGTGGTCATGACAGAAAGCAACCTTCCCTCCAGCATTTTTAGAGAGCAGTTCACCCTGCTGTTTTCCAGCTTCAGGCTCTACAGTAGGCTGTTTCTGAAGGTAGTAAATAACCACGCTGAATGAGGAGGAACTGTGCCAGCATGTCGCATGGGGATAGAGGATCCAGGCATGGGTAAGGGTAGGGGTATCAAATGCAGTTAAGACTGGGCCTTGAGGCAGGCTTCCTACAACTAGCCAGACCTCAGGGACTGTAGGGAAAAAGCAGACAGCCCATTGCCCTCATCTCTTCTAGGCCTGGTAGCAGCAAAATGGTGGCTGCAGGTGTATTCTAGACTGCATGACCTCCAGCTCGTTCCCCACCCACTCACAGGCCTCCCACTGTGGGGCTTGCCCAGCCACACCCTCTTATGTCATAATGCTCTCGTTCTTTTCCAGGTGGTGACTTCTGGGGAGGATAATGGCTGTCCAGGTGCTGCGGCAGATGGTATGTTTCCTACTGAGCCTGTTCTTCCTGGCTCCAGGTAAGCTTTCGTGGGACTGTTGTGACTTTGTTTAACGTATCCATGTCTGTGTGTGACTCCTGGGGTAAGGGATGGGTCTGCGAAGCACAGCTTAGCTAGTTGAGGACACCTTGGGAGAAACAAAAAGGTACCTCTTCCTTCTGAGATGCAGCCCTACAGAGCATGCCTTGGAATGGGGATCATGGGCTGGGTGACCTCCCCTCTCTATTTTGAAGGGCACATTCTTGGACAGTGCACACCGGTGCAACTGTCTATGGCAATTAAATAACCTCTTTTTAAACTTTTTAAAAACTTTTTTAAAAAACCATTTTGAAACCATTCCTTATTTTCAGTTTCATTTTTTTTCATATTTTGAAAAAGAAAACAGTAATTTTTGAGCAGGATAGATACATTATTGTAGGCCCTCGAGGCATAGTGCTCTGGAGTGTGAGTGAGTCCCAGGTCCTTGCCGGGTCTGGTCCCATCTGTAACCTCCGCCTCCTCAGGTGTCTGTGGCGGCAGTCCCCGAGAAGACTTCCGCTTCTGCGGCCAGCGGAACCAGACGCAAAGAAGCACCCTCCACTACGACCAGTCTCCGGATCTGCACATCTCTGTGCAGAACTCGGAGGAGGCCCTCACGATCAGGGCCCCCTTCCCTGCAGCCCCAGAGGCCCCCCTCTTAGTGCCGTTCCCGGAGCCTCGAGGCCTCTATCACTTCTGCCTCTACTGGAGCCGCCACACCGGGAGGCTCCACCTGCGCTATGGCAAGAATGATTACTTGCTAAGTAGCAGAGCCTCCAACCTCCTTTGCTTCCAGAGACAGGAGCAGAGCTTGAAGCAGGGCCCCCCACTGGTCGCCACCTCCGTCAGCTCCTGGCGAAGCCCCCAGAACACCAGCCTGCCTGGAGCTGCCAGCTTCATCTTCTCCTTCCACAGTAAGGCTGGGGGAATGGATGGGTGTGGGGTGGGAGGCATGGAAGACAGTGGAGAGCCCATCAAGGATGGGTTCGGATGGCTGCTGTAGTCATCAGACTTGGCCATCCTCCAGCAGTAAGAATTGTCTGAGGAGTGTGGGGTGGGGGAGAATCCAAGGAAAACTTGTGGAAGTTCTGTGAAAAAGCAGAAGCGAGGGACGGTGGAGGTGGGGGCAGCCGGCACTGGAGAACTTCTAGGTCAGCCCTGCTCTACATGCTCTGGACCGTTTGTCTGTTCCTGTTTGTGATGGCCGTATCATCTCTTCAGCCATTAGGAGAGTGCCTTAGTTACTTTTTCTCTCTATGGTAAAATACTCTGACAAAAGCAACTTAAGGGAGAAAAGATTTCTTTTGGCTCACAGTTCTAGGGTATCTCAGTTCTAGGGTATAGTTCATTGTGGTAGGAAAGTCCTGGCAGCAGGTGCTTGAGGTCATTTTCATCTGCGATGTAAGACACTGATGGATACATCTGCTCAGCCAGCTTCTCTCCTCTTTACGTAGCCCACAATCCAAGCCCAGGTGGTGCTGTCCACATTTAGGGTGGATTTTCCCACCTCAGTTAACCTAATCTAGACATGCCTCAGGGCCTGTGGCATAGGTAATTCTAGATAATCAATATTATCACAGAAAGTAAGGGGATGGTGAAAAAGAGTTTATTGCTGACAGGTTCTGGGGTTCAGTGCACACCTGTCGGTCATACTTAGGTACACACTAAGGTCAGGATGCAGGAGGGAGAGGGTAGGGCGAGTGCAACTTGACCTGGAAATGTAACACTAAAACATGTCAGCACTTGCAGAGCTACATCCCAGCCATAAGGCTTGGCTTCTTTTTAAAGTACAGGGGCTGGAGAGATGGCTCAGTGGTTAAGAGCATTAGCTGTTCTTGCCGAAGACCCAAGTTCAGTTCCCCGTACACCTACACTGGGTAGCCCCCAAACAACTGTAACTCCAGTTCCAGGAGCCCCCACACCATCCTCTGGTCTCTACAGGAACCTAATGTGCACGCACATGCATGTATACACACACACACACACATACGCGCGCGCGCGCGCGCACACACACACATACACACGGATGGACGGACCAACAGGTAGATAAATTAAAAACAAAGAGTGGGTAAAAGCAACATCAACTGTGGGCATTCCATATTCCCCAACGTCAACAAAGAAGAAACTGAGGTACAGAGAGCTACACAACTAATAGAGTGGGTGTTTAGGGTATGAATCTAGCAGCTGATTGGTAGAGGCAGGAAGAATTAAGAGGGTCAAAGGTCAGGAAAGCAGGGAGGCCGGGGGACCATGTCCTTGTGGGTCAGGAAGTGGGTGCTTTTCTCACCTGGATCTCTTCAAGTCCTTAGAGACACCTAGGTTCCCAGGAGCTCAGGCAAAGGGTTTTGGAGACAGAGAGGTCCCCTGGGCTGCCACACAGAACTCACATAATTCCCAAGGAGATCTGCTGGGCCTGGGCCCTCAGAGCCTTCTGTGCTCATATGCATCAGGGCCTAGGAGACACACCCCTGCTTAGCTGGCTTCATGTTTCAGTGACCTGTGGTCTCCTCTGCCTCTTGGGCCCTTGGTTCCCTCTCCTGTAAAGCAAAGAAAAGCATGGAGTACCACACGAGGGTTGCATGGGGCTGTGTGGTGCCCGTTGCTCTAGGTGGCAAGCTCAGTCAGTCTGTTTGCCTTCCCAGATGCCCCACACAAGGTCTCCCACAATGCATCTGTGGACATGTGTGATCTGAAGAAGGAAATGCAACTGCTCAGCAGGTTCCTGCAGCACCCTCAGAAGGCCTCCCGGCGGCCCTCAGCGGCTCTCATCAGCCAGTGAGTGTGGGTTACCATTCTAGGGGGCTGGTAACCTAGGAGATCTAACCTGGGCTGGGGGAAGCTGGGAAGCCTTCCCTGAGGCTGGACTTCCTTCAGTTGATCCTACTGGGTTGTCAATAAAGATAGATACCAATGCATACCCAGGCAGTGCCTGGCCTCTTCACTACAAGAATCTGGGACAATGAATCTCTGAGAGAGGCTTGGGGCAGCTCAGGCATAAGTCGATCATAGTCATGGGCCTGATTCCAGAACATTGTCCCTCGACACCACTCGCCTCCATCTTCATACCCAGCTGCTTGTGTCCTTCATCCTTGGCCCCCTCTCCTTTCTGTTCCTGCCTATCGAATGTACCCAGACCATCCCTCCTCCCTTCCCCTTAGTCACCTACCACGATCTCCCCCACACCAGGCAGTTGCAGAGCCTGGAGTCAAAGCTGACCTCTGTGAACTTCCTGGGAGACACAGTGTCCTTTGAGGAAGACCAGGTCAATGCCACAGTGTGGAAGCTGCCACCCACAGCCGGGCTAGAGGATCTGCAAATTCATTCCCAGCAAGAGGTCCGGTGACCTGGGGTGGGGGGTAGGCTCGAAGGGCAGGGGGGAGCACTCCATGCAGCGTGGTGGCACCGCTCGGTGCCCACGGGAGGGCTGGTGTCTTAAGTCGTAGGTTGTAAGACTCCACTAAGGGCCTCTCAGCCTTAGTTCCTGCCACCTGACTCCTTGGCATCTTGTGGGATGTTCCAGAACACAGTGTTTAGGAGGGGGGTGTTTGGTGCAAGAGGGACCTGGTGTATAGGCTGGGCCGGGTACTGAGGGTTCTTGATGTGTAGGAGGGGCAGAGTGAGGTCCAGGCCTACTCCGTGCTGTTGCCCCGGGCGGTATTCCAACAGACCAGAGGCCGTCGCCGGGATGCTGCCAAGAGGCTCCTGGTAGTGGACTTCAGCAGCCAAGCCTTGTTCCAGGTATGGAGTCTCCTTCACCTGCTCCTTGGGGAACTGAATTTTTTTTTGTTTTTTTTAGTGTCTGACAGAGAGATGGGAAGACAGCTACCATTCTCCCTCTCCCAGGAGCCAAAGCCTCTCCTCTAAAGGCAGAAAAGGCACTGCAGTGCCCAAATCTCCTGGGAGGGGGGAAGTAGTGTTGTTCTCACTACAGTGTGAATGACCCACAAGGGTCTCAGAGCAAAGTGTCTGGGAGTCACAGTCATCTAGAGAGAGCGGGCAGAGGCCCTCTTAGCCTTTCTTTTCAGCCTTAAACCTCCAATCTCCCCTACCCTAATCTCATACATCTAGGACAGGAATTCTAGCCAAGTCTTGGGCGAGAAGGTCTTAGGAATCGTTGTACAGAACACCAAAGTTACCAACCTCTCGGATCCTGTGGTACTCACCTTCCGGCACCAGCCACAGCCAGTAAGTATGAGCAAGCCAGCCACGGGGCCAGCGTCCATTCCCCACCGGGCCATGCGTCTGTTTCCCGTCCCTCCCAATTCTTGTCAACTTGTCTTTAACGAGAAGGTTGCCCGATTGAGAGCACCCAACAGCCAGGTCCCAGATTGGGGCGGGGGTGGGGACTGCAAGGTGGGTCGTGATGAGACTATGAAGGGTCGGTGTTAGAAGGAATGAAAGGTAGATTGGGGGGGGGGGCGGGGAGGGGGATAATGAGGGTAGGCTGTAGCGGGAACGTGGAAGATGAGCAGCAAGAAGACAGAGGGTGGGTTGTAGAGAAAGCATGGGAGTTGGCCGGGGAGGGAACAGAGGGTGAGTTATGGCGGACCCATGCTTCTTGTTTCCACAGAAGAATGTGACTCTGCAGTGCGTGTTTTGGGTCGAAGACCCGACATGTGAGTACAGTGAGAGAACAGGTGTCTGGAGGAGACATGGAGTTCTGTCGGGTGGGGATCCCTGGGGATGGGTTTCTGGAGAAGATGACCTTAGAGGAAGGAAGTGATGGAGGCCAGGGATCTGCTGGTGATGCAAACGTTTGCAGGAATGACCCAGACTTGTATTGAGGGCGCGGTGGGGTCTTGAGGGCCAGGGTTGACCAGAGTCCCATGCTTGCCCCATAGCAACCAGCCCTGGGAGTTGGAGCAGTGAGGGCTGTGAGACCGTCAGCAGGGACACTCAGACATCCTGCCTGTGCAACCATCTGACCTACTTTGCAGTGCTGATGGTAGGTGCCTCCTCCCGTAACTCCCTTGCTGTCCAGCTCATGTCACAGCTCATGTCCTGTGCTATGTACTCAGAACCTGTAGACTCACATAATCTCAAATAACCTGCCAAGGTAGCTCCTGTCATCATCCTACTTCAAAGGATGTTACCGAGGCTAAGTGACATACGTGCACAGGTCACTGACCGCTGGCCTGTGCAGCCTTTGTTCATTCTTTGTTCTTTAGTTCTAGTGTGTGATGAACATGCCGATTCCTGCTCCCAGCCTGCAGGCCTGGGCCAGGAAACTATTTCTTATAGTGACATGATCTCATGTTCCCAGAATCCCTTGGTGTGTGAAGCTGGGCAGCTTACCTTTGTGTTGAATACCGTAAAAGCTAGGATTCTTCTTGGCTCACAATATGATTCTATCCTGATAACCCTACCTTGAGGAGAAAGTGGACTAAGTAACAAGTACATAGACTGCCCAACACCAGCTCTCAGGAGCACACAGGGCGAGCATGTCTTGGGCTCCAGAGTTGATGCAGCTTCAGTGGTCCCAGGACATTTTAAATTCTGAGCACAGCTTCTGCTGCCAACTGACGCCTGAGTGCCATTGTCCAGGGGACAATACCCAGCCAAAACTGCCTCAGCTAGGGCTTTGTGTGGCTTGGGACAGGCCAGAGCATACTTCTTGGGTGAGGGTTCCTGCTCTTTGTGAGTCAGAGACTGCCTCTGGGATGGGAGGAAGTCACAGAGGCTTCCGGAATAGCACTTGGATGAGAAGGGCTTGCCAGCTCCTATCTGGCCAGAAATACACCCTGGCCACTAGGGAGGGGAGTATGCTGAGACCGCCACTCTGTCCCCACTCAGGTGTCATCCATGGAGGTAGAAGCCATTCACAAACACTACCTGACGCTCCTGTCCTACGTGGGCTGTGTCATCTCTGCTCTGGCGTGTGTCTTCACCATTGCTGCCTACCTCTGCTCCAGGTAGGCCAGAAGTAAGGTGGACCCATGTTATCCTTGTAGGCTAGGACTCCTCCCGTGCAGGGTTGCTTCACCCAAAATATGTGCATCCTTGGGCAGCTGTGGGTGGGCTCTTTGCCGACCACCTCACTCTGGCTGTTGGACAGCAACAGTAAACATGAATTAATCCAGCATTAGCACCAAGGATCTGCACAATCAGAAGCCAAGCTTGAGCGCACACAGGGTAGCGATGGCACATCACTCATGGAAATGGAAGTAAGACGACTTCACATGGAATGCCCACATGCCTCCCACTGTCCAAAGAGGGTCCTGGACTTTGAGGGCTCACAGGGAGGGAGTGGCAGAGGTTATCCAATTTGATGTAAGCCTACATTGGGCCTTCCTGAGTGGAGCAGAGACAGCCTTGGCTCTAGGAGACACCCTACAGGTCCTCAATTGTCCTGAAGCAGGGGGAAGGGTGGAGGTGGGTATACCTGTGTCATAAGCAGGTGAATCATGGCCAGGTGCATCTGCAGGTGTAACCAAGGCTGCACAGGTGCTTCTGAGGATAGACAGTGATTGCCTTTGTGGAGGCTGAGGTGGACAGAGTGCTGAGCAGTTGGCGCAGGGACAGGGACCGGAGACTAGTAGGAAATGCATGCTTCCTGCACCGGACACTTTGCCAGATCCATCCTTACACTGTGTAGAGGAGAAGGCAGTGTGAGGTGGACTGGATTAGCTCAGGGCAGTACCAGCTGGAAGAGTGAGCTGAGGATGCTCATGGTGGGGCCAGTGACTTCTGCTTCAACTCTGGAACTCTTTAGAATCCTGGCACACAGGTACACACTGTGCTGCTGGGCAGATGTCCACATCTACTCATAGCCCCACGGACAGGCAGCCATGGAGCCGACATGGAAGGCCTCCTGGAGGAGGGGGATAGTGAAGAAAGCATAAGGAGGATGAGGAGGGAGAACAGAACAGGCCATGTCCCGGTCCCTGCACTGGCTCCCCAGCAACGTGCTCCCTGCAGGAGGAAGTCACGTGACTACACCATCAAAGTGCACATGAACCTGCTGCTGGCAGTCTTCCTGCTGGACGTGAGCTTTCTGCTCAGCGAGCCTGTGGCGCTGGCGGGCTCCGAAGCGGCCTGTCGAACCAGTGCCATTTTCCTGCACTTCTCCCTGCTTGCCTGCCTCTCCTGGATGGGCCTTGAGGGCTACAACCTCTACCGACTGGTGGTTGAGGTCTTCGGTACCTACGTCCCTGGCTATCTGCTCAAGCTGAGCATCGTGGGCTGGGGTAAGTGGCAGGGGAGAGGGGACCCCAGAACCCACTGTCTTACCCTGCTGCCCTCTAGGCTTCAGACTAAGCACAGACAACAGATTCTTCCTCCCCAGTTAGGGAGATCAACCAGTTCCTCCACAGGGCCTGGAGCCACGTACACCAGCAGCCGCTCCCCCTGTAGATCCCTGCAGAACTTTGTGACAGAGTCTCTGTGGCTTGGATATTTGTTCTCTTGACTGGTGACAAGCCTGGGGCCCGGAGTTTCCCACCATGGGTCATGTTGGACATTGCACAGACCTTGACCTCTCCACACCCCGCCCCACTTACTGCTCTTCCTATCTCCCCCATTCACCTTCTGCCCAGGATTTACAAAACTTGAGCTGACTGCGGCGGCTATGTGGACGGCCCCTCCCTCAAGGAACTTTCTCTTTTGACTTATCAGTGCACCAGGGCCAGGACAGATGTCCTCGCTGCCAGAGTTCCTGCTGCCCTCTTACTGTCCACCCACCAGCCCCTTCATCCTGTTTATCTTCTACGTTTGACCATGCCTCAGCAGTGGGCCACAGGTCTTTTCTCTTGGGAGACCCAGGAAGGGACAGGGAAAAGTAGAAAGAGAGCCTGCCCTTTATGGGAAACCAGAGAGAGACCTACTCAGGCCTAATGGGAGCAGAGAAAATGGGTTCGGAGGGTGGAGCCAGAGCTTCTGCTCGCTGCCCGCAGGTTTTCCGGTCTTCCTGGTCACTCTGGTGGCGCTGGTCGATGTGAACAACTACGGCCCCATCATCCTGGCTGTGCGCCGGACTCCCGAGCACGTCATATACCCTTCCATGTGAGTGGCTGTGGCAGGGGCAGGAGTATGGGCCTCAAGAGATGGGCAGGAACAGCAGCCCTCACTGGCCAGTCTGGCCAGGAGGCTGTGGCCTCCAATGTGCTGGAGGATTGGGCCCGGGCGGAGGCCAGAGCCTGGGGCTAAAGACCAGAGGGACTAAGAGAAGCTAAGTCTGGCCCTTAGCGGTCAGGTGCCTGGCCTTTCTCTGAGCCTCAGCGGAGGAGTGTGGGGTTGCAAGGTCGCCTATCAGGCTTCCTTACCACAGACAGTCACTGGTTCCAAGGCAGATGGAGGCCTTTGGCCCAGAGAGCATGGGAACTTGCTCTTGACCAACGGTGGTTAGCACGTGGTTCAGATGGTGTGGAGGTGGGGTTGTTGCGGAAGTGGGGTCAGGATGAGCCCTCCACCACCCTCCTAACTCACGCCAGCCGGGAGAGGACACTCTGAAACCGGAAGCCAGGGTGCTTGAGCACCAGGCCAGAGAAGAATGCTTGCCACTGGCTCTGTGTTGATGACACTTCCCTGCCCCCAGCCCCCAAGGCCTTGGAGGTTTGCCTCAACCTTGCACTGTCAAGAACATGGGTTCTTTAACACGTTCCTTTCTTTTAAAATGACACCAAAGATGGCTCCGTGGTTGGTGCACACTGCTCTTGCAGAGGACCTGAGTTTGTTTCCCAGCACCCACATAAGGCAGCTGAAAACCACCTGTAACTCCAGTTCCAAAAGGTCTGACACCTCCGACCTCTGTGGCCTCCATGTGCACCGGCACTCATGTGTACATAGTCGCATAGAGACACACACACATAATTTAAAATAAATGTACTTTTTAAACTAACTTTTAAAATCACACGAAGACTATATACAGAAGGCCAGTGGTCCCTATAGATAATGAGTGATCCAGGCACCCTGCCCAGCACCCTCCAGGGCTCCGCTGCTCCTACCCCTGAGCTCAGTGTAGCCTCCCGCTGTTTCCAGGTGCTGGATCCGTGACTCCCTGGTTAGCTATGTCACTAACCTGGGCCTCTTCAGCCTGGTGTTCCTGTTCAACCTGGCCATGCTGGCCACCATGGTGGTGCAGATCCTGCGGCTTCGCCCACACAGCCAGAAGTGGCCCCACGTGCTGACCCTGCTGGGCCTCAGCCTGGTCCTTGGCCTTCCCTGGGCCTTGGTCTTCTTTTCCTTTGCTTCTGGCACCTTCCAGCTTGTCATCCTCTACCTCTTCAGCATCGTAACTTCCTTCCAAGGTAGGCATGGCAAGGGCCCTGGCCCTGCTCCGTGGCACCTTGGCCCTCCAGGTGTTAGGCTGCCCACATGTGGAGCGGAAGGAAGAGGTGCCCAGGGAACCCCAAATGCTTCCTTCTCTGGGCCTCAGTTGTCTCATTCCAAAATGGGTGCATCCAGGCCACAGGCAGGACAAGACTTTGCTAGGTACTTCCTATGTACAGGCCCTATAAGAAGCCCCAATGTGGCAGCCTGAGCTGCCCACTCAGTTCCCATGAGGCAGAGCGGTCAAGGAAGCTTGCAGCCACCCAAAGAGACTTAGATACGCTAGTGTCCTAAACCATTCCAAGTGGCTCCAGGGCCCTGAGTACATGGCTGGACCCTTGGAGCAGAGGCACTCTGAGAGAGAGGAACAAGGGTTAGACAATCTTGCCGCCTGGTGACAGCCCCTGTCTAACTGTCCACAGGCTTCCTCATCTTCCTGTGGTACTGGTCCATGCGGTTCCAGGCCCAAGGTGGTCCCTCACCTCTGAAGAGCAACTCTGACAGCGTCAAGCTCCCCATCAGCTCCGGCAGCACCTCTTCTAGCCGCATCTAGACCACCGCCCCAGCTCCCCTTGGGAGAACACACGCATGGCGTCCGCTCACACTGTCTGTGGCCTGGTGCTGTGCCCTGCCTTCGTTGGTTAGTGGCATGTTACAGAAGGCCCTGGTCCTACGAGGGGTAGGGCTGTTGCTCTGATAGGTAGATACCTAGCTGGTCTTGGGGAACTACTTTGGTCCCCAAAGGGCTCAGAAGCACACTGCCATTCTGTCTGTTGGGCTGTTCTCACAGCTGTTTCAGCCTGGAGCTGAAGCCTTGTCTTTCTAGCCACCTCTGGGCCCAGCTGCTGGGTGTTGAGACCTGCAGGCCCAAGCTAGGGTTTAGGTTAGATCTTGGAAGAGGCTGACACATCCTGCCTGAGGCACAGCTGCCTTGGCTCTTGCCGCTCTGTCCCTGTGGTCACCACACAGCACTTTGCCTGTCTCTGACTTCTGATCCTGCGGGTGGCGCTGAAGGTAGATGGGGTCCCAGGCCAATGCTGTGAAGCAGTTGAGGAGCAGTTTCCAGGAGTTTCCTGGTGCCTGCCATAAACTCTTGTCTGCTGTGTGGGCCGTGGTTCCTGGGCTGGACCAGGCCAACCTGTCTGAGCCTCTCTCTGAAGCTGCCTCACCTTGGCTCACACCTCAGAGGGGCCTTTGTCTCTCCTGAAGCCTCCCTCCAGCAAGAATTGTGGGATATGGCACTTTTTTCCAACCCAACGTGCTGAAGATCAAGACAGCCCCCTCTCTGGTGACATTGGCCAAGCCTGATATTCTTGTGAGGGGTGGTCTTCAAAATCACCGCAGATGGCTCTGAGGACACTAGGTTGCCTATCGTGGTGAATTCTGTCCTACTAACACACACTGGTTGTATGCTGGCTTGTGCCAGGTGGTAAGAGTACAAATCACCAGACCTGGCAGTGGCCCCCCGAAAGCGCTCACAATGTCCTGGAGCTTTAGGCAACCCAGGAGGACTTCCGTCAGGAGGCGGCATTTCATCTTGACCTCAGCCTTCAAGTTGGGAAGGATGCTCTTTTTCAATACCAATTCGTTTGTCTTTTGATATTAAAGCTCTTTGTAGAGAGTCTGTGAACTGTAGGAGATTGTTGAGAAGGAAAATAAAAATCAGCTGTTATATAATGCCATGGCAAAGCAACACAATGTGGAGAATTTTCATCTTGTCCTATATATATATATATATATATACACACACCAGCATTGCCGAGTCAGATGTCTCAGGGACAATCAAGAAGTGGCAAAGAGGAGAGGGCAGTATGGGAGAGAAAGTGCCTGGGGACACTTTCCCAGGAGAGAATAGGAGAGGTGGCCAGCTGTGTGTGCTTTGGAGATTGTGGCCATCAGCTGCAGCTAGACATTGCTGCCTCAGAGGACCGGGGAAGCAGCATTAGCTGCCTTTCATGGGGAATCCAGCCTGGGGTGTAGAATCTGTTGACCTCAGAGTTTGGCACATGCAAAACCTTTCCTAGCTGAAGAGGCCACTCTTGAGGGCAGAGTTGAGTTCAGACTTTGGTCCTGTGACAACAGGGACCAGTTTGGCCACCAGTCTGGAGCAGATGAGCTGCAAACATGAAATGATTTTGCTTCTAGATTGTTCCTCAAATCTCTCCTCCCCCTATGTGACACAGGTGAGGCATGTCTCTGGTGTCTGGCCCCTTAGGTTGTGAGTCACTGTCCCCATCTGTGTTCAAGAGCTAAGATATATAAAAAGCAGGGTGTGGTGGCCCCTTCGATCCTGGTACTTGAGATACTGACGCAGGAGGATTGAGAGTCCAAGACCAGGCTGGGCTGTAGAGTGAGACTGACAAGGAAACTGAGGGAGAGAGGGTAGGAGGGAATCATTCCTCTGCATTTGAAGTCTGAGATCAGCCCAGGTCTATACTCACCCCCCACCCCCATCTCCCGCTGCTCCAGGGAAAGCAGCTGGGAGAACTCTGGGGTCAACATGTCAGGGACCACCAACTTGCATGATCCTGCCCTCACCTTAAGCTCTAGGAGGGAGGCCACAAGCAGCCAGAGGAGGCTGGCTGGAGGAGGAGCAGGCCCAGTGGCTTGCATCTTCCTGTCAAAGGAAGCTGGAGGACACAGGAACTTCTGGATTCTGACCTGGGACTTCAGGCCGTATCCCCACCCACCTTCTACTGAACAGGAGTGACCCACCATCCCTTCCCACACCCCCCTCAGGTCCAAAGGGCCCAGCAGGAGACCATATGGAAGGAAGGAGAGATAGAGGATGGCTAGAGTTGGATAGCTCCCCTGAAAGACCCCGAGTGGAACAGACAGGGGTCTAGTCACAGGGCTGCCTAGTGAGCTCTTTTATTCAGCTAAGTGTGGACAACCAAGGGCCTGGCCTTGTCCGTGTGAGAGGGGCTGAGCAGCAGACAGCTCCTGCAGGGTCACCAGACCAGGCGGTGGCCACCACAGATTATGTCTGCGTGGTCACCTCCCCCCAGCTCCACAGGGCTCTCCCTTCTGTTCCAGTTTCTTCTCCTCGTTATCCTGCCTTGGGAGAGGCTCAAGGCTTGCAGCGCCAGCAACCCTCTCCTCTCAAGGCCCAGTGGGTTGGGTTCATATCTGGCCTTATCTGTATGCTTTCCGTGTCATGGCTGTGCTCGGCTCTTTACCAGTCTCATCAAATCTAGACACTGACAATCAGCTTGTGCGTGACCCTGAGGCAACTGTCTGATGCTTTTGGCCCCTGTCACAGTCATGGGAAGGACTCCTGACTTGAGCTGCACGGAGTCACCCCGTGAGCTGTATAATCAGTTAACCAGCACTAGCATGTGATAGTAATCAATCAGATAATTCTCAGATAGCTGTGAAGTTACAGTCACTCTTCCCAAACTGGTCGCTGCTGACTCAGGCAGGAAGAAGGTGAATCAAGTATATGCATACACAAACACACACATACAGAAGTAGGAATGAGCCGCAGGCACCTTTACGAGGGAAATGGGGAAGGTGTGACTCCAAGCCTTAGGGCTTCTCTGGGCAGAGACTCATGTGGCTGATGGCCTCAGCTCCTCAGTGTCCACCGGCAGGGTGGTGGAAGTTCAGCCCACTTCCATCTGTGGGTGGTCTCAGGGGTGCGTGGGACTTGGAGCTTAGATCACCGCCCAGTTCCCTGCATTCACCTTTCACAACCCACCGATGGCGCCATTCATTGGACAGGAAGAACAAGAAAGAGGCCACAGGAAACAGTGTCTACACATTAGGCGGCAGGAAGGTCAGTTGAGCAGAGCTTGGGACCGGGTGACCACGCAGCCACAGGACTCTGCTGACCGCTGATGGCAGTAGCTAGGAGCCTGGGCCTCCTGTTCTTTCTGCTGCTGGTTTCAGGTGAGCAAGCGTGGGTTCTCTAGCCCTCCTGCTAAGCTTGGGAGACCCTGTGTTGCAAAGGGCCTTGGGAAGCATGGGAAGAGATCCAGGGATTCAGACAGGGCCCGGAAAGTGAGGAATCACAGGAACTATCTCATTATATCTTTTGGCCTTGTCCCTTGTCCCATCCCTCTCCTCATAAAGTCCATCATGCTGGGTCTCAGGCTCCTTTTGTCCCTCCACAGGGTGCTGTAGGTGGAAGGGAAAGAGAAAAGTCCACCCATCCTGACTAGAGCCAGATTCTCAGACACAGTGGGCCAATTGAGCTATTCAGTTAGCCCCTGGGCTCCAGGTAATGGCATTGGGACTTCTCGAAGTCGAGGCTGAAATGGTGGCCAGCTGCTCTGCCCCTGTAGCCCATCCATCACAGGCTCCCCCTCCCTGTCAGCACTGTTCACAGTGTCATCAGTGACAGGACCTGGGACGCAGACCATTCCTGTCTCATGCGGTTCAGTGTAATACACCGACGAGGTTCTCAGTCCTGCTGCTCCCCCAGGACAGCCACCTCCTACCCCTAGCTCCGTGGATGGCTCTGTGTTCCTCTTGACTGCCGAGTGACAGCTCTGTGGAGCGTCGAGGCACTCCAGCCTCAGCACCCAGCCCCTTGTTGGCTCCAACTTTAGCAAGTATCCTAGATGTCCACCTCTCTGAGCATCTGTCACTTGTGGACATGTGACTGGCCACATGGATCAGGATCTCTTGGTTCAAAGAAGTCTTTCCTTTCCAGATGTTTGGAGGAGTCAGTACACAACAGAGTTAGGTGTTTGGTTCAAAAGTGGACCAGGTGTGTACTTGGAAGGTAGAGGTAAAAGGATCAGGAGTCTCTGAATTCTGTCTCCACCACTTAGTGAGTTTGAAGCTAGTCTGGTCTTTTGAAGACTCTGGAGAGAAAGTGACAGTGCTGTTTTCCTCATGGTCAGGGGACATCTTGGGGCAGAGCAGGAAATCCTGGACAGGCCAACAAGGCTCCTCCCAGTGGTGATAAGGATCCAGTGGTGGCAGAGATGCTCAAGACTGGGGATGTGCCAGTCATCTGAGTGACTTTATATTAGACATTATATTCTGCCCTTTGTGATCATTGATGCGTCGGATGCCATTTGTCCACTTACCCACTAGCTATTTACTCACACACTCAGGAAGCACATGGTGCCAAAAAGGGGCACAAATGTGGTAGCTGCTTGCTTGGGGGAGGCTCTTGGCACTCTGAGCCGAAAGGTCAAGGATTGGGCTGTGTTCAGGCTGTGGCTGCAGAAAAGAAGGAGGCTGGTGGTGAATGTAGGAAGGGGACTGAAGAGATAAGGAACAGATAGTTATAGGGGCAGTGGATTACCTCTGTGACCTCCTGCTGCGCCCCCACCTGTTGAACTCACGTTGAGGCTTTCAAAGTCCTCAGAAAACAATCTTCCCACTGAGTGTGGGACTGGGTGAGGGTGGGGGAGAGACACACTTGCTGTTCCAGTGCTCCCGAGAATCTTGAGTTTGAGGTGCAACCTGGGCTAAACCGCAAGGACTCTTCTCTATACTTCTGTGTTGGGTGCTAAGAATGCCCCTTGGGTGCCTTTGCTGGGGATCACAGCAAGATGGAGGAAAGCTGTGTTCTCATCCACCCTGAGGCCACCCATCCCCTTTCCTGATCCCGATCACATTGCCCTCATTGAGTCCTTCCTTCTCTCCACTCTTCCTCAGATTTCATGTGAATGAAAGTGTGAACTCTCCCAGAGACTGAGCCTAGCCCTGGGCCTCAGTGCATCTTAAATAGCCCCCACAAAGTAGCCAAGAGTCCAAGCAAATTTCAGCATTGTCACATATACACCCCACTTTTATAAAATATGCTCTAATACATTTTACCCTGTTTTTGTTCTGCCATTCTTTTATCATGAACTTTATTTTCTGTCCTAATATTTGAAAATGAACCAGCTTCCTTTAAATGGAAAGTAGCAATGTCCATGATAATATTTTAAAGTCAAATATTGGCAAAAGGCATTTAAAAAGCAAATGCCCAACCCTTCTCACCCCCAGGACTCCACAGCTTAGCTCTGTCACAGCTCCTTGTGGACCAACCTGAAAGGAACAGACCGTAATGATAAGATCCTTCCCACACCCAAGAGTGCAAAGGACCCAACAGTTCCCAGAAAAAGATGTGGGAATAGACAGCAAACACAGAGAAGGATGTGTGACTCTTTCTTAGAATGAGACTGGCAGATACTTCTGGTGAAGTCTGGACATTGGAAGCACGTGTACAAATGCTGACTCTTGCCACCTTCAGTGGGAGTGTGTAACATGGGTCTTGCTTCTGAAGGGAGCTTTGATAAAGCCTAGCAGCATGTATTTCTGATAGCAATGTTTATTTTTGGTGACAGGGTTTCCCACACTTGAATTGCATACCTAGTGAGCCTCACCCTTGCCTACAATCACTGCCTTGGACACTAAGGATGGACCCATTGTACATGCCAGACAGATGTTCTCCTGAGCCACACGCCAATCCCCACACACCTGGTGAAAATCTGACACAGATTCCTGTGACAGAGTGACAGTGGAGGACAGAAACACACACACACACTCACACCGATTTTACTTCAATTAAAACCATACTGTAGGAGCTCCACATGAAGAGCAACGGAACCAAAAAATCTGGGCACAGGGGTCTTTCCTGAGACTGATACTCCAACCAAGGACTATACATGGAGATAACCTAGAACCCCTGCACAGATGTAGCCCATGGCAGTTCAGTGTCCAAGTGGGTGTCCTAGTAAGGGGAACAGGGACTGTCTCTGACATGAACTCAGTGGCTGGCTCTTTGATCACCTCCCTTTGATGGGGGAACAGCCTTACCAGGCCACAGAAGAAGACAATGCAGCCTGTCCTGATGAGACCTGATGGACTAGGGTCAGTGGACTGGGAGAGGGGTAAGGGAGGAGAAGAAGGAGGGACAGTGAGGTTGGGAGGGGATAAGAGAGGGGGCTACAACTGGGATACAAAGTGAATAAATTGTAATTACTAAAAAAATTAATTTATAACAAAGGAAAAAAAACAGCATAAACTGGGTGTGGTGGCACATGCCTTTAATTCCAGCACTCTGGGAAGCAGGGACAGGCAGATTGCTGTGAGTTCAAGGCCAGCCTGGTCTACAAAGGGAGTCCAGGACAGCCAGGGCTATACAGAGGAAACCCTGTCTCGAAAAGCAAAAAACAAAACAAAACAAAAAATCACACCGTAGCCAGGTGTGGTGGCTCAAGCCTTAAGTCCCAGCACTTGGAAAGCAAAGGGTGTGGGGTTGGGGGAAGGTGGATCCCTGTGGATTCGAGGCCAGTCTGTTCTACATAGTGAATTCCAGAACAGCCAGAACTATGTAGAGACTAACTCAGTTTCAATCAATCAATCAATCAATCAATCAAATCACATTCTCCAAAACACCTAAGATGGACTGTGTGCCCAGGTGTATTATCTTTTTTTATCATCTAAAACATAAAGGGTGAAAAGCCGGAGCCTCGGAGCGATTGAGTAATTTGCCTGAGGATAAACAGCTAAGCGGTGACAGGAAGTTTCTTGCCGCCTCAGCACAGGGCTCTGCACACGGTCTCTAGATAGTCCTGGAGCAGCTCCCGACCGCCTGCTGACCGCTCCAGTCACTCTGCTGGGCAGCCTGCTGCTGCCTCTACCTGCTCCAGGCAAAGCTGGGAGGCGAAAGCCAAACAAGCCAGCATGCTTTAAGAGTTATAGAATCGGCCACAGCTGCCCAGCCTGGAGGGTCTGATGAAGCAACGGCAGGAAGCCACGCAGGCTCTGTGGAAGCGGAGGCTGAAGAGTGGCAATACCTTTTTTTTTTTTTTTTTTTTTGTAATTGCGCACTACCATGCAAAGGTTTTGTCTAGGGCTTGGTGAAAACGCGTCTTTTCCCCTGAGAACTTTAGGATTGGAGGGGGCGGAGCCTGCCAGCCGGAGGGTAGATGCAGCTACCGCCTCTCCCAGCCCGTCGCCCGTCCCCCCCCCCCCGTCCCATCTCACTCCGCTTCCACCACCCCCCTCGCCCCCCCCACTCAGGTGAGATGACCACTGAAAGGCCAAGGAACGTCTGCCGGCACAAGGGGGACCACGAGTATGACACCTTCGACTTGAAGGACGTTGCTGATTGTTTCACCAAGTGCGGAGGGTCGGAGGACGGATCCTGTGACGTGGGGAGCTTGGAGAGGTGAGAGGCCAGGAGTCGGGGCGGAATGGGAGGCGTGGCCTCCTGGGACGCCCTGGAGTCACACGCCCACAGGGCCCTAGAACAACCGAGCTGCCCCCTCCTTTACCCTTCCGTATTCCACCTGGCGTGGCCCTGCCCTGGCTATCAGAGGCCCTACTGACTAGGACACTGGTTCTCAATTTGTGGGTCTGGACCCCTTAGGGGGTGAAAGGACCCTTTCACAGGGGTCACCTAAGACCATCGGAAAACACAAATATTTACATTCTAGTTCATAACAGCAGCAAAATTAGAGTTATAAAGGAGCAACAAGTAAGTTTATTGTTGGGGGGGGCCTAAGGAACTGTACTAAAGGGGCTCAGCCGTAGAGAGGTTGGGAGCCATTGGGATGCAGAGATTAATCAGCCTATCTCTGCCTTGGGAGCAATGGAGGGACCAACTAGGGATGTACACAGTGACGGCTCAGTGGGAGTGTGACGTGAGTGTAACTGATCACACACAGAGTGTAATCAAAGAGTCAGCTTAGCACAGAAAAGAAAGTCTGCCGAGACCTTGTCCAGGTGGCAGCCTGGGAGAGGGCTTTGAGGAGCACAGAACACTTTTCCAGTGGACCCCAGCAATGGTGGGTGATATGGCTGCTTAGCTTCATAGTTTTGGGAAAGGACCGCGATGCTTTGAACTGTGGGAGTGCGAAGAGGTGCTGGGGACAGAGGTGACGATCTCAAGACGGGAGAGGGAGAGGACAGAACCGAAAATATAAGCAAGGACTCAGGTGTGAAGGGCCACGTTAACTAGGCCGAAATGGCATTTTTGAAGTTAAAAAGGGTGTGGCTAACTTCACGTTCTAGATTGATTGCTTGGACTTCAGGGAGGGACCCAGGGGTGCTGACGTGTGGAGATGAGGCCAGGGAGGGTGTAATTCTGCAGGCACCACGAAGCTGCTCAGGAAAGATGGCTTGGGGAGGCCAGAGATGGGTTTTGTGAGACCAAGAGGCTGGCTAGACGGGGCAGGAGAGGGGCAAGCCCCGAGCTGCTGTACCTGCTCTGCCTCTCAGCTCTCCTCGGGGCCTCCAGGCATAGGGACCCAAAACTCACCAGGGGTGTCACAGAAGCTTACGGCCAGGACTCAGAAAATGGTTGTTGAAGGGATAAATGGAAATGTTTGCCCGAGGCTGGCTATTAAGACAGTGTTCAGATTGAAGTTCTTTCAGTGGCCTGAAAATGCTCCCAGCCCCGCCTGCGGCTACTCTGGCAGCTTAGCTGCTGCAAAGCCCAGGCGCCTGTGTGCGGCTTTAGGGCCTGGGTAAGCACCACGGAGAAAACCGGAGCCTTGGGACTGAAGGGTCTGGTCCACTCCCACTCCATCCCTTCAGTTTGCCCTTTATCTTCATAACAACACCATCTAAGGTTACTTTTCTAATCTCTCTAACAGGATACCTAGCAGGATATAACAGGAGAGCCTAAGGGAGGAGGCTGGTTCTCAGTAAAGGGTTCTGTCCACCATGGTGGGGAGGGCATGGTGGGAGGAGAGGCTCTGTGCAGCAGAGGCACAGCGTGTTCGTACACAGCTTGTCAGGGAGGAGCATGGGAAGCAGGAGGGAATAGGAGGCAGGCCTGGCTTATGTCCTTCAAGGCCTGGCTCTTATGTCCTACATCTGCCATTGAGGCCCTGCTTCCCAAAGGCTCCATGACCTTCCAACAGTACCACCAGAGAAGGCTGAAGTATTGAAACACATGAGCCTGTGGGGATGTTTTAATTCAGACCATAAAAAATGCTCCCGGTGTAGGTCCTGTTATCAACCCATTTCTCAGATGAGAGAACCAAGGTTCCATGCGGTTGAATAACTTGCCACTGGTCACACACCTGGCAAGAGGCAAAATTGACAGGAGTTGGGAAGAGAAGGCTTTGTGGCTTCCAGTTTACCCACCTGTAAAATTCGATCTACAGAGATGCGGAAGTTAAATACACAGTTCTGCACCTGAGTGCCGCAGTTACCCGTCACCTACACTGTCACACTGCCATATTCTCAAGCCTCTGCTCCCGACCTCTCAGGCTTCCTCACAGTGTCACGGAAGACTGACCGACTAGTGCATGCATGGAGGGCTTATCAGCAGATAGCAGGAGGTCAATAAATGTTAGTATGCTTTATTTTAATGGTTCTTTTGATTATAAAAGTAATACACGTTGGGTATGGTGGTAGGAGCCACTAAGGCAGAGCAAGTGGATCTCTGAGTTCCAGACCTGGTCTACGTGGTGAGTTCCAGAACATCCAGAGCTACAAAGAGAGACACTGAATGGAAAACCAAACAATGACAAAAAGTAATACATATTCGTTGGAAGTTAGCTATGGAAAAGAGGTGAAGGTTTTCCTTAACCCATCAGCCAGAACCGGCCATTGTCCTCATCTGAGTGTGTTTCTTTGTAGCCTCTTTCATGGCACATAATTAACAACTTATTTCTTTATGGGCGGCTCATGTCTTTGAACATTCTTGATTGTGTAGCAAACTTGCATACCTAGGCATAGAATTAGTGACTCATGGGGGTTAGCATAGGATTAACTCCGGCAGAAACTGACAGAAGTGGTCGGATCAGATTTCCCTCCCGCCAGCAGACTGTGACATTCCAGTGGCACCATAGCCTTGCCAACTCTTGGTATTGTTTGCCTTTTCCCTTTGGCCACCCTTAAAGGCTTCTAGTGTGTCCCATGGTGATTGCAATGCCATTTTTTCTGAAGACTGGCATTGAGCACCTTGCTCTATTCCTTTTGTATGTTGACATCTCTGTTTTTGTTTGTTGGTCTGCAAAGCTGTTTGAATTTTCCATAGTGATTTTGGAGATCCTTTGTAGGTCCTGCATGTGTCTTTATGAGTATATACGATGAGGGTATTCTTTTTCTTTGCGGGTTTCCTGTTCACTTCCTTAGCACTCTCTTTTGACCACTGCTAAAGTTTTTCAATTTTAGTTAAAATAATTGATCAGGTGTTTAGATTTACTTGAAGTGTTGTTTGTGTGTGTGTGATGTTGGGGGAGTAGCATGCCACAGCACACGTGTGGAGTCAATTTTCTCCTTCCACCTTTCCATGTGTTCCAGGATTGGTGAAAAACTCCTGTTCCCCAAGCCATTTCACCAGCCCTATTGGCCTTTGAAAGAACTTCTATTCTAAGCCAGGTGGGCATGGCTGTTGGAGTACCCTTAATCCCAGGACTCAGGAGGTAGAAGCAGGATGATCAAAGAGCCCAAGTCCAGGTACTTGGTGAACCTGAGGCCAGCCTAAGCTGTTTAGACCAGACCCTGTCACAGACAAAAAGAAAATAAACCAAAACAATGGAAACAGTTGGTTTCTACAGCAAGATCACAAGAATACTCCTTTCCTTGCTTCCTTGCTCACATCTAGGATCTGGTGAGAAAAGAGCAGAGAGGAGAGCTTGCTGTTTGTTCAGGGCCATGGAGTCTCAGGTTTGTTTCTCCTCCCTCACACACCTCCCCTGAGACCGGCTGATGCCCTGCTGCTGTGCCTGTCTGCAGACAGGGCCTCCCTCTCAGGCCTGCCATGGTCAGCTCCGAGCCACCCTTTTCTCCTGGACGCGTCCATCCTGATGACGGAAAGGAAGCTTCTTGTGCTCTTCCCCACTAACACCCCACCATGGCGGTAATCATGGTGTGGCGGCTCATTTTTCTTAACATTTGTTTTTAGAATATATATATGTATATATATATACATATATATACATATATATATACATATATATATGTATATATATATATGAGAGAGTGAGTGTTGATTGCATGTGTGTATATGCACCATGGACATGTGATGCCTGTGGAGGTCAGAAGAGGGCATCATATCCCTTGAAACTAGAGTTATGAATGGTTAAGAACCACCATGTATGTGGGTCTTTTGCAAGAGCAGCAAGTGCTTATAACCACTGAGCCATCTCTCCAGGTCTCCAGCTCTTGACAGTGAGTTGTGATTGTCAGCTAACTGTGTAGTACCAGGTTCACGGGACCCTCAGAGACCACCAGGAGACAACTTGATGCAATAGCGAGAGAGCTTTATTACAAGAGCAATCGAACTTGGGACCCAAGTCTCACTGATGCAGCAGGAGAGAAGTGGGACCCCGAGCTCTGAGTGAACAGGATTTTTAAAGGGAAAGTCTGTGAGCAGGGAGTTTCCATGGCAGCAAGCAGATGGTGGGGGCACAAACCTTGGCATTACAGAATTGGGTGAAGTTTAGCAGAGCAGGGTAACCTTTTCTGAGGCACACAATCATGATGGCTATTTTTCTAAACCATATCTGAAACATTGGGGAGAATTTTCCCACCCGATTCCCAACCGATTCTCATTGATTATTGCCAGGGAGATTGTCTCTATTTTCTATAAAGCATTTATTCTGTTATATTTCCTGGAGGCTGTTGTTAGGAGAATTAGCTTTGTTTTCTGCCAGGTGCATATTCTATGATATTTCCTGGTGCCTGAATTCAGTTCTCAGTCAAGATCTTTATTTCAAAATGGAGTTATATACATTCGGGCTAACTTAAACTCTTCACTGTGCTGAGCAACTAGGAGATCACAGAACATACCTCTGATTGTGTCTGAGGTCACTTCCAGAGTTAAGATTGTGAAAGCTCCGACCTAGCCAACGGTTCCGCATACTCAGAGATTCAAACTTTGAATAAGCTGCTGGGGGCAGGAGAGTGAAACTGCGAAGGTGTGGCTTACTGGAGGCATCCTTTCAAAGGGTATCTCTTGGCCCTGTCCATTTCCTGTTATCCTCGCTGCTTCCCAACAGCAATGAAGGGAGCAGCCTCTTCCATCCATTGCCATGGCTTTCTACCTCACCATGGCACAGAAACAATAGAGGTACTCAAGCGTGGGCTGAGTCCTCTGAACCCATGAGCCCAAATAAATATTCACTCCTTTAAACTGTGTCTCTCGGGCAAAACTCACAATAAAAGAAGAGTGCCATTGTGGCCACTATTCTATAGCCCAGCACTTTCTAGTATTTTGTTGTTGTTGTTCTCAAGTAACAGGTAATTTCCCCCCTTATCAACCCATCTGTGCCACTGCGCTCACTCTGTCTCTGTCTCTCTCCCCGTCCCTCCACCCTCCCTCATTTTCTTAATAGTGCCTCGCCCAGGTTGGTCTAAAACTCACTATATAACCAAAGATAGCCTTGCCCTTCCGATCATATCTCCTGAGTGCGGGGATTACAGGCATGTGCTGCCGCACCTGATTTGTGCAGTGCTGGATTCTGGCATGCTACATTTCATTTGGTTTTACATTTTGGTGTATAATTTTCTTTTGGGGGGTTGTGGGGAGTGCCAGGGTCTCATATAGCCCAGGCTTCAAATTGTCAGGGTAGCTAAGGATGATCTGGAGCTTCCAATCCCTCTGCCCCCACCTCCTAAGTGCAGGAGTCAGAGTGTGCACTACCATCGAGTTTTGGTACCCTGATGTGGACGCAACTGATAGCCCCACATACTCTGTTCATCGTTAGAGTAGAGTCAGTATTTACATGGTGTGTGAGGCCGTAACTTCAGTCACTATCTTCGCTTGTCTGCAACCCCCACTGCTGCTCCTGCTCCCCCACAGTGGGCTCTGGAAAGCCACCTCCTCTTTAGGATTGCCTCTGGGCATTTTGTATAAAGAGAGCTCTTTTACACTGACCTTCCTTCCTTCCTTTAGCACAGTGAGGCTCATCCATATTTTATGGTATTTATTTTAGTTCGATTACCCCATGCAAATATATTACACTATGTTGTCCATTTGCCAATGGATGGGCATTTGAATTGGTGCCAGTTCTTGATTAGTCTGAATATTGTTCCCATGAACATTTTAATTCAAGTCTTTCAGGCCATATGTTGTCATTTGGTGGGGGATCTATGCCTGGGAACCGAATTGCTGGAATATACACTGAATATATGCTGAGCTCCATGAAAGACTGCCAAACTGTTTCCCAAAGTTCTGGTGCCATTTGCTTCCTGTCAGCAGAACCTCGGGTGTTTCTAGCCACTCTAGTGTAGAGAGACATCACTTGAAGTTCCCATTGGCATTTCATCATGATTAATGAACCTCAGCATTTTCGTGTGTGCTCATTGGCCATTTGGAAGTTTTCTTTGGTGAAGTGGTCATTTAACCCTCTGTCTCTGTCTCCCCCTCCCCTTCCTTCCTCCCTCATTCTTCTGGCTTCTTTGTCAGAATTTCCAGGAGGTCATTCTCTGACAGAGGGTGGTCACCTCAATATATCTGCATGGTCCATTTGGGGGCTGGGGGGGGGGTTTCAGCCAAGTATCTTACTTCTATCTGTCCTCTTGGGGAGTGGGCATCAGGAGCAGCTTACTGTGAGGCAGATGTCTGCACTGGAGGAGGGGGGTGGAAATGGAGGGCTGTGATCTTGAGGCCAGCCTGGGCCTGTCTTACACAGAGAGGAGGGGATGGCACTAAGGCAACATAAAATAATGAGAGTTCACCATACCAAGAACAACACTGGGGACTCTTCCTTAGAATCGTGAATTGGGCAGTTTTGCAAAGGTGGGAAAGCTATTTAAGTACATAAAATAGGAACATATATGAACAGATATTCAGTTCACCATTTACCACTTTATGTGGCAACAAAATTTTAATATGTCTACAATTTCTATTTTATTTGGTACCAATAAAAGCCAGCACTTCTCTGACACTAAAGGCAAGATAATCTGTGTTGCTCAGTGAATTCTGAGAGCCTCATCCCTCTGTTTCTGGTTAATGGTTTTCTTATGCTGTCTCCACCCAAGAACACTTGCATATATTTGCATGGCTTACTTATCTGTTCTACATTCTATTTTCTATTGTCTCAATAGAGACCTTTCTCTTTGATAACTGTGGCTTTTCACAGTGGCAACAGCTGGGGTGTAGCTTAGTGGTAGAGTACTTGCCTAGCGTGCCTGAGATCCTGTGTTTTACACACACACACACACACACACACACGGGGGCGGGGGGAGAAAGGAAGAAGAAGAAAAAGAGAGAGACACACAGTGAGAATTCCCTTTTGCCTTCATAGCTACTCTTTTCCACAGCCTCAGTCTGGCTGTGTCTCCCTCTAGCCCCCTTGCTTCCTGTCAGTACTTCAGCCTTCACCTACAGAGTTTCTTGGGAAGGTGAATAGTGAATGGAGGGCTGGGGAGATGGCTCAAGCAGTAAAGTGACACACAAGCATGAGGACCCAAGTTCTCATCTCCAGGACCACATTAAAAAAACACAAAACAAAACAAAACAAAACAAAACAAAAAAAAACAACTGAGTTGAGGATGCTGGAGGAATGGCTCAGCAGGTGAAGGCTCTTGACACAATCTTGACAGCCTGACTTCAATTCCTAGAACCCACTTTGAAGAATGAGAGGGCCAACCTCTGCAGGTTGTCCTATGACCTCCAGCTGCAAACTGTGGCATGCAATGCAATAAGGAAATACATAAAGGTATTTTAAAAGATTGTAGGTAAGACGCAGCCATATGTGGCTGTGAGCCAAGTGCTCAGAAAGCAGCAGTTTGGGCCCAGGGAGAGGGTCCCAAGCACCGGACGGTTCTAAATTTCAGCACCACGGAGAGTGACACAAGCCAACCTACCCATAAAACAAACCACAAGTCTTTCAGCTCTGTCTCTAATACCGCCTGCTCCCCAGGCAATCAATTCCCACATGGCTTATTTTTCTTTCTTAAAAAACAAACAAAAGATTTATTTAAGCCAATCATAGTGGCACACACCTTAAATACCAGCACTTGGAAGGCAGAGACAAGTATATCTCTATGAATTTAAGGCTAGCCTGCTCTAGATAGCGAGTTCCAGTCCAGCCAAGGCTACGTAACAAAATCTATCTTAAAAAAAGAAAAGAAAACAAACAAACAAACTCTATGGCTGGAGAGATGACTCAGTGGTTAAGAGCACTGTCTGCTCTTCCAGAGGTTCTGAGTTCAGTTCCCAGGACCCACATGGGAATGAGCCATCTAATGAGATCTGGTGTCCTCTTCTGGTGTGCTGTGAATACAGAGCATTCATATACATTAAAATAAATTTTTAAAAAATTTAAGGCAAAAAAAAACCCTAAAAATGCTTATCATTGCATCTATGATGTGGGTGTGCCTGTCACGGCACACTGTGGAGGTCAGGGGAAAACTTTATCCAGTCAGTCTCTTTCCGCATTTTTGTGGGTTCCAGGAATCAAACTTAGGTCATCAGGCTTTCTCAACATGTGCCTTTCTTAACTGGGGCATCTTGCTGGTCTGTGGCTCAGTTTTCCTTTCTTTTTCTCTCTTATTTTTTTATCCTCTTTTTTTGTGTGTGGCTAAATTTTTAAGTGCTGAATTTCTAGTATACAATTAGCACTCATTCACTTGTCATTAAAATGATGCAAATCAAAGCACCATGAGGCACCTCTTTGTACCCATAAGGATGGCTACAGTTAAAACACACACATGTGCTGGGTGCGGTGACACACTCCTGCAATCCCAGCACTCAGGAGGCAGAGGCAGGTGGGTTGCTGTGAGTTCTACAAAACGAGTCCAGGACAGCAAAGGCTACACGGAGAAACCCTGTTACACACACACAAATATATACACACACAGCTGGGCATAGTGGCACACTCTTTTAATCTTAGCACTCGGGAGGCAGAGGCAGGGAGATCTCTGAGTTCAAGGCCAGCCTGCTCTGCAGAGTGAGTTCCAGGACAGCCAGAGCTACATAGAGAAACCCTGTCTCAAAACAACAAAAATGCAAAACAAAACCATTGTGTTGGCAAGGCTCTGGAGCTCCTGGGGCTGTCATACACCACAGGCTGAGTGTGGAATGGTGCGGCTGCTGTGGGAAACTATTTGGTAGCTGTTCAAGAAGCTCTGTGGAGAATTACCATATGACCTAACAATTCTGCTCGTGTGTATAGGCCATATAGTTTAAAATAAGTCTCCCACGAAAGCCCATACATGCATTTGTACAGCACCCCTGCTCAGCACAGCTGAAAACCGGGTGTTCTCATTTGCTTTCTGTTGCTGTGACAGATGCCACATCCCAGAGCAACTTATCGGGAGAAAGGGTTTATTTGGCTTCCAGGTTCACATCACGGAGGGGATTCCAGGGCAGGAGCTCAAGCAGGAACCTGGAGACAGGAACTGAAGCAGACAGTTGGGAGGACACTCCTTACTGGCTTGCTCCCCTGACCCATTCAGCTTGCTTCTTATGCAACCTGTGATCACCTGCACTGGGTCCACATCAATCACTAACCAAGAAGATGCCCCATAGACATGCCCACAGGACAATGTGATGGAGTCAGTCTCTCAGTCCCTTTTCCCAGGTGACTAGTTTGTGCCAAGTTGACAAAAAACTGTCCAGCATAGTGGGAAGTATTCAAATGCCCATCAGATGGTGGATACACAGAGCAGTATGTCTATCACAGGATGGGTGCAAAGACCCATATGTCCATCAGTGGTGGGATCCTATATGTGCTCCTCAGTGGAGCAATGTATCTGTGTGTCCACCGGTGGACAAATGAACCGACCTATAAGCCCATTAGTAGATGGGTGCATTTCAGGACTGAAGCCACAATGCAGGCTTCAGCAACGATGAGTGGGAAACAATGTGTTCAATGTGAGAAGCTAGACTCGGAGGGCCACATAGAGTGTGCTTCAATATACTGTAAGTTCAAAATAGGCAAAGTTTGGGCTGGATGTGGCTGGATTGGTAAAATCTTTGTGTTCTATCTAGCAAGTGCAAAGCCCAACACTGGAAAAATGGGTGTGGGTAGCACATGCCTGTAATCCCTGCACTCCAGAGGAGGAGGAGGCTGTGGGATTATCCTTGGCCGCATAGTGAGTACAGGTCCAGCCTCGGCCACATGAGACCTTGTTTAAAGAAGAGGGGGAATTTACAGAAGCACAAGGCAAATTAGATTGATGGTTTCCAGGGGCTGGAGAAGGGGTTGTGAGCATGGGGTTTCCTTCCATGGTGATGGGACTGTTCTAAAGTAAATGGCAGGGATGGTTTCAGAGCACTATGAATGTGCTCAACACCACTGAGCATTACTGTCTAAAATGGCTAATGTATGGACTGTATCTGATATTTTACTCTTTTAAAAGATAAGCATGGGATGGAGAGATGCCTCAGCATCTATGAGCACTCATTGCTCTTGCGAGGACCCAGGTTTGGTTCCCATCACTCACTTGGTGGTTCATGACTGTCCCTAATGCCCATGCCATGAAATCTGATGTCCTTTTCTGAACTCCAAGGACACCAGGCATGCACATACATATACACAGGCAAAACATTCATGCACACAAAATAAACATTTTAAAAGACAAGCATTAAGACACCCGATCTTCAGCTGGACTCTTTCAGGGTCGGTTCCCAAGTCACTCCTCTTCTTCACATTATGAGCACGGGGTCTCTGGTATTCTGGGACAGCTACCATCCCAAGAGCCAATAAATGGTTAGCTCAGTCTGCAAGCTCCTCTTCCTCCAACCCCTTGCCCCTTTGCAGATACTGGTTGAACTATGAGTCCTATCTGTTGGAGAATTCCATGGAGACTGTGGACATGCCCTTTGTTAAGGCGTTGATCCAGAACGTCAGCACGGACATCTCAGAAGACCTGCTGTTCTCTCTGATGCCCTCCCAGGTGATGAGCTTCCTGCTGGCTGGTTCAGACCTCTGCTGGTGCCCGTCAAAACTTGTCCCTCCCAAGTCCTATTCAGCATAGCTCTGTTAGTGAATTGAATGAATGGAACCTGGTGGTGGATTAGCTGGGGTGCTGGGAGATCCCTGAAGTGGTCCTTCTACCACTGCTTTTGATGTCCTCAGGAAGTCTCTTTCCTCCCTGGGGTGCTCATCTGGAAAATGAGTCTCTGGCTCCTCCAAGCCTAACACGCCCATTAGCCTTTCTGCCAGAACACATATCTGAAGTCAAAGTAAGGGCATGCTTGCCCTCAGAGAAATTGAATGGGAGAGCTCTACATTTACATTGGCTCAGATTCAAACCCCGTTTCTGCCCTTACCAGCCATTGCCATTGTGGATACATTACTTTTCTGATCCCCAGGTTCCTCACCTGTTTGTGATGAGAGTATTGCCCCATTTCAAGAATATCTGAAGACAGGCAGGATGATCCATACTTGCCCTCCCAACATGCTGGAGGCAGAGGCAGGAGGATTGCCCCTTAGCTCCAGGACAGCACAGGCTATATAGATAGCCTTTGTCTCAAAAACAAACAAACAAACAAATAAAACCAACCAAGATAAATCAAGCCATAAACATATTAGAAAGAGCATCTGAGTTAATATCCAAGGAAGACTTAGCAAGTCCAGCCTCCTTGCAGGGAGGAAGTTGAGGATGGAGGTCCAAGCAGCTGGCTGAGTTGCTCATCGCCCAACTTCCTCGGCCTTTTATGATGCTGTGTCTTCTGTGTAGGGTATACACCCAGCCCAAGACATCACTCATGTGACAAGATCTGGACTGGGAAGGTGAAACTGGTGCTTCAGCCCCAACTCTTAGTTCCCTGTTTCCATGAACATGGATCCTTCTGAAGCAGGGAGATAGTGTTTACAGGCTGAAGGCCTAGGATACCCAGGAGGTCGGAGACCAGACAAAGCATGCCTGGTGATTTCTGCATTCCAACCCTGCTTGGTTTCTAAAATACTTTACTGTTGACCAGGACCAACTTCACAGTCAAGGTGAATATGAGTTGCTTGTCTCCACACCGCTGTCCCCTCACTTCTTCCCAGGACACCCCCTCATTGGCCCTCCCTACAGTTAAAAGACAAGCATGGCTGCACCGACACAGACATATCCAGCTGAGTCCTGTGATGGGGAAACTGGGCCCCTACTGCTGATGCTTGTGCGAGGGCCCCGGCCATGAGGAGCAGAGCTGGACTGAGCCAGGCGCTCTGTCCCCCAGACTGAAAGCCCTCAGATGCCACACCTTCACTTGGCATGCTACAGTTTTCCTCCCAGCCAGGATGGTATCGGCACCTAAGTTGGGGCTGGAATCCTGAGGTAAGGTGGGAGCTGATGGGTCCATGGTTACAGATCCCGAGGCAGGTGATGCAGGATGAGAACCAGCCTGCTGACAGAGTCCGACTTCCCAAGAGCCTGTTTGGAGCCCTGCCCGGCAGCAGGTCTGCAGTCCGGCTGGCCATAACTCTTCTGAATATTGGTGAAGGGAATGTCTTCAAGGTAAGAGGCCTTGTGGGAGCCCAGGGAGCTGCAACACTAAAAATGCTCAGTGGCACAGGCTCCACTGAACTTGTCCCTAAGGCAGCGAGGTCATCCAAGAACCATTTCTCCAGTCTGTGGGCTGGAGACTATCCTGTCACCCTGACATCAGCCCCTGCTGGCTGTGTAAGGATGCCAAGTGTGCTCATGCATGCTTGTGTGTCCTTTCACATGCGCGCGCGCACACACACACACACACACACGTCCTTCTGTATTCTTGCGTGTTCAGATGTGACTGTCTCTACATGGGCTAACACACACTCCCTTGCCGATACATGCCAGATGTGTGCTCCTGACCATCCACTTAAGCTTTGATATATATACGCCCTTGGATGTGGAAGTTCTCATCATTCCACCTAGGAACGGTCCCTGGCATTTGCCCCATTTCCTGGCTGATCTCAGCCTCAAGCTCTTCCAGTTCAAAGATGTAAGAGGCTGGCTTTTCAGCAAGGTGGTGAGAGCTAATCCCAGTTAGCCCTGCCCAAGTGTGTTATAGGGAGCAGCAGGAAAAAGGGTGCCTATGGCCCTTGGGTCCCTGATCCCTTGGTCTCAGGCTCTTGACTCCATCGAGGGAATATCCTAGAATTCCCAAGACCCCTAGCTAGGGCAGGTGAGGCCAGCCCATTTCACAGCTTAGCCTCCTGCCAACCCCCTCCCAGGGCCCCAAGCTCCTTCAGGAGGATGGCAGCAGTGTGTTGAACAACCGAATGGTGGGCTTGAGCGTGGGCCAGATGCATGCCACCGGGCTGTCGGAGCCTGTGGAGATTACCTTCTCCCACGAGCGTCAACCACCTGTGAGTCTTCTGCCCAGTCCTGGCAGTTCCTGAGGGGCACATGGTACATGAGCTCTGAGAAGCCATGCATGGGACCTTGTACCCTTTACCCTTCTACATACACGCAGAATAAACCATAAGGGTCATCACTGTTACACCCAAAGACACTGCCTGTCCTGTACACGTGAACACACTTGTCCCCACTTCCTCCTACCCCCATAAGTGTGTGAAGACCTGGAGAACCTATCTGTATATATGCTTCCCACACCTGCCAGGCACTGATCCTGAAGGCATGTGTGCAGAGCCAGGGAAACCCTCTTGTATCATATTGTTGCGTCTCCACATGCACAATGGTCCAGGGAGCATGGACTGATGTAGTCAGCCTCCCCCCATGTAGCCCACAGAGGCCTTCCTCTTAAGGTACATGCAGACCCCTGGTGGCACCCTGTCTTCTTTCCCCCTTCCCCTCCTCTGTCCTCTCCTGACTCACACTCTCTGGTTTCAGGATATGATCCTCACCTGTGTATTCTGGGATGTCGCTAAAGGTAGGTCTGGAAGACCTTCTTCCTAGAATGAGAAAAGAGGAAGCTACAGGCTTCCATAGGGCTGAGGGAGAGGGCGGGTCCAGGCCCTCCCTTCCCTTCCTCCCCCGCCCTTCTTCTTCCCTTACCTTTCTATGGCCCGCAGGGGACTGGGATTCCCAAGGCTGCTCCACAGAGCTGGAGGATGAGAGGACCATCTGCCGCTGCGACCACTTGACCTTCTTTGCCTTGCTGCTGGTAACCGCCTGTGCCATCCTGATCCCAGTGCTCCAGCCTCTGTCCCTGGGAGAGGCTGCCTGGCTGGCTGGGGTTTGGGAGATGGGTGGGTCTGGCCCCTCAGTGATGTGATCCGGACTCGGGGTCATCTACAGAGGCCGATCTTGGACCTGGCCACGGCACAGACTCTCACTCGCATCTCCCAGGCAGGCTGTGGAGTCTCCATGATCTTCCTGGCTTTCACCATGGCTCTCTATGTTGCCTTCAGGTGAGTGGCCACCATCCCCTCTCCCTTCTGCCCTCAGAGACATATAAGAAAGGAATAAAGTATCTTTCCTGTGGCCTCACGCTGCCTTCTCTGGTCCTTCATCTGCCCACTAACAAGGCAGGACTAGGGGTTGAAGTTGAAAGTGTCAGAAACACAACTCAGATTGGCCAGCACAGGGCATGAGTGATTCATAGAACTAGAAAACTTACCGTGTGTGGCCTCCAGGCAGGGCTGGAACTAGGGGCTCTCTGCTTTTCACAGCTTTGCTCTCTCCTTTGTCAGGATGCTAATTTCACCTTGTTGCCTCAAGTGCTTAAGGCTCTGGTCCCAACTTCTTAGATATTCAAGCAAAACTGAAGCTCCAGAATTGAAGTCTTTAAGAAGAAACATTTTGAAATAATTATAGACTAACTGGAAATTGCAAAAATAGTACAGACAGTCTGTGGTTCCTTCCTGGAACATCCCCAAGTATCATGTCATATGTGACTATAGAGTGGCATCAAAGCCAGGAAGTTGGCAGCGGTAGAGCATGGCTAAGTAGTCTCAAGACCCCTTCAGTTCCGCTGCTTTAGATATCATCTGTGTGTGTGTGTGTGTGTGTGTGTGTGTGTGTGTGTGTGTGTGTGTGTGTGCCCGCGAGCCTGTGTGAGTGTGTGGTTATGTGTGTGTGTACAAGGGAATGTGTGTGCTCACATCCACACAGGAGTGGAGACATGATTTGCAAGGCCCTGTCTAAATGAAACTTCAGAGGAGTCCTAGTTGCAACAGATGGCTGAGCATTAGCCAGGTGTGTGGTCCCTGTGGGCACAGGACTTTCGGAGTTACACTTCTGGGGTGCTGGGTGTTCTATGTGTGTGCATGTTTATCTCATGAATACTCAGCTGCTTTTTATCACATGCCATTGGGCCACTATGGTTATAGAGTAGAACACACAGGCTGGCCAAGCCATTTGGCTACTCTTAGATTTAAGGGACAAGGGACTAGCCACCACCTCCCTTGTGATTAAATGTGGGGAAGGATGCCCCTTCAGGGACGCATGAGCTTTTCCCACAAGGCACAGGCATAGGACAGATGCAAGGAACAGAGAGCACTCTCCTCTGGGAGCCAGGCTCTGGCCTAGAAACCCTCATACCTGCTGACTTGAAGGAGCCTGTAAGAACAGCCTCTGCTTCTTGCTTGCCTATCTCAAGCCCCTTTGAACCCCAGTTCACTGGAACCCACCTGGAGCATTGTTTGGGCTTCCCATCTTTCCAGTAAAGGGGGTCCCTACTGCCCTTTTCATGTGACTCTGGGCTTCAGTCACCAAGCATCCCTGGGCTTCAGTCCGCAGGAGCTGCGCCATCCCTCACCTCTCAAACCCCACCAAATAGAACATAGTCCCCAGCCCTGTCCCCATCCTCAGTGAGCTGAGTGTACCTTGCCAGCTGGCCATGCTGCTTGAGCTGAGCTTGGAGTGCTAGAGGAAACTGCCACCAGCTCCCAGGGTTGGAGCCCGGCAGCTCAGGTAGACTTTGCCTCTTCTCTCCACTGCAGAAAACTCTGGGCTCTGTCTTTTGAGTGAGGGCCCTTCTGAACTTCATTTGCTGAGAATTCAGGGTTTAGGGAAGCCTCACAGAGAAACAGGGAACACTGGGTAGAGAATCTGGGGGGACCCCGAGCAAGTCTCTGGCCCTCCCTGAGCTCCTTTCGCTGTTACATTCTAGGCCTCATACATTTGCCCATACACACATCCACTCACCTAACTAACATATCCCAAGCCCTTCTGCCCACTGTGTAGGGCTCTGAGGCCCAGCATGGATAGATGCCCCATGGCAAGGGATGGCAGAGAATTCCAATGTGCTGCTGAGAGATACCTTCAAGGTCAAGCCTGAAAGGCACAAGAAAACAGAACTCCCTCAGTGTCGCAAGTTACATAGTTTAGCTAAAGACTCTGTCCAACTGAGGCTAGCTGGACCCAGCACCCCCAGAGCCCAGAGAGCCATAAAAGGGCTTGTGAATTTGAACCTGAGAACTTGCACAGTGACTCCAGGCAAAGGTGGAAACTGAATGGTCAGGCAGGAGCTGCCCATGAGGATGATAGCGGCTAGCTGTGGCCTGGAACTGAGGCAGGGAAATAGACCAGCCCAGGCACCCCATGCAGGCCGTGGCTCCTTGGAGCTGCTCACTGGTCCTTCTCTCCCAGGCTCTCTCCGCAGAGGTTCCAGTCTGAAGATGCCCCTAAGATCCACATGGCCTTGAGTGTCAGCCTGTTTCTCCTCAATCTTACCTTCTTGATCAATATGGGGAGCAGCACTCAAGGAACCCCAGCTTCCTGCTGGGTCCGAGCTGCCATGTTCCACTACTTTCTGCTCTGTGTCTTCACCTGGATGGGCCTGGAGGCCTTCCATCTCTACCTGCTGGCCATCAGGGTCTTCAATACCTACTTTGGACACTATTTCCTGAAGCTGAGCCTGCTGGGCTGGGGTAGGCATGGGCTGGAAGGGTAGAATGGAAGCCAGAGGGCTCAAGGGGAAGAGGCCAGGGAAGCCCAAAGCTTGAGCGCTGGGTTGCTGGAGGGCCTGGAGACCTCCACTGAGGGAACGCTGTCAGTGCTCACTTCTTCCCCTTGCCCCCAGGCCTGCCTGTTCTTATGGTTATTGGTGCTGGGAGTAGCAACAGTTACGGCATTTACACTATCCGCAACCAGGAGAACCGCACCTCTCTGGAGCTGTGAGTGGGGCTGAGGGGGGCAGAGGGTTTGGAAGCCTTTGGGAAAGAGAGGAAGAGGTCGTGGGGAGAGGACAGTAGTGTCAAGGCTGGGAGGACAGTCAGACCCAGGTGACGGTGGTACAGAAGGTAGACGAAAGTCTGGAGTCAGAAAGTGAAATCAGGGAGGAAGCCCAGGGAAAGCCGAAGGCAATGGGGTGGTGGTGGGGGCGTCTCCTTGGTCAGTAAGGATCAACCGGGAAAGCTTCCTGGGGCCCAGTGGCCAGGGGTTTCCTTCCCAGCCCCAGTGGCTATCTACACCCTCCAGGTGCTGGTTCCAGAAAGAGCCTGCCCTTTATGCTACTGTACATGGCTACTTCCTGGTCACCTTCCTCTTCGGTGCTGTGGTGCTAGCTCTGGTGGCCTGGAAGATCTTTACTCTTCCCAGCGTCACAGCGGGCAAAGGACCGGGGCAGAACTGGAAGTCGGTCCTCACAGTGCTGGGCCTCTCGAGCCTGGTGGGCATGACCTGGGGGCTGGCTGTTCTAACACCCCTGGGCTTGTCCACCATCTACATCTTCACCCTCTTAAACTCTCTGCAAGGTGAGGCTCCGGGAAGGCCACAGGCTGTCTCATTGGCACCAAGGCCCACTGGGGGGCAGGGAGGGCACTCTGCAGGACACAGGATTTCACAGACTCTATCTCAAGTCAAAGGTGCTAATTTTAGATAGTCAAGACTCTTGGGGTGGCTGGTGTCATAGAGGTCAGGATCAGGAAAAGCCACATATTTCAAAGCAGATTATCCCCACCTTTTGCTCTGGAGCTGAGAGTTATCTCCTATCTAGCTTCTAAGTCAGGGAAGTCCTTGTCCCTTCCTCATCCCATGGTTCATGACAGAAAATTGCATGTGAGAGATCCAGGCGGTCTTCAATACACTGGGCCTATTACCAGAGTCCTAAGCCAGAAGCTCCGGAGGTCCTCAGTAGAGCACACATAACCACTTGCCCCAGGCAACCAGCGTGTAAAAAAACCAGCAGTGAAATAGAAGAGGAGTATGTTGAGAAATCGCTCTCCTGGAGGAACAGGAGAAACAGCATCCTCCCCCCTGACTTCAGGGTGACAGCAGCCTTGGGGTTATACAGGGAGGGGACAAAAGCCAAGGCAAGCAGTATGCACAGGCAGGACCTTGTTAACCATTATCTTAGGATGATTACATAGAGATCTGTGCAATAAGAAAGTGGCTCCCACCTTGGTCAAAAGATGTTCATTTCTTAGACCCACTGTTCCTGAAATCCAGGGTGGCTACAGGAGAGGAAGACTCAGAGAAAAGAACAGGTCAGAAAGGCAAGATGGGATGTGTTAGGTCTTCACACGTAGGGCAGTGACCAGAGACCACCAGCACCACTGCCCGTGTTATGAAACAGGACACTGCCCGTGTTACGAAAGCTGCTGCTTAATAATCTACTGATTATATCAGCTTTGGTGGGGGGGGGTGTCACCATTTTAGTCAAATACTCCTTAAATATTTTGTTGAAGCCAATCTGAACCAGTTTAAGGTACCAAAGTACACCCTGCTTTTAGTTACACATTGCATGTGCTGGCCTGGGTGAGGACCTATGCTTTTGGCTAAGTGGCCTCTAGTCTGTTACAAATATTGTAGTGATTTCAGTAGAAATCAAACAGCGCAGATACTCTCACATGAAGGTCCTAGCTCTAGGTTTTATGTAAGTACATATGGGGTGGGGGTGTGTGCAAAGATCGTTAAACTAGAAAGGGACCATAGAAAGGAAAAAGAGGCTTAAAGGGAGACGGTGGGAAGAAAGGAATGGAAGCATAGGACATGAAAATGGATAAGGGTCTCTGGGGAGTGGAAGGGTACAAGATGGGAGACAGAGGGGTGGAGAAGGAGACCAACCAGAACAAATTAGGTAAGAAACCGCCACAGCGCCTACCTGGAGAGGCGGCTCAGTGGCTGAGAGCAATGGCTTCTCTTGCAGGCGACCCAATATGGTTCACAGCAGCCACATGGCAGCTCACAACCATCTGTAACTCCAGTTCCAGGTGAACCAGTGCCCTCTTCTGGTTCCCTGTAGCACACATGTAATGTCCTTACATGCAGGTTAAAATTCATACACACAAAATAAAACAAGCATTTTTTTTCTTAAAAGAAAAGAGAATGCTATAGCAAAACCTTCTACTTTGTATGTTAATTTTTAAAAAACCGAAGAATAGGTTAGAGTGATGGCTCAGTGGTTAAGAGCACTTGCTGCTCTCACAGAGATCCTAGGTTCAATTCCCAGTGCCCACAAGGGTAGCTCACAACATCTGTAATTCCAGTTCCAGTGAATCCAGTGTCCTCTTCTAGCTTCTGAAGATATTGGGTGTGTGTGTGTGTGCGCGCACACACACACACACACATGCAGGCCTAACACTCACACATACAAAAGAAATAAATCTTTAAAAACAATACACACACATACACATGCACAGAGAAGTGCTTTAGGGCCATCTGAGATAAGCTCCAGGAAAAATAATCATGAGTGCACATTTGAAAATTCCCAGAGGTTTAGAATTGGGGAGAGAGGCATCTTGAACCCAGAAGTGACATCATTCTCCTTGCCTGGGCTACATTAATATTAAAGCCTGCCTGTCTCCCTCTGATGAGTCAAAGTTATTCAGTATTCCTCTTTCTCCCATGCACAACAGAGCCCTTGGTACCTTTTAACTTCCCGATAGTGTTATTGTTGTATAGTGTTTTCATTATAAATTCCCTTTAAACACACAAAGTCAATTCTGTACTTACTCTAGTTTTCTATACTCTTCTACTCCTTCCCTTCTCATCAGGCAATAAAGGATGTTCTAGTATTTCTTTGTAGAAGGAGGGTAAGGGGAGCCTGATGTGGTAGGAGCGTTGGTTTTATATATCTGAAAATACTTTTTGTTTTTGCTCTTCCTTTTAAGGCACATTTTCTGTGCAATTTATTTCAAGGCCATTGTTTGTGATCTCTAAGGTTTTCTATTTGGCTCTCTTTCAGGAATAGGTTTTATTTTTGCATAACGTTTTTACTAAGTGCTTGAACATTTACAGTGGCGCCCCTTCTGTGTCCTGGCCTGTTCCAGGCTCATGGAATTCCTCTCTTCAACACAGGACTCTTCATCTTCTCCTGGTTCATCATCCTCTACTTTCCTACTCAGAGCACCACAGCCTCCTCCTCTGGCACTGCCCGCCTGGACCAGGCCCACTCGGTGTCACTGTCACAGGAGTAGCCGTGTAGGTGGCCGCAGTTTGCTCTCACTTCTGGCTGGTTTGTGTGACCTTGGACCTGCCTTCTTCTGGGCCCCATTGCCTTCTCTGTACAGGGTGTCTAAGGAAGGAGAGGACGGGGAGCAGGCTGGGGCCATCCCCAGGAGGCTGGAGAGATGGTTTGAAGAGGAGACTGGTTCAGTTCCCAGCACCCACACGGCATCTCACAACTGTCCAGAACTCTAGTTCCAAGAGATCTGACACTCTTCTGGCCTGCAAGGGAAACCAGGCATGAAGGTTTTGCATATACATATGTGCAGGCAAAACACTCATATATACATAAGGTAGAAATTAAAAAAAATTTAAGAGCTTCCATTCAGATGTGTTCATGGGCCCAAAAAGCCACAAATGCAGATTTGCAGGAATCTGAAGTCCCTGTAAGCCTTAGAGCTCTGCCAGCACAGTATCAGCTTTACCTCTGCTGCTATGGAGACAGATCTGTATAGCTTAGGAGCTATTTTCAGCCTTGACCACCTCTCATTTCACAGGAGCCTGAGTCAAAGAGGGTAAACTTGGTAAAGCCCCTTAAAGAAACTCATCTTTCCCCCTCTTCCCCTGTCACTCTCCTGAGGAGCACTCAGAGGTTGCCTGTCCCCCTGAGGGACACTCAGGAGGCCATTGTTCCATGTATGCTAGGGGACAGGAGGTTTATTCAGGGCTATGATAATCTCATATCTAATCTACCGCCATCTTTGCCGTCCAGTCGGGGCTCATCCTCATTGCAATTGTTGGACTGCTGAGGTGGGGAGACCCTCTGTTCCTCGGGATAGACACCAGACCCCAATAACCCACAAAAACAGAGCTGCTTGTTGCAAACAGCAAGAGGTTTTACTAGTAGCCGGCATGCCGGGGCTCTACACACAGTTCCCACACAAGGGGGTGGTACAGAGCCCTGAGCAGCAGAATCACAGAGTTTATAAAGACAAAAACCACAAAACAGGAGGGGGTCTAAGGGTAAGGGATTTTTCTAAAGGGGCAGTCAGTGATTGGCTGTGCCCAGGTGTGGTGACTAGGGGACGGTTAGGGACTGTCTTGGTCCAGGAACAAAGAAGGGTGTTTAGGGCCAAGTTAAAATTTTTTACCCTTACACACTCACTGCATCATTGAGGGTTGAGGTCCTTCTAGGTGCCCAGGACACTTTCAGACCATGCCACTCAGAGGGTGAGTTTCCAGGACTCCCTCCCTCCCCACCTCTTGTCCCACTTGACTGCCAGGTGTTTGGTCTGAATGCTGTCTTTGTGGGGACAGAAGCAGAGGTCCAGAGCTGCTCCATCTACATTAATGTATGTGGCCAATGTCTGTTCTCTCATGAGCAGGGACCTGGCCAGCCTTACCAACCATTTCAACACAGCCTGAGCATTGGGCCTGGCCATGTCAGTTTTTGGCTTAATAACTGTTACATGGATTTCAATAAACAAATAATTGCTGGCTGAGCAAATGGATGTACTTGTTTGCATTAACATGTCAGGCCCCTAAAGAAGGGGAC